>JAFJYI010000041.1:3625000-4225000 GCA_019022655.1 Acacia acuminata
AGTTTCCGGTGCGAAATGAAATTCATAGGATATATATGAGAAATTCAAAGGAGAAACATAAATATTTGATAGGATTTAGGGGAACGGCTGCCGCTACCCACTTCTACTAGGGAAACCTACCATCTGCTCTCTCTAAAAGAAGATGAGAGCTGCGTACGGCCTGGATGACCCGCCGATACGGAACGCTTTCCCTCGTGCCCTGTTCTCGTATTTGAGAAACATATTCACGATAGGTGCGCTCAGATAGAAGCTCACCCCGCGGAGAATGGAGAAGCTTACGAAGTTCCGCGTACCTATGATGGATAGATAGCGGGTGAAATCCGTCATCCACAAATGCTGCCTCCACGGAGCGCTCTACTATTACTTGATTAGAGATGATCGAGCTCAGACGGCTGAACCCATCATCCCCCCCGAAATTGAGGATTCCATACCTGGAATACAGCACGTCGCTTCGTACTTCATCCGAGAGCAGAGGGTGTTCCAATTCAGGAATTTCTGGTTGAGCTGGCTCCGCGAGGACCTCCGGAGCTTGTACAGCTGCCCCAGGTAGTTCGACAGTAGGCGGCGTCGGAGGACGGTCTACACTTCCTGCTGCATCACAAGGAGCAATCGTGAAGAATTTCTTTAGAACAATAACAATCCTTTGCTGCAATTGATCCAACGGGCTGGAGCTGGGGGAGAGGGAGAAGTTGTTGGAAACGGTGCTATGGAACGACTCCGAGGATGGGGATAAACCGGGATTAGAATTACTTGATTCTGGCGAGGGACTTCCCCTTCCCCGGTCGATATCTACCGCGCCGAAGGACGAGTTGTTGCAGTTGAAGCATTTGCAAACAATTATGTTTCCAGTACAATTAATGGTGCTAAAGCGGTCTTCACTTTGTTCTTTCCGCAGCAATTTTTTAACAGATTTTTTGCTGCTTTATAAAAAAATCTAAAACCTAAGGAAGGATCTCCACCGCCCCAAATCATGATAAAAATATGAACAAAAAATTCTTCGCCTTTTGCTCTAAAATGCGGAAAGACTTGTCGGAAATCGCCGGTTGGGTTGGTCCAACTAAGAAAGGCATGGGAGTCGAAAGGCATCGCTTGGGTCAAGACTGACTACAATGAAAGAAGAAATCACGGAACACTTTCGTTATATCTCTTTTCCGTCTCAATCAAAGACAGTTCAATTCGATCTTAGGCGATCTCAGGTTCTTAACTGAAAACAAGCTCTCCGGCCTCATTTCGGTGCACGATTGGAGAGTTCATTGGGCCCGTCGCTTTCTCAATCCATAAACTGTCAAGATGAGATGCGATGAGATATGATAGAAGATGTTCTCTATATACGCTATTTCTTTGAAATTGCTTGCTTGTGGTCAATGAACTCCATTCACAGCAGAATCAGAACTTGAATGAGATGCCTTGGCAGTGGCGCAGGAAGAGCATAGGGAGAGGATGAAGGCTTAGTTAGTGCTTGGGGAAAGGCTGAGGTACGATAGCGAGAGGCCTTAAGACGTTAGCGTCGCTCGAGCGTCAGCTCGAGGGCTAATGGCTAACGTGCGCCCTACTCGTCTAAAGCCCTTGCTTCTTCCTCTAAGCATGCTACCTGTTGTTCTTCCTTTCCGTCAGTCTTATATAGACGGCTCTGTTGGGGGGTGATTAATCCCTTACCAGGAGTCCAAGGCCGCGAGGAGTGACATCCAATCCTGACTGTACAATAAGCATGAGAACTCGCCATTGGTATGACAAGTTCCATACTTAGAGATTGTGATAACAGCCGACATTCGTCGACTGCTACCATAACCTCGTATATGACACAACTCCGACTTTTGGTCAGAGTGGTGTCATATACCTGTACAGGATTGCAGCACAGCACAGCGTTGAACACAACCCATACTAGCACACTGCTACTTAGTTACTAAGTAGTATTTGCTAATTCACTAAGCAACAATGCACCAGTAGGGGCTGTATCCAACACTGTGGAGCAAGAGCGCAAAGTACCATATAATGAGACTTTGGTCAAAATAGGATGCCACCCCCCTAGCAGCAACCTTAACACAAGAGTATTACGGCAGCAGAGCTGTCCGATACTACCATAACACTCAAATATTGAGGTTGTTACTAGGGATCCTACATTCGCATTATGTCTAGCAGAGTCTAACAATCCTATCAAACTGGTAAACTCCACTTGGAGAAGCCATAGGTAGCGAGAAGTTACACTAGCTACGACAACCCCTGACCTTGTAACTGGCGTAACGCCGGTGTTCACCAACATTACACAAGCCGCAAGGTTCAACAATAATGCGAATGCCCTACGAAACCTGATGATGCCACCGAAAGGTGACACACCAGGACACAGGCAACAGTAAGCCTTGGAGAAGTGTGAGTAAGACTAACTCCCAGTCACAGCCATCATAGGTACCATGACAGAAATTAACATCTGGCACGGCACCCGGAGACCTTCCAAAGTCTCCCGCCAGGAACACATCCTAACTAGCCGAATAAATCGACTAGCAGGACGGGATCCACTCGTCCTGATGGTCGCATCATGTGCTTCCAATGATTGGCGCTGATCTTTGTGACTGACCAGTGTAGCGTACTTGAACTTCAACAAGTACCTACCCGGGAAGCGGCTGAAATGAGTTGCCTGTTACAGCAAAACCTTCAACCGTGCCCGTTTGGGCCTGAAGGGCTCTCGCCTCCTCAGACTGAGGGAACAACCCTCACATCAGAGTGTTTCCACTCTTGACGCCAAAGAGAAACTGATACTGAGACTGTACTGCCTGAGAGGTTAAATCAGTCTAACTTGACTTGACTCAATCAATATTCTTTCTTTAGTTACACTTAGTAAACAAGCAAGACAGCTAAGCAGGAATCGAGATTGATAGGAAGCAAGCAACTGATTGATTGCGCATAGCATAGCCCAAGGAATAGGAAAGCGGGAATGGCAATAATGGAAGAGCGCTTACAGTTAGACGTGAAGGCTTGGCTTAAAAGCTGAGTTAAAGTTACAATCAATTGAGAGACGAGCAAGGACCGGAGAAAACCTATTCCCCGGTCTAATTTGTTGGATTGGAATAATAGACTGCCCCTCCTGACCTAGTTGAGATTCCAATAGGATATGGTAATCACCTAAATGCACCATTTGTTTTCGTTGTTCTTGATACGAGATAGTTCTTCCGTTACCGAGTATGAGTTTCTTCTTATATTATAATGGAAAGAGAACATTTATTCTTATGCTTTATGCCTTTGGCACCCTTAGTATAAAAAAGATATGAGACTGCTAGCACCTTGCTCGTCGGATAGCTGAATCAGCTCTTACTGCTCAAGGACCAGCGGGCGGGACGAAATGCTACCGCTAAATCTCCCATATGAGTTGTTTCACAAGGACATTCATTTGACTTTGACCTTTATCTTTCGCCTTGAGAGCACATAACATAACGCGTGTCAAGCGCACATCTTTCTCTTTCTAAGAGAATACGCCCCCCAAAGGTCTGTCTATCTGGGGTAAAGCCCGTACGTAGTTATAAAACAAGTATTTCCCTTGATGGAAGACGGGATAGGTTACTCAAACTACATTCAAGTCAAGAAAAAGAAGGCCCTAGATTCCAGAGCCAAGAAGGAAAACAAACTTGCAATATGCTTTACACAGAAAAGGCTGCTTCAGACGTATAAGGGAGGTTGCTTTCTTTTCCTCTTTGCCACGACAATATTGAACTCTTATTCATATTCTTCGAGACGATAAAGTGACTAGGGATGTTTGGAATGCTATTCACATCCCCACAACCATAGAAAACTTTTTAGTGCTTACAGTGAATGATTGGCTGAGACTAAATTGTCAGTCAAAGGGGATGTCCTACCTCCGTGCTGTCCCCTGGAGCATGGTTTTCCCTGTTGTGTGCTGGATCTTGTGGAATCACAGAAAGAACGTGGTCTTCAACTCGACAACAACTCCTGTCCTCAATCTGCTTGGTCGATCTATTGGCTACAATCCCCTATCCTATGGAAGGCGCCTCCCATAACTCTGCTCTGTATAAAGATGTATCAAAGGTGTACTCCAGAGGTGTAGCCCGCCTGTGACCTCTAGGAGGGTGATGCAAAACCAGGCATACGTATTTCAATTTCTATAAATGCACTTGTTTCCTTTTCCTTTATACAATTGTCCAAAATCATCATATTCCAAGCACTTCCATTAATCTCTGTCTTTTGTCTATTATTACAGGTTCTTGTGCTATAATTCAGATCGATTAAAGTTAGTATGCTCAAACAAAACTGTTGAAACTCCGCTACACCGATGAAGAAGAAATTGAACCCCCGGATTCACTCCTTAGAATAATAGAGCGTAATGAAAAGGAAATTGTCCCTCTCCAGGATTCCCTGGTAGGGAATTCCAGGACATACCAGGAGGAGGTTGAGAAAGTGAACTTAGGTGAAGATGGGGAGATAAAAGAGGTCAAAATCGGGACATCGTTCTAAAGACACAGCTTAGTCAGTTGCTCAGGGAATACAAAGACGTCTTCGCGTGGTCTTATGAATGAGGATATGCCTGGGTTAGACACTGACATGGTGGTCCACCATTTTCCGCTTAGACCGGAATGCAAGCCAAAAAAACAGAAGTTTAGGAGGATGAAAATGGCTGTCCAGTTGAAGATCAAAGAATAAGTTCAGACAGAAACAACTCAATGCCGGATTTCTAACGGTAGCAGGGTAGCAAAGAGAGTGCCAATCCCGAAGAAAGATGGCAAAGTCAGAATGTGTGTTGACTATCGAAACCTGAACAGGGCAAGCCCGAAAGATGATTTTCCGCTACCACACATAGAAATGCTCGTCGACAATACTGCGGGACATGAATAATTCTCCTTCATGGACGGATTCTCGGGTTACAACCAGATTAATATGGCTGAGGAAGACAGAGAGAAGACAACCTTCATTACAGAATGGGGCACTTTCTGCTACAAGGTGATGCCTTTTGGTCTAAACCGGGTCAACCTACCAGCGCGCCATGGTCACTCTATTTCATGATATGATGCATAAGGAGATCGAGGTGTATGTAGATGACATTCTTGCTAAATCTAGGCCATAAGAAGATCATTTAGTGAATTTGAAGAAGCTCTTTGATCGACTCAGGAAGTACCAGCTGCGTTTGAATCCGGCCAAGTGTACGTACGTTCGGAGCCAAATCGGGGAAATTGCTGGGTTTCATTGTCAGTAAACGAGGAAAGGAATCGAAGTTTACCACGATAAAGTGAAGGCCATTCAGGAGATGCCGATCCCACGAACCGAGAAAGAAAGAAGGGGTTTTCTGGGAAGGATCAACTACATTGCCCGCTTCATCTCAAACCTCACTGCAACCTGTAAACCCATTTTCAAGCTGCTAAAGAAGAATCACCCGAAAGAAGGCAGCAGGCCGGATGATTAGCACTAGAGAGCGCCTTTTGGAAGGAAGGCTCGTCGAGACCTCAATCACTGATCCAGCAAGAATGTCAGGTGAGACCTATGTTGAGTCAAATAGGCTTCCTGTTGACTATTGGTCTGTCTGCAACCGGGATTAGTGAAACCCGGACGGTAAAGGCTTTACCATGAGAGTAAGCGGAACAGATCCCATTTCCAAGCACTGAGCGGAACCATCCGAGCACACCGTGGGATATGAATCTTCACTCCCTCGCGCTTGGGTCCGAGCTTTGGGATTAATTCGTTAATAAACTAGAGAACGACCTTGTTTTACTCTAAAGGTGGCCCCATATGTTGGTGTACTTTTTCCCCTGTCCTTTCTTGCTCTCGGTCCCACCCAGCAAGATACGGCTCAGCCAAAAAACGTGAGCCTTTTTAAATATTAAGCCCCTTGGCTAACTCTTAAATCAAGACAAAAAGTTACTTTATGCTTAACACACGTTTTCTGCTCCGAAAGAGTAAGCAGAGGGAATCGCCTTCTTCTGATGATATGGGATGTCGAGAATTGGTTGTTTAAGAAAGGCGTATAGGTCCTTTCTTGCCATCATGTGATGATCTCAGTATTCCCCCTACACCGGGTCGAGTCGGTTGTACTTTAGAGGGAGCTGGCAAGCGTCGTATATTTGCTATTGGCAATTATGTGAATCAGAGGTTACTGAAACCTGTTCACCTTTGGTTTGCTTCGGTTCTTCGGAGCATCCAAATGGATGGGACCTTTAACCAAACAAAGCCGAAGGTTCGCTTAGTTCCTAGCTACACCTGCTTCAGCTATGATTTAAAGAGTGCTTATGGCTCTTGGCCGATTTTCGCGTTCACTCGTCATTTATTGGTGTGGTGGGCTGCGGAACAGGTAAGGCCGGGGATCCGGTTCGATAAGTATGCGGTACTCGGTGATGATGTTCTCATCACTGACCCACTTGTGGCGGAGCAGTATCGTTTAGGATTGCAGAGATTAGGGGTGAAGATCTCACCTTCGAAGTCTCTGATATCTTCAACAAGATCCTAATTTGACTCGATGGAGGCTAATTTGGCGTGCCCACAACATTGTGCAAGATGTCGGTTATGATTACATGGGTTTAGTGTTAGGTCCTGGTCGGGGTCCTATCCCTCCAGTGCTTAATCCTGATCCGTGTGATTGTACAGACTCATCAGGGAGTACCTATCTGTCTTAGTTTCCTTGTTGCTACTGTGTATCCACTGTGCATAGTAGTCAGCCTGTGCATGGTCGTAAGACCCTGCATCGGTGACACCATCAGACCATAAGACTTATTAACCTACACAGAGTGCGTGAAGCTCTTGTGAAAAAGGTTTCGGTGCCGGTTGACCTTTTTTTGCTTTAGCTCGATGGAATAAACGAAAATCCGCTCCAGTCTTTTCTTTTTTGTCGTGTCTTATGCTGCCGCGATGGGCTTTCTCCGGGCTTTGACGTGAACCGAGGGGGGCGTAGGATTAGAGAAAGATAGTGAATAAGGAAGCATTCAGTACGGGAGAGAAGTTCCTTACTCGACTCCTCCATATGAAGAGAAGTTTGCAGACATTTGGGTTGGGAAAGGTGCAATTCAGAAATGACAAGATCCGCTCTTCCTGATTCAATTCTTGGAGGAAGGGAGGTGGATATGGGCTTATACAGCAAGTCAGCTAGCTTCGTTTCCTTTTTTTAGGGCCACTAGCTCGAACCAGAGGTTATTGCTTCTTGTTCAGCTACGACTCTTTATCAACGCCCATACCTTAGTCTGGTCACAAGTTTATTCGCACCTTTCGTCTGCTAACCTGACCTACGACCTAAGGCCCAAGCTATGGAAACATCCCGGTCTTCGTGCTCTTTGGTTCTTTTGAATAGCTTACCATCATTCACGATATGCCTTTTGGCCATCTTCTTTTTCGTCTTCTTGCTAAGATAAGGCATGTTATGCTTATCATAGCTTTCTTGGATCGGTTCCGAGTCCGCATCCGAGATGTAGTCATTGATGACTTCTTCCAATGACTTCCAAGAGAAGTCTCCAACCGGTTCGGGCGTGATGGATTGGGCAAGTCAAGTTATTCGGCTCTCCTCCATATTCTTTGGTGATGATGGTTGGCTTGCCGCCCCTCCTTCGTAGGTAGAGAACCGGGTAATGGGTACTTTTCCTTTGGAAATTCTGTTGATCTTGGCAATCATGCCTTCTTCCTTGAAATGAAAGTCAAGGGAAGGCCCAACTTGTGTTTGCGCCTAATGTAGGCAGCCTTTAAGGCGTTGTTGATCCTTCTCCGTGCTTGTTCGGCTTTGTGCGGAGCTTCTACCTTTGAGGAGCTAGGCTAACTTCATCGTTCTCCTTTTGTTCAAGGTACGGATTACGGTTTCTTCCTTCTCAACGCTATCCGCCCATGCAAGAGCGACAGCAGCTTTGTAGTCAAGAGAAGCAGATCTATGCTATTCCCTTGTTTAAGTTTAAGCAAAAGTCTCTTTCCTCCGGTTAGCGAAGTTCCCCTAGTCTGGAAAGCGAATCGAAGTTGCTTGCGCGCTTCTTTGCAGTGCTGTTCTCTACCGCATCTTATCCAGGACCCGCTACCCACATACCAAACGACAAGTGAGGCCGGTCATCTCTTTCGGGTGCCAGGTTGACTCCCATTTCTTTCTTTTTTTCCGATGATATGATGGGCTCGTTCTTCCTAACATAGACCCAGTAGGAATGAATGTCAAAAGGAGGACCTCGGGTATCCAATCAATCCTATCTGCCGCATTCCTCTTGCCTTTACTAAATGGACTCGAAAGGCTAACATAAGCTAGAGTGGAACGATTTTATATCTTGATGGCTGCGAAACTTGACTTGTAAGAACGATGTGCTTGCTTCATTCGAAAGAAGCACGAGATAAGAGCTTCTTCCAGTTAGGTGTAGACCGAAACTGTTGTTAATTCTCAGAAATTGATAGTCTAAATCGAATCTCGTATTGCGAGGTTCGGCGCAAGAATCAAAGCATTTCCTTTTGGCAAGATCAGACCTAGAAATTCAGTTTTTTTAGTCAGCTAAGCAAGCATTCTGCTACCTTACCGTCAGAAATCTAAATATTGAGGGCATGTCTTCTGGTCCAGGCCTTCTTTATCTTAGGGATAACCTACACAGCAAGCCCCTGAACTTCATTTACGGGGCCGGCCTTCCGCACTACAGGAAGTTCTTTCCTTTTGTTTCAATGGCAGCTGGTATCTGGAGATTGCTAAGAAGTAGCCTGCCTCCGCCTGACTCGAGCCAACTAGGATCATAAGGTTAAGATAGGGCTAGGCTTTCTCTCATGCACCTTCAAATATTATATTACGATATAGACCGTTCGCCTTTTCATCGCTTTGGCCTAGAGCCAGTGTAGGCTCTATTCGCATAGGCTCGGGTCGGTAACTAAATATAGAGAGAAGAAAAGCCTTAGGTTGACCAAGGATAGGAAATCGACTCTATCTACTTATGCGGGAAAGGTTGTTGAGAAGGGGACATGTGATCAATTTATTCTCCTTTCTAACCGATCCATTGCGTGTCACGTCGCCCTATCCATAGAGGAAGAAGGCGTATGCTCAAGTCTAAAATCTTTCCTACCAATCGTATAGTCAAGCTTGAGTGCCTCCCTTTTTGATGATCTTGTCACTTCTCTTAAACTATAGCTTCAAGCTACTATTGATGCAGGAACAACCCACTATAGATAGGTATCTCTACGCGTAATAATGAATATATGATTCATTCAAATACATTAACCCGGCAAGAGTTGACCATGTAGGGGAAGTGACTAATGAGCGAGGTACCTTAGCTTATGCCAGGTTTCAGAGACAGAGGATCAAAGCAATGGAAAAGCAAGGGAACGAGGCGACCGGAAGGGAGGCGAGCGAAGTGAGAGGGAATTCTTGATTTCTTTTAGTCTATTGACTGCAGATAGGCCAACAAGTGGATTTATGATTTAGCCTGGCTATCTCTTTCAAGTCAGTCTGATTAGATATGTCAGACATTGAGCAATAGGAAGAGGAAGACCTGAGGAACTTGTTGGCTGGTATAGTTTGACCGTAGAGGCCTAAAATGTCTATATTTGGACAAGGGATCAAGGACAACAAAAATGAGAGAATACCTATTCACCAATGGCAGAGCGGTGATCAAATGCATAGGAATGTCCTCCCCCACTCGTTCTGGGATTGGTAAGGGGCTTAATAAGGCAGAAGGATGCAGCTGAGAAGGCTTGGCACGTTGACAAACTAGGCAATGGCGCACAAATGTCTGAACATCGCGAGGCATCGAGGGCCAATAAAAGAAGTGAGCCAGACGATGAAATGTACGAAGCGAAGCAGCATGTCCAGCAATAACCGAAGAATGGAATGGAAAGAAGATAGGATGAATGAAGGCAGAATCATCATGTGGAATTACTAATCGATTCTTCAAAAAGAGACAAGCATCGCGTACAGAGTAATGAGGCATGGCCAATGGGTCCGCCACGAATTGAGCAATTCAAGATTGAAGACTGAAGAGCCGAACGAACCTCATCAAGGAAGGTAGATTGCGGTATGGAAACTGCCATAAAGCAAAGACGTGAAAGAGCATCTGCTGCTTGCTTAGATTGACCTGGCTTATACTCGATTGGGAATCGGTATCCCATCAACTTGGGTAAATACGCTTCCTGCTCCGGAGTCTGTATGACTTGATCACCGAGGTGCTTGAGACTTTCCTTGTACGTACGGATGATGAAGAAATGCCCAAATCCATAATGGCGAAACTTAGCGACGGCCTGAGTAATGGCATACAGTTCTCGGACATAGGCCGATTTTTCTTGCATACGAGGGGACAACTTCTTAGAAAAGAAGGCGATAGGGTGCCCATGAAGGCTTAGCACTGCGCCAATACCAAGACCTGAAGCATCGGTCTCGACGATGAAAGGTTGAGAGAAATCTGGCAAGGCCAAGACGGGAGCCTGCATCAAAGCCGCTTTCAAACGGTCAAAAGCTTGTTGGGCTTCGGTGGACCATTTCAAAGAATCCCGCTGCAGAAGATTCGTTAATGGGCCTGCGATGTTGGCATAATGACGTATGAAAGGTCTTTAGTAAGCGGTAAGCCCAAGGAAGCCACGCAATTGAGCCAACGTCGAAGGAATGGGCCAGGATTGCCTGGACTTTAGTGGCGTCCATTTCAACTCCTGAGGCCGAAACAATGTGACCTAAATACTCCACACGGGTCTGGCCAAAAGTTCACTTAGAGAGCTTTGCAAATAATTGGTTTCGAGCCAGCTGGTCCAGTACTCTTTCAACATGTGTCAAATGTCAGTCCCACGTAGGACTGTCTATGAGAATGTCATCGAAGAAGATGAGAACAAAGCGGGAAAACCGAGTTCATCAATGACTGAAAAGCAAAAACGCCGTATCCGAGGCAGTTTTTTATAAAAATCTTTCAAGAACATATCCATATGACTATCCTTCTTAGTTGAATAGGCTCTATAACAGAAAAAATAAGAACATCTCAGGTAAGGCTCATTAAAGCTTGCCTCAGCTAGTATGCACCCTTTATGAGCTTTCTTTTCTTTCTCTTCGCATGGGATTCGATTCAAAGATTGTAACTCAATCTGGGTTTTTTTGATTAATTTATGCTGAGAAGGAGTCACATCTGCTGAATGAGGTTTGGCATATCTGGGCTTCCGCTGTCGCATATGTGCTGTCACTGTACTAGGAAGAAGGGCTTTAGTTAGGCAGCGAATCTTCATTGAAGTGATGTTAGCTAGGTCCTTTCCTCGAGCCAGTCTTGAAGCAGGAAGTCTTTTACCTGGATACCCACTTGAAAATGACGTAGAGAGAGTGTTCGAGAACGTCTCTGTGCGGTTTCTCGGTTCCAAGTAGCGATGAAAGTCAAACCACTAGCACAGCGTGCAAACGTTGTTGCCATGTTTGATAGTTTGGCAAACTAGCTCCTGAGACCATAGAAGGGAGTCTTTGGTTGTGAACGTGATCGGGACCAGGCTAGTTGGCTCAGCAACATAGTGGTTTGGTAACTGGCAAGCACAAGGTAGTGGGGGGAATTAGAAAGCTCCTCTTATCTTTGAGATCATACGGGCGGACACTTGGTGCTGGTATGGGGCATATTCGAGTGCCCCGCCGCCAGCATCGCTCTTCTCTCCGAACAGAAGCGGGAGGAGAGCCTGCCGATCGAGCGAAGGGATCCATACGGCTTTCAGGGGGAGCTGCTTTTACTGCCTACTGGTATTTAAGTAACGGACGTGTTGAATTCATTTTCATGATGATTCATTCAATTCGTTCGCCGGGAAGTGCAAGCTTTGCGAACCAAAAGAGCCTGCCGATGAAACCCGTTCCCTCGTGCTTCCATTAATGACAGATACATCAGTAGGGGTCGGCCAAGCATGATCAAGGCAGGTGAGCCCTTCCCGCTAACCAAAGGAAAGGCAGAAATTAAGAGAAACTTGGACCCGAAAGGACTGGACCCATGGAAACAAAGTGATAATTCCCGCTCCGACCAGGGTAGACAACACCTGAGTTAACACTACACAACCGAACTGATCATGGGCCAGAACACCCCTATTGGGCGACAAAGTGGACCTTTACCCGAAGCGTAAAGCTGATTCTGGTGACCACGGATTCTATCTTCAAACCAGGAGAAAAGGTTTTGGGTATTCTTGTCTTAGTTCAACGCGCTATAGATCTGTATATGGGACTGAGCCAGGGGAAGCTACGGGCTATGGAGCAACATCTCGTGCTAGAGCAATCTCAACCGGAGTGGAAACTGGTACAAGAAATGGATGGGATCTCAAAAAGGAAGGAACGCTAGCTTGGCTTCTGCAGGCAAAATGCTTTCGAGGATAGTAGAAAACGTAGTAAGGTGGCTTTCCGACGTATGATTCACCAGGCTTAAGCGAGAATAAAATAATATGATCGGCCCTCTAAAAAAGTAAGCAAGCGCTACGGTGCACCGACTATTTATTTGAGGATATGAGCGTGGATGGACCGTTTAGCCTAAGCCACGGGGGCCGTGCACCTCTATCTCTTTTCCCCTTTGACTAGCTAGGTCGGACTTCCACATTCTTGGTGTAAGGGTAAAGCACTTTAGTACACTTGACTTTGTGCTCGCTTCGCCGCTTCCCTTCTCTATTCTATTGAAGTTGCTTTTCTCGGGTCATAGGGATAGGATTGAGCTATAAGCTTTCGTGCGTAGTTTTCTTTTGTTGATAGTGGAAATGCTATAAAGCCCGAACCCGGATCTATAATAGTACTCCTTGCTTGTTAGAAGCGAGGAATAGAATTTCGTGATTACGGCTCGAAAGAAAGAAGAAGACAAAGTCATCCTTGGCCCGATTCTCCTCCTTTTCATTGGAAGGCTAATAATAAGAAGAATGTAATAGAAGAAGTTCATTTCTAAATAAATAGAATAATAGAATTGATGTAACTAAAGAAAGAAAGGCTTATTTTAGGCTAAATCTACTTCTTTGCCTATTTGACTAAGGAGCGATAGCAGATAGCTGCTCGAGCAAATATTAGAATTTCTCTTGTTCGAACAGTCCTACAGGCCTAATTGAATAGAATTTATTACAGCTAAGACTATATTCGCAAAAGGACTAGACATCTCATTTCCTCTAATAGTAAGACATTAGGGAATACAACCAAGTTCCCTACGATAACAAAAAAGAGTTCCAAACCCGCCTTAGTCTCAAATAGCCCTTGTTGAGATACGATACCGTAAACGAAAAATAGTAGTTGCTCCAAATGGAAGGTAATATGCTTACACAGGAGTGGACGATCTCAAAGAGGCTAGGCCAGCAGTCTAGGTAGAAGCCATTAGAACCAGTGGCCCTAGATGGATGCCTTTCGACGTGGAAAAGTTGATATACCTCGCCCGCCTTACGAAGACTTTCTATAATACTAAGGCACCCATATTCACAAACTACTATGTTGTAGTCATGCATGAAGCTGTTTTGACTATAGAACAGAGGATGGAGTAACAATAACATAGAGAACAGCTGCGCTCTACAGACAAAGTCACCAGGGAACGAACAGAGTCCAGGCTCCTCAATAAAAAAGAAACCGTAGGGTGCCAGTATAGCTGGGGACTTCTCCAATATTTCAGATTTCCATAGATTGACGGTCTTTGCACAAGTTCCCTTTTTTCTCAGAAGCAGAAGAGAGACTGTGGTCGAATAAAGGCAACGAAACGGATAAGACCGACTCCATGAAGATGAAGTAGTACGTCTGTCTACGGTGAAAAAGGCTTGGACCATCGATCAATTAGAGAGAAACGTACCCTAAAACTCCACCTGCTTAGAATTAGAACGGCTGGACTCCTGCGACCGATCCTGGATCTGGTCTTACCTTTCTAGCCACCGCTCACATAGCATAGGGGACCAGCCCAGCCCCATAGAAAGCACTCTCAAGAAGGAATGATATAACAAGAAGATATATCTATATCTATATGCGTGTAAGGATTTCTTTCTCACTTCACTCGCTCTAAGGAAGAGAGAATAGAATGTAGAATTTCTTTCTATGACGCGCTATAGGGGCTTATAACGCCTTTTTAGGTCAGAATGTGGAAGATTATTCTTATTGATGAATGGTTAAACGTTGGTTTAAAAGTCAGAATCTAGCTGTCTGCTGGGATCTTGCGTAGATATACATTAGAGGAAAGAAAGACCTTTTACCTTACGCTATGGAGCCAAGCCACAAGCCAATAGGATAGGATCGTCTGGAGAATTCTTGAAAGTCAGGCTTGAAAGGCTTCGGGCTATGTACGCCAACCTCCCCCTAGACCTATAGGGAGAGGATGGAGCTTGACCACCATCCAAGGACCGAACTCGAATCAACGGAGATGTTCCGATGGTTTTATGCACTAACCAGTGAGTGAGGCTGCCGTGAGGTTGACTGTGCTTGCTCGTCTGCGGAGGGGGGGTTGAGCATTCCTTGGACAATCTTCTTTTCTATGTCCATAAATGCTACAGTAGAAACAGATAATATTAAGTCCCTCGTATTCCATGGGAAAGACTGACTTGCGAACTATAACCCGAGAGCGAAGCTTCTGGCGAAGATCAATCTCAACACTTATCCGAGCGAATCGAACCCTTACATCTTGTTTTGGTCTTGAGAGAGAGTGTTAGGATCAACCTTTAGCGTCTTGCCGATGGTCTTCCCTAACCTACGTAGAAAAGTCTCATTGAAATAGTAGGCTGGAAGGTTGGGAATACGAACCAAAATAGCCAGTTAGAAAAAGGTATTACTTACTATTGGGACAGAAGCTTGGACACCAACACCGAACAAGGAGATAATGACCTTGAATGACCCAAGGACCTCCACTGTAGGGTATATTTTCTTTAGCTTGTCTAACTCCGCTGAATCTTCCGCTGAGATATTCTCTTCCTCTTTTAACCATTCGTCAAGCAGTTCCTCGACGTGACATGAGCGTGAAAGGAGTTCAAGAATCCGTTTTCTTTTTATAAGGGCTAAAATCATTTATTTTGGCTTTTTGCATATTGTAAGGTGGATCTCGAAAGATATGAAAGATCTCCTCCAAGCCGTACATACGACTTTCATCGAATACGGCTTTCCACGAATTCTATATGTATCTATGAGATCGAGTATGGAATTCTGTTTACTCACTTGAAATTGAGTATCGTTTCCCTCCTTTTCCTACTAGGATTGGAAATCCTGTATTTTACATTTCCATACGATTGAGTCCTTGGGTTTCCGAAATAGTGTAAAAAGAAGTGCTTCGACTCATTGCTATTTGACTCGGACTG
Source organism: Acacia acuminata (assembly GCA_019022655.1). Lineage (NCBI taxonomy): Eukaryota > Viridiplantae > Streptophyta > Magnoliopsida > Fabales > Fabaceae > Acacia > Acacia acuminata. Next base: position 3,640,163 of record JAFJYI010000041.1, read on the forward strand.
TTCTAAAAAGTCGAGGCATTTCGAATTGTTTGTTGACCAAAAAATTATGCAAAGTCAAGGAAAACCTCTTTTGAATTCTGATTCGACTCAAGTCCGGATATTTGGTTGCTTTGTACTCGACCCATGTGGTTCGGCTTGTTGAAGAGGGAAAGATCACTCCTAAATGCAGCCGGGATCTTCTCCGCGATTACTAGCGATGACCCAACCTACTAGATCCGAGGGTCTTCTAGCCTTAGAAGAAAAGAAAAGGAGGATCCGGACAAAATCGACGAAAGGGCTTTAGCGGTGATCAAGCGGAAGCGACGAGAAAAAGCCCTTTCTATCTTCTTAGTAAAGACGAGGGGTTCGCGATTAGCAAGATCGGCTTCGATAGAACTTCTCGGGGCTGTAGACTTAAGCGTACTTTCTCCGGCTAGGAAGCCTTTGGTGTCCATGGATGTCATTTTACCGATTAAAGCGATTCAAAGCGAAAGATGCGCCGTCCTAAGCCTTAAGGGAAGGGACATTTCAACCAACCAATTAGTAGAATGTGAGAATGAGCGGACGGTGATAAGATTCTTTTCCTTTCCGGAGGGAGCTTACGGACGGGCCAAGCTATATACCGGCTTGGAGCTTTCTTTGCCAGTTCCCATAGTTTAGTAATTCTTTCCCAAAAGAAATAGACCTTCTCGTACGTACCCTTCTTAGCCATTGGTCCGTTAAGGCGAATGGGTATTAAAAAAAGACAATTGGCTTCTCCTCCAAGGAAGTCATATGCTCTTTTCTTAAGTTTGGTGTCTTTAATACAACTCTCCCCAAAGAGGGAGATCAAGTTAAGGAATAGGATACTTGGCTGTAGTTTCAACGAGGAATGAATTCTCGGAAGCTCTTTTTTAATCGATAGAAGGTGGTTCCTTATTCTCGGCACCTATCAAGGTCATATAATCCTTATTGGTTATCGAAAGAGCATCCTTTTTAAAATTCTCCGAGAGTAGCAATCGATCCAATGTGGATTGGCCATTATCCGCCCGACCAACCGAACCTTTATTTATGTCTATAGAGCTCTTTTTCACACACATATCTGTGGGATCTTGTGATCGGATTGGAAGAGAATCGGGACTTGCTTGATAAGGAGATTGCGAGTTGTCTTTATCCTGGACTCGCAAACCGAGGCTGAAAAACTACGCACCCGCCTATTTTTTGATTAAGAAGAAAAAGGGAGCGAGAAAGTAAACCAATACGGAAATCCGCGGAATCTCAAAAAAAAAAAACCAAACCAATATCTTAACGAGAAAATGGAATCTAATTAAAATGAACTCACTTTTTCAGAATAACGAGCGAAGGGAAGGGTTGAAAAGAGGGTCCACGAAGTGATTTAGCGGATCCTCATCCGCTTCCTCAAATTAGGACCGTCCCCCCTCGCCGGTCGACGAGCAAAGGACGGCCCCGGCACACTAATAAAATCGGCAGCCAAAAGGCAAACTCTACGAGATGAATTAAGGTTCTAACTCCGAGCTAGGAGGATGTCTTAAACGGGGAAGGATTCAACATGCCCGTATCTACATTCCGGTATCTACGTATTTTGAAACTGGTCTAGTTGTTAAGGTATCGGCGATGAAGGGTAATCGGTGCAAGTATACACTATCGGTGTAATACCGGCAAGTATCCCAAGGTAATAAAATATCGTTCCCCGCGGGGACCAAAGTTCCAACTACCAACCCAATTTACTTTGATTTAAAGTTGATGCAACCATATGAATTTTTGATGAAAATATTTAAAGAAAGTAAAGTGACAAAGAAATTGAATTAAACTTTATAGAATGCAATTAACAAAAGCCTAGGGTCATGTATATCATCAATAATCCATTTAATTGTTCTTCCTTACCAAAAGCTAGATTAAGACCTAATCTTCTTTTAAGGTAGAATTTAATTACTTAACCCTTGAATTGGAGTATGTCAATCGAATTTCAGATTTTATCTAGTTGCTTATTCCTAAGTCAATTAGCCTAATCCTTAATCCTAAAGTCATGTTCCCATGCCCATTAGAATTAATTCTTGCATTAAGTCCAGAATTCTTTTTGATTGCATAAAGCCTATGTCAAGTTCCTTGCTAGTACCTTATGTTCTTTAATCAATTGAACCTAGTATTAACTAGCCTTTCCCAAGGTCTAATTAATCTTTCAATTCCTTAATTAGATGATCAAACTAACCAAGGCATTAAGCATGGATTAAAGAAACATATCCAAGACAAGTATTATGTAATTAAAAACAGAATTTCAATTAAACTTCATAGAGAATCCATACATGACCTTAGAAAAATACTTAGTTCATGCTAACCATGACCAAGCATAAAAAGTAAAAGATGAAGAACATAACATCAAACTAAAACAATCAAAAGGAAAGGTTAAAACTAAGCCATACCAAGAAGGAGGCAAGAAATACAAAAGAAAAACAATACATGAAACTAATAATTAAAACTAAGCCATACCAAGTAGGAGGCTATGAACAAGAAAGAAAAGCAATACATAAAAATCATAAACAAGATCTAAAGCACTACTCGTAACACACCTACCGGCCTCGCCCTTTCGGGTGGCGGGTAGTGTGGTCCTTCACTTTTATTTAATTTTAGCTTATTTTCCCAGGTTAATTCACATCACACATCAGAGTATAAGCAGCAGAGCACACACCGGTTTGGACAAAAATATACTGATAAAAATATGGAATGATAACTTCTTCCCCGGAGGGGATCAAAATATCTGGTCATCCGCCAGACAGGCCAAAATAATAATCTTCAATCATCTAGTAACCAAAATAAATTCCCAAAAGCAAAACATCGAAACCACCAACACACTAGCCCCGCTCCGAGCCTTACCTCTATCTCCGCTCCGCTCTGGATGAACCGCCAAATGGCTTACAAGGGAAATTTGGGATTCAAAAATTGAATCGTAGTAGTAACCGTTAATTTCATATAAAATGTATAACAATGCATGTAAGATCAACCATAAATAAATAAATCAATACCACATGACATTCAGTATCAAGGCACACAGCCAAATCCGGAACTAGCGTCCCTAATAACACAAAGCATTTAATGCGGTGGTCCTAATAGCACACAAGCATTGAGACCATAGGGCAAAGCACAAAGAAAGCCCCTAATGCACAAGATGTTCCGGTTCCATAGCGCTTGGAAAATGAATGATATCCAAATGTATGCAATTTCAAGGTAAAACATACATACACAAGTCACACAGAGTATATGAAGATTAAGGTTACTACCAGCGATCGACTTATGAGATAAAAGTAACCTTCCCGATGCAAAATATCACAATTATCCCTAAAATCATAAAATGTAAATATAATTAAATTCCTTTCAATAAATATTCCTTTGATAAATTAAAATAAGTCCAATTCATGTGCCCTTTTATTCTAAATTCCTTGTCTTATTAAGGAATTTAATATGGGCCTATATTCTCTTAATTTTCGTCATTTTCCAGAAATTTCCAGCAGACCATGACTGATCTTCAAAAATTCATAATTAAATCTAGAAAACTCCTTTTGGGTTGATTTCCAAGCCCAAATGACCTTTAATATGTCTATTTTCAACGAAAAATAGTAATTTAGGCCAGACCAAGTCGAAAATATATCCATAGCCCAAAATACTCCTGCTGTCCGAAATAATGCCCAGTTTTCAGGGGCTATCTTGCAACATTTATTTCTCTTAGCACAAAATTCAGAAAAATACAAATTATATACCAAATTAATCCTTGAGATGTCTACTTTCTCCCTGTAAAATTTTATAATTGTTCAAGTCCATTTACTAGGTCAAATTTCGTGGAGAATGTGACTGACTCTACAGGGAATTTTCAGAAACAGCAACCTAATGATTTTCAGACTTCCATATATGCCTCCAATTCATCATATAATCTCATATTCATGAATAAATCATTATGAGACTCCAAGAATCTTAGTTGGCTGAAAATATAGGATTTTACGAAGTACCCAAAAACTCACCCAAACTTCAAACCAATCGGTTTACAATGAAGCTTACTCTTACCCTATCACGATTCCGGTCGGTTTGGAGTTTTGACAGCAACTTGGCTAACCCAATGACTTGAAACTTCTCCTATGAGAAAACTGAAACCGTAGAATTGAAGCTCTCGAGGTGTAGAACAATATTTGTGAAGGGAATTTTTGGATTGGAAGTGATTTGGTAGGAGTTTTGGCTTGATCTAATTTTCTCTTTCCTCTTCTATTCCATACGCCATTGTTGGGGGGTATTTTAAGCTCTTCTCTCTCTCTCTCTTTTTTTCGTGATGAAAATGATCTGATCAGGTGAGAATACAATGGGTTTAATGGTTAGTAAAAGTTGAAGTCGGTGGAAGCATATGGAAAATCATTAGACACCAACTTTTCACTTAATTACCATTATACCAATGCCTTTTTACTTAGCTCTTATTCGCTTTGTTCACCGGAGATGCACCAGGCTGATGCGACAATTTGAAATGGGGAATTAGAAGGTATGATATCAGATTATAATGGATCCAAATCGGTTTATAAGGGCTGTACAAAATTGCCCCTCATCTTCCACAAAATTACGATTGTGCCATTAGTTATAAACTTAATTAGATTTCAACTTTTCCTTTTGCAATCCAATTGACCAAAATTCTTGGGCCATTTTTAGGAAAACATTGTCCCATTTTATTGGTCAATAACCCATACTCAAGTATCCATAAATTTTAAATAATTATGGAACATATGACACATATTCGTAGAAGGTGCAATTTTAACCTTAAGCGGAACTCAAGCAACTTCTTTTCATTCCTTTTTAGTCCAATTTAATGCTCCAAAATGGGACAAAGAAGTATTGATTCCTTATATCCATTGGTGCCGACATATGTCTCAAAATTTTCGGTTTAGCGAAATGGGGTATTTCGGGTAAAATTGACCTTCTAGTCAAAAGTCTCCATTTCTTTTCTCCAATTACATATACATCATATAAAGAATTTATCGAGCAAATTTTGGGATATTACATTTCTTTCCCCGTTAAATAAATTTCGTCCTCGAAATTTGTTTATACATTCATCATACTTCTAAACCTAGATTCTGGGTACTGTTTCTGCATATTCTCAACTGTCTCCCACGTAGCTTCTCTGGGAGATAATCCTCTCCAGACCACTTTTACAAAAGGAATACTTTTACGTCTGAGCTGCTTCTCTTGATGGTCAACAATTCGCTCCAGCTCGAATGTAAAAGTATGATCCTCTTGAACATCAACATTTTCACACTCAAGAACATGTTTTGAATCTGGTTGATATTTCTTCAATTAAGAGACATGAAAAACATTATGTAATTTACTCAGATTTAGTGGTAAAGCAAGCTCATAAGCCACTGGTCCCCGTTTTGCCAATATTTCAAAAGGACCAATATACCGATGACTTAATTTCTTTCGTTTAATGGCTCTACCCACTCCAGTGATAAAAGATATTTTCAGGAATACATGATCACCCACATTAAATTCTAGAGGTCTCCTTCGTTTATCTGCATAACTTTTCTGCCTGCTTTGAGCTACAAGGAGCCTTTTCTTGACTAAACGGATTTGCTCGGAAGTCTCATCCACCATTTCTGGCCCGAATAATTCACGCTGAGATAACTCTATCCAACAGAGAGGGGATCGGCATTTTCGTCTGTATAGAGCCTCATAAGGAGCCATCCAAATACTAGCATAATAGCTATTATTATAGACCAATCCAGTGAGATATAAATATCATCCCAAATTCCTTTAAAATCTAAGACACAAGCTCGCAACATAATTATATACTACTCTCTTCTATCTTGTACCCAAGCGTGGAGCTTAATTTCACATGACCAATTGTCCATCCTCACGGCACTCGGTTATGCAGATCCATCGACCGATTCGTTTTGCCACTTGGCTTATCATATTCTAGCCTCTGGCTCATTCTATTACCATCACATTGAATATTTAAGTCTTACTACTTAAGGGTTTCTCGCCAATCTATAGGCATCTCAACTATCACTTGGTATAGATTGAATATTCTGCTAGTCTCACGCATTCTCTGGACATGCTAGTCCAAAATCATCACGCCAATCAATATTCCACATAATGCTAAGCATCACAGGTTTTCTGACCCTGGGGACTCGCTCCATGCAAACTCATGCATTAGGTCTTACAGCCTTGAACCGCTTACCATCTACTTTGCCTGAGCTTCCTCGATTTTTAAGCTTTCAAATCATTTTCCTCTTGCTTAGCATGGTAATTGGCGAATACTATCGGATTTAACCAATTCAGATTTGTGGACCATTATATCAGTTTTTGTTCTAGTATTATTACTATCACCAACTGCACCATTTTTCGTATCCACACAACGGTGACGACAATCATGTCACCACTTACTAGGTTGTCTCATACTCAATATTTCGAATTTTCACATATTCGGGAATCTCTGTGGTCGCAGTACATTTTCATATTTACATAAAAAAGTGTTCTTCACATTTTCAAACTCAATCACTGCCAACTAAAATTTCAAGAAAGCCATTAATTGCCGGACTATTTTCAAAAATCATTTTGCTAAGGCATACTTAATGAGCGGGATTATTCATTTTACAAAATTCAACAAGCGAGAGGCATACGCCACCATTTCGCCCGTCTTATCAAGACATATCCCAATCTTTTCGTACAAACCATCAAAGTGACAAATGCGCTATTATTGGCCGATGTGGGAGAATTTTGTCTCCCTCATAAAGGCTCTTCACCGCTTTCCCAATCAAGCCAGTCCGTAATCACGGCCACTATTGTGCACCGCTTTCCCAGCTGATCAGTTCGTAATCACGGCTACTATCGTCCCAACATGGCAAAATACGCGCCCCACTAAGGCGGAACTACTTAGATTGAGAATATTCACCATTGGTGCGAGTGTCAACCTCTCCAAAACTAATCCCCTCAGAATAGCTCTCAACAATGGCCAGTGATTTTGAAACATTTTAAAACACTTAGCAAGATCCAGCAAACCGAGTATGTCTACTACAGTTTCTGACCTCTTCCAGTTCCGTACTGCTTCCATTATAAACATGGTTCACAATTCAATTCAAATCTGGGTTCCACCAGGGCCCTATCCTTGGCTACTCGAACCATCTGTAGGACACACAGTCCATTCCATTTCAGTTGTTCGGTTACTCCAGATATAATGCTTGTAACTCTCTCGGCTTGCATCTTTCTCGGCACTCGGCCCGGTATTCATGGTCTAATAATTGTGAGCTTCTGCCACCCTAAGAACATATTAGCCACCTAGGACTTAGGCCTCTCATTGAACACATATTAAATTTAACAACCCAAAATCATATTAAACTAGTAGGTCTCTTTACCCACTGTATATTCATGCCTCAAATGTACTCAATAATAATACAAATAGCACTGGAGCACCCCTTAGCAATACATTGCATCATATCAACCTCATATGGGGTCGTTGTTTATATAAACTTCCGATAATAATCCGGTTCCAAGCATAGTCTCATATTCAATTTTTCCCTATTGGATATTCAACCCACATCTAGAGAGTCTATCAGCCACTATCATATCTACAGCTATTGGTCCTGACCATGAGACCAAGACTTGTGGCCACTAAGGTTCTAGCTACTGCTTGATTCCACCAAGGAACAAATTATTACTTATTCTTTATAAGGGAAAAATCATGAGATTAAAATTGTTCCCTATTAGCTAGTAACCTCCAAATACCTCATACATATGGGTACTATACTCTAGTAACTCAACGCATTCGGGTCAATCAGATGCCTAAGGAATCTCTCATTATCAAATCAAATTCTTAGGTTCATTAACCTAATACAAAAACCTCAACTATACCCATTAAACATGCTATGATCACAATGATTCATAGCTTACAACATTCAGCACTATCCTTAAATAACCCCATACAACAATAATTGTTAGATTCACAATTCAACTCCTAGAACCTCAAATATTAGATGGGCTAAGAAATCATATGGCCTCAACAATACCCTAGGATCATAATTCACATTTCGTAGTCTAATCCTCGAAACTTGATCAAATAACATCAACACTATTCACGAGGTTCTAATTTCATTTTAATCCTCAATATCACAGGGTATATTCTAACACTATTCTTTCACCTCAAGATCAAACATCAATCCTCAATCATACCCAAATATACTGAAAATTCATCATCAATTAATATCCTCAAGATTCATGTTCTCGTGTATCAGAACCTTAGTGCAACCTCATCCACATTTTGACCTAGTCACTGTTTCAACTTAGATTGGATTCAAGCCTAGTCTCAATAATTTCCTTATTCAATCTAACATCCTCATAGCATCTCTATGGATCACCATATGTCATACTTGAAAGTATTAAGGCCCCAAATCAAGAAAATGTTAAATTTCTATAATACTTCCTGGTGGTCACCCATCCCGAGATTTCTCTTGTATAAACATGCTTAACCTCAAAGTCCTGTTAGGATCTAGGGATCCATATCATATCCTGACTTAATTATTAAAAGCCCTAGGATAAATAACAGGATCTGCCTCTATGCCATCTCATCTATCTCTAGAGCCTCAACTCACAAAACCTGAACCCTGTTCTCCTTGTCATTATAAGATTTGGCTTGACAATAACGGAAGAAATAAATATCATCTCCACAAAACAATATCAATTATAAACCATTAACATAAAATAATAGGAGAACGTACATACTGATATTTCACATATGCCATTTTACAACATACTAATGCTTCAAAATATTTAAACATCAATAGTTCACATACTGTCATTACATGATCAAACTATCATACTAGCTTCTGCTAGGTTACCATAATATAATGCCTAATACTTTGCAAGGTCTTCCTTCTGTTTTCTACTTCCAAGTGGTTTCACATGTAGGTGTGAACACCCAATCGCAATGGTGCCATGAGACTGGGGGAAATTGGAGGCCAGATTGAATTCGATAATCCCATCCGCCATATTTACCCAGATGGGGGTTCTAGGCATACGGTACAAGACTGTGCTCCTTCAGGTCTCAAAGGGAAAATCTAATCCTTTATCAAACCTCTGCACATACAGCCTATTCATCCTAGTCAGAAAACAGAGATATTGATTCAACACAGTTGGTACGTCCCTACTTGCCATATTGAACTCAACTTGGATCATGTCCGCCAACCTCTCATTAGGCTCCATGCTATACCTAAAGTAAGGTATAATGTGATCTAAGTGATTCCCCAATTCTACCTCATCAAGTTCAAGGCCTACAGAATGCTCTGGAAAAACCCTTAGCAGCTCATATCACCTATTGATGAATGATCTGAGTCATTCCTAGCTGCAGGCTCAAGGGAAAATACATGGCGCCTCCTAACTATAGATCTAAGAGCTCTTACAAGATTATCTCTCATCTTCTCATAAACCATCAAAACAACCTGTATCAGTTCCTCGCATTATCACCAATTTTTATCAGTATCGTCCAAACGGTGCTCTGATACCACAATTGTAACACACCTACCGGCCTCGCCCTTTCGGGTGGCGGGTAGTGTGGTCCTTCACTTTTTTTTTAATTTTACCTTATTTTCCCAGGTTAATTCACATCACACATCAGAGTATAAGCGGCAGAGCACACACCGGTTTGGACAAAAATATACTGATAAAAATATGGAATGATAAATTCTTCCCCGGAGGGATCAAAATATACAGTCATCCTGCCCAGACAGGCCAAAATAATAATCTTCAATCATCTAGTAACCAAAATAAATTCCCAAAAGCAAAACATCGGAAACCACCAACACACTAGCCCTGCTCCGGAGCCTTACCTCTATCTCCCTGCTCCGCTCTGGATGAACTGCCAAATGGCTTACAAGGGGCTGGGATTCAAAAATTGAATCCCAGAGTAACCGTTAATTTCATATAAAATGTATAACAATGCATGTAAGATCAACCATAAATAAATAAATCAATACCACATGACATTCAGTATCAAGGCACACAGCCAAATCCGGAACTAGCAGTCCTAATAGCACACAAAGACAGATGCATCGCAGTGGTCCTAATAGCACACAGCACAGACCACCGGGCACAGCACACAGCAAAGCCCCTAATGCACACAGCATGTTCCGGTTCCATAGCGCTTGGAAAATGAATGATATCCAAATGTATGCAATTTCAAGGTAAAACATACATACACAAGTCACACAGAGTATATGAAGATTAAGGTTACTACCTGGCAGTCGACTACAGATAAAAGTAACCTTCCGATGCAAAATATCACAATTATCCCTAAAATCATAAAATGTAAATATAATTAAATTCCTTTCAATAAATATTCCTTTGATAAATTAAAATAAGTCCAATTCATGTGCCCTTTTATTCTAAATTCCTTGTCTTATTAAGGAATTTAATATGGGCCTATATTCTCTTAATTTTCGTCATTTTCCAGAAATTTCCAGCAGACCATGACTGATCTTCAAAAATTCATAATTAAATCTAGAAAACTCCTTTTGGGTTGATTTCCAAGCCCAAATGACCTTTAATATGTCTATTTTCAACGAAAAATAGTAATTTAGGCCAGACCAAGTCGAAAATATATCCATAGCCCAAAATACTCCTGCTGTCCGAAATAATGCCCAGTTTTCAGGGGCTATCTTGCAACATTTATTTCTCTTAGCACAAAATTCAGAAAAATACAAATTATATACCAAATTAATCCTTGAGATGTCTACTTTCTCCCTGTAAAATTTTATAATTGTTCAAGTCCATTTACTAGGTCAAATTTCGTGGAGAATGTGACTGACTCTACAGGGAATTTTCAGAAACAGCAACCTAATGATTTTCAGACTTCCATATATGCCTCCAATTCATCATATAATCTCATATTCATGAATAAATCATTATGAGACTCCAAGAATCTTAGTTGGCTGAAAATATAGGATTTTACGAAGTACCCAAAAACTCACCCAAACTTCAAACCAATCGGTTTACAATGAAGCTTACTCTTACCCTATCACGATTCCACAGTCGGTTTGGAGTTTTGACAGCAACTTGGCTAACCCAATGACTTGAAACTTCTCCTATGAGAAAACTGAAACCGTAGAATTGAAGCTCTCGAGGTGTAGAACAATATTTGTGAAGGGAATTTTTGGATTGGAAGTGATTTGGTAGGAGTTTTGGCTTGATCTAATTTTCTCTTTCCTCTTCTATTCCATACGCCATTGTTGGGGGTATTTTAAGCTTCTTCTCTCTCTCTCTTTTTTTTCGTGATGAAAATGATCTGATCAGGTGAGAATACAATGGGTTTAATGGTTAGTAAAAGTTGAAGTCGGTGGAAGCATATGGAAAATCATTAGACACCAACTTTTCACTTAATTACCATTATACCAATGCCTTTTTACTTAGCTCTTATTCGCTTTGTTCACCGGAGATGCACCAGGCTGATGCGACGATTTGAAATGGGGAATTAGAAGGTATGATATCAGATTATAATGGATCCAAATCGGTTTATAAGGGCTGTACAAAATTGCCCCTCATCTTCCACAAAATTACGATTGTGCCATTAGTTATAAACTTAATTAGATTTCAACTTTTCCTTTTGCAATCCAATTGACCAAAATTCTTGGGCCATTTTTAGGAAAACATTGTCCCATTTTATTGGTCAATAACCCATACTCAAGTATCCATAAATTTTAAATAATTATGGAACATATGACACATATTCGTAGAAGGTGCAATTTTAACCTTAGCGGAACTCAAGCAACTTCTTTTCATTCCTTTTTAGTCCAATTTAATGCTCCAAAATGGGACAAAGAAGTATTGATTCCTTATATCCATTGGTGCCGACATATGTCTCAAAATTTTCGGTTTTCGGCGAAATGGGGTATTTCGGGTAAAATTGACCTTCTAGTCAAAAGTCTCCATTTCTTTTCTCCAATTACATATACATCATATAAAGAATTTATCAGAGCAAATTTTGGGATATTACAACTTCCATATAGGAGGCAATGATCAAAAAGGAAAGCAATGGAAAATAAATTGCATGAAAGTTATAAAAATGATCTAAGCACTTCCATATAGGAGGCAAATAACAAGAAGGAAAGAACATAAAATGAAATAAATCTGAAACTAAGAAAGAAAGAACCTAAAATGGAGAGTTCTTGGTCTACTCCAAGTGTGTCTACAACTACAAAACGTGCATGTATTTATAGAAGACTTGGAAGAACTATTGAGCCACAATTCTTGACTTTTGTGCTCCAAAAACGCGTCCGATTTACAGCCTGGTTTTCACCCAGATTTCGGTGGCTTTCGGTGGAGTCGTCTTCATATGAAATTGAGCCCCGGAGGTCAGCTTTCCAGTCGCTCAAACCTGACCTACGTTGAAGTTCTGTAGCTCCAGTTATGGATCAAACACTGCATGTTGGTCCAGAGTCCATCACAGCGCATTGTCTTGTCTTCCAAGCCCGATTTGGTCCTTGAAACGTCTTATTTAGCTTCTGGGCTCTTCATAGAAGTTGTAGGGCTTTGTTTCCGCTTTCCTAAAAGATAAACTTCAGATCAATTGGATATCTAGAACTCAAGTTATGATCAAAATACCAAACAGTGTTCGTTACCCAATTATAAAAGAGATGTGATTTGAGCCCAATTTTGAACCAAATTCCAAATATGACCAAGATTAATGCAAATGAAGTCTAAAAACTCATTATGAAGATGAAATCACATATTTAACTAATTTTTCCATTAAAGCATGACAATGACAAAGTTTTTAGCTCCTTTTTGCATTTAAAATAATATGAATTTAAAGATTATCAATCGCCCACCCACCTTGGTCATCGTAGCGGTTGCTCTCCTTGACCTATCTCATGGTCGAAGGATCATAGATCTCTCTTTTCAAACAAAGTTGGCAAAGTGAAAACGCTGGTTCCGCAATAAATAACCAAATCCATCCAATTCTCAAGGGGAAGGGGAGGAGAGGGCATTTCTAAGTCTTATATATGACTTATTATATATATATGTGTATAAGAAGAAAACTTATAGCAGCTACAAGAGCCTCAGGCGAGAGCAAGGAGGCCTTTTCATTAATTCCTGCCACCGACCGGATGTCCGATAGAAAGTGAAGTGCGTCTAGCCATTATCCACACCCGAATTGCAACTAGTATAGGGGCTTAGATGTCAAATCGGGCGAAGGATAAATTTGTGCCGGAAAGGATCCTCTTCCGAAGGTCGGGCGATAGAGGCGGCCAAGCTCCCTCGTCATAAAGAGCGTTTCGCGAACTCGAAGGAACCTTTGTTTGAAACCCGGTGATTTATGGAGTGACACTGGAATTTCAAACCACTTGAATTCCTCCGGGTAGACTTGGCAAAGTCACTTCACTGAGCTGAAAGTCAAAATACTCCGCCACCTCTATAGCAGTAGTCGTAGAAGACTCATACCTACTAATATATATAGACCTCTTTAGTAATCAACACTCTCAATACACACTAACACTAACACTATAACTTTCCGTCATGAATCTTTGCCTTCGTTACCCCTTAAGTCTATCAAGGGCGATACTGAGGGGGTTTTTGGGAGTGCACCCCCATCGTTTGTAGGAGAATAAATTAATATATTGAAGTGACCTTATTTTGGGTATTCTTTCGTCCAAGGAAAGATGAAGGAAGCAGGCAAATAGCATATAAGGCCTTAGAACTAATAGGGCGAGAAAACTGTCTTTCTTAACCCGTAGGGTAGGCCTTAAACGAGTCAGTTCAATTAATAGCAGATATTCAGTAATCCCTTGACGGAATAGCTCGTAGGGAAGAAAGAACATCAAAATCGAGAAGTCGCAGAGTCAAGTCACGGAGTCGCAGGGATGTCAAAACAGGAAATGCGTGATCGCATCGCCTTAATAGTTTAGTTTAGTCTAGGGCGAAGCGGAATCCCCAGAAGCTGCAGAACAAGCCGAAGAAGAAACAGAAGTTCCTAAATCCGTTTCCGTTGCAGTTATAGTTTCAGTTCCTGAATAAGAATAAGAAGAAGCCAAGCCCTTAGTTGCTGTCTTAGTATCCCCGAGGTATCAGTCCCAAGGACCGAAGGAAGGGACGAAACAGAGGAAAGACAGGCCTAAAGATAAGGGGGGTCGGGATCACTAATCGGGTAGCGAATCCTATTCATTCGTTCGGGTTCGACTCTGCAGCTTCTGGGCGAAGCGGCCCTATTTGTCTAAGGGCCTCTGGTAATGCCTTTTCTGGGCTCACTAGCGCGAAAGTCGATAGCACTTATTTGTCTTCTAGGGGGCGATACGAGAATTCGCATCAGAATAATCCGAATCAGCGGAAGAAGAACTTGAGTGAGATGCTTTGGCAGTGGCGCAGGAAACAAGCACCTGACCATTAGATTATGATTTGACTTTCAGACCTGGTATTCTCTATAGGCACGTTCGGAGATGCTCGACCAATAGTCCGAGGGCAGCAAGCAATTTCATACCAAAGCTGTCAGGTCCTTCCCTAACCCTAACGAGGAGGAGAGGACAAGATAGCGTATTTTTAGTCGAACTGGAACAGAATTCTAATTCCGTACCGTATCTCACAGTGAAGTTCCGGACTACACTACCATATTATCGGTGAATTAATTCCCGACTCCCGATTAGTACGCCCGCCTTTCCCGCATCTTCGAGACCTCAGCTCAGCAGACCTTCGAGCCCGTCTCCTACTTCTGAGTCCGATTCGGCTTCAGCTGCTAATGTAGATTTTGCCGATTCTGCTTCTGAGATTGACCCAATCTTGATGAGATCAGGCCCTTGTTTGCTCGAGCCTATCCCCGCTAATCCCCTATTCCATAACCAGTGCCTATCCCGGCTAAGCTAGCCCCGTCTCCCGTCTAAGACCCCGTTTTTGCCTTATCTGGAACTGGAACCGAAACTGCAACAACTGAAACTGCTTCAGCAACTGCTTATTATTAGCTTTTCTGAACAGATTTCGCTTATGCGTATTCCGCTTTTTCTGCTTCTTTTGCCGATTCTGCTTTTTCTTCAACATCAACAGATTCGTCAGCTGAAACTAATTCCGCTTTAGCCTGAATGAGATAAATAAGGGGGGCCTTAAACAGGATAGGGCAGGATAGATAAAAGGCTTTCTCTTTAAGTTACGCTATCGATCCGATACTTGTATTTTTTCCACCCTTTGCTTTGAGCCAACCTTTCGAGCCCTTAAACCAACCCACCCTATACGGATGCTTCAGAGATCGAACAGCGCTGGGATCTCTCCCATGACGCCCGGATCCTCTTTATTCCTTTCCTCAGGGGACACTAAGACTGCCTGCAACTAAGGGCTCTGGCTCGGCTTCGGCTGTTTACTTTACTGCTGATTCCGCTTCTGCAGCTGTCTAATCGTCAGAAGCAAGCGCCAATATCTTATCTTAAAGCAGCAGTCCCTAGGGCTAGACCATCTTCTAGGCTCAGCAACCCTTTCAAGGCTCAGCAACCGCTCGGCAACCATTATTCTTGGGCGCGAGCGATCTCCCTCCCCCTTATTAGTCGTTGGCTTCAGTAGGTACAGAGGGGAGATCTGATCGATATGGTGGGGGCCTTCCCCCTCGTCTAGTGGTTTAGTTTAATTAAATGAATTCCATCTTGAATAGGTTAATAATCCGGAACCGGAATAACAATCTATTATCACGTATAACTACCATATTATAATTCTAGTTCATGATCATACTAGGTCATCAAGTCAAATCAGTCACTTTTGTCCTTCTCCCCCTATTTCGTTTAAGGCAATCAGTCCAGCCCTATCTCGTTTAGGGCTCGTTCCCTTCTACAGTCTCAGTGCGCTCGAGTGCCAATTTATAGGGGCCTGCAATCAAACTAAACTCAATAGCTAGCGCGCAAACCTGACTTTAACAAGCAATCAAACCATACTCCAGCAAGAAAACGGATGCGCGGAAGCGCAACGAGCAAGAAAACGGATGCGCGAAGCTAAGGCGCAACGTGCGAAGCGGCTCGAGCGTCAGCTCGAGGGCTTGAGACGCTAGCGCGCTCGGGCCCTTGCTTGTTCTTTCGCTCCGGGCCCTTGCTTGTTCTTTCGCGCTAGCTCAGTCCGTTGCTTGTTGGCTCAGTCCCTTGCTTGTTTGGTCGAGTAACTACGTATCTCTTCCAGTTCTGTGAAAACTCTAATCCATTTGATGTCCCCTCCTCCATCCTCCGTTATTTTAGCTGCAACGGCGACAGACGCATGAACAAGTCCGAAAATGAAATATCCTAGTTGCCCGTCAACCGCGCTAACAGATTTGCCTCCATCCCCAATTATGGTAAGCACAGCCCTCACTACTTCGTCGAAAAACGGGCTTTGTATTCCGTTTTCGGCTAAGCTTTTGTAGATCTCTGTCAAGTCCGCTCAGGTGCCTCCGCCTCGTTAAGCAAGTTCCGAATGATCGTCGGAAAGGAGGCGCTTCGTGGGGTCAGCCCAAATTGCGGAAAAAGCTCGTCCAGCAGTTGACAGATTCGTTTTATTATAGTGTTCTCTAGCCGGCACCTTGCCTTCTTTTTCTTTCCTTGGCTTGTCGGAAAGGGCTACTAATAGTGGTTCGGTGGTATCTTGGAACTCCTCTTTTAAAATGGGAAGAATAGCCTAGTCAAAAGTGACCCTCGGGGAGGAAATGGAGGGAAATGGGGTTGTATAAGAAGGAAAGGAAGAGGGCGATGTAGACGGGGTGTCAATGCCCGGTAGTCTGGTTTCGGGAGCTAAACGAGTAACTCAAGAACGAAGTCCGATCAGAGGAGGCAGTCATTTGAATGCGTTATCGGGAATCGTCGTTCCAGGTCCGTAACCCAGCAGCGTAGCCGCCTCCTACCCCGTTCAATAGAATGAATTTCACTCGTGAAGGGAAGAAGGCTCATTCATAGCATTCACTTGTTGGGTTCGGGCGGGCTTCTTTCTTTCCCGGAACTCGCCCATTCACCTGAAAAGACTGAACTTTCTGCTTGATTCCTTGATTTAAGAAGGAAAGACTTCATTGGTTGCTTGATGGCATTCCCCGGACTACCTTTACCGGAAGGCGTGCACTTAACTGAAGTAATGGCAGTGGAACTCATTGCCTCTTTCCCTGTTTTCCCGTTCTGCTTGCTCCTCTAGCTCATCAATGCCGGAAGTCGAGCTGCTATCGATCCTGGAATCAAAGAAAGGTTGGGACAAATCCATTCCCATATCGTAGTATATGACAGACTTTCGTTCTTGCCGTTTGGGCCTATCCTCGATCTCCCCTGTCTGCTGCTCTGCTTTAAGCCGAAAGAAGGCCAGCGCTGGAAGAAGACTTGCCCTAGTAACCTATTTCTGTCTGGTCGTACTAGGCCATTAAGGTCTCACTGCTAATGGAAGGGCGCGGCTGGCCGATTCCCTCTAGTCTAGTGGGTTAACTCATTCACCTTCAATGCGAGAAGTGAAAGTCAAGGGATTGGAGAATCTCTAGTTTATGGTTCCCCTGTTCATGAATCGGGTCCGTTCCCGAATCGACTTTGAGACCTCCTATGAATCTAGAAAGCGAAGGGGATACCGCCTCTAAGAGATCACAAACAATATCATAGATCAAGAAAAGGGTTTAACTCAGGCTGACTTTCTGACTTGAAGTCTTTCCGTTCCCGATTCAATTACAGCTGTTCTCGCTAAAGCCCGATCTGATCCCGCTTGAGCGGCTGGGACAAATCCTGATCTTCAAATTGCGTCAATAAGATAGATGCCTGAATCGGACATATGAGATGAGCCCGTAACCCGTCGCTCTTTGCGTGAAGACCAGATGTGCTCTTAGCTGCCTTTCAAGATGCCAAATCTTTCTCAACTTTCATTGGTTTGGCGGGGCTCTTCATCTATCAATCGAAGGTGAGAGTTGGCTTCATTGCTTGGTTTTTGAAGACGGGAGAGATCTCAGATCAGGTTCAACCGTCAGTGAGTCATCATAGGGTTCCGCTCCTTGCTTTGAGGAAGTAAGTCCTTCGGTGTAGCTATTTCCTTTTCTCTCGAAAGGTCAGCTAGCTTAGCTTCTCCTAAATTTGGATTTGGATTAAGGAACTAGGGTAATGCGAAGACAAAGCCGGCCTAAATCAAATCTCTCTTGCAGCTGGAGCTGTGGATTGAGTAGTAAAAGAGCCAAGTAGCTATTGAGCTAAGTCAGCTAGGTTGTCCTTGAGTGTAGTTCATGAGGGTCTAACTTCCCGGAAGTAGTTACAATCAGTGGCGCTACGACAAATAGTTGATCATCAACCCCCGTCAAATTGGCATAGATTTGGGATTCGTGAATGAATTCCCGGTCAACTTAAACAGCCTCGCTCACCGGCCCTTGTCTTTTTGGGCTTATTCTATCTCCTGAAAAAAGGTTCCCTTTCTTTTTAACTCGAACGGCTATCTACCCGGGAAACTTATCGAAGCTATCTACTCTAAGACCCTCCGGCTAAGCGAGCTTCAACTTTCTCATTATGCAAGAGTAGTGAGAACTTCAGTAGGCCAAAGAAGAACTGGAAAAGGAAGCATAGAGATCTGAGACTGAAGCTGATTGTGGTGAAGCATGATTCTCGCCATCTATTGTGTCCAAAATTCAAGTGAATCTCGCAGCTTCCAGAGAGGAGGCCATCCATGAATTCCTTCACAAAAGAAAATCCCCCATTCTGAAGTCCATCTTCAGCATACTTATTCCAAAGACACTGCACTCCAGGGACTTCCTTCAGGAAACCAGTTACCAAGAGCTTCTTCAAAGCAGTAACTCATCTCCTGGCTCGGGATCTGGTGGTAAGCCCTTCCCAGATCAATCAAAGAAAATAGACTAGCACCAGCCAAGAGATTCGACATCTTGTCCAAGCGGCAATCTTTCTTTTTGATTTTCTTGATGGTTCGACTATCAATGTACATTCTCCAGGTGCCATCCTTCTTAGATCTTAGTAATCCGGGTATAGCACAAGGGGCGTTAGCGGTAGTGAAGGGTCGAGCGAATAAGCTCCTTTCTCCATCACGTGTCGCCTCTTTTCTTCATGCTCCGATGGGCTCATCCGTCAGCCTCCTCGCTTAGATTAGCTCAACTCTCGTCTAGGACTAAAGAAAGGCTTGGTGGGTAGCTCACTAGCGAAGCGGTAGGAGTTTTCATCACATGCTATAGGATGATCCGTAAGAACCAGCTTTTCACCCTCTCCTTTGGCTGTGATCCAAGATGAGATCAGTATGCTGAAGATAAGAATGGAGGTTTTCATCAATCCTTTCACAAGCCAAATCTTCCTTTCTCTCAACGTACAGGGACAAAAGCTCAAAGACCTGCAATATGCCGATCTCGTGCTAAGGTAGCTCCCTTCATGGGATAGGGGATAGCGGTGGGATGGAAAGAAAACGGAACTAGCGCTTCAACTCCCAGGCACGAACGAAGGACGATCAATCAATCCGACGAGAGAAGTCCTTTGTCCTTCACCTTGCTTACTCCACTTCCGGCAGCGCCTTATATCGCCCGAAATGCCCTGAAAGGGGCCCCAGAATGGATTTAAAAACATCCCAAACCTGAATTTCATTTCTTTCTCAATGACTCTTCCAGATCCTCGCTTTTCTCAATTCAACATAGATGGGCACTCTACTCCTAAGGAAGGCACTCGAGGGGAGACTATTCCAATCGAAACTCCTATCTGGTTCACAGATATAGGCCAAAAAAAAGCGTGAGCCGTCTAAAGAAAGGCGTATATTCGAGTATTAGATACTGAGGCCTATAAAAGAGTATGAAAGGCACACCTTAGAGGCTTGTATTCCGGTTTTTTAGGCGTTAGAGGCCCTTCTCCCTGAGGGAGAAGAAGTTCAGCTCTTCCCGTCGAATTTTTTGATCAATGAAACATTCTTCTTACCTCCACCCAACCCCCGAACTTCTTACAACCACCGCCCACCACGACTTGGTTCCACGCCAGAAGAGGAAGATTGTCCCCGAAGCCCGGGAATGGAGGAGAAACAAGACTTCGGAAGAAGCAGAAGTAGGAAAGGAAGAAAAGCCAAAGTCCAAACTATCCCAGAAGAAAGATGAATTGGACCATCACCAGAGGATTTCGCCTAGCAATTAGATTACCGACTCAAGTAACCGGAGAAGAAGCAGACTGACTTGAGAGCGGGGGGAATATGGAAAAACATAGATTCGGACTTAGAGAAGCTCGACTTCTAGCTTTGCAAAACTACCCACGGCCTGATCCGCCCAAACACTGCTCTGTAATCAGAATCTATGGAAAGGGGTATTGGAACCCGAGGACAAGTTGCCACGATCGGGCCTTCCACTGAGCTTTGCCCCTATCGACTTAATTCGATGCGGAGGTGCAGCACTCAGAACATGAAGATAGAAATAGGATTCGCCCCCGGCAGAGCAACTTTGTTCAAGGCAAGACTAAGAGGATTCCCGCCTGTAATGCTCAGATAGAGCCAGCAGATGTCTCCATCAGCTAACTCGAGACAACTTTCCGAAATTCCATCAGATCAAATAAAAAGTTCGAAAATGCAAATTTTGACGGCTGAGCGCAAGGAATCTCATTGTGTCCTCACGTTTTCCCCCCTAAATTCTTCTCCTATAACACATACCTAATCTCTACTTTAGGTATGTTTCTTATGTTGCTTGCTTCACGGACGAATGCCTTCTTTAACGCGTCCTTTACGAGGGCGTGGGAATGCTTGCTTGATTAAGTAGAAATTCTGCTTTTTTTTTCTTCTTACTAGCGTAGGTGAGTGGTAAGCGTAGGAGGCGTGCCCGAAGGGCAGCGGCAGCAGTGTGTGATTCTTTAGATTCTTTAACTGAGAAGGGCTTTAAGTCACCAACGACTTTCTTCTGATCACCATCTGCTATTTGAAGCACTGATGAAGAGTGGAGGGGACTTCGACTGCCTTCTTGTATCGGGTGAAGAGAAGGGGGTGGTAGGCTTAGTAGGGCTCGAACCTACAATATTACCGTTATGAGCGGTACGTTTCAACCAATTAAACTATAAGCCCCTACGGATCTCTACATGCAATTCGCTCACTTCGGGAAGAAGAGGAGGCCCTTGCTCTATCTGCTTCTTCCTCTTCCCAGGAATGAACAATTGGATAAAAAAATTCTTTTCTTCTTTCTTTGTTTATATATATATAAACGACGGGTACTCCTAAAACTTCTATCTACCTACGTCATTCTTTCTTTATCTTTAATAAGTCAATTTCCCACGGTCAAGCCTAGTGGAGCTCCTAGTCCGACAAGACTAGCTTTGACCACGAAACAGAGAACAAGGCTGAAAAGAAGCTTTCTTCACTTTGACGATCCGTGGATGCGTAGTTTGAAAGTCTTTCCACCTGAACTTTTTTTCATTAGAAATGGCTTCAGACTCGACCTGAAAGGTGCCAGTTACATCTATTGGACCAGACGGAAATACAAGCTTTCTTGTAGCATGCATGGGTTCGACGTATTCTTTTGCTTGAATTCGACTAGATCCCTTCCCGCCTAGTAGTTCTCACTGGTAGGCTACCGGGCAAACTCGGTGGAGCCGCTGGTGGTTCTTTGTTTCTTTATCCATTCCACTTTCTGTAAACCCCTGACTCTGTGTCTCGCGCTTTTCAGCCTGAATTCCATTCCCGTAATTCTTTTATGAAACTACATACCTTGCCTCAGGGAACTACACTAATGAGGAATATCATATCCTACCAGGCACGATCGAAAGGATTTAGGGCACCTTACTTATAAGGCCCGGACTTGCCAATACGGATGAGGGACGACCCAGAGGATATCCGTGCAGAAGCAGAAGCTCGGTACGAAATGGCGACGGAAAAACTTCAGGGGGAAAACGCAGCACTGATGTCTGCAAATGCAAAATAAATGGAAGGTCAAGCTGGAGAAAGCAAGGAAGAATGCTCTTCAGCTTACTTTTGACGACCTAAACCAGAGGATCCTTGCTCAACGCAATCTTATTCAAACTATGACAGAAGAATGTGAAAGGCTAGCGATTGAGTGCCAGAGGCTGAAGTTCGAGGATGAGTCCCTCCATGGCAGTTCTATTATCGAAGATTTCCTTGCGCTGAAGAACCCACTTGACGCTGGCTTCGATAATAGGCGGATCGACCCGCGGGAGGTGTTCGAAGGAGCAGCTCCTGAACCCAAATTAGCCAGTCAGGATCTTGTTGATTTAGTGAATATAACAGGTTGAGTCCATTGACTTAACCCAACCGGTAGTTAAACCCAAGAGAGAGGCCTTATCCCACAAGCAGACGGAATATAAATGCCGCAGGAACGGTAAATCAAAATTACTGAGGTAGTAAGGTGGCTTAGCTTACAAAAGGAACTGCTGATATATCTTTTCTTTATATTTAGCCTTAAACACAAACACAGAATAACTTGATGAGTTATACTATACAGTGAACCAGATGATTTTCGAACTTCTACTCAAGTAGACTGAACACCAAGCCAATCTTCAAACTTTCGTTTGAAACCTCTCACCTCATCTACCTGCCCGGCCAAACGAGGACAGGAGGCTATGGGCGCTTTCTATTCTATAAGGCTTTAAAGACTGCTATTCTTGGTTACGAAAGAAGGATATTCCGAGCCTGCCCTTTGACGGCCGTTTGCGAGATTTAATGGATAGGGCTTTGTTTGCCCCAGCCTGACTTGTGTTCAAGGGGCCTATTAGCGTAGCGGAGGAAGCATCAACTATAGATTCTCAACTCCAATCCCTGGGCCTAAGTCGATCCTAAAAGACTTTCTTCGATCTGGATTCAGAGGCTTCATCTAAGTAGAGTGAAAGATGGTCCTGCCCTCCTATTTGATTCAGGCAGTCGTCTGAAAGTGCTCACTGGGCTTCAGAGCCCATATGCTTAACACAGGGAATTCGGCTGCGCTATTGGGGGAAGAATCGAATTTACGCATCCCCCCTTAATTAAGGAGTATAGTAAGGCCCCCAACAGGGTCAATGCCATGCAGCCGAGCAGGCACCGGTCAGAACTCAGCACCAAGCCGAGCATTAGCCGCCGCCCGACCGCTTGAATCTATTCCCACCTTCACATGCTTGCTGGATTAGAGGTGGGCTTGCTAGCGTCTTGCTATTGGCTTTATAGATAAGACGACTTGGAGCTAAGGTGAAATTGAACAATCTGAACAACTACCTTTAAGACTTGAAGAGAGAAGAGACCTTCGCCCACCCACCATGCTACGCGAAAGCTGAACTTCAATAAGTAGAGCCTTTACGACTTTAGTAGCCCATTTATCTGTTGAAGGGTTTTGGCCCGGGGCCACAAGTGGAATTACTTGATTTCAGCAAGCAATTAGGACTCCCAGAAAGTAAAGGACATGTACCAGCGGAGAGCCGTGAGCACTTTTTCCTAATTAAGATGAGTGGGCCTACCTATCTGATGTTGCATGCTCGGATTGTTCAGCCTACCCTTTCTTTCGTCTCCTTCTGCGGAAAATAATTGAATTGATCCATCCGTACGTACCGGATCAATATACCGCTACCGTGCTAACGCTAACCCCACATCCCTGGCTAGCTTGCTTTCGCTAGCTTCTGAGGCTGGCTTTTGATATGTGCTAATCGACCTTCTGATGAAAGCATTGAAGAGGAACTAACTGGAAAGCGGGTGGGATATAAAAAGGAGTCTTATCTATACCATATATGACCTATTTCATAGAAGATTTTTACCCCCCAAAAAAGAGGTTCCTGCTCTATAGCAGCAAGGGTAGGTCTAGGTCCCCTAACGTCAAGCAATAGAAAGCTTATGAAAGCGCGAAGATCAGATCAATTGAAAGCTTAGCTTCACGTGCATGCAGGAAAGTCTCTTAGCTGGTCATAAGGTTTCCGGACCCTTTATAGGTGCCTATCTTATTTAGATGCTTCAGCTTATGCCTTTTCTTCTCTTGCTGCCTATGCCGGCCTCAGATCTAACTAAATGAGCCAATTAACTAAATGACTTAGGCTCAATCGCAGCTTAACTGGCTCGCTCGGCTTACCTTTATTCTTGAAATTCGATGACTCAAACTATCTTTTAACAAATAGAGTTGAATGAATAACTAGACCAATGCATCTTTGTTTTCTCGCCACTTCCTTCTCTAACTATCATGCCAAACTCCCCGTCATCGTTTGAATTCGAATTTCATGTTCCACGCGGATCCTTAGAAAGTAAGGAAGCCGAGATCCGGTAGGCAGACGAGGTTGTCCTTGTAACTCCGCTCGAATGCCCATTGCAAGTCTTTTGCATTCATAAAGAAATTCGACGGGTGGAGCGGGCCGGACTAGGCACACAACAGTCTCTTGGAATCTATTGGGCGGGCAAGCAGAAATAGGGTTGATTGGGTAAGCTGACCAACAAGACTGTAAAGTTCGACTAAAGGCGGTTAAGGGTTTGCCAAAATCAGTCCTTATGCTCTTTAGAGGTCTTAAGGAGTTCTAAGATGGTGAGCAGGTGTTCTTCCTAACTGCTGTACAGATGGGTTGAGGCGGATGTGGGAGTAGTTGGGTGCAGGGTCGGAGGTGGTGGTACAACATGGTAGGAGGTGTTTACTTGATTGACCTGCGAGTTGATTCCGGATGGTTGAGGGTCGGTCATAGGAGTTTTGCCCTCCCAAAGGGCATGCTGAGGTAATGGGTCACTGAATATACCCATGCCCTGGTTAGGGTTTGAGGGAGGTTGGGTGGAGGACTGGTTGGTGCCATCTACGACGATCTTTCCATCATCAATGAAATCTTGGACGAAGTGCCCTGCAAAAGAAAGGGCAAAGCAATCGTCAGTTGCATGGCCAACCGATGGAACTTGCAGTATAAATTCCCCTTATCTCCGGTTTGTGCTTGATATTTAACCCTGTGCTAACAACAAAGATGGACTCCAGTTACTCCTTGAGAGGAGTGAAGGTTCTAGGGGTTTCTTCGCCCCTTGGTTTCTTTGGGAGGACTGGGCATGGGTCTGGACTGGTTGGGACTGCACTGCTGGAGGAGCTTGGGCTGGGGCTGTGAGATGAAGAGGGGCAAAAATTTTGGTATCTTGATGTCCTCTCTTGTGACCGCCCTGGTGATTTCCCCAACCCTTCAACAATGATTTATATTCATTTAAGCAAGAAGAGGAGGAACAGGGAGGGGGCAATCACTCCAGCTGCAAGGGCTTGCTCGGCAATCGTGCCCTTCCTAATGACATCATCAAAGCCCTAAAAATAGGAAAGGTATTAGGCCTCGAACAAATTGTTCTACAGCTTACTCTTAGAGAAGCGGCAGGATCCAGCCGCTTCTCTTTTCGATTCAACAATGGAAGGAATGGAATAGAATGGGGGCTGTTCCCCTTTGTCAACCCCTTATCGTATGCGAGGAAACTCTAAAATGCTAAAGTACCAACTGATCGACATTGGCATGGAGAAGCAATCGTTATTACGCATGTGAAAAGACAATGAAAACCCATTGCTTTGACTTTGAGCTGCCACTGCTTTTCATCGCATCGGAGGATGTAATAGCAAAGTCCTGCCACCGTGCTTACTTTGGTGACAACTTCTTTTGGGTCTGGATCACCATCAACCCTTACGATGACACTCCTTTGACCGGGAACTTCTTTGTTTGCGGCTTTGTTCAAGGTAGCTTTTGCAAGTTCAGTCTCCTCTTGCATTCCTTTCGCAAATTTGTATGCTCCCCCCGTATATCCGCTGGCAATGGCATTTGGGGTTAAGGGCTGCCTTCTGGTGGCAAGTTCAAAGGGACTCTTTCCTGTAGCCTCGCTCCTCTGGATGTTATAAGCAAATTGGGCAGTGTCCAAGAACTTCGCCCAATCTGACTGGTTTGCACTCACATAGTGCCTTAAGTACAGCTCAAGTAACCCCTTCACTCGCTCCCTTTGGCCGGATGAAAGCAAGTTGAAAAGGCCAAGTCTGTTCCCAACAGCTTCAAGAGTTCCTTCCAGAACTTACCCGTGAAGCGAGGGTCGCGGTCACTTACTATGTTCTTTGGTATCCCCCAAAGCTTAAGAAGATGTTTGACGAAAAGCTGAGCACTTCGGCATTGATTTCCTGGGATAAAAGTGGCATACTTAGAGAATCTCTCTACCACCACAATAATGGTTCCGTACCCACCCGTCCGACTTAGGCAAAGGACTGATAAAGTCCATTGAGACACTCTCGATCGAATGGGTATTGAGGAATAGGTCAGGGTTCCAACAACCCTGCGGGATGCTTATGCTCAACCTTGTCTTGTTGACACACAAGAGAAGTTCGAAGGTAGTGCTCCACATCCTCCCGCATTCGTGGCCAATAATAAAAGTTAGTAAGTTGTGCCATGGTTCGGTGCATACCTGGGTGTCCCGACCACTTCGAGTCATGTCACTCCCTTAGCACGTCTCTCCTTAAGTTATCCCATCGCGGCACATAAAGTCTCTTCCTCTTGGTTCTTAACAGACCATCCTTCAACCAAAATTTCCTGACTTTGCCCCCGTCGATGAGGGACTTAGCCACTCCTTCTGGATTCCTTTGATTATTCGGTCCTGCGCTGGGCTGCTTATGGCTGCAAGTTCTGCCTTTCTGCTTAGTGCATCGGCCACGGCATTCGTCCTTCCAGGTTTATACTCCATCGTTCAATCAAAGTCTGAAAGGAACCCCTGCCATCTTACTTGCTTAGGGGTTAACTTCTTCTGTCTTTGGAAGTAAGTAGCGGCAACCTTATCCCTTTTTACAAGGAACTTGGTCCCCAGCAATGTCTCCATGTTCGGAGGCAATGCACCACGGCAGTCATCTCTTTCTCATGCACCGACTACGGCCTCTTTTAGCTTCCGGCTTTCAAAGGCTATGGGGTGGCCCTCCTTTTTAGTACCCCACCAATAGCATATCTTTTTGAGGCTAGGCGCCGACTACTTATTATTATTCGAGAGCGGAGGAACTTCATTCACTTCGAGGGAAGCCCGGGAAAACTCCATCAAGGAAAGAAAGACCCGTAAGCAGCTTCTTTGCTCACTGCGATGTCTTATTATATTACTCTAAAGCTCAGGTTTTTCCGGCTGTGAATATTGTTTCCCTTAGTCTAAAAGTCTTCCAGGGCTTTGGCTAGTGTGAATCCTCCTCTAACTCTAAAAAGAAAAATCAGTCCCTCATGGATAAGCTTTTGAGCTCGGCTCGGGTTCCTCATAACAAACTTGGTCGAAAACCCAAGTCTTGATGCGCCCGTAAACCCTTTCTCAATGAATAGAGAGAAAGTTAAAAAAGTAACCTTCGTTTGTAAACTAAATGTTGGCAAAGCCAATTATTCCATCTTCACCTTTTTAATTTACTATAGTCGGCTATCGTCTTGTTTTCTTCTTTTTTTCCTATAATCTGCCTTTTTTCCAGACGTTATCCCGCTAACTTGTTGATTGCACGAGCCCTTTATTTAATTGCTAAGCTTTTCTTTTCCGAATCTACTGTCTCTGTCTTGACTTTCTAGGTAAGCTCTTTCCATTTCTTTCTAGATGTGATTGATAGTTCCTTCTTTGGCTTCCTAATTTCTAAATGCTTTTTCTTTTGTGTTTCAAATCTATTTCTTCTGTCTCTGTCGATGCCAAATGCTGAAATGGGACCATTAAGACAGCCTGCCCCTAGAGCTTGCTTTGCTCTCGCTCCGCTCGCTCCCACTTGTCTTCTTCCCACTATGGTGAAAGATCTTTCACTTCGCCATCCATAGTGGGAACCTCGCTAACCTTCTCGGCTAGTTACTCTAACCACGGGTCAGGGGCCCCTCCCTGCTCCGCTTTTCCCCCTCCTCTAAGTCCGAAAAGGCATGACTCCCGATTCGGCAACCAGACCTACTCCCTGACGAGATCTCTCTCTCCCTCTCTTTTTAGGCAAAGGAAACCACTTTGTTTTAGTTTCCATTCGCACGCAGCCGTTCGGTCGGCCCGAGGTGTGGTTTGGGTAAATTTAAAAAGCATGCGCGGCCTACTTCATTTCGGTCAGCTGCCCTCAAGGAACGTAGTTGCTCGACTGAAAGGAGAGGGTATTACCACGATCAGGCTGATTTGACTATTGAGAATCTTGCATTCCTAGTTGCTCATAGACCACTAAGAACTAAGAAAATACTAGACTAGAGGCGGCTATTGATATTGAGGGAACGAGTGTCTAGTTCAATATCTACTTGAATTTCAACTTTAATTTGTCCCACATTTGCATACTCTTTTCGTGCTTTCTTCTGCCGCGTCCTTACTCTATAAGAGGTGCGTAGTGCGTTCTAAGCAACTAGCAGAGAAGAGGAGCCCGGTCGCCATTAAGACACTTCTCGGAAACCGAGGAAATATCCAATTCCGATCCTGGGTAGGATTCACCATCCGCTAGACATACTACATAAGCCAACAGTAGTATGAATGGGACAGAAAGCATTCTTCGACCTCTTTCAGGAATGGGCCTTACACACGGAGACACTTTCTGATCCTGCCGACAGGAGTCTTTCAAAGGAAGGCCTCTTTCGCCTACGAGCATTTGTACGAATCAAGAGGCCCATTAGCTTCCAAAGATGGAACAAGGGATTGATTGCTTTTGTCTCTTTCCTTCCGGGCCGGGAATGGAAGTTGTCGTTAAGCTTCTTTTGATCAATCGATAGTGTGCTTATCGCTCTACTTCGCTTGATTCTCATACCCGGTGGACTCGTCGCTCGGCTTTAGGCCTTATTAGCTTCATTTCGAAGTGAGCATGAAGTGGCGTCAAGAGAGGAAACTCTCGATGTGGGGCTGATACCCCGGTTAGAGGAGGCGAGAGCTGAATCTAACCAGCGGGAAAAGTAACGAGGTTTGAGTGTAGCAGCTCACTCATTGTTACTTCCTCCGTGTAGGTGCACGTGTTTGGTGACACGCACACATTTATCCTGGCTTTAACACGATCGAGCGCCAACCACGGCCTTCTTCGTGAAGTGCCATCACGGCGAGAAGGAAAGATCGCTATATTTATTATTGATTGGATTGGTATTGTCGATTTGTTAACATTATCATGACTAAGTCGAGTAACAATGTTTCCATCTCGTGCAATGACCAACCCGATCCGTTCTTAGCGGAGTATCTTCCGTCGATTCGTCGAGCCGGAGACTAATTGCGATGTGGTTATATGGTCGTTTACCGTATAACCTCTGGTTACAAACCATGCTTAATCGGGCGGTTGATCCAACCGTCATCGGTCGGATAATATTGGTTCTAAGGGAACATCATATTCCCAAAGACCCGGTACTACCACCGATAGATCTGTTTCCCTACTCTGGTATGGCTGACTATAATGAATGGTCGCTGAACCATCAGTGGATGAAACAGTATCTCAATTATTTGCATTGGTATTGTAAAGTTGCGCTCTCACCTGACGTGACAATCGCCGACTTCATTGATATGCCAGTGGTCAAGTACCTTGCCCCCGACCATCATACCACCAAGGACAGGGGTGACATCCACAATGAAGCCAATGGAGATGCTCCTGAAAGTGAGGTAATCCATATCCGCTGCCTTCAGTCTCTCCTCAAGAGGTCGATCATCCATAGCGAGGAATGGACCTAAAAAGTCAAGTCATATGAGTAGGAGGATCAATCGGCACTCCGGACGACTCCATCAATCCGACGAGTGAACCGCTCTCCCGAGATAATACTCCGGCTCTCGGGGCCAAAAAGAATAAGTCTGCGCCTAGAGAGAGAAAGCATCTGTCACCTCGGGAGTATGGAAATACTTACTCCCAACAAACATAAGGAGTCAAAGAGAGCTACACGAGCAGAACTTCTCAAGTCGGCCTCACAACAAAAGGATAGGAATCATTTAAGGTTGTACGTCACAAGAGGACTACTCTTTGATCTCTCTCTTACGCTCTTCGATAGGCTGGCTTACAGGGAACTACCTTATTCCTAGATCTTCTTTCTTATTAGTTGTTCTATCTTGATCTAAAACTACTAGTAGGAACAAAGCTACCATCAAAGACATTCGACAAATGGGCCTAGCTTGATAGAAACCTAAAGTAGCTACATCCAACTTTTTTTACGTACTAAAAGTAGTCCATAAAGACTGCGCATAAAATTATGGAAACTTGTGTAAGAAAGTGGAATTGAAATCTTCCTTATTTTTCCTTTATACTCTTTAGTTTACCCCTACGAAATGAATTAGCTTTTTCTGTCTTCGTTGATTCCGGGTATGGGGTTCCGGGTGTGTTTGGTAAGTAGAGTGGGGTTATGGGTTGATAGGTCTATCACCAGTGGCTTATTGTCTTATTGGTCGTCGTTCCCTTCCGTAACCAGTTAGAGTTGTATCTTCCTTCTGCTTTTTCGGCAGGTCGGTAAGGGCATCAGCAGAATCTTCTGTCGGTTCGCGTAGAGGGTATTAGTAGCTGATAGGGAGAGCTACAGCCAAGGGAATGTTGGCAAATGAGATTGGATTGAGTGGCCTGATCGTGAAGCTTAAGCCCTGGAGCCTTCGGGAAGACCTATTTTCATCGGGAGGAAGAGCCCTCTCTTTACACCATTGTGATTAGAAAAAACCGAAAAGTGGGTAACCAATAGAGCTTCAAGGGGCTTGATCCCCACTTTTTTTCTATTTGATAGAGCCCGATTGAATTCTATTTGATTATGGGTTAGGTGGAACCTGAAACTAGCACTTACAAATGAGTTAGCAAAAGGAAAAAGAAAATTCTCAAATGCGTACAAGACTTTCTTCCTTCTTTGTTTAAGGGGCCAGTCTGCGATGGATGCTCGTGCATGAAAAAGGGCTTTGATCTACTCACTTATATAATAGAGCCAATCTCTGCAGGACAAGATATCTATTTGGTCATTGGGAAGTAAGGCTTAAGTCGACGAAAAAGTTAGGAAAGGGGATCATATGATATGGCTAGGGTTGCCCTCGAGGCTAGCTACTGGCTTTGGTACTCCTCTCTTAACTGGAGACTGGGGATGGGACTCTCTATTATGGCAGGCTAGGTTACCGCTCTCTCTATCTCTAAGAGGGATCTCTAAGGAAACAGGAATGCATTCTTGACTAGCAAGAGAAAGACAGGTTCTCATGTTATGCGATTTAGAAAGCAAAGAAAGGGTATCGCCCATCATACTCTTTGAATCTCTGACTAAGCCTCTTCCTCGAGTACCCTTAGCTAACTACACGGCTAACGCAACTGGTAACCGTTGACTGCTCTATCTCACCCCTACGGCTACGGGGTTTGATAAACTTTTTTGATTTCACTCTTGCCTTTGGTTTATGCTTTCTAGTTCAGAGATCCATTTATTTATCATACGATATTTAGTAAGGCTAGGTTCAATAGAAAGAATCCTTTTATTCATAGTAGCCGGGAAAACTCTTTCAATCAAGCAAGTAAGCCAAGCAAGATTGTCTCAGGAGTAGTAGCATTAGGATCGGGAGATTGAAAGCTAGCTCCTGAATCGAGGGGAGAAGGAATAGTACAAAGAGGGAATGCTCTCTTTTCTACGCTACTTTCTTTCTTCTCCTACGAGATTTCTAGTTAGAGAGAAAGATCCTTCCATGGCCAGAGACAGGAGACAGGCATTCCTACTTTCACTCGAGCAGCGGATATGAGACCAGTAAGAGCGGATTCAAGACTTCAACCTGAAGCTTGGCACCTTTGCTTTGTACTCACACTCGCACTGACCGATAGTATGAATAAGAAAGTCCCTTTAACTAGCCATAGGCTATCCTATGAACGATCTCTATAATAGGAGCACCCTCACTCACAGGGGATTCTAAAAGATAGAGATCTATCAATATGGGTCACAGCTTGATCCCACCGGTCCCACTCGTTATTCGCCCAGCGATTGGGTCGCTCTCTCCCGATAGCCCTATTTTGCCAACTAAGGCTATTTCTGGTCTGAATGTTATTGATTCCCGGTTAGAAAATGAGATTTTCTTTAGTAAAA
Source organism: Acacia acuminata (assembly GCA_019022655.1). Lineage (NCBI taxonomy): Eukaryota > Viridiplantae > Streptophyta > Magnoliopsida > Fabales > Fabaceae > Acacia > Acacia acuminata. The sequence continues at coordinate 3,671,962 of JAFJYI010000041.1, forward strand.
GATGCCGTAGAATCTTGATCTTTTGTGAGAAAGAAGAAAGAAGTAAGAGTTCAGGCTCAAGGAACGTAGTAGCTCGAGCAAAGCTTTAGGGTATTTCCAGCTCTAGTTATCTTGAATTAAACATCTTTCTTCTTTACGCTTTTTAGTTTACTTTTAGCATTCCTTTCATCTGCCCTAGGCAACTTTCTTTCTTATCTTAAGATATTCTATATCGAGTTACCGTCGCATCAATAGGAAGCACCGGTTACGAGAGCTTTTTAAGCAAGAGCGTCTGATTGAACAAAAGCCATTCTTGAACAAGGGCTATAGCACCAGCTTCCCCCTGATCTGACTAATCTTTCTCATTTTCCCGGGATTCTTAGATGCGGATTACCGATCCGCGGGATAATAGCTCGTCACTTACCTGAAAGCCAATAGTGGGACATGCCCAGAATCAGTTGTGCTAGAATCTCCTCTTCCCTTTGCAATTGAATCAGAAGAAAGTCGGTTCAAGACAGAAGCAAATGAAATAGAATAAGATAAGATGCCATAGAATTGGATGGCAGGTAATCCCCGAAAGGAAATAAAAGAAGGCAAAAAAGGGCAAGAAGGTCCTTCCCTAACCCTAACGAGGAGAGGACAAGACTAGCTACTTTCTCTAAGGTGCAACCTTTTCTGTCCATGTCCATCTCAGAGCCTATCCCATCACGGGGAAGGGGGAAGAAGGACCTATTTACTTCGAAAAGAGCCTAAAAGGGAAGGGGCATGAATGTCCACCCTCTTATTCTACTAATTCATCCTTTTGAATGCCAAATGCCACAGGATCTGATCCAATATCCACGAAAGGAAAGGACATTTGCTCTTAGGGGAATAAGCGCTGTGAACGAATCCGCAGTAAGGATATCCACGAATAGGACAAATGCTATCGAATAGGCTGTGAATGCCCTCTTTGGACGAATAGGAACAGAATCCCCTTAAAAAGGTAGACGACTTCTTAGGACAATCACCTATCCGTTCTCTCTCTTTCTACTTGTTAAGATCTTCAGTTCCTAAATCCTTTAATAAAGAAAGGAAATACCGAAACTGAACAAGGGAATACACACATTGGAGGTGGTCTTACGAGTAATGAGAAAGAATAAAAAAAGACCGATATCGCCCCCGCCCCAACTATATGTATATGTGCGCGTACTACTTCTATCTCAGGAGTTTCCTTTGAAGATAGGGCAATCTCTTTCTTCCTTCAGACCGTGACTGATTGTTTGTCTGCTAAGTTCGTGAGCTAGGACCCTTCCTTCTCCCCGAGGAAACTCGCCTTGCCATTCATAGTTTTGTCCCTGTGATCTCTACAGACTGGGAGAAAGAATACATGAGATGCAGCAAGCCATGACATAAGCCCCTTAGCTTCTGTTGAATGAATTCCTTACCCTGGAATGCTCTTACCTGGAAACAGGGCTTTCAGAGCTTTCTTTCAAGCTTAATGGAGTAAGCTATGTCTCCCGTCCTTATCTTGGGACTGGCTAGCACTCCTTCCTTAAAAGCTGCTGTTCAATCCGCTTCTCTTTGTCTCTTTCTCTTCGTTCTCTTATATCCTGTTTTGGCTAAGACATGAGATCGGGTGATAACTAAAAAATGTTATCGCACTCCTTGCTGCCTGAAACCGGCTTTCCATAGTAGCTTTAGAGTGCGAAGAAAGTAGGTTCATAATGAGAAAGGGATTTGCTCAGTTTCCATTGCGGGCGGGTCTACTGCTCTTACCGCCGATGCTGCGCCCTTAGCCAAAGGGAGGTGGTAATAAACCTTCCGCTCAACAGCTATTTTGATTTCCGAAAAAGACTTTCTTATGAAAGAAAGAACTTCGAAACGATCATGCCAAAGGGAACAAATAAAGGCATCACACAAGGAATCGGACAACCTCCCTCTTAATTAACACTTTTTTTTAGGTTTAAAAAGCTTTCATCGCGGCCACCCCCTTCTGTCTGAATTTACCTACCCGATCCTACTAGGCTGACTAGCGCATTGCTCTTAGATTCGTAGCTTTCCCTCTAGTCTAGCTCATAGCCAACTCTCATCCCCGGTTTACCCGCTCATAGTTCTTGCTCTATCCGCGCACTTCTTTCATCCGAGGGCTTAAAAAGCGCCTTAGGGAGGAGTGGATTAACATTCCGACGCTTGAGGGACTGATTTAGGAGTCATTTCTTTCCATTGATCGGATAGGCGAGAGTTTCGCTCTTCTTTATTTTATGGAAGAGAGCGGCTTTCGGTTCCTGTTATTGGTATCGACCTACTTCGTTTAGTGCCGGATGGATTTCAGCAAATTGGTATGAGCATTTTGAAGCTATTTCATCTGGTTTTGGGGATTCTAAAGTTAAGGGAAAGCAGCTTCTCCAAGGTGCCTGTTTGAAGCAAATGGCTACTTCTCAACTAACTGGAAAAGTACCCTCACAGGTCAAGGGGCTTTTGATTAAGAGAGAGAGGGGCAGGAAAGACGGTAGAATATCCAAACCCGAATCAAAGACAGGCACTCGACTCTATATACAAGAAAATAGTGAACTAAGGGGATCACAACGTCGAAGGGGGCCAATCGAGGAGACTGGAGGAGCTGGATGCAGCGATTCGGAAGTAGCGAATCGTCTTCTTTGCAGTTTTTCAGGGGAGTGGCTATCAAGCCCAAAATTCCTTTATTCGGCTATTCAGAAAATTTTGTATAGAAAGTTGACTTCTTTCTTCATTCAAGTAAGATAGTTGATCGAGAAAGGTCCTCTTCCACTGAGAAACTAAGGAGCGAAAGCGATGTGCTCCGATGAAAGCCTTGCGGGTCTAACGCGGCCCTTTACTCAATGAATAGGAAATATGACCACACACAATAAGAATCCCCGCGATCTGGGGCATGAAGCAGTTGGCTCTCCATGGGAATTCTCCATAGCATGACTAGTTAAAGCAATCAAATTGATTGAGACAAGCAACCGGGTTCCCCATGACGAATCAATTGTGTCGGGCGAAAGAAAAGGCCGGGGCAGGAATGCGGTAGGCAGTGGTCCGGTTGAAAAAGATAATAGAAAGTCTACGGTTAGGTTAAACAATATCCAACAAAGACTGTAATTACATACATACATAACATAGTCATAGCGGAAACTATCAAAACGAGTAAGCTAGGTTGCCTATGCCAAAAGCCTGTCTGCTCCTAACAAGTCTCAAGATAGAAGTGACTTTCTAATAGTATGGCTGGAATCAGGTTCTCCTATGCTAATGGAGGGCTGGCTTTACGCCTTTTTTTAGTTATCTCAAGAAGTTACCGTCAAAGAGAGAGCCATGGCTGCTCACACATTGTTAGAGCGGGAAGGGTTTATCTTCATTTCGCGTTGCATGAACCGGTTGTTTGGCTATTAGATTCGCACAGACAGGCAGCAAAGAAAGGGCTTCTAGCCTACTAGTTAAGTAACAGCAGTTGTGGTTTCTTAGAATCATCCTCAGAGGGAGCCCATTACAGCACCGGGATACAGAACATAAAGGCAAATCATTGTAAAGTCTTATCGTCAGGTTTGAGACTAAGATTCGAGCATTTAATCGACAGAATTTGCATTTAAAGCCAAGATGGTGTAAGTGATTCATAACTAATCTTCCCTTCGTCGCTGTAAGTGGAATGCCCTAAAACTCTTCCTGAAATAGGGACTCGAAATCTAATACAGCCGTTAGGAGAGATCCCGGCAGAAGATGATGCCAACTTTGGCATTCAAATTAACTAGTATTCTTCGCAACAAGTCTTATTCCTATTGCTTCTAGCCCCATTACATACCTTTGATAGCCATTTCAAATCTTTGAGAACAAATCCTATGACCACATTCTCCTTTGAGTTCCGATCTGACATTCATTCAGAAAGCGAAGAACTTACTTATGAATCTATATATGTATAGTTAGAAATCTCGGATTTGATTTGAACCAACGCTCATCAACGGATCACGACGTGAACTGTCAACCGATCTACCACCGAGCTACCGAGTTTACGAGGTGAAGGTATGAAATCGCTCGACTGAAAGGAGAGGAGCTAAGAAAAGAAGCTAACTCGAATGAAGAATCTTTCCGAGAAGTGACCCCAAGTAGAAGTTAGAGAAGGAATTGATCCGGATATAGGACTTAGGACACAAACTAAATGATCGAACTGATGAATCTCAGTCTAGGTGGAGTTTACCAGCACATAGGTAGTCTAAGTTCCTAAAAAAGGGAGTCTCTGACTTCCACTTAGCTATTCTCTGAGCTTGCTTTCCAGTCTATCTTCAAAAGTAGAGAAGGTTTAGCGGTCAATAAGAAACTCCTCAATCAACATGAATGAGACTTTTCATGGAAGTCTTAGTTGGACTCTACACCTTACTTTCCTTACGTCGATCTAGATGATAACAAGGCCTTTCTTCCTCATGAAGAAGGAGTAGAGACCTAGCTTTCATCTGTCTGTTAAAATGTGATGCTTGTTGGGATCCGTACAACGCAGCGGATTAAAATTTCTACGAATCCCTTCCCGAGGATCACTCAGGTGCGTTTAAACCCAGGCTAGGGAATCCGGATATTACCTTTTAGAACTCGTACGCGATTTCTCCTTCGTTGAACAGGTGGGCTACCTCCTCGATCAGCAGAAGACGACTCGTAGAATCGGCTTCCTCCACCGGTATCCACACGAATAATTCACGAACACGGCTACGGCGGCGTGCAGCGCCTCTCTTTGCGTCTCTCTTCGTTTTTCACTCTAGGGTTTCTCGCGGCTTTTCGTAATACGCTCCATTTGAAAGTCCGTAGGTTTCTAAAACATTGGCGTATTTAATACAAAATTAATCGTATTAACCTTTTTAAATTCAAACTTTAGATCTGGATTAAATATATATTAATTAAATCTATCAGATAGATCTAATATAATAATATTTATTTAATCGAATTAAAACCAGATCTGAAATTTTGAATTCGAATCTAGATTAAAAAATAGTTAATTAAATCTATCGATAGATTTAATCCAACCTATTTATTTAATCCAAATTTAAAAGCCGATTTAATTTATCACAATAAATTAAATCCGAGAAATGATATCTATCTATTTATTTAAATCGAGATACAAATATCTCAATTTAAATTAAATAGACAATAATATCTTTATTCAAAAATTAAATGAGATACAATATCTCTGTTTGTCTTAGATATTTAATTTATCAAATAAATTAAACATAAAACAAATAATATAATAATAATATTTTAATCTCAATTAAATAATATCATTATATTATTTTCGAATTTAAATATATATATATATATATATTTACCCCAGATTAAACTCGGTATTCATTAATCTCGGATTAATCGAGATTGATGAATTTGGACACTTTTACCGTGTTGGATTATTCTTGTGTGCGACCTGCAGCCCATGTGAGATTGGCGGTGGGCCAACACCGTGTCGGCCCACAAATGCAAGCGGCCTCTAGCAAGACATTGCGACTACCCAATTGACATGGGGATCGATGACACGATACACCTATCGTACAACCATGTCACGTCCTTTTGTCACGCGATAATTTGGTCAAGGATGAGGCATGGATAATGTCAACTTCCTTTTCTTGACCATTACTTTCTCGATTCTCGAGTAGTCTAATAAGTGAAATGGAAACTCCTTTCCATCACAGTATGGCCATACATTTCTTAGACTCACTCATCGAGGGGCCCAGGATTATCTCTCTACAAATGTGAGGGACAAATTCCATCTTGACCATTCATATCCCCGCATGAAAATCACTGATCCGATCCTAGCCTTTATCATCACTAGGTCAAAGGTGACTTTTGACTAGGTCAAAGACCAGTGATTCATCATGTAGGAATCCATGATGATCTCGAAGTCATAGGGCGTCGTGACGCGGTTATACATGAGATAAGCTTATGACTAGATCCATGCGGCTTTCTCATAGTGGGTCGGTCCGGCACCTTGTACTCTTACAAGTGCCCATGACTTTGATTCGTATCTCCATACTTCATCAAAGTCATACTGGTCTTATCTCATCTTCACTCCCGCGTAGATGACCGACCAGGGACACTTAGGATAATCTATAAGATGTATCCAGGGATGCAGTTATCAATACAAACATGCAGACGAAAATGATAACTAAAGAAAATACTTTAAATAACTCAAATGTCCAAAGTACAATGAATTGCCCCTAGGGCATAATTTCCAACAATGCTATACCTTTTGTCCTTGAGAAGATATGGGTATAGCGGGAAAGAGTTTGACGATCTAGTTACATATCACATAAGATCTTTACTCCGATATTCGGGTCCTTTCTCGGGCTTGTTTGTTCGTCTATCCCCTTTCTCGCCTTGCCCTTTTTCCGAATCGCCCTTCCCTTGCCGTGCAAGCGCAACTTGAGAGATGGGCCTATTCTCATCCGGTTGGAGCCAATCCTACTCTAGGTCCCTACCGGCACCGCAACAACTTCTTGTTCCCGGTCCCAAACGCCTACTCAAAACGTTGAGGGGGTAGCCGTAAAAAAAAATGAATTCGAAAGGGTCCAATAAGACTTGACTTCCTTTCGAGTAATAAAGGGACGGACGGGCCGAGACTCCTAACTCCCAATGCAAGAGCTGGAATCTAAATGAGGGGAGGGTTTCAAACGCATTGAACCTCCCTGAATCGTAACATTCGTAATGATCAACTTTATGGAGCCTATCGCTCGGTTATATAAGATAGGTCCATCCCAGAACTCAAACAACCTTATATATATATCTTGCTATAGAAGCACGCATTTCTTCGTCCACAACTTGATTTGGCTCTTTCAAGCTTTTCTCGTTTATGGATTTTGATTATTATCAAATTTTCGAAACTAGAGAAGTCACTTCCGCATTGTAATTTTCATTGGACTGTTTGTCTACGTAACCCGGAAGAAGACTCTCGAAGCTTTCTTTTAGTCATACCGGAGACAAAAAATGGAACAAAGAATGATAGAAGTTCGAAATCTGCATCGGCTAACTCTTTCCCTCTCATTATGGACATTGATGACTTTAAGGGGACTTTTCTTTTGATGCATTATTTTGAAACATGGTGAAAGAGCTCCTTCCATCTTTCCAAGAAGAAGCAATAGATTTATTATAAGGACACGGCAACGTCGGTGGGGGTGATTCTTTTAAAATGGACATAAAGCGGGCTCTATCTATGCAGCAAAGTATGCACAAGCTCTTTCTACTCCCTTATTCCCAGACGTTGAGAAGCTCTTATCTTTGTTCAAGGACTCTTGTAAGGAGCGGGTGAAGGGTACTATGCTTCCCTCATCTGCGGGCCTCCCACTATACACCTTGCTTAGATCTTCCCCGGGCACTCGGCTTTCCTCCCGCTCTTCCCCGGCCGTCTCATTGCTACCTTAGCCTGCGAGTAGGAATCCTTCTTCGGAGAAGACTGATTCCACTTCTTTCGAAGTTCGATACAGCTTTGCACACGTCATCTTTGATTCTAATATTAGCTCAGTCCCAAAGTCAAGAAAATCCTGAGCTGAGTAAGGAGAGAGCCCTTTTTCTGTGTTGTCGGAATAGGACCTGTAGGTGGTTTAAAGGGCTTTACATTAGGGCAAAAGAGAGTACTACTTTTGTTCTTTCTGTAACTTTAGATAGCGATTCGGCTTAGTTCAAATAGAACTAAAGAGAACGGGAAAGACTTTTCCCAATCCCCTAAAAAGGACTCCTGGCATGTCATCTTCTGTGATTTCAGGAACGGGAAAGAAAGAGATAGACTTGCTGCTTGCACGCTTTCCTCGATCTAAAAAGCTGGTGTGCCAGAGAAAGCGAGAGTTCCTATGACTGCCAATCTAGACTCAAAAGATGATGCACCAGATCGAGAGCCATCCTCATTGCGTGTATCAATAATCCCACGCGTCCTATACCAATCATAATCATAGCGGATGAAATCCGCTAGCCTATTAACTAACATAACAAAGAAGTTTGAATTCGACGAGGAAAGAGAGAAGCACGGGTTACTGTAACACCCGATACGGGAACAACGGATATGGGTATAGACCCGAAAGACTCTTCCTTTGGACCACTTCTCCGGACATCCTTGAAGCCAAAAAGGCTTTGCAAAGCCTTTTGAGATTGAAATCTCAGTTTAGGAAGGTACCCTAGCCTTCATGTCCTCGATCAAACTATCAAATTAGATACCGCATTCCAGTTCTCCCTCCCAGCGTTGCTCTTCCTCCAAAGGGACTTATCTGGATTACCCGTTGTTTCAGTTTTATATGCCATTCTCCCTTCGCCTTGTTTAACTTTTTTTTTTCGCGTGGTGCCGCTGTACTCTATAAGCGCCAGATTCGCCCAGCCCTGAAAAAGTTCGCTATGGCTTTGAGTTTTCATTCGAAAAGCCGAGAGAGAGTAACTAGGTCGAACTCGAAGACGCTCACTCAATGGAAAAAGCCGTAAACAACCGGTGTGGTACCTGCGGCGAAGCCACCTGAGAATGCCAAGCCTGGTACTGATAGGTGATCGGAGTGATATATACGATCAATTAGATTGAGGAATCAGAAGCTATGAGCAGACACCAACAACCTTTTTAGGTGGAGAAGACTAGAAAGCAGTAGTTGTGGATGGTTGGTCCTGTCTCAGTGGATGTTAAAGTTGGTGGGCAAACTCGATACTCGATTCTATGCGAATGTTGATTTATCTATTATTATTATACCTTTGTTACCAAAAACCTTTCTTTAGGAAGATAGGGAAACAGGCGATCGGCAGTGAGGCTTCCAGCTATACTCATGAGTCATAAGTGCTGTAATAAGTCTCGAAAAGAAGCTATCTTTGTAGTTGAATTATTCCTTTATTTAGATAGCTAGGTAAATGCCTGACTGAGTCTAGTCTGGTAAATAAAACTCTGATTGCCTGTTAGATCTATCCTTCATTTAGTCAGGCTTTTAACTTGTAATAGGTATCATTATTCTTAGCGTCCTTACTTTGATCTTCTTTCTTCCCTTGCATCTATCTAAGTCAGAGGGCTTATAGGCAGTAACTAATCGCTAAGAAGCTATTGGCTATATGCTTAACACATGTGTGTCGAATGATTTACAAGTCTTTTCTATTCGGTACTCAGTGAGTGTTCTCAAGAGGGGCTCGGGTATATCCTTGACCCGGGCTGTCACTGTGCATCTTTCTTTTTCCCATGCCTTTTAGGATTTACCCTGGTGCTAGGAGAAGCAAGCCAGCTAAGCAACTAATCAAGTAAGCTTCAGTCCAAGGGGATATGAAAAAGGGTCAGGGAAGTTCAAAGGCTAGAGTAAGCAAGGTTCTTTCTCCCACGGGGAAGGTTCTCTTTTAAGCCAGTAGTAAGTAAGCCTATGAGCCTTGGAGGAGTAGGGAAGGTGATTCAAAGCTAGCCCTGCGCTGACGAATAAGTTAAGTGCCCTGCCTTATAGGATAGAGCTAGAATAAGTTTATTACTCCGTTCCGTAGCAAGAGCTAGTCATTCCCACGTGCCCAGCCTTATAGGAAGAAGCTACCCCTTTGCAAACCCTGTAGCCCTGTCTTGTATCGTATCCGTAAGCCGCTAATCCAGCGCTCTAACCCGGAGTAGTAGTAGAACCAGTATCAAAGAAGCAAACCAGCCCACGAGCTAATCTGTAAGCTAGTGAGTCCCTCTTTTCTCCCCAGGGATATTATATCGTAAGTAAGGATATAGTAATCCCACGTGCTATCAAGTAAGGAAGTTCAAAGCAAGGTTTTAGAAGTAAGCAAGGTTAGATTCAAAGTCATTCCCTTAATTCCCTGGGGATTTTATTTCATATATATATAGTAAGTAAGTTTAGATTAAGCCAACCTGCTAGTCCGAGCTAGAGAAAGAAAAAGAAGAAGGTAGGGTTGGCAAAGTCAACTTCCTTATGGATTAGCTGGTGAAAGAGTGGATTAGAGGTTTTAGCGTGGAATGACTTAGAATAGAACGAGCACCTACGACTAAGGGGAATGGAATGTCGACCACAGGGTGAGATGATCTTCTAATACGAGGGCGAGTGACTGGTCAAGTCATGAAACTTAGTCATTTTGATCAACATGGCTGCGGGTTTATGTGTTTGAACTGACTACGACCAAAGTCGTGGCTACTTCAACAAAAAGAAGGGCGACCCCCTAAAAAAACCGAAAGAAGTACCTCACCTTACTTACGAAGAAGTAGTTGGAGCTGGGCTCCGAACTATGAGAGTTTGCTTTTGTTTTATGTTTCTAAGAGCGGTCTGCTCCCTTATTTGATCAGACCGCTCCTGGTGTTCGAACTAGTCATTAATGGTCGGCTTCATTGGTATCCTTTCGGTATGCGTTGCGAACACTTTCATTTTTAGCGTCTCATCTTCTCTAGAGAAGCGAAACTCGAACGGATAGAGCAGATGGTCCAACTACATAACTTTTTCTTTTTCATTACTTCTATGGTCGTGCCTCGTGGCACGGCAGCACCCTTACTATTGAAATGGTTCGTCAGTAGAGATGTTCCCACAGGTGCCCCTTCTTCCAATGGTACTATAATTCCTATTCTTATCCCTTCATTCCCTCTTTTGGTCTATCTACATTCCAGGAAATTCATACGCTCTATGGACGGAGCAAAAATGGGAGTCTTAGTCAGAGCAAGCCGCCCTATTCTATTACCAGACATAATTGGGGGAAGCTCATCCGAAACTAGAGCTAGAAACGCCTCATTTAGTTTCGTTCCCGTTCTTCATTTCCTTCTTCTCGAATCCAAGGGGGACTTCTCATATTTCGAATCTTTCTGCGGTGTGCTCTGTTTACTATTCTTTCGTACTCTCTTCTCTTTACCACGCGATAGGTCAGCAAAGCGTGAGCGGGCGCGGAGAAGGAAACGCCAAACACTTCGGCCTAACCCTAACGGGAATGAGCAACGACGAAATGACAAGATGAGGTGCTCCGGGCACCCCCATTTAGAAAGAAGGGTCGAAGGTTTTGGGCCTGTAGCTTTCCCCGTCCCCCCTTCGTCGGGTGGTGCTTGTGTGTGGGGTGTGCCACCTGAAATCCTTGAAGCTCTCGCCTTACCAACGAGCCGACAGCTGATGGCTGTTGGTCACGACTACCACCAAAAAGCTCCAATGAAGATGAATATTTCACATGGAGGAGTGTGCATCTGTATGTTGGGTGTTCTTCTGTCGTGCGACCCGGCGGCTTATGTGCGACCTGTGGCCCACGCCTCCTATTTGTTCAGGGCGGGCGGCGTGAACTCTGATTCGATCCGGGTATTCAATCCCGCCGCTGAGATGCTCAGTTGACTCCTTAACCTTGATAGGAAGATGGCTTATTCAATAATTCGTGCATAAGGGTAAGGAACTTTGGATGAACTAATGCGAATGGGTGTAAGCCTCGCTGCTCGGAAACACCCAGTGCTGACCACACTGAGAGACACGAAAGCGCAGGTAACGCCAGTTGGCGAAGTGGCGTTAAGCATCCCTAGCGGTACGAAAAGAGAGGTCGTGATGATATCATCTACGTCCGTACCGCTCCTCGTGGAGTAGATCCCGCATCCAACCAAGTCTTTGACCAGGGAACGGGAGAATTCCCACTACCGCTGGAAGGCCAGCCGGGCCGTGAGCGCGGTGGGAACGGGCTTCCCAAAAAGTTGCATACTTTTGGGTAATCCATCTGCACACGATTGCAAAGCATTAATGAATGATTTCTACAACAAGCAAGCGCTTCTCAACGGATTAATTCAGACGAAGTCAACTCTGAACACTTGGACAGCTGGATTAAGCTGAGATTAGAGAGAGAAAACGCCTAAACTACTTCCTAATCTTGGCTGAATTTCTCCAACGGATCTATTGGGATAGCAACGGTCATTTAATGATCTCTGAGTATAAATAGCGCTGCATTCAAGTCTTCCCAACAACTACATTTGCTGAAAACGAAAATCATTCAAGTCTCACATTTATTTCTTCAGTTTTCATCTGTGTAGTATCACTTGATACAAAAGCTTCAGTGTTTATCTTTATCTACTCTGTGTGAGAGTTTTTACTTGTAAATCATTTATTGTAAAGAACCACAAGTTAGGGGACTTGGTGATTGGGTTCATTGATTACAACTTGTAAGGGGGAGTGAGTTCTAGAGAGAGAACTACTTCTTAAGTGCAGAGTGTGTAATCTTTGAGATAGTTGAAAATCCCGAGAGTGCGGGATTTGGATGTAGGTCAAGTTGTTAGGGCCAACCAGTATAAATCATTGTGTCCTGCTTTCTCTTCTCTTTGCTTTGTTCACTGTTTTTATCAATTGAAAACAGAGTGCTTTTCGAAAATTTTTAGAATACCCAATTCACCCCTCTTGGGTATTAAGCTCCACTTTCATGATTGTCTTTAATAGAAGAATACCTAGCCAAAAAAAAAAATTATTTAATTAAGTAATTTATTTAATTTCATTAATTTCTCCAAAAAAAAATCTAAATCTTCAAATAGGACTAGACGAGCTCAATCTAAATATTTTTTCTACATTTTTTTCTTAAATATAATTAGTAAATTGCAATAATTAAAGTTATAATATAACAAATAAATATTGTCAACATTAAGGTATAAACAATACGGATCATGTAACAAAGTAACAAACAAACACAATTACTAAATCATAACTATATGTAAACTACTATCCACATACCACAATTACAAATAATTAACGAGAAGATTTAACAAAATTAAAAATACTTCTTATAAATATGTCTTAAAAAGTGTAAGTAGTCAACAAAATAAACAATACAAGATATAAACAAAACAATCACTAAAAAATAAGTTAACAAATACAAAATTAGTAAGAATATTTATGAAATAAAAAATATCTTTTATAAGTTTTTAATTTTTAGGATTCTTAATACAAGATATTTTTAAAAAACTTAACTCTAAAAAGGACAACAACTAAATATTTGCAACATAATTAGCAAAGTATAAAAAATCAATAATACGATCACATAAATAATTTTTTTTTTTAAGAAAAAACATGCGGGCCTAAAAGGGCCTGCCATTTTAGGCTCTCATTTTCTACAAGGCTAACCCATTTAGGTCATAAACCTTGAGCTCGGCTCTTGTAAATTCAGGTCATAAATAAGCCGACCCAATAAACTCGGCCATTTTTTCCAATTCTACTTATAACAAGCATATGATGTAAGCAAAATAAGCAAATGAAGGGCAAAAAACATGTTGCGATAAAACTACCTCAGACTAACATCACTTACAATAAAAGAATGGTAATCACAAAATTCTTATACATTATTTCACAAGAAAATTTTACAAATAGAGATCAACAAAGATATTTGATATAAGTACCGTTTGAGCCACTTGGAGGAAAAATAGAATTATACACCAAATGACCTTAACCTTAAAGATACAAGTAATGAATATTTACAAAATGCCAGCTCCAACTCTGAAAATTTTGTTGCTTTCCCCTTTTTGGGTACACAATTGCACTAAGCGAGAGGACTTGGGTATCTTGAATTGTTTCTTAAGAAACTATGAAGCTTGAGAATCACTCCTATGGCATAATATTCGATTAGCGTTTTTGAATCGCTCCTAGTGCGCTTTTGCCACCTTGCATTTCCATGCCACTAGCAGATATCAGGTCCTCAACCAACTCTCGTGTCTTCAATAGAATACAGACAATAAAATATATTTTAAAGACTTACTGAGATGGGAAACTATTTTCAACATATATCACTTATTCAAAGAAGTTTGAAGTACACTATTTAAAATTAAGTCAATCCAATGCCTTCCAATATATTGCACGTATATTGCTTATTGTTATGGACCTGCGTAATGGGCCTGGCAGATGTAAGGCCCAGTAAGGGAACTTTATGACAGGATCCTTCCTTAATAAGGTAAAACGCTAATCACCCACTGATCATGCCTATAATCCTGGATAGTACATGTAGTGGAGCAGGCATTTGCAGGTTGTGGAGGCGCATATTTCCTGGGGAACGGACGCGTAACAAGTGGACTGAAACCATAGGTGATCTCTATAAATAGAAGGATATTCACCAGGTGCACTCTCTCCATTCTCTATTGAATTACTTACATTCAGTCTCTCGTGCACACACCCTACTACCCCTACGGGTGAAACGCCATACACTCGGTGTAGCAGGTGATCTCCGAGCACTTAGTGTTATCTTCCTCATAGATAGCGGTGAGTAATCTTATTCTCTTGGGTGTTTAATTGACAGACATCACTGAGAAGCCACTTGATCCAATATAAACCATTCACTAGCCCCCTAAGGCTAGACACTCGTGTTCTACACTAGAACATTGGCGCCGACCGTGTGGAACCATAAACTTCAATTCCCAAACCACAAAAAACTACAAACAACCACTGGAAATGGCCGCAAGCACTAGAAGTCGCAGTCAGGCAACTCGGCAGGACCAGTTGCCAGAGGGACAACCACAACAACATCGTCAAGAAGAAACTATTCAGTTTGCAAATTTGGTGGCCTCGGATCCTAACCTTGTCACCGTGGAGACTGAGTCCGAGACAGCAGATACTGTAAACTCTCCAGCTCCCCAGAACTTGGTGATCTAGCAAGTCCAACTGCCAATTCAACCGCAGGGTCCTCCCTTGGAATTTCAAGTGGAGAATCCCGACATTCATATGTTACAGAACACTCTCGGGTCAATGATGAATCGAATGGACGAGATGGAAACTCATAATCGTCTTTAGAGAGAAGAGGATATTCGACTTATCTGAGAGGAAATGGACTACCGAAATGCCGTCTGGTGATAGGAGGAAGGGCGAGGGTGCAACAATTGCTTGATAAGCGTGTTGGGTGGGTTGAACATCCAGATCATAGTGCAGGCCGAGATGCCACAGGCCCGAGCCGAGTTAATGATTCGGTTTCTACGAGTACGGAACACCACGTGGAAGAAACCTTGCCCGACCGTGAACGAGCTTAGACTCCCGGAGAGGAGGTTGTGAAAATACAGTTGTTATAAGAACGCATCAGGATGCTTGAGAACCCAAAACAAAACACTAGCCGAGATGCTAGCAATCCCAAAGCAGGGATAGTCACACAACTGCCACCTACATTGACACAGGCGTCCCAAAGGTTAATAATGCCGGGCAAGATTAGGCATGGATCCTGGACTTAGTGCGTCTAAGGGTAAAGAGCCTATGGGAAGCCAGGGTCCCTCCAAGGAAGATACGACACCCGTATCACAGAATATTCTAGGGTCTTGTGCAAAAGGATATGACGAGATAGAATCCCTAGTCCTTTCTTGGATGAGATCATGACTGCCACTTATCCCAAAGGCTTGGACTTGAGGGACTTGTCAAAGTACGACGGAAGTCAAGACCCGCAAGTTCATGTCAGTAATTTTAAAATGGAAATCATGGTGAAGGGCTTTGTAGGGCTTGTTATACCTCGATTGTTTGCGGGAACTTTGCGAGGAGCCACACAAATTTAGTTTAACTCCCTGCGTTAAATTCTATCCAAGACATGAAAAGCCTGGAGAAGAAGTTTCTGCTCAATTTTGCCACTAGCAAGAAACAGCCAAAAACTGAGTTCCAACTCAGCCAGGTGAAGCAGTCACCCGGTGAGACATTGCAAAAGTATCTGGAGGGTTTCAAAGATATGGCTCTACAAGTGCCAGGGTTGAAAGAAGACGTGCATCTGTATTGTGCCATAGTCGGCCTAGATAGTTCATCCCGTCTGAAGAAATCAGTTATGAAACGTCGTCCTGACACTTTGGCAGACTCCCGAGATCGATCTAAGCAGTACTTAGAGCTGGAACAAATGTAAATTTTGAGCCAAATACCGAAAGAGAAGGCTAAGAGCCCGCCTCCTAGGGGCAAAGAGCAGTATGACGGGCACAGGCAAGATTCCTGGGGATGCAGCGAGGATAGCAAGCCCAAAGGAGGCAGGGCAGAAAGAAAATATGATCGATACACTCTGTTGAAGGTATCTCAAGCGCGAATCTGGAAGGAGGTATCCATGACCGAGATGAAGAAAGTTGAGCGGCCTTGGCCACTTCGGAAAGAAGCCACCTTGGACAAATCCCGGTATTACGAGACCAACACGATCATACAACGGAAAATTGTTGGGATTTCAGGGACGTGGTTGAAAAATTCGTCCGGGAGGGAAAACTCCATCATTACATCATCCAGACACAGGGGTGACAAAACAACAAGCGCCATGGGGGCCAGAGCAAGAGCCCGCCCCCAGAGAAGAAAAGGAGAGATCAGAAGAAGAAAGTAGAAGGCAGCGATGACGAGTTCCCCGACTCTAAATATGACTGACACATTATCAGTGGAGGGTTCGGAGGTGGCGGAGACTCAATGAGTCAATGAAAAAGTACATGAGGGAGGTCCTCTCCATCAAGGACCGCCCAGAGTTCAAGAAAGATTCCACAAAGCCAGAACCTCTGGTACTCTGTTTTACAAGGGAAGACTTAAAGGATGTAGCACTAGGCCACCATGATGGGTTGGTCATCACAGGAACGGTAGTAAACTGCCAGGTTAAGAAGATTTTTGTTGATAATGAAAGTGCAGTGGACATCATTCTTCAGGACACATTCAATGGGCAAGTTACTTGTCCCAAAGGGTATATAGACCTTAAGTTGACCTTGGGAACGAAAGAGGTGTTTAAGTCGGAGCGTGTCAGATTCATCGTGGCAGACTCTCCATCCTCATACAATATCATCTTAGGGCATCCTACCATACATAATTGGGACATGCTGGTGTCGTCAAAGCATCAGAAACTAAAGCTAGTCAATAAAAAGAATGAAGTCGTTACTATGAAGGGCGACCAGAAGGAGCCCCGACAGTGTTACTTCGAGATTGTCAAAGAAAGTAAGGAAGATGCGCCTTCCCAAACTCAGATCTCTAAAGCAGGAAGTTCAAGAAAGGGGAAGGAAAAGTCATTGAATAAATCTGTCCATTTGGTAGAGTTGGACCTGCGGGAGGAAGATAAAGTCCTAAAGGCGGAACCAAATGGAGAAATGGAAGACTTTGTCTTGGGCACTGAGCCCAAACAAACTACCAAAGTCAGCAAGACGTTGGATCACGAGATCCGTGCAGAGCTAGAAGATTTCCTGAAGATAAATAAGGATGTGTTCGCATGGAAACCATCCGAGATACCTAGAATAGATCCCGAGTTCTGCTGTCACAAACTGGCAATACATCCGGGGTCGACCCCAGTAGCTCAAAAGAAGAGAAAATACATCTCGGATCGAGGGTTGGCACTGGAAGCACGTGTCAAGGAGTTGGTGGAAGCTGTTTTATTAGGGAAGTGCAATACATGACATGGCTCTCCAACGTGGTCATGGTTAAAAAGCCTAGTGGCAAGTGAAGGGTCTATACGGATTACAAAGACTTAAACAAGGTATGTCCTAAAGACACCTTTCCCATGCCTAGCATAGACCAGCTGGTAGATAATTCTTCTGGTTTTCAACTCCTCTCTTTCATGGATGCATATTCGGGGTACAATCAAATTGCCATGTATCTCGAGGATCAAGAGAAGACAGCTTTCATTACCAAGAAGGAAAACTATTGTTACAACGTGATGCCGTTTGGTCTCAAAAATGCCGAGGCAACGTACCCAGAGAATGATGACCAAGGTATTCGAGGACCAACTCGGGAAGAACGTTGAAGTATACATTGACGACATGATAGTAAAGTCGGCAGAGCCGGGGAGCCATGTTCATGATTTGCAATAGACGTTTGATAAGCTGCGAGCTCATCGGATTCGGCTAAACCTGGCTAAGTGCGCCTTTGGAGTCCCATCAGGCAAATTCTTGGGTTTCCTGTTGACAAACGGAGGTATCGAGGCTAACCAAAAAATGTCAAGCGGTGTTGGACTTGAAAGCGCCAAGAAACAAGAAAGAAGTAAGCAACGGTTGACGGGGACGTTGGCTGCCCTAACAAGGTTTTTACCCAAATCGGCCGAGAAATCATTACTTTTTTTCAAGTTATTAAAGAAGGAAGCCCAGTGGATGCAACTCGGGATGCGATGCAGCATTTGCGAAAATAAAGCGTTAATGAGTGCTGACGGAGACCCCACCTGTGCATCGTCCGACACGAGCTGGGAGAAAGTTTAATCCTATACTTATCAGTAGGGGAAGAGGCGGTAAGCGCTGTGTTGGTTTGGGAGACGAAGGAAGGCCAAAAGCTGGTGTACTTTGTAAGCCGGGCTTTACAGGGCTTAAAGCTAAGGTACCAGAAGTTAGAGAAGATGGCTTTCGCCTTACTTAACACGGCCAGACGACTCCACCCTTACTTCCATGGTCATTCAATCATTGTGAGGACCAATCAGCCAATTCGACAGGTGCTTCATAAACCTAACCTAGTGGGCAGGATGATTAGCTGGGTTATAGAATTGTCAGAGTTTGACATTTCCTATGAAGCTCGGCACGCCATCAAGTCACAAGCACTGGCGGATTTCCTATTGGAATTAACACCATTGGAGTCAGAATTGGCCGAGGCTGCAGGAGCATGGAAGGTGTTCGTGGACAGCTCATCCAACACCAAAGGAAGTGGAGTCGAGGTCATAATGGAGAGTCCAGAAGGAGTTTCCATAGAGCAGTCTCTCCGACTTAACTTCCAAACTTCAAATAATTAAACTGAATACAAGGCCCTGATTGCTGGGCTACTTCAAGCAAAGGACAATGGGGCTATGAAAGTACACGTATCCAATGATTCTCGGCTCATGGCGGCACGATAGAAGGGACATATCAGGCCAAGGGTCTTCTGATGGTCAAATACTTGGCCAAGGTAAAAGAATTGATGGCGGACTTTGAGAGGGTCAATGTGGTGCATATTCCTAGAGGCGAAAATATTAGGGCTGATGTGTTATCAAAACTGGAAAGTACTAAGAGCCCGGGAAACCATAGAACTGTAATCCAACAAAGTTTATCAGAACCAAGCTGCGTCATGATTATCTCGGAGTCCAGTGACTGGAGAAAGCTAATTTCTGACTATCTTGAGAGAGGGATCATCCCCGACGATTCAATTGAATCAAAGAAGTTGGTAAGAGTAGAAGCCTCATATGTGATGGTAAACGACCAGTTATATCGTAAAGACTTACACTCCCCCATATCGAAATGCCTCAACTCGAAGGAAGCCGAGTATGTTCTGGCCGAGATCCATGAAGGAATCAACGGACAGCATATGGGTGCTAAGGCACTTGCTCGAAAGGTGGTGTGAGCCGATTATTATTGGATTACAATGGCGGCAGATGCTAAGGACCATGTCCAGAAATGCGATAGTTGCTAGAAGCATGCCAACATAGTATGGATTTCCCCAGCAGAACTGACATCTATCTCGGCTCCATGGCTGTTCTGCAAATAGGACATGGATTTGTTGGGACCATTCAAGGTGGCCCCAGGGCAGCTGCGATGGCTCATAGTGGCCGTAGATTACTTTACAAATAGAGGCAGAACCACTAGCAACTATTACCTCAGCCCGGGTGCTAAAGTTTCTTCAAAGAAATATTATATCTCGATTCGGGATCCCAGATGAGATTGTCACGGATAACAGAACCCAGTTTATTGATAAGGGTTTCCGAGGAATGGTAGCCGATTTCCATATTAAGCAACACTTTATCTTCGTAGAACATCCACAATCCAACAGGCAAGCCGAAGCGGCCAACAAAGTTATTGTTGGCGGATTGAGAAAGAGGATGAAGGAGGCTAAATCTAGTTGGGTGGAACATTTGTACTCCGTTTTATGGGGATATCGGACCACCATTCAAACAGCCACCAAAGAAACCCCCTTTAGGCTGACTTATGGATGCGAAGCGACGATCTCGGTAGAAATCGGTGAACCCTCATGGAGGAGAATTAAGGCTCTACATGAGGAGGATGAGAATAGCAAAGCGATTGTAGTGGAGTTGGACCTAATCGATAAAGTCAGAGTCACGACGCATTGCCGAAATGTGGCTACAAAACAACTCATTGCAACTCGATACAATAAGAAGGTAAGACCTCGGTTGTTTGAGAAAGGCGATTTGGTCCTTCGTAGAGCCGTTATAGGCAACAAGAATGCTAGTGAGGGGAAACTCACTGCAAACTGGGAAGGCCCATACCAGATCAGAGGAGCTTATATGCTTGAATCGTTGAAGAAAAAGGTGGTCATGAGAACATGGAACGGGGATAAACTGAAGGCCTGCTACAGTTGAAACCGAGTTCCACAAAGAAGCGACACTTGTCGCGAGTGTGTAAAGTTCCTGTGAGGTGACTTGGTCGCGAGTCTATGTAAATTCCTATGGGAATCATGTGCGACAGTACTGCCGCCAACTCTATCTAATGAATGAATTTTGGGCCAAGGAGCCCATTTTCAGAAATCATTTGCAGCGGCAACGCCACCCAATCAATTTATATGTATGAATCCGAGGTAAACAAACCCATTTTCATAAATCATGTCAAAGTTAAACATGTATGAATCCGAGGTAAACAAACCCGTTTTTATAAATCAAGTTAAACATGTATAAATCTGAGGTAAACAAACCAATTTTCATAAATCATATCAAAGATAAACATGTATGAATCCGTGGTAAACAAACTAGTTTTCATAAATCATGTCAAAGATAAACATGTATAAATCCGTGGTAAACAAACAATTTTCATAAATCATGTTGAAGTTAAACATGTATGACTCCGAGGTAAAGAAACCTGTCGTCATAAATCATGTTGCAGCGGCAGTACTGCCTAATCTGTGTGCATGTATGAATCCGTGGTAAAAAAACCTGTTTACATAAATCATGTTGCGACGGCTTTGCCGTCGGGTCTATTTAATGAGCGAATTCAGGGTTCATAATCCGAGTTCAATTCACAAAGATGATGCTAAAAGGCCAATGAAGCTGGCGTACATCAAGTTTAACTGGGATAAGGAAGTGGGCCATTACACCGACCTTGATCAAGTCAGACGTGATGCATTAACCGTTATTCTAGATTATGCTTTGATCAAACATGTAGACGCACAGTGGTGGATTAGTAAAAATCCTCACCAGCACAGCGAGTGCAAAACGCAAGTCCAGCCCTACGAGATATTCGGGTTTGACAAAGTATAAAATAAAGGCATGCACAAAAAGTGAGTACTTTTCATTAAGTTGGAACTATTTACATAATGCAGGAATGTTCATTGAATACATAGATATTTGAAGCCAAGTTTCAACCTTGAAAGAAAATTGTTAGCAAAATAAGAGGCTCTAGCAAGAAAGTGTCTTGAATTCCACGGAGGAAGGCGTTTATCAACCAAAAACAAAGGAAACTAGAGCTGCATATAAGGCTATGCTTAGCGCAACTCAAGCAGGAGGAGCTTCTTCATCTTCATCTTGCCCAGGAGGGATCAACTTTCCAGCCTCGCTGACATAAGCTTGGAAGTCCAGTCCAGAGGTGTTCAAGGTGACTTTGGGATTCAGAACCCAGATTTGTGTCACGACATTATCAAAGGATTGCACTACAGCACTGGCGTACTCAGTGAGCTTGGCCTTCGTGCCAGATAAGTCGTCCTTGACACCACCGAGTTCCTCATCCTTAGTCTTTAGCAGGCCTTCAAGATAGGCTACATTAGATTGCACCTTCTACACAAATAGCATATCATTGGTGTGAAGATTCTCCAGGCGGCGAAGCTCTGAGTTTGCCGTCGTCAGCTTTCCCTCGGCCTTGTATGCCTGTAACTCTTCCCGGGCCTGGTCCCTCTCCTCAGTGACCTTCTTCAGATCAGCATTATCGTGTAGAGCTGCAAGCTCCTTTCATACAACATGCGAAGATATCTTGGCCTCCCCATACTTAGTCTTCAACAATACTCTTCAAGTACGAGTATTAAAGACTCTATAAGCTTTACTCCTATTTGAATAACCAAAAATATACCTTCATCAGCTTTGGGATCAAACTTTCCCAAATTATCCTTACCATTATTATGGATGAAACACTTACAGCTGAAAATATGCAAATGAGCCAAATTTGGCTTTCTTCCTTTGTACAACTCATAAGGAGTTTTGTTCAACTTCTTTCGGAGGTATGCCCGATTCGAGATGTAGCAAGCTGTACTCATTGCATCAGCCCATAACACTTGAGAAGTGTTGTTCTCATTCAGCATAGTTCTTGCCATCTCAGTGAGGACTCGATTCTTTCTCTCCACAACACCATTTTGTTGAGGAGTCCTCGGGGCTGAGAAGTTGTGGTCAATTCCCATGTTATCACAAAACTCAGCAAATGCATGATTTTCAAATTCTCCTCCATGATCAGTTTGAATTCCTGAAATAGAGAAACCTTTCTCATTTTGGACCTTCTTAGCAAAAACAACAAATTGATCAAATGTTTCATCTTTAGAGGATAAAAATATAGTCCAAGCAAATCTAGAAAAATCATCAACTATGACCAAAGTATAAAGATTGCCACCAAGGCTTTTTACTCTAGTTGGTCCAACTAGATCCATATGAAGTAGTTGGAGAGGTCTATTAGTTGATATTTCATTTTTTATTTGAAAGATGATTTGGTTTGTTTTCCTTTTTGACAAGCATCGCAAATCATGTCATTTTTAAAACGAAGTTTTGGAACACCAGTCACCAAATCCTTTTTAAGTAATCTGTCAAGTTGAATCATATTGACATGAGCTAATCACTTGTGCCATAACCAACTATCATCCAAATTACTAACAAAACATTTTTCAAAAACAGAACCATTACTAGAGAGATTAAGTGTATAACAGTTGGCTTCTCTAGGGGCTCTGAATAAAGCTTTAGATTTAATATTTTCCAAAGGAGAACATCCTTACTTACAATCAAGCACTCCTCGAGAATCAAAGATAACTAAGTTACCTTTATCAATGCTTTGGCTTACACCGAGGATTGTGGCAAAGTCCTTCCACAAGGTAGACATCTTTGATTTGTGGTCCTTCATTGTTGCCAATTTCACCAATACCAAGAATCTTTCCAGATTGTTTCCACCAAAGGTCACCTTGCCACCATCCTTGGGCTTGATTGAGGAAAATTTGGACTGATCTCCCTTCATGTGTCTAAGAGCATCCACTATCAATGTACCATTTGTTGGATTTTGATGCTCTTAGACAAACCTCGCAAGACACAAGCAAATCAGTCTTAGGTACCCATCTTTTCTTGGGTCCTTTGGGGTTAGTTTGTGTCTTAGGAATCTTGTATGATCCCTTTGGCACCCATTGATAATTTCCTATGGGTTTACTCTTTCTTTCCTTTTTATGAAAACAAGAAGAAGTAGTATGACCCTTTCGATTACAATAATTACAATGTGCAAAAGGATTTGAAGAATGAACAGATTTTCTGAAATAGTTCATGTAAGATTTTTCTCCAAACTTCTTTTTACCTTTCCTTTTATCAAAATCTGATTTATAGCCAATTCCTGATTTGTCATTTATAAATCTTTGCTGTTTCAAAATGACATTGAGCATTTCACTACCTCTAGTGAATTTCTCAAGTGCCTTTGTGAGGTGTGAATTCTTTTTCTCTAAATCAATGCAATCCTCACAATCAATATTTTTAGAAGAAAGATTTTTAATTTGAAGTTCAAGAGTCACATTCTTCTTTTTCAAAGATACATATTTCTCAACAAGTTTTTCAAATTAGTTTGAACAACAATGTACTCAGCAAACAATTCATCATAAGATGGTTTTGAATCGTATACCTCATCATTGTTGTCATGTTGCTCTTCTTCTTCAGCAACTAAACAGATATTGGCTTTTTCTTCCTCATCAGCTTCATCTTCATCAGATGAACTATCTCCCCATATAGCTGAGACATAGGCTTTCTTTTGAATTTATTGAACTTCTTCTTTTCTTTGTCTTTGTTCTTCAGATTGGGGCATTCTGACTTGATGTGGCTAGGCTTTTCACACTCGTAGCAGATGATTGGCTTCTTTGCCTCATAGCTGGAGCTACCCTTGTGAAACTTCTTGAAACCTTGGTCCTTCTTGTAGAATTTCTTGAATCTCCAGACCATCATGCCTAGCTCTTCATCTTCATCTTCTTCTTCTTCATCATCATCATCGATTCTTAGCTTCTTTGACATGCTTTGAGGGCAATTCCCTTGTTCTTCCCATGTGCTTCATCAAGTCCTTTCTTGAACTTGAGCTTTACCTCGTATTCAGATAGGCTTCCAAAAAGGGCTGCTACAGAGGCCATTGATTCTCCACGAGCTTCTTCAATGGAAATAACCTTGGCTTCCCATTCCTTGTTGAGGATATTGAGAATTTTCCTCACTTGGACAGGTTGCTCATATTCTTTGCCCAATGCAGCAAGTTGGTTGATCAGATGGGTGAATCTCAACTGGAATTCGCTAATGGTTTCACCAGGTTTCATACGAAGAAGATCGTACTCAATCATGAGGGTATTGACTCTATTCCGCTTGACACCAATTGTTCCTTCATGAGCTATTTCCAGTGCATCCCACATAGCCTTAGCAGAAGATAATGTGCAAACACGAAAATACTCTTGTTGACTCAGAGCACTTTGCAGCAAAAGAACAACTTTACTGTTGAGTGTGATGTTCCTTCTGTTATTCTCATCGTAGTCTTCTTCAGGCTTTGGAATTCTGAGACCATTTTTGAGAATAGTTGGATTGTAGTCTCCTCTCTCAAACACTCTCCAGAGACCATATTCTGTAGCCATCACAAAGACTTTGAACTTGGCTTTCCAGAAGGAATAATGCTCTCCATTGAATCCCGGTGGTCGGTTGATCGAAGCTCCATCAGGTAGAATACCTTCCATAGTGATCCTTCTCGAGATGTTAAGCTCTTTAGAGAAGACCTTGCTTTGATACCAAATGTAAGTGGAGCTAAATCACCAAGAGGGGGTGAATTGGGGATTTTAAAAACTTTTTTAATTGCTCTATTTTTTATAGGGAAGAAGAGCAAGACACACGAAATTTATACTGGTTCGGTCCAACCTCTTGACCTACGTCCAGTCCCCAGACACTATGGGATTTCACTATATCAATTGATTACACACTCTGTAACTCAAGAGTAATTCTCTCACTAGAACTTACTCCCCCTTACAAGTTGCAATCAATAACCCAATCTCCAAGTCCCCTGACTTGAGATTCTTACAATAAATGATTTACAATAAATGAACTCTCTCTAAGAGTGAATAAATATAAACACTGAAGATCAATGTATCAAAAGATACTTTACAAGTGAAAACTGAAAGAGTAGTTGGTAAACTTGAATGCAATTCATTTTCAGCAGATTGGTTGTTGAGAAGACTTGAATGCAACTCTATTTATATCAAGAGAGCATTAAATGACCGTTGAAATCCTTAATGTAACCATTGGAGACATTCAGGAAGGATTAGGATGAGCTTAGGTCTTCTTCTCTCTCTACTCTTTGCTTAATCCAGTTGCACATAAGTTTATGGTTGACTTCTTGAATATTAATCCATTGGAAGAGCAGCTACTGGATGTGGAAAGCAAACATTAATCCTTTGGTAATGTGTGTAGAATGATTGTCCAAAAGGATGCAAGTTTTCTGGACTTTGCATTTAATGTGCTGACGTCACTTTTTGCTTTTGCTTTTAACCTTCATTTAATATCCTCTAAAACATCTGAAACTCACTAACAAAGTGGTTAAACATAGCTAGGAATATTAATGAATGATGATAGGAAGTATTAAGATCAAACAAGAAGGTTTCACAAATTGTCGATTTGAATTTCAAACTCGCGACACAAACTCGAGTTTGTTCAGCAAAACTGGAGTTTGTCACTGTGCACTGATAGCAAAACTCGAGTTTCCAAATCATAACTCGAGTTTCCTTCATCCAGAGAGGAATGTCGCGATTTGAGCTTTGGAACATATTTTTGAATGGAACTCAAAACTCGAGTTTCCATTTCCAAACTCGAGTTTTGGACTTTTGACATGTTAAATCAATTTTAGTCCAAAACTTCAAAACTGGAGTTTTCATCCAAAACTGGAGGTTTCAAAACATTGAAAAAGAGCAAAGCTCTCGGCTTGGCCAAAACTTGAGTTTCCAAAATGAAACTCGAGTTTTCATTTAAGTATGAAAACTTTGAGAAATCTATGCCAAGTCAAAACTGGAGTTTTCCATGAAAAACCGGAGTGGTTTCAAAAACGAGTAAAACATGAAAACTCTCTCCCAAGTGAAACTCGAGTTTCCAAACCAAAACTCGAGTTTTCTCAAAACTTTAGGAAAACTTAGAAAACTCATGGCAAACTGAAAACTAGAGTTTTCCATATCAAAAACTATAGTTTTCATAAGCTCAAAATGTTGGAGACTTCGTATGACCAAAACTCGAGTTTCTAAATGAAAACTAGAGTTTTGTTTTCTTAAAATATTGAAGAGTCTCTATGTAGTGAAAACTAGAATTTTCTCTACCAAAGAAAAAACGGAGTTTTGTAAATGTGAAAAACTTGGAGATCCATTAGGGTAAGACCAAAACTGAGTTTTCTATGAAAATGTCTTAACCTTTTTCTCAACAACTGGAGTTTTGCTTAGTTCATTAAAAATTGAGCTACTCTAGAAAGGTGATTTTCAAGTCAAGTCAAAACTCGAGTTTTGAAACCAAAACTCGAGTTTGCCTTTGACAATTAAGTTTTTCAACTTACCAAAGACAAACTTCACATTGCGTTTACAATTGTCAGTTATCATCAAAACACATAGAGAACTAACAATCATGAGAGCAAATGATCTTGGGAAATAAGCTCGCGAATTCATGTCAGAGTGCAGGTCAAAAGGAAAGTATGATAAAGGATATCAAATAACTCGACAATAAGAGCTAGGTTAAGTCGTCAATCAATCTCGGCAAGCATAGCTGGGGGTAAATTGCGGGAGAACTTTGGAGTTCTTAGAGTTCAATGAAACTTGGTGAACATCCGAATGGAAGTCAGAAAAGACCTAGACACATGAAGTCGGGGTTCGACAATAAACTAATCTCGGCAAATCAGAGACCTGAATTATCGAGCTTGGTGGCCATGGACCTGTGTAATGGGCCTGGGAGATGTAAGGCCCAGTAAGGGAACTTTATGATAGGATCCTTCCTTAATCTGGTAAAATGCTAATCACCCACTGATCATGCCGATAATCCTGGATAGTACAAGTAGTGGAGCAAGCATTTGCAGGTTGTGGAGGAGCACGTTGCCTGGGGAACGGACACGTAGTGAGTGGACTGAAACCATAGGTGATCTCTATAAATAGAAGGCTATTCACCAGGTGCACTCTCTCCATTCTTTATTGAATTACTTACATTCAGTCTCACTGTGCACACACCCCACCCCTCTGGCAAAATGTCATACCTGTGTAGCACAGTGATCTCCGAGCACTCAGTGTCATCTTCCTCATAGATAGCAGTGACTAATCTTCTTCTCTTGGGTGTTTAATCGACAAACATCCCTGAGAAACCACTTGATCCAATATAAACCATTCACTAGCCCCTTGAGGCTAGACACTCGTGTTCTACACTAGAACACTTATCAAAATGTTTATGCGAGATAGAAGCATCTAGACTAACCTCATAACCATGTAACTTTATCACATCCCGAACCCGTGCCACCCGATTTTCGACAATACCTCGAGGAAGCCCATCTCCTTGAGAGATAAAGAATTCCTACAAAATGCATAAAAATTAATAATAAATTATAGGTCTGAAAAGTACCACTATTTTTTGTGCTCTCCAACAGAGCAAAGCCCAGCCGGAATCAGAAGTTTTCCGAACAAAAGAAGAACTTCTATTAAAAGAATTTTCAAAGGATTTGACAAGCAACAAGCAGCGAAACAGAAGATTTGTTAATGTTACGGGAATTCATCTTCTATTGTAATTTTTGAAGAAATGAGATATAAACAATGAAGCTCATTCATGGAGAATATTTGACTAGGTAGAGTTATCTAGCACCTTGATTGGCAAACTTTACACATCCTACGCAATGGGGTATGTTGTTTACACATCCTACGCAATGGGGTATGTTGTTTAATTCTTACTTCTAAACCACTTCCAAATTCGAAAGCCAATCTTCACAGCTCATGATCTTGAAACCCAAACAGTAAAATTACTCATTTCTTAAACTTCAGATTTGCCTGTTGAGCAATACAATTGCGAATCTGGCGGCATTGAAATGCCTAGATTAAGATACCTTCAGAACCTCCAGATCTTGTAATAATTTTTGCATCTGCTGGGAAGAAAACTCTTGGTGGACCCCATCTAAGATCACTCGGAGTAAGCCCTCCTGGCAAAGAGGGAAATGTCAAAAAGACTAGGAAAGAAATATGTCTGAAGCAGTGTTAAGGTGCAGAATCTACATGATTTTACTCTTATAGAGATATCTGAATAGAAATCTTTTCGGCGAGCTCTCTCTTGAAACTCACGTCTGAAGTAGCTCCGATGGATGATCCCGGCGTTCGAAAAACACCGCCAGATAGGGAAGCAGAGGAGTGTGCTGCTGCTGGTAGGGTAAAAAAGTCAAAAAAAGAAGTTAAGGAAGACTCTATTATGTCAGATAAAATGGTGGATGCTGATGAGCATGAAGTACAAGAACACTTAATGGAAGGAGTGGCGCACGGCCGTTTCCAACATCTAATTATGCAGATACTAGACAGAGCAGAAGCGAGATTGCGTCCCCCGGATCCAGGTTATCTACGGGTGGATGTGGAGGATCATACAAGAGCAGTGGACAGGCAACTTGTGGAGGAGTGATTAGAGATCACTAGGGAAACTGGATATGTGGGTTTCAACAGAAGTTAGGGCATACTATGTCAACTGCTGCAGAAATCCATGCTATCTACAGGGGCCTTATACTATGCAAACAATTGGGTTTCAAAAAGATCATGCTTCATACTGATTCATTGGATGCTATTCAGTTGCTCTTACTTGACTGTGGGCAGGGTCATCCTATGAGAGATAAAATACTGGAGACAAGATCCCTTATCCTTTCACACGAGGATCTACAGATTATTCATACTTATAGGGAAGCATTAAGATATGCGATTACTTAGCACGATCGGCTCAAGAGATGAATCATGACTTTGTAATTATTTCATCACAACTGTTGAATGTGTGGACTTAGTAAATCTTGAGCGTGGCGGAATGTCACCGAGGTCAAGGGATGTAGTCTAGCCTTAGACTTTTGTTAACCTCAAGCCTTTGGCTTGCCAATGTATTATTTAAAAAAAAAAAATATGTCTGAATCAGCAAGCAGGAATCAGGTGCCAACCAAAGATGCTTGAAGAAGACTTGTCCCGATACCATCCCTTCCACAATAATATCACAAAGTTGACTAAGTTCCCAAAAATAATGAATGGTGTAAATAAAAAAAATTCCAGTTACAGAGTTCTCAATCAATATATAAAAGTAACTGAGAGATAGGAAAAGAAAATAGGAGAAAATAAATTCTTCCCCGAAGAAGCATACAAGAAGAGACAGAATAAAAAATCAAACAAAAACAATGGCCCAAAACAGCCCTCCACCCCCCGGCAAATTATAAAATTATTAAACAGTTTTGATGTAATTAATGCATAATTTCAATTTAAAAAATGAAATATGCTTGTTTGACAGCCTCAACAACTAATATTAAGCATCCAAGTACTTCTTTTGATGAGAGTATCATCTTCCGTACTTTTCTTGTTCTCTACACACACATACGATAGGTACTGATAAATTGAGGTTAAACCCACACCTTCTACTTATGAGAAAGTTTTTGTGTCACTAGCCACTATGTCACAAAACCATTAACAACTTGAGTCAGTTTTTCATGTTTTTTTCTAGTTTTGAGGACCAAAAAAATAGTTTTAAAAGTATAATGACGTTGATTGGCATTATTTTTTTCTACCCTCCAGTTTTATGTTTAAACGCAGTATAATAAAATAAAAACGTTATATATCTGTGCGTGTAAAAAAATTATCACCTTTCGCAAATAATTTTGCCACCTATTTCTTCAGTACTTTATTTCGTTATTATAACATTGATAGATGAAGCCTCAGGGAATTATTATAAATTAAATACTAGGGAAATATTGTGGAGCTAATTAATTATTAATCTTTTTTGTAATGAATAATGATTTTGTAAACTTCGTTGGCAGCCATTAATTGGTAATAATAATGATAATTTTCTAAACATCATCCAAATATTTTTATTGTTACATATGGAACACATGAAGACTGAAAAAAAGAAAAAAAAAAAAAAAATTGTTAAAATCAACCATAATCAATGAATTTATCTACTTGTTAATCAAATATCACATATCTAAAGTGGCCCAAAATATCTGTAATTATAAATTTATGAATTATAGTAGCTCAAACTTTACAAAGTTTCTCTCTTTATAAAAATATACTTTTAGATTCTCATAGTCATCTTTAGGACCGTATAGATTTTTCTTTTTTACTACTTGTAAAGCTGATATTGCTGGAAATCCATTTTAGGGAAATGAAATCATCCTTTCACTCAAAAAAAAAAAAAACTGTAATTAAGTTATAAATGGTGGATTCATATTCATTCTGTATTGTGTGTCATAAATTGATGTTTTAAGATTGGGAAGGAAAACGGAGGCATGGGTGGTGGGGTGGGGATGACACTTACCCAATTGGACTCCAAAATAACGTTTGATGTTAATGCCATTAGGATGTGGTGTCCCATATAGATGATGTGGCTTCTATATATGACACAATTATTAATTAATGGTTTTTTGTCCCCGTGCCTCTTCTCTTATTACTTCTCTTTCATAATTTGTCAAAACAAGTTTTAGTTACTTTACTACTACTCATCTTTTAAATTTTAAAACCGGTCAGATTCCATTTGACGTTTTTTTTTTTTTCCAACTAATTATGGAGAAAGATATACAAAAACCACCAAAATATGAGACTCAAAATGGTCTCTCTGAAATGACTTAAATCCTATGAATTTTTTAAGGACTATTATTAAGATGAAGCTTGTTTCCCTTGGGATAAGTTACCCTCAGTGAAATTAATTATTCATTCTTTTGTTGTTATTATCATTTTTAATTAAAGTTGTTACTTACTAAAATATTATTTTCAGTTTTACGTGAAATTAGTTATCATTACCCTCATTATTATTGTTATTTGATAAATTAAAGCTACTACTTATCAAACTGAGTTATTTATTATTATTATTTTCCATCTCAGGCTTGCAAATTAAGGCCATTTCGCCACGAAACTTAATCTCAAACTAGTTTTTATAGACTTCACAAAAATTAGACTATTTCATGATCTTGAATTGGGATTTTCAAATCTAGGGAGCATTTTTGTGCTTTTCTTCCTTTATTAATCCATTAATTTTTAGGCCAAAATTTACTAATTTGTTACTCCTTTAATTCTAAATATAAGATATATTTGATGAATTAATTTTGGTCCTAGATATAATACATAATTTTTATATTTCTCAATGTTTTCTTATTTTTCCTTTATTGGTACACCCTCAACAATAATCAAGAAAAAGATGAAATGAATGAATTCAGAAAAATGACTATGGTATTTTAGAAAGTACATGTTATATTAACTAACTCAACTAACTTCCTTAATCTAATCAAATTAAGTAAATCACTACAAAAAAGCGGCGGAATTGCCATTTAATTAGCCACGGAATTTATTCGGTGGGTAGTTTGGGACGCATTTCCCAAGGAAATTCCGTGGCAAAATTCACGTACAGAATTTGCCACGGAAAGGCATGGCAAATTATCAACGGAAGATTTTTGTGTCGAGTCTCATGGTTTTACTTATTGGAGACGAAAATTTCACACACAAATTATCTGTGGCTCTGCTTTCCGTGGCTAAAATCACAGCACATAAGAAGAAAGGGATAGGATATTGTTACTACCATTTTTTGTTACTACCAATGTTACTACCACTTTTCCACCGTTAGATCGAATCTTAATAGGAGAGAGAAATTATAAAAGTAGATGAGTACATTGGTAGTAACAAA
Source organism: Acacia acuminata (assembly GCA_019022655.1). Lineage (NCBI taxonomy): Eukaryota > Viridiplantae > Streptophyta > Magnoliopsida > Fabales > Fabaceae > Acacia > Acacia acuminata. Next base: position 3,703,792 of record JAFJYI010000041.1, read on the forward strand.
AAATCGTAGTAACAATATCCTATCCCAAGAAGAAATCACTTATGGCCGAGGATCATTCGATCGATTTGGAGAAAACCCTGGAAAACCTGGAGCCCTAGCTAGCTAACTGATTCCGTCGATAGTCCAGTCGCGGTGGATTCTGACGATCGCTACTCCTCTGCTCATCTTCCCGAAGTAAGCATTAATGAGAGATTCGTTCGCTCAAGCTATCTAATCCTGAAACTCGATGGATCTTGGGTCGATTTGCATCATCTCTAGTGATTTCTTCTTTCGGTATGTTTTTTTTTGGCTGGAGATTTGTGTTCGTGATTTGCATCAACTCGATGCCCGGGTGGATTCCTAGAAGGTTAGGTCAGTTGAAGTAATGCATACCATAAGCTTTATTCCTTCTATAGTACCGATCAATCGATTAATTTATTTTCTTTGTTTTCCTTAAGCAAATCGATTCCCCGAAGAACGAAAACCTAACCCTCCTTTTTCTCGATCGAGAACTCGAGAACGCAAGAAGCGTCCACCTTCGCTAACTTCCATCTAGGTTTGGGACTTCAATCGGCCACTGTCCTTCTTTGATCGGCTAAGTGAAGGTCGATTTGGCTATGTTGCTCATTTGGTCACCACTCCAGCGGCGAAGAAAAATTTAGTTAATTGATTAAGCCTCTCCTTGCATTTTCTTTGTTGAGTATTCTTTGAACTTATATATTGAATATATAAAAGTATTTTTTTGAATTTACCTGGTTCAAGCTTTGCATTCATTTACGTTCGCTTGGTTTCCCGTAAAACCAATGGCAAACATCTATGTTGGCTAATTTGTTCTCGTTGTGAGTTTCTGTGATATTTTCAATTTGATTTATTCTGCAAAATTCATGTCATTATAAAATTGAGGATACAAAATATGATGTTGAGGTTCTCAAATTGGGTTATTTCCTTTCTTTGCTTTCTATATAGTCAAACAGAGCTCTGATCGGATGATGTTTATCTGTTTTCTTCTTTTGCTTCTAAATTTTTGGCATAGGTGTCGTGACTTTTGGTTGACGGGCGTAGTGCTTTCTCTTAAATGGTTTTATTTTCTTAGGAAGGTAATTTCTCTTTGTCTAAAAGCATATTTTTTGTTTTCGAAATGTTTATCCAAATTTAGTTCTAGTAAACCTGTTAGTAATATGCATGATGAGCTTATTCCAATCTTGCTAATTATTTTGTTGATTTTGGAAAGACTTAACTATATAGAATTGAGCTTTTACATTATAAATGAAATCCTACTGTCATTCGAGTCAAGTAAGTCGTATTTTACCTTTTTCCAATGCTAATGTTTATTAAATGAGAGCAATTGAGGTTCTAAGTATTTGTAAGGGAAAAAGGTGAGTCCATTTGACTTAGAATGGTAATGTTTCTCCTCTGTTCCATGTTAAAATAAGGTGGAGGTCCGGCTTCCATAAATTAGATGAAAGCTTAATTTACATGATAAGTGATATATTTCTAGCTAGTAAATATGTATAAACTTTATATTATAATAGTGAATATGACACATGGAAACAGATGTGATTTGGTTTGTCCAGGTGGTGCAGATAAGGTGCTTCCATTGATGATTTTTTTAAATCTTTATATTGAATATGACACATGGAAACAGATGCTCATATCGCATGGAAGAATGTTTTCTCCGCTATCATAATTTGTAGAATGTAACTTGCTTTGCTGGAACTTGCCCACTTATGTGGTATGTGTGAGTAGGGTCTACTTAAACCATTGTATCTAATTGGTTTGATTTACTGTCTCTTGGATGCTTTCTTGGCGTTGTTATGATATTAGCATTTCTTTAATTTTGCTCAAATCTGTGTCATTTGGTCATAATTCTCCTTTTGATTTACCTAGACATTGGATGTGCTTTTCCAAGTTCTTGGTTAGAAGCAGCAGCTTTTGGCATATGCTTTTTGCAATCTGCACTCTCAAACTCATAATACAGATGGGTCCTCCTCATGCAGTAATATAATGTTACGTCCAAACCACTTGTGAAGGTTTGATGTATACCTCACAAGTACTGCCTCACAATATTATTCTTTATTCCAAATCTCCCTCCCCCCTACTTCACATTATTCAAAATAAATAAATTCTTGCTTTAATTTTCATTAGTCATAATAAAACATAATTAATCAGAGTAAAATGAAAAATGGATATATATGATGTGGACAAATTGATTACCTTTTCATTTATATATATATATATATATATGTGTGCTTTTTATCTTTCTAATTACTCTGTTGTTATGTTGTCAATTTTAGTTGTTTTAGGATGTATCATTAATTTTGATTGACATATTCTTGTGGAGATTGTGGACAATGATCGGCCTTAAAAATATATATCAAAGCCGAGCTACTCCTAAAGTTGTTGCCGCTTTTTCTTTGAGAGAGGGGAGTTTGATAAAATCGATCTATTGTAAGCGAGGTAGAGAGACCCTTATTTTTCATCTATAATATTGAAATTTTGGTTCATACTATATATTGTAAATTCTTAAATGTTGTCACCAAAATAGATTTCGCAAATGTTGCATTTGATATCGAGCATACTCACATTCATTCTTCAAGAATTTGGATCTCGAATGCTTCCATTACTTCATTATAGGTCGGTTACACACACCGACTACTGTTCCTCTTGCAAACAATTCTCCGACAGATCCTTAGGTATATGAGAAGTCCGCAATGTCTAACCTGTAATTATTTTTCTGAATTTTTCTCATTGACCATTTGTCTTCTTGGAATTTTGTGGCCTCTTTTGCCTTCAAAGAAAACCATGCGTTAAGTTTGAGTATTATCTCGCGAAAAATATTTTTGGGAAGCTCACGGAAGCTAACTTTTTCTTTTTAATTTGCGAGGGTCCGTTAACTTTGCCTTAATGATGTCTCAAATGGAGGAGGTTACCCAGTTGATTACAATACCATAACCGATCTGTTTCTTCAGGTTGGTATTATTCTCGCACTATGCCATCATGGTGATATAATGTCATGTTATCCTAGAGTTCCATTATCTTAATTCGACATAGAAGTAATTGCTGTGTTGTTTCCTATTGTTGATTTGAGAAGTGTGATGATGGGCAGTCCATTTAGAAGTAACTGCTGTGTTGTTTCCTATTCTTGATTTGAGAAGTGTCATGATGGGCAGTCCATTTATTAGTTACGTGGTTATTTTCTTATCCGCTAGAGGAATCGATCCATGAGGCAACAACATTTCTCTTGGATGTGTTGAAGCCAAATCTTCCAAAACATGGTACCTTCGAGACTAAGGTTCTGGTCTTCTTGTTCTTTAAGACCAATTTATAATTCTTTCCTTGCAATGATATAATGTATTTGAATTCTGTCTTTCAGGTCTTGGAGATAAATCTGGTAACTTTCCCCAAGAGAATGCACAGCTTAAACAAGAAACTGATTTAATTATGTCACCATTGCAAGCAATGGGGATTCAGTTACCCACTTTATCTAACCTTGACAATCAAGGCGCTCCCTCTACCAATGCAACTGAAGACGCTGAGAATGAACGTTAACAATTTTCATTGTTTATGATACTTTGTGACTGAGAACATGTATTTTTCTTTTTTTAAGTCTTTTAGTACTTTGAACTTGTGTGACATTTATCTCTCTGTTTGATATATTAGTTATTTGGAATTTGTTGATTTCTCTAGCTATATGTACAAAGCTAATTTTTTTTAATTTAAGCGCTGCAAAAAATTGTTAACAAAAATGGTTAAAATCAAAGGGTCAATGGATTTTTGTGGAAGTTCGAAATTTGCCACGGAATTTGGCATGCAAAATTTTGTGGGAAAATTTTCCACGGAAAATTCCGTGGCAAATTTTTCCCATGGAATTTTCGTGGCAAGTTCCGTGGCTAATTTGCCACGGAATATTTTTCTATGGGAAATATAACCACGGAGTTTCCGTGGGAAAGTTCCCACGGAATATTCCGTGGTAAGTTTCCCACGGACAAAAATTCTGTGGCAAATTTGCTTTGTCACGGGATTTTGGGAGACCAATCGTATTCCGTGGGAAATCATGGCAAACGGAATTAGCCACGGAATTCCTGTGAAAAATTTCCGTGGCAAAGAAAATTACCCATGGAATTCGTGGCAAAATTCCGTGGCTAATCCGGTGCTTTTGTTAGTGAATATATCATATTAAGGAAGAGGGTGGGTAATTATTAACGAACACACTATTTATTTAGCTTGAATAAATTTTCAACTATTTTTCTAGCCAAAACAATTCACTAACTAAATAATGACGAATATACAATATAAAGGGGTTTAAATTTCTCATGTTGCATGAGAAGAAGAAGATTTCTACACACATATTAAATGGTGGGATCCACATCTTTTAAAAAAAACAAAAAAAATCAAGCTCAAAAATCGAAGTATCTATGACATGAGGAGACACCTCCTACAATATGAGAAGTGTATTTCCCAAATATATAAAATATAAAACATATAACAAGCAGTATAATTTTATTAAAAGAAATCAATAAAGAATAGATGGACCATATATAGTGTTTTGTCAAAAGCATAGAAACAAACCAGAGATTACACACAAACCACAAACCAAATCAAATAGGATTCAATTGTTATGATGAAGTTGGAGGGTGGAATCGTTCAAAGAGAGAAGCATTTGCTTCAATCTAAGCTTAGCATCTTCATCAATCAAGCCTCCATTATATGGATTGAACTTAGGAGGAGGCTCAAAGGGAAGAACTCAGTCTTGTTGAGGAAGTGAAGATCAATGGATATTCCAATTTGGCGAACACTACTACAAAAAAAATGCTTACTACTTCCCTAAAAGACGTCCTTATTTTTAAAAAGGAAGTTAAAAGTGAACGCAATGGCATTCTTGTAATTATATACTTGAATTCTAAGAATTTGGCGTCCTAGAATATATTTTAGGACGCCTAAAATTAATTAAGGCGTCCTAAAATAATTTGGGACGCCTAACATTAATTGCTTAGCGCCAAAAATTAGCACCATGGCGCCATTTCGAGATTTTTTTTAGGCGGGAGCTAATAATTTTTTATTTCAGGCATCCTAAATGAGGTTAAGGACGCCTTAATTTTTTTTTTTAGCGTCCCGAAATATATTCCAAGACGCCTTAAAAGTTTTTTTTTTATGCCTAACTAATTTTTAAGCTTATTTTTGCTTTTTTGGCGTCCTGAATATCTATAAGGACGAGTTAATCAATTTTTTGTCGTCCTGAATCTTATTTCAGGACGCCAAAATTGCCCATTAACTTAGACCCATCAATCTCTCATTCGCATGTTTTCACTCCCCTCCCCTTCTATCTCATTCACGCCAAACACCCAAAGCCCTAACTCGCGGTGTCTTCTCTCCAAACCTTCCTGTGCTTGCTCACCGCATCGGCCACGGCAGTCGCTCACCACGTCAGTCACAGCGCTCGGCCACCGCGTCGCCCTCAACCCTCGCTCTCCTATGTTAGACCTGGCTATCACCCAAGAGGGGGGGTGAATTGGGTGTCTGATAAAACTTTAGATAACTTATAAAAATCTTTTCGCAACTTCCAAATCAACGAGTTAGATATTCAAGTAAGCGTATCGGAAATATAAAAGATAAGGGAAGAGAATATGCAAAAGAGATTTATCTTGGTTGGCCAATCCTTGACCTACGTCCGGTCCCCAAGCTTCACTTGAGTTTTTCAATCCACTATCTTTCAAGAACAATCACACACACTGTAAACGAAGGATGGTCCTCTCACTCAGACTCCGCTCCCCCTTACAAGTTGTAATTGATACACCCGCTTGATTATACACTCTGTAAACGAAGGATGGTCTAGTCACTCTCAGACTCCACTCCCCCTTACAAGTTGTAATCAATACAATGTGTTTCCCACTCAAGATTACCCAATCTTGAGTAACTCTCAGATAGATGTTTATAGATAAATCTTCTCTCTCAGAAGTGAATGAATAAACACTGAAGTACATAATCTATCATCTCACTCTCTAAACTATATAAGCATTGAGAACAGAGAGTAAGTGAATATCATAGTATTGCCATATTGAAGGTGTGAGCTCGTGTCTCTGTATTTGCATTTGATGAATTCAATCCTTGGAGTATTTATAGTAGTTGAAGATTGAAGACCGTTGAAGGATTTGAATCTGTCCATTTGAATGTTTGAATATTCCGTTGAAAGTGCCCGCGTCTTCCCATAATCGTATGTCTGCTTAGTTGAGGTACTTTACAATTGTTATCCACGTGGTCTTGGTTGAAGGATAGCTTTATAATATTGTTCCGGTACCTTTTCTGTTATGGGCCTGTCTCAGTGTGTTCCAGCGTTATTTCCGACAATCTGAGTGCTTCACAACTCATCAAAAGAACTCACACATGTTATGTGGAGATCTTCTGTAACTCATCAATGAATTGGTTAGAAGTAGCTAATAATATTGATGACAGAAGGTATAAAGAGCACAGAATCATATTTGGAAGAATCATAGTTGCAGACAACAATTCGAAGAATAGAGAAGGAATTGACTCGAGGTACAGAATTAGCTGACTCGAGTTAATCAATTAATTGGATTCAAAATATTGTTTTGGGAAGTCTTTTTAACTCGAGGCACCAAGTTCTCCGACTCGAGGCTGGAAACTCGAGGTACGTATAAGCATAACTCGAGTTGGACTGGAATTGGAATGTGGAATGGTTTACTCTCTGACTCGAGGCATAATGTGCCTTGACTCGAGGTAGAGTCTTAACTAGAGGTAGAGAGTTATGACTCGAGTTGTTCTGATGTTTATAGAAGATCTCTTTTGAAGCAGAAACACACTGACTCGAGTTGGGGAAAGTTCAGACTCGAGGCGAGATGAAACTCGAGGTGATGAGGGGCTGACTGGAGGTGAACAATGAATACTGATTTGAAATACAAAGACATAGACTGGAGGTGCAAAGAAGGTGACTCGAGGTGAATGTGACTCGAGGTAACATTGAAGCTGACTCGAGGTTGGATTGTTCTTTTGGTGATGGATGACTCGAGGCAAACACTCTAACTCAAGGTAAAAACTGCTCTCCATTGTTCAAACTCTCGGGAAGCCCATTTGACTTGAGGTGGAGCTTCTGACTCGAGGCAAAAACCTCTCTCCATTGTTCAATCTTTCTATCTGCTCTAAAAACTCGAGGTGGACCTCTTGACTCGAGGTAAAAACTCTTCTCAAAGTGTGATATTGGCAGAAACCCGAGGCTATGCTGAATTGACTCCAGAAATTCGTGTGTCAACTTTCGAGGGCCATATCTCCCTGGTCTTAGCTTCGTTTTGGTTGATTCAAGTCTTTCTGGAAAGCTATGTGTGTCAGCTTTCCAATGGCACCGGTTTTAGCTCAATTGGATTTGTATTTTATGAGATACATCCCAAACATTGAAGCTTGGTTCTGTCTGTGACGGTGATTCATGTTCCAACTTGTAAAATCCATAACTCCTTCATCTGAGCTCATTTGGACTTATATTATATATCCAACTGACGTGTTGGATGTCTAGTTTCATATGCCACTGGTTTCGTGTCAATCCGATTCCTGGTTTGAGAGATATCATCAAATTACCGAAGGTCGCCAGAAGCTGAACGTGGAACAGAGTGCACCAGAGTTGTTGTAAGTGGCTGAAACTCGAGGTACATGAAGCCTGCCTCGAGGTAATCATCCCAGAAAGCCAAAACTCGAGGCAAACAGGTCCTGACTCGAGGTAAACATCCCAGAGACCAAAAACTCGAGGCAAATAGGTGCTGACTCGAGGTAAAACATGTCTCGGAGCGAAAATCACTTGGAAATCACCCAAACTCGAGGTGGGGATGTTCTTGACTCGAGGTAACTCATTCCAGAAGACCAAAACACTGTAGCAAACCATTATAACTCATGTCTAAACATCCTGGCTCGAGTTACTTAATCCAAAACTTGATTTTGCTTATTTTAACTCCGATTTGAGCCGTTCCAACTTCTATATCATCGCGGGGACTTCTAGAATCAATCTAAGAACTTGTATGATGATTTTCTCATTCTATAGAGCAAGTTCTTCCTTCTTCAATCTCTCATCTTGATCATTCTCCATCATTAAACTTCACATCTACATTAAATATATCATAGTTAGTCAATGTAGAAGATAAGTATAATATACAATCTTTTTGCTCTTAATGGCATTTATATAAGACATCATCAAAACTAATCATAACCAACATCCTACTCGCCCACTCTTCTGCGTCGCTCGCCCGCCGTTCCAGCTTCAAATCTATGGCTCTTCGATCTGCGGTTTCAGGTCTCATATCTTTGCTTTGAGTTTTGGCTTTTGGTTTGTGATTTTTGCTATGAGTTTTCGTAGATCCCTAGAGTTTCTTCCCTTTTTCTATTTGTGTTTCTATTGGGCACGGGATAACTATGCAATTGAGCTTTGAGCGTGGTATTACTGCCAAATTAAATCTTTTGTGCAGAATGTTACACCTGCAATTTGGTCTCATTGATTAAATCTTTTGTGCGAATCTTGTGGATATGGCTTTGGCGGTTCGAGTGTTGTGGCTTGCAAGTTTCGACGCAACCTTTGCGTTGTTTCTTTAACAAGGTATTTTTCATCATATATAGTTGCTCACTTGCCATAATTTATGTTTATAAATTCTTTGATTATTTTCAAAAGAGCTTGATATATGAACAATTTGAAATCACATTTCCGCTAGTAATTCTCTCAAGGAAACGGTCTTGCATTTGTAGGCTTTAGTTAATGTTGGGGGTGACATGGCAAAACTGGTCCCTGGTCGTGTTTCAACTGAAGTGGATGCACGTATTGCTTATGAGTTATGACACGCATGGCATCATCAGGAAGGTATTGAATTGATTGTATTTCTTACAAATGAATCGTGCATCTATCGGTGTATTAAGGAGCAAGAATTACCGGCTAGAAATATAACATCAAAAGTTTGATAACTCTACTTCTTGAACTCAATTAAATTATTTAAAATTATAATATTGAAGACGGTGGGGATTTTATTGCTTTCCCTCTACCATGTCGAATCCAAACGAATCAAAAACACACGTAACTTTGAGATGTCTTTCTGTAATACCCGAAAAATCATTATTTATCTTAAATACAATATTTTGGTAAATAATACCTATTAAAAATAGGAGAATATGTTGTCTCTAATTTTGTAGTTTATTTTCTATAATTGTGGGCAATTTTCCTTGATATGGAACAAACCAAATGAAGGTTTAAAATTAAATTTTAAGGTTTCAGATTAGGGATCATAAAACATCATAACATTTTCATAATTAAGCATAGTCTTAATTTATTCATAGACAATTAAATGGCACAAAATTACTTATATCAAATAGAGAGAAAATTTGCCAACAATTAATGGGCAATGGATTTACAATAGTTATGGTAATTATATTAGATGTTCATAATTAATTAAATCTACTAATTAAGAATATTAATTGAGATTAGTTATGGAGGGCTAGGATTAAACCTCATAAAGCTAAATCCTAAGGCCTTAATTCAATTTCATAAAGCGAAATCCTTGTGAATTTAAATTAATCCATGGAATTAATTCAAGACATAAGTAAATGAGAATCTATACAAAATAAATTGTATCCTAAGATACGTTAGTCATAGATCAAATATAAGGACTTACTATGAACAAGCACATTTTAAGCTTGGGATAGGTTATCACCAAAATCTTTTTCTCAATTTTTGGAATTAAACTTTAAATGATAAAAAGGAAATTTGAGACTTCTAATTAAAGCCATAAGCTTCAAAATTACAAAGTTGATGAGAAGACTTGAATAAGCTTTATAAAAACCCCTAAAAGTATTTTTGCTTAACAAACAACCAACTATGAACTTCATTTAGCAACTAAGGCACCCAAAAGTAACTAATATTTGAAGCATATAGTTGAAGAAACAAGGAGGTGGGGCACGGTTTTGAAGCTTGGAAAAGAGGCCAAGAATTGTTTACTAATAAACTTATAAGCACATGCAATTAAGCATTTATGAAGGGAACTAATTGGAGAGAGGCTTGTACTTGGATAAAGATGCATTGATGAATAATGCAAGAGGATGAGAGTGTGAGGGGAGGTCGGTTGGAAGGGTGAAGGGTGAGGATGAGAGATTTTAATCTAACCTAGATCCCATGGCTCCAATTGAAGAAGAGGCAAGTTCCATTTAACTACCAAAATGCCATAGCATTTTACTATAAATAGGCCTCTTGGGTCTTCACATTTCTCACACCAAAACAAGCTTAGAAATCTGAATATAGAGAGTGAAAGTGAGAGTAAAGAGTCTTGGAGAAGGAGGAACAAAGTTCTTGGTAAGTCCTCTAGCTCTAGCTTTTAAGTTCTTTAAATTTTAGTTCTTAAATTCATAGTTAGAAGTAGCTTTGATTTTAAATATGCTAGATTAATTTTAATATCATGTTTTTATAGTCAAGAATAGTGATATTTCAAAAATTAGATGAGCCACTTGGTATAGCAAAATTTCTGGAAAATTATGATCAAAGTAGCGAAGTTCTGGCGAAAATTCATCGGGTAGAAATTTCGGAACTCAGTGATAAAAATGCCACTATTTTATGTTGAAAATGAAGTTACAAAATTCTGGGAAAATTTATTGTTAAAGTAGACATATAGGGATTTTCAAAAATGCTAAGAACATGTTAAATTGAGCTCTGTACAGTGAGATAAAAATTCTCAAAGTTGGGCTACGAATTTCTGGAAAAATTCTGGACAAAGGCTCAAAACTTTAAAAATGGGAATGACTCGTGTAATATGGGCAAAATTGAGTATTTTTACTTAAAAAATAGATATCATAAGGATTCCAAAGAATTTTACGGATCATCTTTTTCGATGTTTTTAGAATTAATTATGATTTTTCAAAGTTAGGCGAAAAATCTACCCTAAATGCTGTAATTAGCGTTTTTTTACGAAATTTAAGGGGAATAAATTGAAAAATAATTCCACCAGGGGTAAAATGGTTATTAGTGACTGAGATATCTATGAGGGTATTATTTATGAGTTAATAAATGTGATATTACCATTATAGGATATCCGTGATCGCATTTCGACCAACGAACGTACCATTGTCACCGACCAAGGTACGGACGCGTACTGTAACACTAACTTTGATGCTTATTGTATGCTATATGTGATAGATGTTTTCATGAAGTGATGGACAAGACTAGGTCTTGAGCCAGGCACTGTGACTAAGTTTATGGGGCTTAGATCACCTATTTTCATACATTCAGCTATATACGGGTTATGGTTTTAATAATACCGTTACAGTTTTCCTAGCGCTGAGGACACGATAGGCCATCGTGGCACTGGTGAATAGTGCAAACCATAATAACATTCATATGCAGTGGCTGTGTTCTGTTATTATCTTTCATATATGATTATTGCTGTAATGTCATGAATATCTGTCATACATAACTGTTACATAAGCATGAGGTTAACCGTTACCTGAGGTTTAATGGGTATTGAACCTTAGCTCTTGCTATAGCCTCAGGATCTGGTGGCAACAGGACCGAGGACAAGGGTAAGCAGCCCCAGTGAGCACTCGGCCAGAGAATTTCTTTTTGGATATGTATTCACGTACCTTTAAATATTCGGATAATTATACCGCTGTTTAAAGCAACTAGATACATCAGCAGTGAAAGTTTATCAGATACTCGCTCTTTTAAATTATTCCGATGCTCTACTCTTATCAAACTATTTGAAAACGCTTTAGAAATTGGGGTGTTACATTTCCTATCCTTGACTAAGTGTCGTTGTACTTTGAAAGTAGAGTATATAACAATACTAGTATTTTGGGCATGATAATACAAAAAATTATGCATAGGTGTCGCTAACTTGATAGTAACCATGATGGTCGTGATCATCATGGTCTTGTGTTATGTGAACATAAGTTTTTCAACAGTTGATAACTCTTGGATTAGCTTAGACGATGAAACAAAAGTCATTATTTTGTGACTTCTGAATTTCAAAGCCTTTGAACCATGGAATTTTCACCTTCATAATAGATATTGCTTTGTGTCATGCTTCAATTTAATGCTACTATTTATCAAATTATGCAGGTGCATGACCTTTTGAAGTTGTACAATGATATTAATGTTCCTCCGAACGCCTATTGTTCAAAATTCCTTCAACCTGGCAAGTGAGTGATAATGCAAATTGGATTTGTTACGATGGATTAGAGTTAAACTTTATGTACTCTGGACTTATGGCCTTTTTTTCTTTTTTAGGGAATAGAGGCTGCAAACTTGCTTGAATCGAGGGCATACAAACACATTTGAATTTTGTTTACGGTATTTACAAGAGTGGTTGAGGATCATAAATGATCAATTGTATTTGCTTTCTCTTGTTAGCATAGGGCTGATTTAGAGGGATATGATATCTATGTTTTTAAAAGCAATGGTTATTCTGGACTAGTTTTCAATTGGTTGAAGGTTTTTCTGGGTGACATGAAAGCAACACTAAACCTAATATTCATGAATGAAGAAATTGGTCCCTGTAGGATAAAATCTAGAGGTTGTAAATTGAAACAAAGCACGAACAAAATTGTTTCAAAACATCAAACTATGCCATTTTTCCTTTGTTGTATCATTTGTTAAGCCAAAAGCTGGTTGCTTTCCCTTCTCCCAGCATTTGTGGGTAAGGTAAATGGTGAACCCTAATCTGATTTGAAATGGCTCTTTTGTATATTAGTGGAATGATTTCTCTTGTTTGGACTAGATTCCAATGGTTCAGCCTTATAGGACAGCATCATGCTCTTTAATTTGAAATTTCATGATTTTTTGTTTTTTGTTTTTGTTTCTGATTGTATGAGAAGTACTTTGATAACAATCCTAAGTTGAGTATGGATATATGATTTTTCCTCGGCTCTTTTCCAAAGCTACTAGTTCCTAGTTAATATCTATCGACTATCGTCTAGCATTTTTTCCAAGTTGATCGAAGTAATTTTCTCCCCAATATTCTTAGTCATTTGATTAAATCTGCTTTTTCTTTTTTCAGCTTTGCCCAAGCTGCTGCAGCAGCCCAAGCTGGTGCTTCTGTTATCCAAATTTTTGTTGGTCGCCTTAGGGTAATTTCTACCTTCAGTGAATGAGAACAACATTAGAAGATCTTTGCTGTACATTCTTTTTAATACTGTCATCTTTCAGGACTAGGCAAGGAATCATTTAGGAGATCGAGAGATAGAATTAGCCCTAGCAAGAGGAGAAGATCCTGGTTTTGCATTGGTTAGTCATACAAAATTGATGTTATGCTTTAACTCGCTTAAAAGACTTGTTTTTTCTGTGTAAATTCACATCTATAATTTTTGGGAAACTTTTCGAAGTAAAAGCTATATTGTGATATCTAAGTGAAAGTCAGCTACTTTAGTATGACTTATTGAGATCTTCGTGGTTATTATTGCAGGTGACAAAGGCTTACAATTATATTCATGACTATGGACACAAGTCAAAGTTGATGGCAGCAGCTATACGCAACAAGCAGGACTTATTGAGTCTTCTCGGGTATTGAAATACTTCCTCCTGTGATGTCTGATTTAAAAGTAGATTCAAGTTTTTTTAAGACAAAAAAGCATAGAGTCTTTTCCTTTCCTATTTGGTGTAAAACACTCACTAACAAACTGATTCTCACACAAAAAAATTGGATTTTGGTTGGATTCTAAAGAAACGAGAGGTGGGGGAGAGAGAAAAAAGATCCGGGAAGAGAAATGGGGGAAACCGAGAGAGAAAGGAGGAGGACGAAATAGAAATTCCCTTTTGCTTATCCCTTTATGGGCTTTGAATTTCAGATTTGGAACTGCAAAATTGGTCTGGTACTAGTATTAATAGGTTTCTTCCTACCATTTGCTATCATGTTGATGTCCGTTGGCTTTTTTCTTCAAGTGACATATATGGCATATTAAGAACAACTTAAAAATGCATGGTGCTTGTCTTTATTTTACTCCATTGATTTAGAGCATGGTAGTGAGTCAGATTTTTGTTCAACTATTAACGGAACATAAATGTCAGTTCTGAGTGGCACCTTTGTTTGGTTGATATGTGTGATTGCACATTGAAAAAGGCAATGCTATTAATGGAACATAAATGTCGGTTCGAGGACTGATTTGTGGCGTCGATTTTGGAATCGGAAGCCAAAAATGAGATTTGTGGTGTCCCGATTTTGAAATCGGGAAGCCAAAAATCTCATTTTTGGCGTCCTGATTCCAAAATCAGGATGCCAAAAATCACACCATTTCCCACTGATGAATGATTTTTGGCGTCCTGAATAAAACATATATAGGACGCCTTTTTTAAGGCGTCTGAATTAATCATAGGACGCCAAAAATCTTAAATTACAACTACCCCGGTCGACGTCCTTCTAAAAAGGGATGTTAATTACCTCTAATTTAGGACGTTAATTTGCTTTTTGTAGTAGTGGAAGATGAAATTGGCCTCTTGCTCCTCCTAGCAACCTTCCTGCGCTTACAATGCCTCGCATCTTTGCCTCCCCACACGTTGCGTGGCCTTGATCCCAGTCCATTGCGTTCTTCTATGGTCTTTTGTGTTCAAAAATGAGATCGAGAAAGCAAATTAGAGAGACAAATTAATTTATCTATCCTAATTCGTTGACATATATATATATATATATATATATATCTTCCTAACAAGTTAGCCCGATTAAAATAAATTAGGATAATAAATTAATTTTGAAATAATTTATTAATTTTCACCTTTATATTACAAATATTGAACCACTCACTAAAAGCGAATTAATAATAAATAATTGTATGAAAATAATAATTAATAAACTTGGAAAAACTAGGAAAAAATAAAATAAAGACATTCACAACTACATTTTTCAATTTCATGAGAGATCCAATCTAATGTTGTCAAAAGCAAAAGTTTAAATAACACAATGATATTTTCCATAGACCTACATAGCAATATAATTCAGAGATAAATAGTAGAATCAATTATAAATTCCATTATAGCATTTCTTTCATTTATCTTTCTCGCTCCAATTTGAGATTAATGTATGACTCATTTATCTCTGCTTGTCGAGAAATTCGGATGCTTTTGGTAAATTGCTAGAATATGTAGAAGAACAAATACCCCTATTTGCTTGCGTGTAGAAACCCTCTTTGCTTGTGTGTAGAAATCTGTTGGGTTAATGTGCTCTTTAGTCACTTAAGCCCAACAAGGCTTAATTGAGACTACAACCCAAGAACTCTATGGCCTATGTGTTTTAGGGTTAGGTCTTGGGTGTAGTAGCATATAAACCTACTTTTACCTGCTTGGAAAAGAGACGCACGCATAAGGAGGCTCTCATCGAGAAACAAACTTAGAGGCGAGACGTTCATCATCCGAACGGTTGCCCACACAACCATTTCATTCCCCTCGAGAGATAGTCCGGAAGATCGATCATAGAGCGGATGACGACTATTCGTGGAGAGGCTTTCGATCATTTGCATCTTTCCGGGTAATCAAAACGATGAAGGTTTTAACTTTTCCCGTATCGCGTGGTACAATACGCTTCGCGTTTCGATTAGATTCCTACAATTGGCATCGAGCCAATAGCGATGAGGAAAAGAACGAGTTTTGATATTAATTTATATTTCATATGATTCTTTTAGAAAATTATTTTTGAAAATATGGCATCTTTTTCTATATTTGTTATTTATTTCATGGTAGTTATTCATTTATAATTCATATTTGATATTAGTTTTAATTTCAATCGGTTAATCGCTTTAATTCATGGTTAGATTCTCTCGTGTATTTCTTGATTTGTAACAAGGAGGCTAATCCCATATGATTAGGTTTCCTCCTTCTTTGCTTTTTTATTTTTATTTTTGGAATTTCTATGTATTTTTTCGAATTTCGTAAAAGTTGGAGATCAAGAAAGCTGAAAGAAGATGACTTCGGCCGATGGTGTGGCGAAGTGATGGCTAGGGTTCCTCTTTTGTGTCCTAGGGTTTCTAGCCAAGGATTGGATTTTTGGGCTTTGGGCCCATAGATACCCTAAAGGGGCTTGAGATGAGATGCTATGTAAATTTGGACGAAAGAGAAATTCCAAAGTTGTAAATTTTATTTTTAAATTTTTATAGGAAAGCCATGGATTAAAGTTATTTGTTTAATTATTTAATGCTTTTATTGAATTGTATGAATTATATTTACGATTAACATGATGTTTGTAATAACATGCCATATAGAATAGGAAGATGTCATATTGTTGCATAATCACATGTCATAATAGCATAATAACTATTATGTTTTCAATCGACTAGTATGATAGTTATTATGCGAGATTATTTAGGTTATCCACTAAATTAATTATCAATTATTATGATTTTAAATTAAAATCTAGAATAATAATTGGATTAATTAATTATGGAATTAAAATCTAGATAAATAATCTAGGAAATTTCCTAAGAGAATTGTATTTTTGAGAGTAATTTGTGGGTTATTTAAAATGATCATGTGAAGCACACTCGCCAATCATGACTAGATTTTAGATACCAAATGATTTCAATTAAAGTTGTTGATCTCAAACAAAGAATACTCTAAAATGAACAAATTCTTGGAAATTAAAATTAAAAAAAATTCTAAATTTAAAATATTGAATGGGTGAAGGTTTTAAATTAAGCTTTTAATTTTAAAACCTACGGGCCCCAATTGTGGGTTTATTAGTGAAATGGTTATCATTGAAGCCCCATCGATAAGGATAATCGGATTTCGCTAGATTAAACCCTAATATTTTCAAACTTTTAGTAAAGTTTTTGTACGGCCAATCGTCGGCAACACTTAGACACTAAAGATAATTTTGAAAGTAAACAATGGTTAAATACATTCAACTTTGGTAAAATTGTTAACCCTCTCATCGAGGCTACGGCAATGGAACGAAGGCCCAAACTAACAATATTAGTTTTACAAGAATCTTGCCCATCGTAAGCCTTGTAAAGATAACTAATGGATTGTTAAACAATAAACGAATAGTAGTTGTTAGAATCTACTAGCGATATATCGGTTTGTTGTTAATTACAAGTTTGTAATTATTGTGTTTTTATTTTTCCTTATTTTCAGAAAAATGTCTTCATTCAATCCTTTAGCTACAATCTTGAGCCAAAAACCTATGGATGGTACAAACTACAAACAATGGAAAACTAATTTGGATATTGTTCTTCAATATGAAAAGCTCAACTTTGTTCTCACTACCCCTATGCGGCGCTACCCGAGATGAGTCCGATGCAATTCGGACTCGATTTCAGCGAGGAGAAGGAAAGATGGGAGAAGGCGAATGTGTCGGTTCATTTGCTACATTTTGGCCATCTCACCAATCACCTTCGGGAGCAAGTGAGCATGATTGAGAGTGGAGCAACAATGCTCCGGACTCTTGATGGCATGTTTGTTATGCCTAGCGGCTCCGCTAGGCAAAATGCGCTAAATTCAGTCACCAAGACAGTGATGTCTGGAGGAAGTGTGTGGGATCATTGTCTAACAATGATAGTGAACTTCAAGAAGGCTGATGACCATGGTATCAAGTTTGAACAAGAAGTAAAAGTTGACCTTCTCTTACAATGTTTTGCCGAGTACTTCAATCAATTCAAGATAATTATAATATGAATAAGATGAATATTGACCTCACTCGACTGATGCACAAGCTTGAGAGTGCTGAACAGTCTCTAGTCAAGCAGGGAAGTGCATTTTTTGCTGGTAAAAGTTCTGTGAAACCTAAGGGGAAACCCAAGGGAAAGAACAAGAACAAGAAAAAGAAGAAATCAGGTACTCTAGTTGCCAAAAAGAGTTGCAATGAAGCAACCAAAAGGCAAGTGCTTCAAGTGCGGGCAAAAGGGGCATTGGAAGAAAAATTGCCCACAAATGAATAAACCAGGTATGGGTAATTTACATGTGATTGAGGCTTGTTTAGTGGAGAATCACGATGATAAATGGATCGTTGATTCAGGAGCCACTAACCATGTTTGTTACTCTTTGCAGTGGTTCAAACATAGCTTGCCTATAAGTAAAGGACAAAGAGATTTGAAGCTTGGGCTGGGGAGCTTGTCTCGCACTAGCGATGGGACAAGTTATTTTATCTTTTGATAATTACAAAACTTTGGTTTTAGAAGACTATTTATTTATTCCAGATTTTAAGAGGAACTTAATTTACGGTTAGTTGTTTGGATAAACATGGTTTGACGGTTCGGTTTAATTCCTCGGTTTCAATAAGAAGTTCATCTTCTTTTATTTGTTTCAGTGTAAAGTTTAATGGTCTTTATTTCCTTAGTCCTGTTCCCTATGAAGTTAATCATGTTGAATTAAAAGATGTTGAGCATATTAATTCATCAAAGAAAAGAAAAGTTTCCAATGAAACTTATCTTTGGCATTTGAGATTAGGTCATATTAACTCTAACAGGATACAAGGTTTGGTCAAAAGTGGGATTTTAAAATCCCTGAACTTTGAACCGATACCAGTATGTGAATCCTATTAGAGGGTAAAATGACCAAGAGATCTTTCAAGGCCAAGGGAAAACGTGTCACACTTCAATTTGGAATTGGTACATACCGATGTATGTGGACCGATAAATATCCAAGCCGAGGTGGGTATCGTATTTCATCACATTTCGATGATTACTCTAGATTTGGACATGTGTACTTGATGCGTCACAAGTCGTAGCTTTGGAAAATTCCAAGAGTTCAAGGCTGAGGCAGAAAAACATCTTGGTGTTCAAATTAAGACTCTTCAATCTGATCGAGGGGGTGAACACTGTTGGTCGATTTCCTTGATGGCAAGTGAACCTGTCGAATAAGTAATAAAGTGAAAGTAGAGTATCGTCCCACAGAGACTGAGATACCGAGGAATGACACACCAATGCTATGACAGTTGTGAAAGCAAAAAAATAAATATAATTGGGTTGAGAGGTTTTGTAACTATGCTACTAGCAAACGTAAACAAAGATCTATAAACGAGAGAAGATATCAGTGAGAAGTTAGGCTGGACTCAGATCGTCCTTAAGTGCTTCACTCCCCCAGTTGCTCTGCCCCGATGCTATAGCATCTACACTATACAGCTTCCGCAATTGCTACAGCATAGAAACCGACTGCAAAGCTATTTGGTTAGCCCACCACTATAATCTACCGAAGCTTTCGCATCCGATACATTTGATACTAACTATACTCCTTCCATATTCCTATGGTAACTTTCTAATCAGACCTGCGTTACGCTTAGGGTGTAATAGTTATGAGAGGTAGACCCATTCCTGAAGCCTACAATAATAGGTCTCGCCGTGCACGGGTGGCCTAGCAAACATCAAGTTTCTCGAGGTCTAACCTCAACTCCTTGCCGATGGGCGAGGCCACAGATCTAGCCCTTAACTTCCGTTAACCGACTAGTAATAAGCACACCGATACGCAAACCAAATTTATTTAATTAAGAACTGCAACTGGGTTCATTCGACACTTAAAGAATCATCCTCGTCCAGCCATCTAGAGTTTAGTTCAAGACTGACGAGGGACACACAGAACAGACACTAACAGAATGACCCATGATCAATAAAACAAAGATGAAAAATAGAAAACATAAAGCTCGATGGAATTTCCGACGGCGTGGTTGAGGTTCTGTCACGTCACCACTCCACGTCTTCTTCATTCCGTCTCACTGCAGGAAGGAATGCTGGGCGGTCCTAGAAGTCTCGTGCTCTTGTGAAATCTCTCACTCTTCTCTTGAGTCTGCCGAAAGTCAGAATCTTGTTCTAGGGCTCCCCGACTCTGTTAGGGTTGGCTCTGCTGTTTCCTTTTATAATCAGTCCTTTCTTGCAGCGCAAGTTCCAGCAAGTTGGGCCTTTCCTAATCTGTCGGAATCTATCATATCTTTGGATCCGAGTAGATTGCTGCTATTGATTCTGCGGGATTCTTCAAATCTTTCAGTTTCGATCCTCCGCATCTTCTCTTCTGTTATGTCAGCAACCTATCTGTAAATATCGCCCTTTATTTTATTCCGAAATCATCCGGGTAAGAAGGTCGGAAAACATATCGCATAGCATTGCTTCCTCTACTCGCTATAGCATTCGGGATGCCTTGTATTGCACTTCGAATTTCTTTGTCGAATGCTATAGCATCGTATCAGCTCTGTTTATTCGATTTCTCTTAAAAACAAAGCAATTTGTTCCATTCCCAAAGACATGCAAATGATTTCTACTCTTTAGTCCCTATATCATGAATGTATGCCTTTTTGCTTAGATTATCTATAGTTGAGCTTGGATTTAACATTCAATTCAGCCAATTAGTATAGGGAAAACATGGTATAATTTTTGCTCATCAAATACCTATCTGGAGAGTTCAGGTCTTACCTGACCAAAGAGGGGATAGTTTCACAATTATCTTCTCCAAGGACACCCCAGCAGAATGGAGTTGCTGAAAGGAGAAATAGAAGCCTTTTAGAAATGACAAGATCTATGCTCGACTATTCATCTCTTTCGATTCATTCGGGGATATGCCTTAGAAACGACTATGTATCTATTGAACTTAGCTCCGTCCAAGTCGGTTTCAAAGACACCAATAGAATTGTGGAAAGGGTGTAAGCCCACCATGAATCATATTCGGATTTGGGGTGCTCCGGCATATGTCTTGAAACAGAAACCAGATAAGATGGACTCGCGTACTGAAGTATGCATGTTTGTAGGCTATCCTAAAGGAACCAGAGGTTGGTTGTTTTATAGTCCAAAAGAAAGAAGGTCATAGTGAGCACTCACGCGACTTTCTTAGAGGAGGACTATATGGAAAATTATAAGCCTAGGAGTAATGTTATTCTTGATAAGCTAGTCTCAGATCAAGTTTCACCACAACCTCAAGTGGTTCCAGCTTTTATTCCTGTGGTTGTTCAAAGAGGGGAAAATGTACCTGAACATACACAGGAACCAGAGACAGAATCGAAGTTCGGGATGATGATGAACTTAATGAAGAACAAAATCATGAATTGGTTGATCCACTTAATGAGGGTCCTCATCTAGAAATAGTTAACCCACAAAATGTGGACCCCCTGTAGATGCACAACATCAAGTGCGACAAAGTCATAGTGGGAGATTGATTTGTAAACCTGCAAGATATCTCTTGTTGGGTGAGTCAAATCAGGATGACATCATTGCAGAAGATGGTGATCCCACGAGTTATGACGAAGCACTAGGAGATGTTGATGCTCAGGAATGGCTTGAGGCTATGAATCATGAAATGGATTCTATGTATACCAACTCAGTTTGGTCTCTTGTAGATGCACCTAAAGGGGTAAGACCCATTGGGTGTAAGTGGATTTACAAGAGAAAGAGAGGATTGGACGGGAAGGTTGAAACCTTCAAAGCTAGATTGGTGGCGAAAGGGTACTCCCAAAAAGAAGGTATGGATTATGATGAAACTTTTTCGCCGGTTGCCATGCTCAAGTCCATCCGGATTCTCTTAGTTGTTGCAGCAAATCTTGATTATGAGATTTGGCAAATGGATGTCAAAAGCGCTTTTCTAAATGTAAATTTGGAAGAGGAAATCTATATGCAGCAACCAAAAGGGTTTATAGCCAAAGGGCAAGAAGAAATGGTATGCAAGTTGCAAAGGTCCATTTATGGACTTAAGCAAGCGTCAGATCATGGAACATCGATTTGATCAAGCCATTGAGTCTTATGGCTTTGAGAAAAGTCGATGAGTTGTGTGTGTATAAAAGGATCCAAGGTAATGCGGTATCTTTTCTCGGTACTTTATGTGGATGATATATGTAACATCCCAAATTTTGGGATATGAAATTTGGATATTTTATGTAAATTAATTATGTAATTTCGGGCTAAATAATTATGAAGTTAATTATTGGAAAATTTAGGAATCATTTTTTTCTTGAGAAATTTAGGAAAAGAATAAAGGAATATTCGTGAAGGATAATTTTAGGCTAAAAATCATGGAATGAATATTTTAAGTCCAAAAGAAATTTAATTGAGAAAGAAAATCCTTAAATGGAACTAAGGATTTAAATTTATATAATTCTCCAATAAGCGCAATTATATAAGAATGGCCTTAATTGCAAATAAAAGCCTTGTGGAGAATTAAGTGGAATAATTTTACAATCTCATGCCAAACAACTTGTTTCTTTTTTTAATCCATTAAACCACTCAAATCCATTTAATCCATTTGGGTCAAACTCAATCCAATTAACCTCCACGTAGCCCATGATCTCTTTAGCATTTAATAACCATTTGATCCAACAAATACAAAACTCATATCATTTGTTTCATTAATTCATTCTTCCACCTCCAGATTCACACGTATGCACAACATTAACTCCCTCAATGACCATTGTCTCTTGGCCCAACACATGAACAGTAAAAGAAAGCCATATTATCTCAACTCACGTGCCTTTATCCATTTATGCAAAACCATACTCATTTATGAGCTATCTATTCCATTTCTTCATTATATTTTTCCATCAGCCCAACTACAACAAAGCCCATTATTATCCCATTTTGCTCAAGCTGCAACACGTGATTGATGTATGCAACACCTCCCATTCATTTAAAAATAGCCCAACTCATATTACACAAACACTTAAGTCCAAGCACACACCCCAATATCCATTGCAGCTTAAACACGATGGCAGTTGGAGAAAAATCATATATCAGCAAATAACACGCAAATATCCGTTACTCAGCGTCGATCACGGTGAAGAGCATAGGAAAATCACGGAAAGGAATAGATCACGCAACCCAGCCTCTCCCATGACTCTCGAGCCCTGTGCTGTGTAATTCCCATCGGTTCATCCCCTCTTCTCTTTAGATTGGACCCCCCCTTAATTCATTATATACCCATTGCTCATTGGCCTATACCATTCCATTGCCATTCACGTTGCTTTAGCAAGGGTCCAGAGACAAGTTCGAAACTGAGTGAACAAGAAAGAGAGAGGAGGAAGGAAAGAGACGAAGAAGGAAAGTGAGAGTCGAAACGTTGTCCGTTCTTTCTCTGCAAATCCACACAGAAAACAGGGTGTGCGTGGTGGTGAGAAGCGCAGCAGCAACCGGAGGTAAAATCATCAAGTCTTTATTCCTTTTGAGTTCCACCACTCCCCAACGTAAACTTATGAGCATAAAAGCCATAACAAATGAGCTTTGAGGTTGCTACTATATATAAGCAAAGAAAACAGAGGTGTTGTCAGTAGATATAGTGTTCCTTAGTATGTATGTGTGTGTGTGTGTGTTCATTGCACTTAAATCATAGAAAACTGATAGGTTAGTAGTCATATATGTTGCATGAATAAAATGACTAAAAACCAGAGCTTGCTGGACCATAACCGTGAGTGTATGTGGATATATTTATTGCTACAACTTGAACAAAATGAAAACAAAGCATGGCTACAGTTTAATAATTATATTTATATATATTTGATCTAGCTAGTGCATTAGAATGAAAGGAAGAAAAGAGATCAAACCTTACTGTACATATAAATATGCATTTGTCATTGCATATATATAAAAAGAGAAGAAAAGCTGGTTTTATATATTTATATATGTATAAGCACAACGTTGTATGGGAAAGAAAAAGAAAAGATTTAGTACTTATATATGTATGTGTGTGTGTGTGTGAATGTCATTGTTTTATTCTAAAAACTTAGAAGCATTTCTCGTGATACATTAAAGTGGTTATTTAAACCATATTAAGTACACATATATAATGAGTGTGTTAACAAGTAAAAGCCTCATGCTGTTTAGAGTAGAAGCCTCAACTCTCTTGCATCTGGACTTGAGTAGTAACTTTAAAATAACACAAGAAAATGAACCCATACTACTGCACACGCTCACTGTATATATATATTTTGCTGCATTTTACTCTATATATATATGTATATATATATATGCATATCATAATAAAATGTATTTCTTTAACTCTTATATAATAGGATCCAATCTAGCTCATTTCTCTATTATTTTGTTTATAATATTATTTAAATATATAGATGATATAAAATATATTTTGTTAACATTTATTTAAACTCCTAATTTAAAGTATTAGGATAGCCTTTGCAAATTTAAAATAATTGTAGGGAGAAATAATAATAGGTAGTAATAAAATAAATTATTATTATTATTAAAAAGGGGATTTTTGAAGTAAAAGTGAGTATATATACATATATAGTGAAGCATAAAAATATGGTAAGAGTATGTATTGTAATAAGTTTTGTGTGAGTGAATAGTATGAGTGCATGTGAGTGGTTGTGGAGGAAAGTGTATGTGCATGAGTTTTGCATGAGTGGTTTACGTAGCTATTTATGTGTGTGTGTATTGTGTTAGGTTAGGTGTGTGTGTGTTATATCATAATCATAATAAATAGTAGAATAATAACGATAATAATAAAGTAAATCATAATAATAATAGTAAATATAATAAATAAATAAAAAAGGGGAATAAATAACAAGGGGTGTCATTAATTAACAATAAATAAAAGAAGGGTATTATTAATAAATAATAAATAGATAAGGGAGTTATTAATTAATAATAAATTCGAAAGGAGAATTATTAGTCTCCTTAATTTTTTTTTCAGATCCCATCATAATTTACCCACTTCAAGCATCCCAAATATATTATTGTTAGAATTTTTATACTTTTAATTTTGATTAAGTAGATTTTTAGAAGAGTTATTAATGAGTAGTAAATTGGTTGTGGTAGATTGATTTTTGGCGTGTGTTTGAGCTCTTGGATTAGGAGCAGTGTAATAATAATTAGCTTCGGCGAGAGGTAACCACTTTCCACTTATTATGTGTATTAGTATGTTGTTTGTGAGTATTTTGTGAAATGATTATGAATATCTTAATAGAAATTGCCTTGCGGAACCTTATGATTTGAATGGTGAATATATACATATCTATTTATTTATTTAGTTATGTATAAGAATTGAGAATTTTGATATTATGATAATTATGGAAAGGGTTGAATTGGGAAGAAATGGAGTAGTTTATTCCACCACGTGGTGAGGCCTCCATTAATGCATGATGGTTGGCTTTATATTGTCCCACTTGTTCAATGAGGGACTGGCCCACTAGTTCAATAAGGGCGTACGACACCCCGCTAGTTCAATGAAGGGGAAAGACCCATGGTTTGGGACATGTGCTCTGAGGATTTTGGCCGATCCTCATCACATGACCGTGAGCTTTTGAGTAACCAATAATATGGATGTAACTTAGCCCATGGGTCTAGTCGGAGG
Organism: Acacia acuminata; assembly: GCA_019022655.1. Classification (NCBI taxonomy): domain Eukaryota; kingdom Viridiplantae; phylum Streptophyta; class Magnoliopsida; order Fabales; family Fabaceae; genus Acacia; species Acacia acuminata. The sequence goes on from JAFJYI010000041.1 coordinate 3,728,990, forward strand.
AAATAAGGCGGTTCGGTTGGATTGATGGGAGGTATCTTGGGAATTGTGTTAAGGAAAACTGTGATACATAATTTCTAATATGAAATTTTGTGATGTGGATATTGGCAAACTATATATATTATTTTTCTAAAATACTTTGTTATACAAATTGTTCCACATGGCACCTCACTAGCACATATTAGTATTCATAATGAGTTGGATTGATGGTTACCACATTTTTTCCAGGTGATAGTTCCCATCCGGGTCCATCAGGGAAACCTTCGAAAGCTTAGGCTACTCCTTCTGACAGTAGTGCTTCCATCTTCTGGTATACGTTGGATGATTGTATATTGCCACATTAGGGCTCATTTTGCATACTCTGATTTATTTTGTATATTTTGGCAAGTGATGAAACATTACTTAATCATTGATCAAACCTTAATCAATATCACTACAAAAAAAATCAGTTTTAGCGACAGAAAAAATCCTTCGCTAAAAAGGGTTTTTCCGTCGCTAAATGAATTTGCGACGGATTTCGTCCGTCGCAAAAATCCTCGTCACAATTGCGACGGATTTCAGCTATCCGTCGCAAATTTCAAATTTAGCAACGGAATTTTTTTTCCGTCGCTAACTGTGAATCTGTCGCTAACCCCATTGGGATTAGCGACGGATTATTATCCGTCGCTAACCTCGTGGGATTAGTGACGGACTATTATCCGTCGCTAATCCCGGTCGTCGCTAATCCCGGGGTTAGCGACGGATTCATCCGTCGCTAACCAGTGGGATTAGCGACGGATTATTATCCGTCGCTAATCCCACGGGGTTAGCGACGGAAATAAATCCGTCGCTATGTTAAATTGAATTTTTTAAAATTTAATATTTTTTTAATTTGGTTTTTTTTTAAATTTTTTTTAAAAAAATTATTTATTCCTATCGAAATATTGATTTTAATTTTTTTTTTGAGAAATTAATAAAACATTTAAAAATATAATAATAAACACGTATATCATAAAAACGTGAAATAACAATCCGAAAGAGTTTTACACATCGAAAACAAAATATAAATAATATTGTTTAAAAGAAAATCTACTAAAATATAGTCTAAACAGAGCATCATCATCATCATCAACACCACCATCATCATCCGCACCACCAGGAGCCTAGGCCCCTTACCCTTGTCTTTCATTAGGGATAGGAGTTGAAGCTGCATCTCCCTCATCATCTCTGTTCTTTGAGTCATCGCTGCATCATCTGCTCCTTCATCATCTCCTGTTCTTGAAGCATCTGCTGCTTCATCATCTCTGTTCCTCAATCATCCATTTTGCCTCATTATCTCCTGCTCGAGTCATCTGCTTTGTCTTATGCAGCTCGGCTCATTGCCTTCTTGCTGACTCATCTGCGCTGCTTGCTCCTCCACCAATGCCTTCATCTTTTTTATCTCATCTACAAATGTATTAGGGAGTACGTTTATTTTTTGTCCATCATTTAAATTGACCAGGGAATGAAAATGTCACAATCAATAGCAAATGTATAACGTTTACCTACGAAACACCTTCGGTCTTGCGGATGAGGAGCGCTTCATTTGCTTCGATCGGCCCATGCGAGCCACCGTACCCAAAGACTCTCCCTTTCTTGTTAAAAATCCGCTGCGGCCTCAAAAAACGGACTCTCGTTATCGGAGTAAGACGATAAGGGGTCGGTCCCAGTCTGCGAGGCTCTATCCTGCGACAGTGGACCACTTTATTATTTGTTTCGTGCACCACTATATACAAGCAAAAAAATACATAAATAAGACGTGTGAAATAATATAAATATAGTGGTGCACGAAACAAATAATAAATGCAATAAATGTCTCACCGCTATTTGCTTTGCCTTGGGGTTAATCCATTGCCTCTCACTCCCTTCGATCGCTTGCTTGGAATGGGTCCGCTCAAAGGTAACCCACTCAATCGATCTGCAGGAACTTCCCCTGACTCTGCCTGCAAACACAAATGATGACCTTAATTAATTACTTCACAGTACAAAATATTGAATACATAAATAGAAAATAACCTGTACTCACAATTTTTCGTCGATGCTCACTAATTGGAATGGAGCCACCAACATATGACGGTCCTTCCATTCTGGCCCTATTTTGCTTATTTTTGTCACTTTTGTTATGAAACTTGGGATCCTGGGCCCATTTTTGAATTAATTCATCTGCAGTGTCGGGTTGAATCCAATCTTGCTTACCTCTGTGCCTTCTCAATTTATAACACCTCTCAGACAACCACCGGCCTCCCTTATAGTTATAAGATTTTTTTGATTTTCACGATCTTCGGGCAACGTCTTATACTCACGTGCAAATCAATAATGAATAATTAGTGCTTTAAATTTTAAAACTGCTTAATGATAAAACACACAACTTACCAAGAACTCTTCGAACCAACGATCGATTCGCCTTAGGGATCTGTGTCCAACCGCCCTAAGGTGATTGAAATTACGGAATATTTGGTTCGAGATCCAATCCGCAACGATTATAAGGGTAAAATCGAAGACAGAGGACGGGATGCAAATATTAGCATACCAACTAAAGGTAGAAAATCGTAACATTACTAGTAACTTTACATGACTTACTCGTTGTCGCTTGCAGAACAGATCCAAAGCTTCCCTGTCGCAGGATCTACCGTTCCCCAGATGGGTGTACTGGAGGAACTACCTTCTTCCCTAACCGGCTCGAGGCGACGTAGTGTCTTGAAGGAAAGAATGTCAACTATATTGAATATGTTTGTACATAGATGGTTAAAGAGAACTTAACATATGTAAATCAATCGAAATTGTAAAGTAAAACCTGCTTTCTGCCCCTTCTTTGTGGATCACTGGAAGTTCTGGCACAAGTGCACCGCCCATAAAAGAGTGGGGGTCGACGGAGAAGATGACATATGAAGTGACGGTGAAGATGACATATGAAGCGCGGAGAAGATGACATATGAACGACGGTGAAGATGACATATGAAGCGAAGGTGAAGATGAGATATGATCAAGTGACGGTAACTGGGGAACCGGAGAGCCCCTGCGAATAGAGGGGGCAGATGGCGTCGCCCTACCCCCTACGATAGGACGGGCCCGAGATCGACCACCACCACGTCCACTACGAACGCCCTCTGTATGCTCCATCTACGAACACTCATAAACATTATGTCAAAATGTATATAAAGTTAAGAAATTTAATTAATAACAACTTTTGGCGAAGTAGGATGTATCTAGTATAATATATCGTCATAAACAAAAAACTAACACAAATCAATCGGACGATTCTGTTCTTCGACCTCGCTTCCATGCCTTCCTCGGAGTCTCATAATCGTCGAACTCAGATTCACTATCGAAAAAATCTCCTCGCCTCATCGTCGATTCCTCATCGTCAATTTGAATAGGAATCAACTCTAACTCCATGATAGAATCGAGCAGTTGCTCGGTATATCGTCGTCGGCAACGTTCTGAGGCGGTACATGTTCCGCATCGGCTTGGAACGGTTCCTTCATACCGTCATTTGTTTCCGACTCTTTCGACTTGGGTATAATATTTCGTGCTTTGGTTTTGATAACTCCCTCCACCCTTGGCGCGATGTGGGGTATGATGTATAGTAAACTTGTTCCACCTTTGTTGAGCAAGGATGAAAGGGTCATAACCAATTGTATATCTCCTTGTCCACTGGATCTCAACATTTCCATATTTGTCCACTTTTGTCCCACGCGGACTGTTATCAAACCACTCACATTTAAAAAGGGTCACTACTTTGTCCCACGGAGTAACTCGGCTGAATTATGTCGGTTAACTTCCCGTAGTAGTCGCCCTCCACCCCATCAACTTGGTCACCTCGACAACATACACCGTAATTGTAACATACGGTGATTCGCTTCAACTCACGGTTGAAAACCGATACCCATTGATTAAATATTTGTTGCACGGGTAACAACTATTGTAGCTCCATAAGATAAAGTCCATGCAACTTCATTGGGATCTGGTGGATTTTTCACGAAGTACTCTCGAAACCATTTTGGAAACTCGAGTTCGTGAATTGATCAACTTGGGATTCCGACATTGAAGGATTTTCCGATCGGACCAAATTAGAGAAGTAACGTAAGAAAAAAATGAAGTTAATACTTCAATACTTACCGTAATGTGAGTAAAAAGAAAAGAAATCTTACTTTAAATCGGGCGGCCTCTTCACGGTTGTTAAGAATGTACCACTCCGCTACTTGCTTATCTCTTCCGTCAAGAGTTGACCTCCAACGTTTTCCCACGACTCGGCACGGAAAATTAAATATTGATTTTTGTTTGCTCGTATCACCGCCATCGTCGTTGCGAGACACCCCTCTCCGGCTTGATATCGTTTCGGGGGATAATAGTATGACTCAAATTTTGTCGTCTCTTCGACTAGATAAGCTTCTGCGATAGATCCTTCAACGTACCTTGGATTTTTTATCTTCTTCTTAAGTGTGCGTAAAAACACGCAATGGACAATGAGAGAGTATTTATAAACTAAAGTATCATGTCCTTCAATTAATAAATGTGCGAAATAAATATATATATTACCTCTCAAACGGATAAATCCACCTATATTGTTGTGGCCCTCCTACCTTTGCTTCGTAGGCCAAATGAAGGCAAGTGTTCCATTGAGTCAAACATGCTTGGAGGAAACACCATCTCTAACTTGCATAGCATTATTGGCATGCTCGTCTCCAGGTGCCGTAACTTTTCAACACTAAGCTCAGAAGCACAGATTTCTCTAAAGAACATGGAAAATTCAGTCAGAATAGACCATATATGCTTCGGAAGTGCTTTGAAGGCCCACGGAAGCAATCTACGGAAAAAAACATGACAATCATGACTCTTCATCCCGAATAACTTCGCCTCGTGCATGTTGACACATCTTTTCAAGTTTGACGCATAACCGTCCGGGAGTTTTAGGTCTTTAACCCATTGTAACAACTCTAAATTCTGTTGTTTGTTGAATGTGTACGGCGCTCTAGGTTTGGAAGGCCGTCCCGTGCCATTCTGCACCAAATTCAAATCAGGCCTTCTGCAAATCGCTTCTATGTCCAGTCTTGCATTGACTGTGTCCTTCGTCTTGCCCTTGGTGTCCATCACGGTGTACAGAATATTGCAAAACACATTCCTCTCAATATGCATGACATCGAGATTGTGTCTTAACAATTGATCTTTCCAATATGGTAGCTCCCGAATATCTTTGCGTTTGTTCCAATGATGATCAACGCCGTATCCCTCGGGTTGGTGGAAGCAGCCCCTCTTCAACACTTTGAATGTACTTGACCCCTGTCCCATACTTCTTCACCACTTAAACGACGAGGTTGATTTGCTCGTTCAACCACATTCGCGTGAAGTCTTTTCTATTTCTCCTAAACGGATGATCGGGGGTAGGAATCGCCGGTGCTGTCAAACCAACGAGACTTTGTGACTATGTTCCAAGGTAAAACCCCTGTTCTGTTCAAGACATACCGGGCATGCAAGCTTTCCCGATGTTTGCCAGCCACTCAACATCCCATATGCAGGGAAGTCATTTATCGTCCACATTAAGGCAGCATGCATTGTGAAATTCTGGCTCAATGATATATCATACGTTAGAACCCCTTCAGTCCACAATATCTTGGCTCGTCTATCAAAGGCCGAGGTACACATCTATCTTCTTTTTTTGGGTTGGATGGCCCGGGGATTAACGCGTTAAGAAACAAAAATTCTCTTCTCATGCACATAGAAGGTGGGAGGTTGTACGGTGTCACAATGACAGGCCAACAAGAATAAATCCTACCCGTATTGTCGAAAGGAGCGAACCCATCCGAACATAGACCAAGACGGACATTACGGGGATCTATAGCAAAAAAAGGATTCGCCTCGTCAAATTTACGCCAAGCTTCGGCATCAGATGGATGCGTCACAAAGTTTTCATCCTGTGATGCTCCGGTGCCATCTCATGTGAGCATTTGTTTGTTCGATGCATACAATCTCGAAGTCCGGGCACGAGAGGAAAGTACCACATCTTGCATAATGCTTGAAGGGTCGTTTTCCTTCCATTCCTCACAACTTTATATCTGTATGTCCACGAGAATTTACAATTGGTTAGCTCAGCATCATCTTTGTAATACAACATACATCCTATGGGGCAGCAATGGATTTTTTCACATCCAAGCCCTAGCTCTTTCACCTTTTTTTTTGCTTGATAAAAATCCTTCGGCAAATTATTGTCTTTAGGAACAACCTTACTCATGATCTGCATCATTTCGTTGTAATTCCTCTCACTCATGTGGTGATCGGTCTTCAAGCTTAGTGTTGCTAGGGTAGCCGATAGCGATGAATATTCACTATTTTCGAAGTGTTCACAACCTTCCCACAACGGACGTTGCGCTTCTTGAAGCATTTTATAGAACCTATCGGCAGCCGGATGAGGATCCTCTCCCATGTATGATGGTTGATCGGTATGTGTATCGGTCTCCTCTCCCATGTATGACGGTTGACGCATGAGTAATGGGATCGAAATATTGGCCGATCGACGGTCTGCGGCGTCCATAACCAACTGCGATATTGATTAAGGTTGTCTCGATGACTTTGTCCCCGTAATAACCACTCGGTATCGTCGGACTTCGCAATGACATTCCCAACACTCATAATCCTTCATGAATCCCTTTTTACACAAATGGATTTTCACCGTCTCCGAATCTTGAAATCTTAAACATCTACATTTGACACATGGACAACTGATCGCCCTACTTGAATTAGGTGAATGTGCCAAAGCAAATTGGATGAACTCTTTCAAACCCGCCAAGAATGGTTGAGTTAGTTGTCTTCTCTCAGTTAGACGATTGTACATCCAACTCCTATCACGATCGCCCTTCATACTTCCTAGCTATGGCAATTACTAATCTAATTAACATCTCATTATGCCACAATATATATATATATATATATAGAAGTGCCGCCAACCAATTGACACTTACTCAAGAAATTAAGAAACCAACACATGCATTGAACTAATAATGTAATTTTATAGTTGTAATAAAATTCAAGGTTAATGAATTATAATCTTTTAATTGTTCAAATTATCCATCCATATGTATAACTTGTTGACGAATTTTTCACAAACAAAAAAGAAAGATAAATAAAATATGTAATTCATATTCTAATTACATATTTCAAATTCTATATATTACATATACGAAATTCTATAATAAAATAAAAAGTTATAAATTAGAATACTCTAATCCTAATAAAATAATTATATAAATTAATATATATATATATATAAATAGAAATAGAAATATATTAAATAAATAATATTATATTCTTATTCTTTTTTTAAAAAAAAGAATATACTAATTAAATATTCTAATAAATTGAAAAATGGAATAGAAATATTTATTAACATATTATAGATTATTAAAAGATACTTCCTAAATTGACATCTTCCTCAAACTTAGTACATAAAACTAGTTTAATTAAGATACATATATAAAAGCAATATAATAGTAGTAACTTAAAAGGTAAAAGCGAATCCGTGTTCACCCATAAAAAGAAGAAATTATTTCATGCATGTACACAAAATTAACTTGAGAACATGTACACCTTATTTTTTTTACCACAACATAATCATATACATAAAATTTTCGGAGATATAAGAGGTATAAGACTAATAAAGACAACAACATTATAACTATTTTAACAAGAAAATTTACGACATCAAAATCCACGCATGCAATTGTAGGTTTTTTAGGTTTTCAAATTTTTCTACCCATTTATCATGAAAGAACGAATATCAAATATTATAGGAAGTTGTTAGACTTACACGGAGGTTCACCACAAGTAAGGAGTGCCGAAGGTTGTGAGGGCAAGAAGGAGCGAGAGGAGGACCCAATCACGAACTAGAGACCACCTAACTCACTTGATCTTCGCCTCCAATACACCAAGAAAATTTTGACCTTTAGTGATTATACTACTTTAGGAAAGGTAGAAGAGAGTAAAATAAATAGTCATAGTTCTCACCTTAATCTTGATCTTTCTAAGCTTCTTGGATCTTTGTAGGCCGCAACAAGGAGGATCTGCGGGAGCAACCGGAAGAGGAAGAGGGGGGTCAACGGGGAAGGGGGTGGGGGACGACGGATGGGGGAGGGGGAGGGGGTTGGGGACGCGGGGAAGGAGGAGGGGGGTGGGGGACGACGATTATTGGGAGGGGGAGGGGGTGGGGGACGATGGAAGGAGGGGGGGTGGGGGATGATGGATGGGTAGGGAGAGGGGTGGGGGCGACGATGGGAAGGAGGAGGGTCGGCGGTGGAAGGGGAGGGGGGTCGGCGGTAGAAGGGGAGGAGGAGGGCCGGCGGTGGAAGGGGGTGGGGTGGGAGGTCGACGGGGAAATGGAAAATGGGGGGGGGGGGGGTCGGCGAGTAATTGAAAGGGGAAAATGGTGAGGAGTAGGCGGGGGTTGCGACGGAATTAATTTCCGTTGCAACCCCCGGGGGAGCGACGGAAGGGGTTGCGACGGAATTTTAGTCGTCGCAACTCCCGGCCCGGGGGTTGCGATGGATGACTGTCCGTCGCTACCCCCCCGGGTGTTGTGACGGTGACGTCCATCGCACCCCCCTAACCCCCGGGGGTTGCGACGGACACGGGGTCCGTCGCGAACCCCGGCTCGGGGTTGTAACCCCGGTGGGGATAGCGACGGAAATAATTTCCGTCGCCGGGGGTTGCGACGGATTGACTCCGTCGCTACCCCCGGCTCGGGGTCGTAACCCCAACCGGGGCGTTGCGAACCCCCGGTGGGTATAGCGACGGAACTAATTTCCGTCGCAACCCCGGGGCCCAGGGGTTGCTACATTGACATTATCCGTCGCTACCCCCGGCTCGGGGGTTGCGACGGACATTAATTCCGTCGCAACCCCAGGTGGGGGTAGCGATGGACATTAATTCCGTCGCTACCCCCGGTGAAGGGGTTGCGACGGACCCCGTGTCCGTCGCTAATTTTCAAAAAAAAAAAATTTATTTTTTTACTCGTAATTTGCGACGGATTTTGATTTCCGTCGCAAATTCTCAATTTTTTGCGACGGAAAATTGTTCGTCGCTAAATCCGTCGCTATTTTTGATTTTTCTAGTAGTGTATGCTAAGTAAAAATGGAGGATGTTACAATATACTCCTTATCGAAAATGATACAGAAGTATTGTTAGGCATAAAAACCTGGTTGAGCAAGCATTTTGATATAAAGGACCTGGGGGAAGCCAATTATATTCTTGTTATTAAACTCTTGCGAGACCAGAAGAATAGGGTTTTGGCATTGTCCCAGGCTAAATATATTGACAAAATACTTGCCAGGTTTAGCATGGAGAATTCTGACAAAGATTTGCCGTAATCTCCCAAAATAACCAGGTTAGAAAAGGATTTGCAGTATAATGTAACCTGGGTCGTTTCCCAACAAATTCACGATCGGTTCAATTGAACAAACAATAAAACAAGATATGATAAAATGGGGGGTTTTGTTTTTGGTTCAAACAGAATTAAATCGAAATAACAGACATTTAATGAAACAAACTATACTATATACATAATCACAATGACAAAAGCAAACATCCCCACCACACTTAAACTTTGTTGCACTCCCGAGCAACCCCACACTTAAACACAAAACCAAGGTGAAACCAATGCTCAATAAATTTTCAAGGTGCGGAATAAAATGGTTTTTCGCTTAGGCTTGTAATGTGGCTTAGAAAAGAATGATTCAAAAAGGCACAAAGGGCTAGCAAAGGGATCACAATGCAAGGGAAAGGCTATTTGGCCAAAGTAGGGAAAATAAAAGAAAGAAAACAAGCTTCCATCATACTTATGCACGTAAGTGAAAAATGTAGTTTCAAAAAGAAAAGGAGCAAGTTCTAGAGAACACAAATCATGAACAGATGCACACATGAAAGAAAGAATGGCAAAAGATGAATTCCATTCATGCAGGCCCAAAACCTCACAAGGTCAACACCAACTTAAGCAATCAACAACATCAAATCAACTACCAAGACATGTAATCGAAGAGTCAAAAATTGCAGACCCAACAGAATGATCCATTAAAACCAAAATGTCCAAGTTCATAATATGTAGCAATCATAGGGATGGTATGCTGTGGAGACCTTGTGAAGCACTCCATACTTGCGTAACAAGGCACCCATGCTTCGGTTGCAAAAATGGGAGCCTTGGTCACTGATAATAGCTCTAGGAATGCCAAACCTGCAGAAAATGTTAGACCAAACAAAATCCACCACCACAGAAGAATCATTAGTCCGGGTGGCTTTCGCCTCAACCTATTTCGAGACATAATCAACAGCCAGCAGTATGTAAGTATAACCATATGAAGAAGGAAATGGACCCATAAAATCAATACCCCAAACATCAAAGATCTCACAAAACAATATAGGGCTCGGGGCATCTCATGCCTACGGGAAATACTCCTCGCTTCCTCCGACAGTTATCACATGACTTACAAAACAGATGGGAATCATGAAACAAGGAAGGCCAAAATAATCCACTTTGTCTAAGACTTTCCTAGCAGTTCTTTGGGGTCCAAAGTGACCACCACAAGCGAAGCATGAGCAAAATGCAATATAGAGTGAGACTCATGATCGAGCACACATCTCCTAACTACTTGGTCACTACAAAATTTCCATGAGATAAGGGTCATCCCAAACATAATATTTAGACTCACTCTTTAATTTAAGGGTTTGGGCCCTAGTGGAATCTATAGGGAAAACACCAGCTACCAAGTAGTTAACCAGATCAACATACCATGGAAGCTTACCTTGCAGCTGTAGAAGCTGCTCATCAGGGAAATCATCCCGAATAGAAGAGGGGTGAGAGGGAGAATGAGTGATACGACTCAAGTGGTCAGCTACCCAGTTTTGTGCTCCACTTCTGTCTCGAATCTCAACATCAAACTCTTAGAGCAGCAACATCCACGGGATGAGTCATGGCTTAACATCTCGCCTTTTTCAAAAGAAACTTCAAAGCAAAGATGGTCGAGAAAACAACTACTCTACTTGCTAGCAGATATGACCTAAACTTATCAAAAGCAAATACAATAGCCAACAACTCCTTCTCAGTAGTGGTGTAATTGGGAGGGCAGGATCCAAAGTCTTGGAGGCATATGCAATCACATGAGATGCTCTTTCAACTCGCTATGCCAAGATAGCACCAACCGCATAGTTGGAAGCATCACACATCAACTCGAAGGGGAGGCACCAATTAGGGGCTTGGATCACTGGGGCTGTAGTCAGGCAACGCTTCAAATGATCGAAGGCCGCCTTGCAAGCATCATCAAATACAAAGTCGGTGTCCTTATGCGAAGGTTGGACAAGGGTCGGGCAATCTTTCTTGAAATCCGTAATGAAACGCCGATAGAAACCCGCATGACCAAGAAAAGAGCGAACTTCCCGCACGGATGTGGGGTAAGGCAAAAGCAGTAATTACATCTATCTTAGCAGGATCTACCTCAATCCCTTTCCTAGACATTATGTGTCCTAAGACTATACCCGACTCAACCATAAAGTGACACTTCTCATAATTCAGCACAAGATTAGACTCAATACACCTATGCAAAATTCTAGACAAATTAGCTAAGCATGCATCAAAATCAGACCCTTGATAAGTGTATATTTTATGATTAAATAGGTGTATATTTTATGAGAATTAATAGGAATTATTGATATTATATACCTATTTAATTATCTTTTATTGACTTTTCCATCATTGAATCAAACTTAGGATCAAAGAATAAATCGACATAAAATCTACTCATATCCTATTTTTAATGTGCAGTGAAATATTAGGCGATTTGGAAAGAAGTAGACAAAGCAATTAAGAGGATATGCAATCAGCCAAATTCAATGGTCTCACGCAAGAAAAATAGAAACAAAATCAATTGCGTGATCCGGTGGAGTAAATTATAAGATATGAGATATCTTTGTAATAAGAAAAGAAGAATCGGTGACCCAAGACCTAAATTATAAATAGGGAGGCAAAGACAAGCAAGAGAGGAAGCAAGAAAGGAGAGAGACATAGAACGAGAAGGAACGAAGAAGCAGAGGAGTAGAGGCTGAGCATTCCAGTTCTCTTCATCATCTCCACGGAAGGACGGAAGGATCGTGGAGGCGACGGAGAATCTTTCTTTCCTCTCTTTCTCTTTATTCTTTGAACCTGGATTTTTATCTCTTTTATTAGTTTGAATAAAGCCATGTGTGGCTAGTTGGTTTTGCAACCTAGAGAACCTATGAACATGTTTGGGTTTTAGAGATTATTCCCACTTGTTAGTTTTGCTTGATTTTATTTCGTTTATTTAATCCCGTGTTCATTGTTATTGCTTATTGATTGATCACCATTGAGCATGTTTTGGGGATTTAGGGTTGGACTTGGAAGAGGGAATCCTAAATTGACCTTGGGATTAAATAATGTGGAATTAGGTTTTAAATTTAACGTAAAGTTAGGTTTTAATCTAATTTGCGTCTAGGATAGGAATATACCTAGAAGCTCGCATAATCAAAGTAGAGTGAGCCCGATTTAAAAGGCATCTTATTTAGTTGTGTGAGGCATCACATTAATTAATTAAGGTAGGTATATAAGTGGACCGGAAGGCATTTATAGACATTAACACTCTAGATTAGCTGATGAAGTTAAGTCAAAGTTAATTTAGTGGGGATAAAATCTAAGAATCAAATAAGGGATTAGTGACTCTAGGTTGCTCGTTCATTATTGTGGTAGTTTGTTTGTTTTAATTTTAGTTTTAATTTCCTTTCTCATAATTAAATTCAATTTGGTTTTCTCAACTTAAACGAAATTGTGAAATTAATGCTTAACTAAAGTTGTGATACTAAGTCCTCGTGGGAACGATACTTTACTTACTCTTTATTACTTGATACGACCCGTATACTTGCGGAGTTTATAGGCTTTAAAGTTTTGCCCTACCAAGTTTTTGGCGCGTTGCCGGGGGTTGTGTGCCACAACTGTCTTGGTTGGAATTGATTGAGGATTAGTAGTTTAAGTTTGAATTTTTAAATATTTTATTTTATTTTCTTAGAAAAAAATTTTAAAAAAAATGGATTTCAATTGGCAACCAACTGGTCTTAATATTGAGAAGGAGATGAATTCTTTGTCTTCTACACAAGATGGATTGATTGCTATTTTAAATTCTTTGAATGATAGGCAACATAAAAGGAGCATAAATGATGGTTGTATTCCATATGTTGATTCTTCTCAATATGTTTGCATGTCTTGTGGAGGGAATCATATATTTGAGCATTGTCCATATAGTACAACTAGTCATTATGTAAGAGATGATTGCACTGGGCACCAAACTTTTTTTGATAACTCATTTTGTCCTAGTGAAGGTTTTGAGCAATATAATTTTAGGGATCCACATCTTTATTGTTCTCATGAAAATACCCCTCCTTTTTACTCTTATCCACCTATTGAAGAACACACCATTGAGTACAGGGAAAAATCTAATTTGGAAAAATTATTTGAGGAGTATGTGGAAGCATCAGAGAGATCAAATAGAGAGCTTGAGTCAAGTGCCCAAAAGATTGGGGTAAGTGTGAGTCAAATTGTTTCAACCCTTGAGACTATGATGCAAGATAATTCCTTAAACCTGAGTACCACTTCTTATGATGATAATGATTCTTGTGAGGAAGTTGAAGGTGTGGAATTGCATGAGACTATGGATAATGTAGAAAGTGATTGTAAGCTTGACATTGATTTAGATGAGAATATTGGGTGTTTAGAAGAGGTTAGAATTTGTGGAGCCTAAGGATTGTGATGTGGGTGATCCCATTGATGTAGATGTCCCAATTGTTGTTGTTCATGACCTTCCTCTTGAAGTGTTGACTCTTACTGATGAGAGTCAAGTTGATTTTATTGGATGCTCTAAATTCGTGGATGTGCCTATATTTATTTTCAAAGATATGCATGTTGTGCTTAATTTGAATTCAGTGAATACTTGTACTCCAAGATTGTCTATGATTGAGGAGGTACAAGTAACTAACTGGAATGATCAATTTTTGTGTGTGATGCCTTGTTGTTTGAAAAGAAATGAAGACAAGGTAATTATGGTGTTTGATACTTATGATTAGTGGTTTGTTTTGAGAAGTCTGGCTGAAGACTATAAATTTAGCGCTTCTTGGGAGGCAACCCAAGGATTTTGTTTGCATTTTTTTTTCTTTTTTTTCTTTTAGTTTTATTCAGGTTTGAAGAAGATCACTCCTCTTGTTGCTGCAAGGTCTTGCTTGACCACTCTCTTCTCCCTTAAAATTTGAAATATCATGGATGGTACCAGGGGAAGCACTCCACATCAGAGTCAGAGGCTTAAACCAGGGGAGTACTAGTTCCTTTCCCTCTTTATATTTTTGCAACATTGAGGACAATGTTTGATTTAAGTGTGGGGTAAAGGGATATAATTTCTTTGGTTATGCTTGTCCTTATGCAATGGAAAAGATTTTTTTTTTCTTATCGAGATTTTTGCATTGTTGATGATTGACCTTGATTTTGAGCTTTCCCCATCTTAGAGAATATTATCAAGTGAAAGATTAAAATAGAAAAAAAATGTTTTGACGAAGTCTCTAAGCCTTAAGTTTTTTTGCAATCTTGAGATGGACTATGAGAATATGGATTTGTTTGTAATGTGAGCAACAGATTATTAGTTCATGGATATTTTGCTACATGATTTCTTTAGAAAATTAGATGATGACCTTTGCCGCTAAGTAAAACTTTTGTGTAGGGAAATGACTAAAAAAAAAAAAAAAAAAAACAACTCCAATGACTTCTCTAGACCTCACTTAGTAACCGGGGGCACTTCATCACCAATGTTGGCACTCGCGTCAAACGGTAAAGTCAAAGAGGGTTATGAGTTGGGCTAAAAGCCTCTTGAGGTGCCTGTTGGAGTAACTAAGTAACCGGTGCTGCATCACCCATGTGCAGGGTCGCGTAAAAAGGGGACCTACAACGGCTCAAAAAAAAAAGGAAAAGAAAAGAAAAAAGACAAAAAAAAGTTATTTCCTACCTAAGGATCCTTAGCAAATTAAATGAAAAGCTTGGTTTTGCAGGGCATTTGAATTTTTCTAAAGGAGTTAAGTAGCATGATATCCCTCTTCTAATCCTATTGTTGCACTCATTGCTTACCGATCTCTTGATCATGGGACGTTAAGAGATTGTTACACTCTATTGGCTTAGTGACTTATTTTTATCGGACATTAACTTAAATAAGATTTGATGATATGATCTAAGTGTGGTGGTTTTTTTCTCTGTTTAGGAATTTCATAGGCAATGTTCTTTTCGAGATAATGAATTCTCTTTCTTTTGCTTGAGGACAAGCCAATGTTTAAGTGTGGGGGAGTTTGATAAGTGTATATTTTATGATTAAATAGGTGTATATTTTATGAGAATTAATAGGAATTATTGATATTATATACCTATTTAATTATCTTTTATTGACTTTTCCATCATTGAATCAAACTTAGGATCAAAGAATAAATCGACATAAAATCTAC
Organism: Acacia acuminata; assembly: GCA_019022655.1. Lineage (NCBI taxonomy): Eukaryota > Viridiplantae > Streptophyta > Magnoliopsida > Fabales > Fabaceae > Acacia > Acacia acuminata. Next base: position 3,744,524 of record JAFJYI010000041.1, read on the forward strand.
TCATATCCTATTTTTAATGTGCAGGAAATATTAGCTGATTTGGAAAGAAGTAGACAAAGCAATTAAGAGGATATGCAATCAGCCAAATTCAATGGTCTCACGCAAGAAAAATAGAAACAAAATCAATTGCGTGATACGGGTGGAGTAAATTATAAGATATGAGATATCTTTGTAATAAGAAAAGAAGAATCGGTGACCCAAGACCTAAATTATAAATAGGGAGGCAAAGACAAGCAAGAGAGGAAGCAAGTGAAAGAGAAGGAAATCACCAAGAGGGGGGTGAATTGGGGATTTTAAAATTCTTTTCGGATCACCCACACAACAAGATAATATCAAGGTAAAGTGGAGATAGAGAAGAAGAGCTTGACACGAGAAGATTTATCTTGGTTCGGTCTAATTCCTTGACCTACGTCCAGTCCCCAGAATCTCTGGGATTTTCACTATCACTCAAGAACAATTACAATCTGTAAATGAAGGATGCTCCACACTCTAGGACTCACTCCCCCTTACAAGCTGTAATTGCTTACAACAGATACACACTCTGTAAACGAAGGATGCTCCTCAACCTAGGACACACTCCCCCTTACAAGTTGTACTCGATTTTCCCAATCTCCAAGTCACCCGACTTGAGATTATTACAATGAATGATATACAAGGAAACAAACTCTCTCTAAGAGTAGATATGATAAGCACTGAAGCTCAATGTATCAAAGATACAATCAAATGATAAAACAGAGAAAAACTGATGAATTTCGTGTAAGCTTTCTGTGTATGTCTTCTCTTCTGTCCAACTTCAAATCTTCATGTATTTATAGTGATTTGAAGCTTGTGAACGTTATAGATCCGTTGAGGCTTCAACCCATTCGAAAATATAGTGTTATGGGTGTTGCTTCATGAATCTATTTGTTATACAAGTTTCTTTGTTTGAATATAGCTGTTGGAGACTTTTGCAGATTTGAATTCTTCAGTTGGGAATAAAGTCTTCAGGTATTTGGCTCCTCAAATTCGTCCCATGTTGCTGAAGATCTGCTTTAGCTAGTGGAGGCTTAGCTGTTTTGTATTAGGTGAGAAATCAGCCCACAACTCCAGCTGTCTTCCATTTGCCATTTTGTCTTTGAGGATAAGTTAAAATAATTCAAATGTTAAAATTCAAATCCTCTGAAAACTCACAAGCAAACTTGTTAAGACAAGTTAGGAATGATAATAAGAAGTATTTAAATCATTTGGGTTCAATTCGCAGCTTAAATCTTGAAGCATAAATCAAGATATGCAAATCTGAGCTCATTTTCGTTTTTCTGTTCTGATGCACCAAAACTGGAGTTTTGATAATCAAAACTGGAGTTTTGAACTGTGCGTCACCAAAACTGGCGGTTTCAAAACTGAAACTCGAGTTTTGGAATTCCTCTGTAGTTTGTTGCTCACTTGAATCCATTGAAGAACATTACCATTGAGCATTCAACTTTGTTTCTTCAAGTTTCACGTTGAATTCGATCTTCTTTCTTGTTTCGGAAATCTGCAGCAAGTTCTTTCTCCATTGTGACAGATTTTGATTTTGGAAATTCTGAATCAAACTTTGATTTTGTTAAGTTTGATGTAATCCCAAACTTTAATCACCGAAACTTTTACACAAATGATGTAAATGATGTTAAGAAGTAGTATAGATCATTTGAGTAATCATCTGGATGTTCTTGATGAGAATATAATGTTTCAGATATGGTGATTTTCTGAACCAGAGGTCAAAACTCGAGTTTTGTATGAAAACTCAAGTTTTCCTTTTGTTTTCGAAAGTTGGATTCCTCTCGGTCTGACCAAAACTCGAGTTTTGTCCAAAACTCGAGTTTTCATATTTTCATGAAAACCCAAAACTGGCAGTTTTGACCCAAAACTGGCAGTTTTCATATGGTCTGAAATCAGGTGCTTTCTGTCGATGAAAACTCGAGTTTTCACTTCCAAAACTCGAGTTTTCATATGTTCATGAAAACTCAAAACTCAAAAGCGGAAGTTTTGGCCAAAACTGGAGGTTTTCATATACTCTGAAATAACAGTCAACTTTCGAGGGCCATAACTCCCTGATCTGTGCTCCGTTTTGATCCATTCAACTCTTGATGGAAAGATCTATGTGTCTACTTTCCAATGCCACCGATTTGAGCTCAATTGGATTTGTAGTTTGTGAGATATACTCAAAACATTGAAGCTTGGTCTGAAGCATGACGTGAACTGATGTGCCAAATTGTAAAATACATAGCTCCTACATCTGAACACCTTTAGACTTCAATTATATATCGAAATGACGCTTTGGATGTCTAGTTTCATATGCCACTGGTTTCGTCTCAATCCGATTTCTGGTTTGTGAGATATCATCGAAATACCAGAGGTCGCCCGTTCTGAACGTGAGACAGTGTGGAGCTGAAGTGCTGATATCAGTTCAAAACTCGAGTTTTCATCAAAACTCGAGTTTTGCTTGTCCAGAGACCCAAAACTCGCGTTTTACCTCAAGACTGAAGTTTTGCTGGTCCAGTGTTTCCAAAACTCGAGTTTTCACCCCAAAACTCGAGTTTTGCTTGTCCAGACCCCCAGACGCCGTGAACACTTGATAACTCGAGTTTTCCCTCAAAACTCGAGTTTTCTCCTATCGATGAGTAAATTACAGCAGCAAGGTAGGAAACTCAAGTTTAATACTTGGAGACTCAAGTTTGCTCATCCAAAACCTCATTCTTGCTTGTTTTAACTCTGAATTGAATCATTCCAACTTCCATATGATCTTGGAGGCTTCTAGCATTGATATAAGAACTTGGATAAATAAATCTTCATTCCATACATCAAGTTCTTCATACTTCCATCTCCCAACTTGATCATTCTTCATCATTTAACTTGGAATGATCTACATTAAATACAATAGTTAGTCAAAGTAGGAGATAACTATATTACTCAATCTTTTTGCTTATAACAATGGCATCTATATAAGACATCATCAAAACTAATCATAACCAACATTCTCCCCTTTTTGATGATGGCAAATACCTTATGAAAAATATGTATGAATATGAAAATATGACAATGCAACATATTTTTCTTGCCATTCTCTCCCCCTTATTTGTCATTAGCAAAAAGTTGAAGTAAAGAAGAAATGCTTAGAGAGATATATGAAACCAAATTAGAAAGAATCAAAGAAACTGATTTTCTCTCCCCAATTGAAAATGTTTCCATTCTAAATATCATGCAATTTGGAATGTTTTTTATGAAAACAAATTTGTAAGAATTTGAAGAGGTTTTCTGGAAATCTTTCACACTTAAAGCATATAGATACCAAACATGTGCAAACTTTCTACTTGAATATAAAAAGGTAGAGTTTAGAAATGCTCATGTTGGTTTTGCAAATTGATGAGTGATCAATGAAGTCCATTTGCTTGCTGCATGAAGTTTGATTGTGTCGCCATGGTCTGAGATGAAGCAGTCATGTGAAATTCTTTGAAGAGGCTCAATGGCAGGATCATGAATATCCTGTACAATGCAAATAGGATGAAAGTACTGGCTTCTTGAAGATTATTGCATCTGAATATGATCAGTACTCAGCTTCCATCCTTTGATCTTTCTTCATAGATCATCTATGTAGAGCACATCTCAGCTTCAATGATCGATCGCCAAAGCACCTTTCCTTAATTTAATGGTTTCTCCTTGCTGTGTATTAAGGAAAGTTGTAACACAACCAAATCTCCTGCTATAAATTAAAAACATTCTTTCCAGAAGAGATTTGTTAGTGCAACTAGATATCAAAGTATTCCTTTCGAAAAGATATTTTCAAATAATAATGAAAGGAAAATATGATATTAACTCATCATCAAAACTAATTAAAGATAGTGAATGCAGATGAGTATGCTTAAAGGAGTTTTCTTCAAATGAAGAAGATAAGCTTTTAAAGTATAGGACACATATGAATGTGAGGCTCCCCCCTTAATGAATGCATGACTAATCTTGATGAATTTGAGTAACATACATGAGTTCTAGGATTGATGGATGATGAAGCACAAATTCTTTAGTCCAAATGACTAAAGTTCCAAAATATTATCCTAGAAAGTTATTCCATATAATGGTTAATGCATATAATGCATTAATGAACATTCATAATGCTTGGAGTAACTTGGTCAATAAGGCTTTATGCAATAAGCATAAGTTTTCACAAATTGAATCCTTTTCGGAGATAAGCTTGAAGCTCATATATGATTAACTTGTTAGACATGAGGTCCAACTAGTTAGAGAATGAAACTAAAGAGTTCAAGCAAAACATTGAATTCCAATGATCAATAAGTGAGAGATAATGAAAACTCATTTAGAGAAATTTGAAGTATATTCAACATTTAGTAACAATATTAACTTCCAATCTGAAACATCATTTGAATGCAATCAAAGTATGGATATGTTTCAAATCATTTGTATGTACTTTCTTAAAACAAAAAGAGTTGAAATCCAAACAGATTTTATATTTGTGCATTTCAAAAATATGAAATCAACAAAGTTATGCACAAATTCACTTGTTTGATCATCAAAAATTCACTAACAAATTGATTAAACATAGTTAGTAATATGAGTGAATGATGATGGGAAGTATTAAGATCAAACAAGACGATTTCGCAAATTCTGAAAATCTGATTTTCAAACCGAGTGTTGAAAACTAGAGTTTTGAAACAAAAGCTGGAGTTTTCAACTATTCCCAAATGCAAACTGGAGTTTTCATCGAAAACCGGAGTTTTGCTTTGACAAGCTAAAATTGTTGATTGAAATTGAGCGATTTTCAAAACCTTTTAGCTTAACCAAAGATAAACCAACAATGAATTCCATATAATCATAGCATGAGGCAAGGATTAGATATCACCGTAATTCCTCTTTTCCTCATAGAAGCTTGCTTGGTTGAGATGGATTGATGTAGATAACTCTTTTTCCAAACTTCACCATCAACATCAAGCTTAGCTTGTTGAGCTTTCTCAAGACTTGGATCATTTCTCGTATTACATTCTTGAGAAACTTTCTTTGATCCTACAAAACTTTACAAATCTTTTTCTTTCTTGGTATCCAACCTTACTTGGATCCATTCATTGTTAGCTTGTAGAAATCAAAATTAAATTCACATGCTTTCATGAATATAATCAATTAGAACAACAAGGCATAGTGAATAAAACATGACTCTTTTGCATAAAAGAAATACTTTCTTTTCAAAACATTATGTATGCATAAAGAGTTGAACCTATTAAACATTGCAATCTGTTTAAAAATATATATCAGGATATGAAAAACCAATTTAAAACAGATAGCTTGCAATGCTCATTCCTAAGGTTACACAATATAAAACCTCAATGATTATTTCAGATTATAGCATAGGAGGTTTTACCATTGCGTACCTTTTACCTTAGGTACTTGGAGGATTGGCTTTGCATACCCATTGTCTCTTAGGTGTAATGCGCAAAGTCTTCACAAAGGATACAGGCTTCAAGTATCTCCCATTTGATACTTGAGAGACTCTTCTCTTCTTGTTTTCCTCAAGATAATTGAGTGGTACTCTCACGGTAGTTGGTTCTTGAGGTGGAACATACTCCTCTAGCTTGTGTCCATTGCTTCTTATGATTTGACTTTGTTGTTTCGCAATGGTTGCTCTGGAAGTTCTTCCTTTTGGTGCATAAGGGATTTCTCGATTCTTAATCCCTTTATGTCCATTTCTCTTAGAATCAACCCGCACATACAAACCAACTAGATGGACATTTTGGTACCCATTTATGCTTGGGTCCTTCGGATTAGTTTGAACCTTAGGGAAAACATATGTTCCCTTTGGTACCCATTGATAATTGCCAGCAGGTTTATCTCTCCTATCTTTCCTATGAAAGCATGATGAAGTATTGTGACCTTTACGGTTACAATAGTTACAATGTGCAAAGGGATTTGAAGTATGAACAGATTTCTGAAAATAATTCAAATAAGATTTTTGTCCATGTTTCTTCTTTCCTTTCTTCTTATCAAAATCAGGTTTATAACCAATCCCTGATTTGTCATTTGTAAACCTTTGTTGTTTTAGAATCACTTTGAGCATTTCACTACCTCTAGTGAATTTCTCAAGAGTTTTTGTAAGATATAAATTTCTTTTCTCTAAAACACTGACAATTGTCACAAATCTTTTCGAAATCTTTTCACAATCATTTTCGAAATGTTTTGAAATATTTTCAGAAATAAAATGAGAAAAAGAAACACTCGAACTTGTTCTTCCAACAATTTAATTTTCTTCTTAGATGCAATGAACTCTTTTGCTAGTTTTCTAAATTCAGAATATAGTTCATTGTATTCAGAAAATAATTCATCATAGGAAGGTTCAGAATCATTTACCTCATTGTTATTTTCAGATTGTTCTTCAGCAACTAGGCAAAGATTTGCTACACCTTCCTCATCACTTTCTTCATCTGAAGAATCATCTCCCCATAAGGCAGATATATAAGCTTTCTTTTTGAGGTGGTTGAATCTTGCCTTTCTCTCCTTATCTTGCTTTTGTTGTGGACATTCGAGCTTGATATGACCCGCTTTCCACACTCGTAGCAAAAGATTTGATCTGTTCGTTGCTTGAAGTTGCTCTCTCGAAATCTGTCTCTAAAGGATTGATCTTTCTTATAGAATTTTTTGAATTTTCGCACAAGCATACCCATCTCTTCATCATCTTCATCTTTCTCATTGGGTTTCTCTTTCACAAAGCATTCAAAACAATACCTTTGCTTTTATTGTCATGAATTTCATTCGGGCCCTTCTTGAATTTGAGCTTGCCTTCATATTGAGATAAGCTTCCGAATAGAGCAGCTACGATTGCATTGATTCTCCACGGGCTTCTTCGATTCTTTGTGACTTTGGCTTCCCAATCTTTAGTGAGGATATTCAGAATTTTCCTCACTTGGACAGATTGATCATAAACTTTGCCCAAGGTGCAAGTTGGTTGACCAAATGAGTAAACCTGGTGAATTCGCCAATAGATTCTCCGGACTTCATACGAAATAAATCATATTCAGTCATGAGAGTGTTTACTCGATTTTCCTTGACTCCAGTTGTTCCTTCATAGGCTATTTCAAGAGCTTCCCACATAGCCTTAGCAGATGACAAAGTGCAAATTCGAAAATACTCTTGTTGGCTAAGAGCACTTTGCAGCATGTGGATGGCTTTCATGTTGAGAGTGACTTGCCATCTGTCATTCTCATTAAACTCTTCTTCAAGCTTAGGAGTTCTAACTCCATCTTCAATCGAGGATGGAACATAATTTCCTCTTTCGAATACTCTCCACAAACCATATTCGAGATGCCATTATATAGACTCGAACTTTGCCTTCAAGAGGAATAATAATTTCCATTGAAACCTGGTGGTCTATTGATTGCAAGCTCCTTCGGGTAGAATTCCTTCCATTGGATCTTTGATCTAGGATGTTAATCCTTCAAATAGATAACCAATGCTCTGATACCAAATGAAAGAGAAGGAAATCACCAAGAGGGGGGTGAATTGGGGATTTTAAAATTCTTTTCGGATCACCCACACAACAGATAATATCAAGGTAAAGTGGAGATAGAGAAGAAGAGCTTGACACAGAAGATTTATACTGGTTCGGTCTAATTCCTTGACCTACGTCCAGTCCCCAGAATCTCTGGGATTTTCACTATCACTCAAGAACAATTACAATCTGTAAACGAAGGATGCTCCACACTCTAGGACTCACTCCCCCTTACAAGCAGTAATTGCTTACAAATGAGATACACACTCGTAAACGAAGGATGCTCCTCAACCTAGGACACACTCCCCTTACAAGTTGTACTCGATTTTCCCAATCTCCAAGTCACCCGACTTGAGATTATTACAATGAACGATATACAAGGAAACAAACTCTCTAAGAGTAGATATGATAAGCACTTTCGAAGCTCAATGTATCAAAGATACAATCAAATGATAAAACAGAGAAAAAACCGATGAATTTCGTGTAAGCTTTCGTGTATGTCTTCTCTCTGTCCAACTTCAAATCTTCATGTATTTATAGTGATTTGAAGCTTGTGAACGTTATAGATCCGTTGAGGCTTCAACCCATTCGAAAATATAGTGTTATGGGTGTTGCTTCATGAATCTAGTTATACAAGTTCTTTGTTTGAATATAGTCTGTTGGAGACTTTTGCAGATTTGAATTCTTCAATTGGGAATAAAGTCTTCAGGTATTTGGCTCCTCAAATTCGTCCCATGTTTCTTTGAAGATCTGCTTTAGCTAGTGGAGGCTTAGCTGTTTTGTATTAGGTGAGAAATCAGCCCACAACTCCACTGTCTTCCATTTGCCATTTTGTCTTTGAGGATAAGTTAAAATAATTCAAATGTTAAAATTCAAATCCTCGAAAACTCACAAGCAAACTTGTTAAGACAAGTTAGGAATGATAATAAGAAGTATTTAAATCATTTGGGTTCAATTCATGAGCTTAAATCTTGAAGCATAAATCAAGATATGCAAATCTCGAGCTCATTTTCGTTTTTCGTTACGATGCACCAAACCGGAGTTTTGATAATCAAAAGCGGAGTTTTGAATCATGCGTCACCAAATCGGCGGTTTCAAACTGAAACTCGAGTTTTGGAATTCCTCTGTAGTTTGTTGCTCACTTGAATCCATTGAAGAACATTACCATTGAGCATTCAACTTTGTTTCTTCAAGTTTCACGTTGAATTCGATCTTCTTTTTGTTTCTCGAAATCTGCAGCAAGTTCTTTCTCCATTGTGACAGATTTTGATTTCTGGAAATTCTGAATCAAACTTTGATTTCTGTTAAGTTTGATGTAATCCCAAACTTTAATCACCTGAAACTTTTACACAAATGATGTAAATGATGTTAAGAAGTAGTATAGATCATTTGAGTAATCATCGGATGTTCTTGATGAGAATATAATGTTTCGAGATATGGTGATTTTCTGAACCGAACCGAGGTCAAAACTCGAGTTTTGTATGAAAACTCAAGTTTTCCTTTTGTTTTCGAAAAGTTGGATTCCTCTCGGTCGACCAAAACTCGAGTTTTGTCCAAAACTCGAGTTTTCATATTTTCATGAAAACCCAAAAGCGGCGAGTTTTGACCCAAAACTGGCAGTTTTCATATGGTCTGAAATCAGGTGCTCTCTGTCTGATGAAAACTCGAGTTTTCACTTCCAAAACTCGAGTTTTCATATGTTCATGAAAACTCAAAACTCAAAACTGGAAGTTTTGGCCAAAACTGGAGGTTTTCATATACTCTGAAATAACAGTCAACTTTCGAGGGCCATAACTCCCTGATCTGTGCTCCGTTTTGATCCATTCAACTCTTGATGGAAAGATCTATGTGTCTACTTTCCAATGCCACCGATTTGAGCTCAATTGGATTTGTAGTTTGTGAGATATACTCAAAACATTGAAGCTTGGTCTGAAGCATGACGTGAACTGATGTGCCAAATTGTAAAATACATAGCTCCTACATCTGAACACCTTTAGACTTCAATTATATATCGAAATGACGCTTTGGATGTCTAGTTTCATATGCCACTGGTTTCGTCTCAATCCGATTTCTGGTTTGTGAGATATCATCGAAATACCAGAGGTCGCCCGTTCTGAACGTGAGACAGTGTGGAGCTGAAGTGCTGATATCAGTTCAAAACTCGAGTTTTCATCAAAACTCGAGTTTTGCTTGTCCGAAGACCCAAAACTCGCGTTTTACCTCAAGACTGAAGTTTTGCTGGTCCAGTGTTTCCAAAACTCGAGTTTTCACCCCAAAACTCGAGTTTTGCTTGTCCGAGACCCCAGAGACGCTGTGAACACTTGATAACTCGAGTTTTCCCTCAAAACTCGAGTTTTCTCCTATCAGATGAGTAAATTACAGCAGCAAGGTAGGAAACTCAAGTTTAATACTTGGAGACTCAAGTTTGCTCATCCAAAACCTCATTCTTGCTTGTTTTAACTCTGAATTGAATCATTCCAACTTCCATATGATCTTGGAGGCTTCTAGCATTGATATAAGAACTTGGATAAATAAATCTTCATTCCATACATCAAGTTCTTCATACTTCCATCTCCCAACTTGATCATTCTTCATCATTTAACTTGGAATGATCTACATTAAATACAATAGTTAGTCAAAGTAGGAGATAACTATATTACTCAATCTTTTGCTTATAACAATGGCATCTATATAAGACATCATCAAAACTAATCATAACCAACAGCAAGAAAGGAGAGAGACATAGAACGAGAAGGAACGAAGAAGCAGAGGAGTAGAGGCTGAGCATTCCAGTTCTCTTCATCATCTCCACGGAAGGACGGAAGGACTGTGGAGGCGACGGAGAATCTTTCTTTCCTCTCTTTCTCTTTATTCTTTGAACCTGGATTTTTATCTCTTTTATTAGTTTGAATAAAGCCATGTGTGGCTAGTTGGTTTTGCAACCTAGAGAACCTATGAACATGTTTGGGTTTTAGAGATTATTCCCACTTGTTAGTTTTGCTTGATTTTATTTCAGTTTATTTAATCCCGTGTTCATTGTTATTGCTTATTGATTGATCACCATTGAGCATGTTTTGGGGATTTAGGGTTGGACTTGGAAGAGGGAATCCTAAATTGACCTTGGGATTAAATAATGTGGAATTAGGTTTTAAATTTAACGTAAAGTTAGGTTTTAATCTAATTTGCGTCTAGGATAGGAATATACCTAGAAGCTCCGCATAATCAAAGTAGAGTGAGCCCGATTTAAAAGGCATCTTATTTAGTTGTGTGAGGCATCACATTAATTAATTAAGGTAGGTATATAAGTGGACGGAAGGCATTTATAGACATTAATACTCTAGATTAGCTGATGAAGTTAAGTCAAAGTTAATTTAGTGGGGATAAAATCTAAGAATCAAATAAGGGATTAGTGACTCTAGGTTGCTCGTTCATTATTGTGGTAGTTTGTTTGTTTTAATTTTAGTTTTAATTTCCTTTCTCATAATTAAATTCAATTTGGTTTTCTCAACTTAAACGAAATTGTGAAATTAATGCTTAACTAAAGTTGTGATACTAAGTCCTCGTGGGAACGATACTTTACTTACTCTTTATTACTTGATACGACCCGTATACTTGCGGAGTTTATAGGCTTTAAAGTTTTGCCCTATCAACCCATATACAGTGAAGTCATCCATAAAAACCTCCATGCAGTCCTCTAGAAACTTAGAGAAAATGCTTACCATACAACGCTGAAAGGTGCCAGGTGCGTTGCAAAGGCCAAAAGGCATCCTTCGGTAGGCATATGTTCCAAAAGGGCATGTGAAGGTCGTCTTCTCCTGATCCTCAGGAGCAATATTGAAAGACGGAATATCACCAAGAGGGGGGTGAATTGGGGATATTAAAATTTTCTTTCGTAAATGCTCTGTTTGAAGGAAACAAAACGAGAGATGAGCGAGTAAGGTAGAAGAAGAATGAACACAAGCAATTTATCTTGGTTTGGTCTAAATCCTCGACCTACGTCCGGTCCCAGACTCTCCGGGATTTCACTAACTCAAATGATTACACACTCTGTAACTCACGGAATAATTCTCTCTCTAGAACTTACTCCCCCTTACAAGTTGTAATCGAATATCCCAATCCCAAAGTCTTAATACTTTGAGATTCTTACAAGAAAGGTAATCAATAAAGAACTCTCTAAAAGAGTAGAATAATAATCACTGAAGTGTAAAGTATCCAAAGATATTAACTCTTAGAGTTGAAACAGTAGATGAACTTAATGGCTAATTGAATGCACAATGTTTCGGTAGGTAGAGACTTCAATGCTCCTGGGTTTTATAGATGATAGCTTTTGTGACCGTTGAGACGAAATTAAATGAGCCGTTGTGAGTAATGAATATATCCGTTGAGATTGCGTTGCACGGTCTCTTTGTATGCTTCTGACATTCGTCCGTTATTCTCCGTTGACATTCTTCATTCAAATTGTCCGTTGAGATACTCTCGAGAATGTTGTCCGGGAACATTTGGAATGCTTTTCACTTGCTCGGAGGGTTTCTTGCCAAAATGGTGAATGTGCGCTTTGCATTTAATGCTTTTGACAAATTTCTTGCTTTATGGTAATTTCAAGTTTAAACCCGTTAATCAAGTCTGAAACATACTAACAAACTGATTAAACTTGGTTAGAAATGATTAGAATAAATAATATCAAGTACCCAATGCATGATGATAAGATTTCAGAATTCAAGAACAGCGAATTTCAAAAACTGATGTGACTAACTTGAGTTGTCTGTCATAACTCGAGTTATAAATGAGTTCAATGAATATTTCTAGATGTAAGGGTAACTCGAGTTATAGATTGTAACTCGAGTGCTCATTGAGGCAGAGAAGAAATTACAAATATAGTAACTCGAGTTACAATCCATAACTCGAGTTATGTTATCTCAGAATTCAGGCCAATAGCAAAAGTCATTTGTTCTAACTCGAGTTGCTACATGTAACTCGAGTTACTTTATATCAGATGAACTTCTCTGATAAGCTTATAACTCGAGTTATACCAGATAACTCGAGTTACTTCAGCTCACAGAAAAATGATGTCGCGAGAAGCTTTCTGACATGCTGAAGTACATCCATAACTCGAGTTGCTTAGTGGTAACTCGAGTTAGGAGCTCTAACCGATTAGTCTTAATCTTATAACTTGAGTTACGATTTACTAACCGAGTTACTTTGACAAGTAAATTTGGCATTCGAGAAATGTAACTTGAGTTATCAACGATAACTTGAGTTATTCATTTTCTAAAAACATTTTCCAATCAAATCAAACTTACTTTCAGTTCCATTTAATACAATTGGTAGGCATCATCAAAACACTAAGAGAACTAACAAATATGGATCGGAAGTATCCGAGTAGCCATCCAAGAAGCAGTAATGGGACTTCCTAGCCAAACGCTCTAACATCTGATCAATGAAAGGTAGAGGGTAATGATCCTTACGAGTGGCTTGGTTGAGTCTCCTATAGTCGATGCAAACTCTCCAACTATTCTGAACTCGAGTAGGAATGAGCTCATTCTTCTTATTGGCTACCACAAGTGACTCCGGATTTCTTAGGAACCACTTGGGGACCGGGCTAACCATCGGCTATCCGGATAGATGATACCAGCTTGCGAAGCTTAGTGACCTCCTTCTTCACCACATCAAGGATAAGAGGATTAAGGTGTCTCGGGGATGCCTCACCGCTTAGAGTCCTCTTCCAACGTAATTCGATGCATACACATGGAAGGGCTAATGCCAACAATGTCGGCTAATGTCCACCCAATGGCTTTCTTGTTCACCCTCAATAAGCTTAGCAGCTTCTCTTCTTGGTCGGGAAGAAGATTATTTGCCACAATGATCAAGTAAGTTTGTTCATCCACCTCCCGAAATGCATACTTCGGGTGATCTGGAAGGGATTTCAACTCAAGCTTGGGTGGTTGCTCAGTGGAGGGAAGAAGCTTGGGTGGTTGTTGCAACAACTTTGATGTCATCACACTAGAGATACCTGAAACCACATTCAAAGAAGCAGAAGAACTGTGTCTATATAGCTCAATGCTGACATCAGAGTTAAGCTCAGCAAAATCAGAGTTAAGCTCATCAAAATCAGAATCAGGATGTACATTAGGATCAGGATGAAGTTCAAACTCAGAATCAATATCAGAATCCCCATGTAATGCAGAATCATCAAGCAAGTCAAAATCACCAAATAATGCAGCAGTAACCAGGTTATGCAAACAGAGCACCATTCATTATCAGCACATGCACAAATGGAGAATCACTCTCAGATGCAAAATCAGGATAATCAGCACACCAATCAGCAATAACATCATCTACAACATTATCAATCACATCAATGCAGAAAACGAATGCTCTTCCCTAGGATGTTTCATGGCATCAAAGATATTGAAATTCACAGATATATCACCAAACTCTATGGAAAGAGTACCAGAATGCACATCAATCTTAGTTCTAGTTGGTTTCATGAAAGGCCTCCCTAGAATGATTGGTGACTGCTACTAGAAGACTCATCCTCCATATCTAAGATGTAAAAATCAGCGGGGAATATCAATTCATTAACTTTGACTAATACATCTTCAACTAAACCGAAGGATGAGCACTACTCCTATTAGCTAATTGAACAACAACACCGTAGGGACGCAAAAGACCAAGACCAAGAGATTTATAAATAGATGCAGGCATGACATTAATAGAAGCACCTAAATCTAGCATGCAATAATCAAATCCATAATTACCAATAAGGCAAGGGATAGAAAACGTCCCTGGATCCTTGCACTTGCGAGGCATGGTAAAGGCCGGATGAGTACCGATACATTCGGTTCAAATTCACTCGTTCACTTCCCTTCAATCGCCTCTTGTTGGTGCACAACTCCTTCAGAAACTTGGCATATTTAGGGATTTGTTTGACTACATCTAAGAGAGGACTGTTGATCTCTACTCTTCTAAATGTCTCAAGTATATCCTTCTCCTGTGCTTTTTCTGTCAACTTCTTAGACTGAACTGCTCTCTGAGGGAAAGGAAGAGGAATGGGGATGTCTTCCTCTTCCCTTCAAACCTTTGTCTACTGGTAGCAGACCATCATAGAAATGGGTAATCAAGAGTTGCTCGGTGATCGGTGGTGTGGATGCTTGCACATAACCTTTTGAACCTCTCCCATTACTCATGCAAAGTCTCCCCATTGGCCCGTTTAATGTTGGCAATTTCTTTCTTGATCCCGAGTTGCTCTTGAGGCGGGGTAATATTTCTCCATAAATAACCTCTCGAACATCGGTCCAGCTCCCAATAGATAAAGGTGAAGGTATAACAACCAGTCTTTGGCTCCACCGTCCAATGAGAAAGGAAAAGCTCTCAGCTTGATTTGATGTTCATCAATGGCATGTGGTTTCATTGTGCTGCACACTAGATGGAATTCCTTCAAATGCTTAATCGCACACTCACTGAAAGACCATGAAACTTAGGCGTGAGATGTATTAGACCGATTTAAGCTCAAAGTTAAAGAAGGGCATGATGTTGAATGCACAAAGGTTGATAATTAACATCAGGTTCATTCAATTCCTTTAAAGTAGGACAATTTTCCTGTTCTTCTGCCATAATTTCTGAGTTAGGAAAATTGCTACTAGAATCAGTGAAAACAACAAGACTATCAGAAGTACTATCAGAAACACAATCAGAAAGATCAACAGTATGGACACAATCAGAATGGCCATAATCAGACTCAAGTTCAATGTCCAATTCAGTATTAATCCCACGACTTAGCCTAACAACTCTTCTAGCAGTAAGAATTGTTCTTTCTATTTCAGGATCAAATGACAACAAGTCTTCTGGATTGATAGTGCTCCTAGTACTCATGCAGCATAATCACAAGGCAGAATTTGCAGAAAATCAGAATTACGAAAGCTATCACTAATACAACACAAAAGCAAAATCACAAAAGCAAAAGCAAAAACCTATGTTAGAAATTGACCAAAACAAGCCCTTTTTTTTGGTCTCGTTGGGACGTAACGGGTATTTCAGAATTTTATGACTTACTCCGATTGGGCTGATTTTTGGTGACCTGAAGGAAAACCCTATTTTAAGATGAACACAGTCCGTTAAGGCACTGTGAGTCCTCAGATTTAAGCCAAATTCCATCGTTTAGACCACTTTTTCAATTTTTTTTATTCACACTAATTTATTGAAACTTAAAACAGCAAAAAACATGGCCTAAACATTGGAATTTGGGGAAAATATGTGAGACCTCACTTCCTAAAAAGAAGTAATTCTTGCTTAGAATGCCCAATTCCTTGTGAATAAGACCTAGGTTGAGTGATCTGAGCAGAAAAATTTCTGTCCAGCCACCCGAACCACCTAAACTACCGAAACGATGCTATTTACACTACTGTTACTAATCAAACCGATGCAAATTCCCTGGCAACGGCGCCATATTTTGACAAAGATTTTCCGTAATCTCCCAAAATAACCAGATTAGAAAAGGATTTGCGGTATAATGTAACCTGGGTCGTTTCCCAACAAATCCACGATCGGTTCAATTCGAACTGACAATAAAACATGATAAAATGGGGGTTTTGTTTTTGGTTCAAATAGAATTAAATCGAAATAACTGAGACAGAATGAAATTAACACATAATAATAGAAGATTAACCGAGGATTTCGAATTCCACCCCTCCCTCGGACGAAAACAGATTTATAACCAAACCGAAATCTCTGCATTTGCCCAGAAATTCCCTCAACTAAACAATTGTTCAGAATTTGTTCGAATCAGTGGCGTATCACTTGTATGATCGCATAGTGATACTTTAATCTAGTTCGAACTACGTCCTTGGGAAATGTCGATCGAGTTTTTAATCAAAAACCCAATCCAAATCCAAAAATCGAATCTAATTAAAGAATGCGAAACGAGTTAGACGGTTCGATTAAGTGCGAGTCCTCGGATAGTGGAATCTTCAATCCATAGGTTAATCACAAGTAGCTTAGCTAGTCATGATTATACGAACGAAAATCGAGAAGAAATTTCATCATGAACATGAAGAACACGAAGAACAGATGAGAGAATCGAAAACTCCTATTTTGATCCACTAAAATCTAAAAACATGAATGAGAGTGTGTTTTTGGCTACTGCCTCACTTAACCTAAAATGGAAAAATGAAATGGGGCTCCAATCCACAATTCAGGCCCGAACGAAAATAAAATAAAATGGGCTTTAATTACAAAATTCGAGCCCAAAAATACATATGACTCCGACTCCAAAATCAACCGCCCTCTTGCCCGAATTTGCTCTTCATGTCTTCATAACAATTGTAGCTCTCTGAATCATCTGAAATATGAGACAAAAATGAGGCAAATCCGATGTCTGGTTCAAGAGTTATGGTAAAAATGGTGAAACAATGTAAAACTAGAATTTATTATTAAATAATGGCTAAAATATAATAAAAGGCCCAAGGCACAAATAAGTATAAAAGCCATTATTTATTAGCTAAAGAGTCCTAAATTATAAATCAAGAGACAAAAAGTAGTGTATGAAATATTCAATTATCAAATTCCAAGAGGGGAATTATACCCTTCAGGCATGGAATTCATCTCTCTAAGAAGCAATCTCCTAAAACTTCTGAGCAGAGAGAACACATGAGTAGGATACCTTATGCTTCAGCAGTAGGTAGTCTCATGTATGCTATGCTATGTACCAGACCAGATATCTGCTATGCAGTGGGAGTAGTAAGCCGGTACCAATCGGACCCTGGAGAGAAACACTGGGTAGCGGTTAAACATATACTCAAGTACCTATGGAGAACAAGAGATTATATGTTGGTCTACTCAAGTGGGAGTCTTGAAACCATTGGTTATACGGACTCAGATTTCCAAGGAGATATTGACTCAAGAAAGTCCACCTCGGGATATGTGTACACCTTTAATGGCGGTGCCATTTTTTGGAGAAGTGTAAAACAATCATGTGTGGCCGACTGCCCGCCACGTAGGTGAGTATGTAGGCTTACGAGGCCGCAAAGGAAGCCGCATGGTTAAAGAAGTTCCTAACGGACCTTCGGGTGATACCAGTGTTAATTGTCCTATCACACTTTACTTGTGACAACAGTGGGGTGGTAGCACAGTCCAAGGAACCATGGTGTCACAAGAGACAAAAACATATAGAGAGGAAGTACCACTTGATCCGAGAAATAATTAAAAGAGGAGATACATTGGTAGCAAAGATAGCATCGACGAGAACCTTACTAACCCTTTTACTAAAAGTTTGCCTGAACGTGTGTTCGAGAGGCATGTTTCATCTATGGGTCTTAGGAGGATTCATTTGCTATAGCTTTAGGTAGTTGTTATTTCACTTTGTTATTTTGTGCCTTTTGAGCAAGACATTATGACATTGCATTTTTCGAATGTTAATAAATGAGGTGTTTTTCATTTATTTCGCACACTATTTACAAACTCTAAGGTCCGGATCAATTGTGGAGTATATGATCATATGAATACGTTCATAGAGGACATGGTCATAGGTTCTCACAATTGATGAGTTGGTTCACAGCTATTAAATTAAGTTGGGCACTTTATTTAGGCTACAATATTTTATGAAATGGTTTTGTTTGAATCATTATAAAATATTGGTGTGAGTTAATACTTACATTGAATGGATCAAGGAGAGATTTGATTAAGGTTGTTCTTTCTATCATAAGGAATCAAATCTCCGGATAACTATAGTCATGTAGTTGCTCTTAATCCGAGTTTATTTTAAATAGGTAGTTGAATAGTTTTCATTCTTTGATTTACCAACGGGTGAGGTTTGATCTATATGACGGCCAACAACTCGGCATTTTGGGATTGAGATTGTTTGGTTATCGGTGTTTATGAGATAAACAACATGGAATTTATAGGAAATGTCCCCTTGATATGTTTCGGTACCTGGATATTGAAGACACTGGCCAGTGCATGTAATCCATTAGAGAAACTATTAAAGTCAAGGGAATAAATAATTGATTGGGTTACAGAAAACTAGTCAATCAAGTTATAGGTATTCTATAAAGGGGTAATGCATATTCCTGTTATAAGTGTTATTATTCTTGGAGATCACGTTCGGGCTTTTAGTGGAGTAGCACCGAACTAGATAATCTTCTGTAGATTATCATGAGCCTTGATGAAT
Organism: Acacia acuminata; assembly: GCA_019022655.1. Lineage (NCBI taxonomy): Eukaryota > Viridiplantae > Streptophyta > Magnoliopsida > Fabales > Fabaceae > Acacia > Acacia acuminata. The sequence goes on from JAFJYI010000041.1 coordinate 3,763,192, forward strand.
GACAAACGGTAGATCCCCAGGCTAGCTCGAGACAAGGGATGGGGTATATTAACAGATGATGGTGGCTTATGGGTTACATGGTCTTGGGTTTACGAACTTAAGTTTGTATCTCAAAGAGCAAGTGGGAGATTGTTGGGTTAATGTGATCTTTAGTCACTTAAGCCCAATAAGGCTTAATTGAGACTACAGCCCAAGAACTCTATGGCCCATGTGGTTTAGGGTTAGGTCTTGGGTGTAGTAGCATATAAACCTACTTTCTCCTGCTTGGAAAAGAGACGCACGCATAAGGAGGCTCTCATCAGAAACAAACTTAGAGGCAAGCGTTCATCATCTGAACAGTTGCCCACACAACCATCTCATTCCCCTCGAGAGATAGTCTGGAAGATCGATCATAGAGCGGACGACGAATGTTCGTGGAGAGGCTTTCAGATCGCTGCATCTTTCCAGGTAATCAAAACGATGAAGGTTTTAACTTTTCCTGTATTGCGTGGTACGATACGCTTCCGCGTTTCTGATTAGATTCCTACAAAATCAGCATAATGTAACTTAAATTAAAACCACACAAAATAAGGTATTGAGTGCAACATTAAAAAGCTAAATCTAATGTATCACAACAACAAAAATGTAATGGCGTGTAAAAGAGAAGTAACAGAATAAGGGTTGTGATTCATAACTCTAAATAATAAGGGATTTATTATGAAACCTAATTCAAATGAGCATCTTTTATGAATATCTATATGTATTTGTGTGTGTGTTGGGGAGTATAGAGGAAATACCTTTAGGGAGTCTTGCGTCTACCTCTCAATACGTATGTGAGGGATACGAGCAATTATGCCTCTCAAGTGTAGATTATGGGACGTAGATATCAAGAGGAGATGATCGATTCAAATCAAAATTGCCAAGAAGGATTATACCTGTATTAGTGTATATAATTAGTGTACATTTGTGTAACTGATTTCGGTTAGATAGGAAAATTCTAGAATGTATTTGGTTATTACTGAAGTGTGTAATTTGTTATTTTGTGGAATGTATGTATCATTTATTTGGGTCTATATAAGGACTCTGTATAGTTCATTTTTCACTTGAATAAAATCATTTCATATTTCATTTCCTCTTATCTCTAAACTCAATATGGCATCGAGCGGGATAGTCTTTCACATCTCGTTTTCTTCTAATTTTTTTCGAGATTTCTTGAGATTCCTTGTCTCTTTTCTCGATTTTTCACGTGATATTTGTACCTTCCAGTCATAAAGTACTTTTTCCTTGACCAGTCCTTTTCCACCCAAGTCGTGAAGTCGCTTTCCCCTTTTTATCTCGATTAGGTTTTCTCCAATGGCCACCGACACTTCTTCTGCTACGATTTCAACCTCTTCCGCCGCGATTCCCACAGCTGTTCCTCTAACAGAGTCTCTGGATCCAACTCAATCGATTACAAACCCTTATTATTTGCATCCAAATGAAAATCCATCCCTGGTTCTTGTTTCACCGATCCTCAATGGTCCTAACTATCAGTCTTGGGCTCGTGCCATGAAAATGGCCTTGATGTCCAAGAACAAGCTGCGTTTCATCGACCGAGCGACTCCAGTACCACAACCATGTTGGTTATGATTAGTTTTGATGATGCTTTATATAGATGTCATTAAGAGCAAAAAGATTGTATATCATACTTATCTTGTATATTGACTAACTACAATATATTTGATGTAGATTAGTCCAAAGTGAATTATGGAGATTAATCAAGATGAGAGATTGAAGAAGGAAGAACTTGCTCTATAGAATGAGAAAATCATCATACAAGTTCCTAGATTAATTCTAGAAGTCCCCACGATGATATGGAAGTTGGAACGGCTCAAATCGGAGTGAAAATAAGCAAAATCAAGTTTTGGGATGAACTAAATCAAGCCAGGATGTTTAGATTTGAGTTAGAATGATTTCTACAGTGTGTTTGGGCATACGGTATGATTAACTCGAGCCAAGGAACTCATTACCTCAAGTCGGGGTCATAACCTCGAGTTAGAAGCTTCACTACCTCGAGTCGGGGTGATTTTTAAGCGTTTTTGGCATCGGAACACCTTAACTCGAGGCAACCAACTTACGCCTCGAGTCGGGGCTAACTCGAGTCAGATTTCCTTCTGCCTCGAGTCAAAGTGCATCTCCAAAGACTTCAGTTGCACTCTGTTCCACGTTCAGCTCGGGCGACCTTTGGTAATTTGATGATATCTCTCAAACCAGGTATCGGTTTGATATGAAACCAGTGGCATATGAAACTAGACATCCAACACGTCATTTTGATATATAATATAATTCCAAATGAGCTCAGATAAGAGAGATATGAGTTTTACAAGTTGACACAAACATCACCGTCACAGTCAGAACCAAGCTTCAATGTTTTGAGTGTATCTCACAAACTACAAATGAAATTGAGCTAAAATCGGTGCCATTGGAAAGCTGAAACACAGAGCTTTCCATCAAGAGTTGAATCAACGAAAACAGAGTTCCGACCAGGGATATATGGCCCTCGAAAGTTGACACACGAATTTCTGGAGTCAATTCAGCATAGCCTCGGGTTTCTTCTATATCTCACTTTAGAGAGCACTTTTTACCTCGAGTTAAAGAGTCTACCTCGAGTTTTTAGAGCAGACAGAAAGATTGAACAATGGAGAGAGGTTTTTACCTCGAGTCAGAAGCTCCACCTCGAGTCAAATGGCCTTCCGAGAGTTTGAAGAATGTAGAGCAGTTTTTACCTCAAGTCGACCATAATGTACCTCGAGTTTTCCTTCACCTCGAGTCATGATCTCGCACCTCGAGTCAAAAACCATTCTCGTTTGTTCAATTTGGATATTAATGATTCACTAACTCGAGTCTCTATTCTATTACCTCGAGTCTCTCACACTTACATCATACTTCACCTCGAGTCTGCTTGTCTGTCACCTCGAGTTTTCTTCACCTTGAGTTTAAGTCCTCCTGCCTCGAGTCAATCTGCTTCGGTGATAAAACAAGACCAACAAAATAACTCAAGTCTTTCAGTCTTCTACCTCGAGTTAGTCTTGCCTCGAGTTGTATCAAAGAGTAACTCGAGTCATTGTTTCTCTGTTTCAAAAGAAGTCTTCTGCAAACATCAGAAAACCTCGAGTCACTCATCTCCGCCTCGAGTTGCTTGGCCTCGAGTTGCTTCGACCTCGAGTCAAAGATCTCGAGCCTCGAGTTAAAAAGCATCCTGAAAACATTACTTTGAATCCAATTAATCGATTAACTCGAGTCGCTGGTTCTTTAACTCGAGTCAAGCAAAGATCAAGTTGGGTTACGTGGTTTTTCTTCACCGGGTGCGAAATCTTGAATTCTCATCAACAACATCCAAATGAATCCCAAAAGATCTTATACTACTTCTAAACATCATTCAACATTTATTGTGATATCATTAATCATAATGTTGAGTGATTTTCAGATGATTTAGCAACGATCGGCAAGCAAGAGTTACGTAAAACGAGAGACGACCGGAGACAACGGATTGAATTAAGGCGAGATTGGCGCGAATGGTTAATTGCTAAACAACGGTCATATTCAAACAAACAAATTCAGATCCTACAAACGGCTCTTTCTCTCCAACTACTATAAATACACGAAGGACTGAATTCATCAGTACGAATCAGCGCATACACAAAGAAAAGTGCTCAAAGCGATCAATCTCTAGTCTGATCATATTTTCGAATACCTCTGAGCTTCAGTATTCATTATTTTACTCTATAAGAGAGGTTCATCATTTGTATTTACATTTGTTCAAATCTCAAGGTAGTGGTATCTTAAGTGTGGGTATACGATTACAACTTATAAGGGGGAGTGAGTCCTAGTGAGAAAGGATCATTCTAAGTTGCAGAGTGTGTAATTGTATTTTTGAGATAGTGAAAATCCCCAGTGTCCGGGTGCGGACGTAGGTCAAGAGTTCGACCGAACCGAGTATAATTCCTCTCGTGTCATTTCTCTTTTCCTTATTACTGCTTTCATCGTTTATCCATCATACATCAAAAGAATTTTTGAGATCACCTATTCACCCCCCTCTAGGTGATATTCCACCTTCAAACCATCGAAGCCATTGTATCCGGCATGAGAGCGTTGTAACATGATGGTCCTGTCTTGGCTCACTCATTCGATTTCTTCTTCCATCGGACAGAGTGTTTTATGGATTGATCGTGCCTTTGATGTTTGGGATGATCTTCATGCTCAATTCTCTCAGAACGACGTGTTTCGCCTTGCTGATCTGCAAGAAGAGATTCAAGGCTTGCGACAGGGAGATCAAACTATAAGTGATTACTTCACGCGTTTGAAGATTCTGTGGGATGAGTTCCTTACTTTTCGACCAATTGTTGCCTGCTCATGTAATCCTAGCTGCTCTTGTGGTGTTCTTGGTGTCTATAAGAAGCACTTGGATCAGGATTATGTAATCTGTTTTTTGAAAGGGCTTAGCGATCGTTTCTCTTCTGTAAAGTCTCTAATCAAGTTAATCGACCCTCTGCCTTCAATCAATCGGGTCTTTGCTCTCGGGTTCAAAGCCAACAAGAACAAGAACTTGGCTTTCATTGCGGAGGCTACGACTTTGCTATCGAAGTCTTCTGGAGCTCGTCCTTCTGTGCCTGGTCATCTTAAACTGAATTACTCTGGCTCGATTAAATAGTGTACCTTCTGTGGCAAATTCAGACACACTAAGGCTACATGCTATAAGAAGCATGGTTTTCCTCCAGGCTTCAAATTCGGTAAATTCCACCAATGTTGTTTCTCTTGAAGTGCCTCTCGGCCCGAGCACTACCGAGTCCTCTCGGGTGGCTAATTCTTCATATAGTTTCACACCTGAACAATACCATAAGCTCATTGCGCTTGTTCAAGCTGGTAGTGATTCTCCTACCCCCTCTGTTTCTGTAAACAAAGTCTCCACCAATGGTATATCTCTTATTTGTTCATATTCTGTTTTTTCTGACTCCTGGATCATAGATTCAGCGGCCACTGATCATATTTGTTCTAATATTTCCTTCTTTCATTCTTATAAGCAAATTCATCATGTTTCAGTCAATCTGCCTGATGGTACACGTGTCTTGGCTTTATATAGTGGCACTATCCAATTTTCTCCTTCTTTTATTATTCAGGATGTTTTGTATGTCCCGAATTTTCGTTTCAGTTTGATTTCGGTTTCTAAACTCACTGCTTCTCTGTCTTGTGTTGTTTCTTTTCAGTCACTTCACTGCCACATCCGCCTCCTACCTTCAGAGAAGATGATTGGTTCAACTAATGTCATTGAAGGGCTATACATCATGAATTGAGCAGATATGGTCTCCTCTTCCCTTGTTAGTAATATTTCAACCACAGCCAATTCTGATTCATTTGACTTGTGGCATTTTCATTTAGGCCATTCATCCAAACATGCTTTGTATTCCATTCATAAACAATGTCCAGATGTTTCTTACAGTTCTTCATTTCATTGTTGTGACATTTGTCATTTTGCTAAGCAACGAAAGTTGCCTTTTCCTGTAAGCACTAGTACATCTAATAAAATCTTTGGCCTAGTTCATATGGATATTTGGGGTCCCTATCATTTACCTTCTATACATGGTCATCGCTATTTTCTAACTATTGTTGATGACTATTCTCGATATACATGGATTTATTTACTTAAAACCAAGTCTGAAGTCCGGTCTTATATTCAGTCTTTTGTTGCTTTGGTGTCTACTCAATACCATACTTCTATTCAGATTATTCGTGACGATAATGGTTTAGAGTTTCAAATGAATGAATTTTTTGCTACACATGGTATTCTACATCAAACATCATGCATTGAAACCCCGAACAAAATAGTCTTCGTGGAACGTAAACGCAAACATATTTTGAATGTTACACGTGCTCTTCTTTTTCAAGCTCATTTACCAAAGATTTTTTGGTCTTATGCTATTACTCATGCTATCTATCCGATTAATAGATTGCCCACTCCTCTTTTGGGAAATAAAAGTCCTTTTGAAATCCTTTTTGATAAACTCCACGATTTTAGCATGCTTAAAGTCTTTGGCTGTCTCTGTTTTTCTTCTACTCTTTTACAGAACAGAACTAAACTTGACTCAAGAGCTCATAAGTGTATTTTTCTTGGCTATAAGACTGGTACTAAAGGTTTTGTTACACTTAATCTGAATAATAGACAGATCCATGTATCTCGTAATGTGTACTTTTATGAATCTGTTTTTCTTTTTCTACTTCTCCTTCCATTTGTTTGACCGACTGTTTCTTCACCCCAAGCTACTCCACCTCTAGATTTTTATGAGCCTTCCCCTTTACCGGTTGTCCCCTCTCCTTCATGTCCCCCCATCACTGATTTACCTTTGCCACGTCGGTCTACCCGTTCTCATCGCCCACCTACTTATCTACAAGATTATCACTTTGCTCTTCAATGTGCATCGGTTTCACCGGATTCTTTGGAGGCAGGTATCTATCACCCTCTTTCTCATGTTCTTTCTTATCATCATTTTTCTCCTTCTTATCATCATTTTGTTTGTTCTATTTCCACTGATGATATTCCTAAAACTTACTCTAAAGCTATTCAACATGAGGGTTGGAGAAATGCTATTAATCTTGAACTTGCGGCTTTGCGGCAAAATAATACCGGGTGGTGACTGATTTGCCTTCCGGTAAGCGACCTATTGGGTGTAAGTGGGTCTTTGCCAAGAAGTACAACTCGGATGGATCTCTTAATCGATATAAGGGTCGGCTGGTTGCTCAGGGTTTTACACAGGTTGAAGGTCTTGATTATAATGATACTTTCTCTCCTGTTGCTAAATTGACCACCGTTCGTCTTTTGCTTGCTCTTGCAGCTGCTCACAATTGGCATTTGAAGCAATTAGATGTCAATAATGCCTTCTTACATGGAGACCTTGATGAAGAAGTGTATATGCTTCCTCCTCCGGGTTTGATCGTTCCTTCTTCTAAAGTGTGTAAGTTGCAACGGTCTCTTTATGGTCTTAAACAGGCTAGTAAGAAGTGGTATTTTAAGTCGTCTAAAGCCCTGATTTCTTGTGGTTGCCGCCAATCTCGCTGATCATTCATTGTTTCTTAAGAATACAACTTCTTCCTTCTTTACCGCATTTGGTTTATGTGGATGATATCATCCTTAGTGGGGACCGACCTGAGATTAATCGTATTAAGGCCTTTCTTGATGACAAATTTAAAATTAAGGATTTGGGTGATGTGAAATACTTCCTTGGTTTGGAAATTGCTCATAACTCTCTCGGAATCTCGTTTGTCAACGTAAATTTGCTTTGGACTTGTTATTGGATGCTGGTTTTTGGATTGTAAACCTTCTAAAACACCATGACTCGTGATCTTAAGCTTTCCAAGGATTACGGAACTCCTTTACTTGATTGTTCTCGAGTATCGTACATTAGTGGGTTGTTTACTTTACCTATCCAATACTCGTCCAGACCTCTCCTTTTTGTCAATGCCGGCTCGGTCGGTTATGCAGCAACCTACTGATGTTCATTTACGTTGTTTGCATCGCGCTTTACGATATCTTAAAGGTGCTCCTGGCCGTGGTCTTTTCTTTCCATCTGTTTCTACTAATAAACTTAATGCTTTTAGTGATTAAGAAGCAACCTACTGTTTCTACTTCATCTTGGAGGTTTGAGTATCGTGCATTGGCAGCTACTACTTGTGAATTACAGTGGCTCTCTAATCTCTTGAGAGATTTCGGTTTGCCTCTTTCTAGTCCTGCATCTTTATATTGTGATAGTCAATCAGCTAGACACATTGCTGCAAATCCTACTTTTCATTAACGTACCAAACACTTGGATATTGATTGTCATGTTGTTCGTGAGAAGCTTCAACAGGGTTTAATTCACCTTCTTCCCATTAAATCTGAGGATCAGCTAGCTGATATTTTTACTAAGGCTTTGCCTCCTTCTTCTTTTTCTACAATCCTAGCCAAGCTGGGAATGATTAATATCCATTCTCCAGCTTGAGGGGGGGTATTAGTGTATATAATTAGTGTAAATTTGTGTAACTGATTTCGGTTAGATAGGAAAATTCCAGAATGTATTTGGTTATTACTGAAGTGTGTAATTTGTTATTTTGTGGAATGTATGTATCATTTATTTAGGTCTATATAAGGACTCTGTATAGTTCATTTTTCACTTGAATAAAATCATTTCATATTTCATTTCCTCTTCTCTCTAAACTCAATAACCTGTGACGGACAAATTATACTCCGGAGAAGCGAACAGGATGCTATGGGCTTCGAGAATTTTCCGGCGGAAACCTTCGACTTCGGCGGGAAGGTCCCCTATTATTCAAGATCGGTGTTGAGCGTCGCGGAGAAGCAATGTCGACTTCTTCGATTTCCACTCCTTCAACGGCTCCCTTGCCTAACTCGATCGCTGAGATCCATAGAATCACCTAATCAGAACGATGAGCAAATGAGCAGGATCAAAACGAACACAAACACTATGAAACCGTAAAATTATATACCAGATCGAATTGATGAGCCCTCTGTTGTACGACCCTTTCCCAAGCGATCCACAAATCGCCGCCACTTTCATCGTTCCTCCAGCCACGCCTGAAGGAGCCATTTGTTTTTCTGTATGTGACCAGACATAGAAATGTGGTGGATATATGCTGTGATACAAAGAGATTCTCTCCAAAGGTGGCCATTCTTATAGGAATTCGGGATCCTTGAAAATTCAAAATGATTGAACTAACGAATTAGCACAAGTATATTGCATTGAAGCTGGGAGGAAATCATGGCGAACTTGGAATGATAACTAGAATTGATTCAAATTCGTAATGCTCTTTCATTTTGGTACGTGGAAATGTGAGATTTCTGGGTGTTTGAAGGATGGGTTGGTATGTATACATATCTTCCAAACAAGTTATTAGCCTGATTAAAATTGATTAGGATAATAAATTAATTTTGAAATAATGAATTAATTTTCACCTTTATATTAGAAATATTGAACCACTCACTAAAAACGAATTAGTAATAAAAATAATAATTAATAAACTTGGACAAACTCAAAAAAAAAATAAAACATTCACGACTACATTTTTCAAGTTCATATGAGAGATCCAATCTAATGTTGTCGAAAGCAAAAATTTAAATAACACAACGAGATTTGTTATCACATGACACAATAAAACATCGTCTTCATTCTCAATCACAATGCTTGAGAATTTTATTATGAGCATATGATCATAATATAAAAGCCAGAATATAGTCAATTACAAACTAATAAAACATGACACATCCCAGGACAACATTGGAACAACAGAGTCATGCTACTAAACCAAAGAAAGTCTCAGAGAAAAAAAAAACGAAAGATGAATGGAAATTAAAAAAGCACTCAAAATCAAGGCAATGACTTATATATATGAGCCATTCATGTTGATGTTGATAGCTTCAGTTGAGGAGCGCTTCTTCTAATTTGCAGTTGAAACCAGAAATTCCCTTTTCTTTATGATGCTGCATTTTGCACAGAGAGAAATGATATGAGTTGAGACTTGAGAGTAAAGATAATAAGATGACTTTTTTTGGGTGCTTTTTGCATACAGAAAAGATGAACCTTGCAGAAAGTGTGTAAAGTTCTTGTCAACAAGAAAACCGAAGCTCAGAACAGATACCCTCGTTGCTTGTGTATAGAAATCAACATAATAAGATTTAAAACTACACAAAATTAAGTATAAAAGGATATTTATTTTTTTTAATTTAATTTTGTCACCATTAGGAAGAAGCATATGATCTAATTTCTCATTGAGTGCAACATATAAAAGCTAAATCGAATGGCATGTAAAATAGAGTGACAGAATGGGGTATAAAACTGTAAATCATTACAGATTTAATATGCAAACTGAGCATATCTGTGAGAGCAAAGTATAGAGGAAGTACCTTTTAGGGAGTCTTGTGTCTACATCTTAGTTAACCTTGTTGTGCTCAGTAAATGCGTATGTGAGGGATATGAGCAATTATAGGCCACTCAGGTCCTTTCTCCTTTTCACACCTCTGCTTAAGCAATGGACAACCATAACCAAATGATAAATGAGAAAGGGAAGGAGGTAAACCATCTTCTGAGATGCCCTCAAAACTCATGCTTTGGCAATGCTCAAAATATAAGGAAGTGAGAGAATGGAGGTGGACAAGATGGTTTACTCTTTTCATGTTGTCACAGAACCTGAATGAAAGAGATTGGAGATTGGGTGGCAACAATCCCTGTTCAGGGAAGCACTCCATATCTTCAATGCCACCAATTTCAAGTTCTTTCAAAGACCACAACTCCCCCCAATCCCTACCTGACGCGACTTTGGAACACTCCCAGATTGAAAGACGTCGGAGGCTGGAAAGCATACCTCCTTGGGGAAGTGATTCCATTGCTGGACACCCAGATAAAGACAGATTTTCCATGCAAGAGGACTTGGGAAGTGTTGCCTCCAAATTCCCGCATTGCTGAATGAGTAGTGTTTTTAAACAAGGAAGGTGTTGAGGCAGAGACTTTTTCAGTCTAGAGCACCCAAGTATATGAAGTTGTTCAAGATATGGGAAAATCTCACCTTCATAACATATATCCCATTCTTCCCATTCTCTCATCTCATAAAACACTAAATAGGAAAGGCAAGGAAATGGAGCAATTGAGGAGCCATTCCCATACAACTCTTCACCTATCACCTTTATTCCATCCAATTCTTGAAGCGTGAGTTGTTGGAGGGAAGGTAGCTGCCCAAGTGGTGGTAAGCTCTTAATGTTGGGACAATCATACAAAACTAAAGACACTAAATGTGAAGCATCAGCGTGCCACTTTGTAAATTTGGTACCTACATATCCTTCAACAGTGAGATCTTTTACATTGTGATTTGGCTTAAGTGCTTCCAATACTTGCTCTTGGTGTTGTGCCTCGTTACGACTGTAATTATGTTGTCCATACAGCAACTTCAATGTATGCAACTGCTTTGCTTTCAAATTGGCCTCCCTCATATCTGCAGCATTTTTAATGCACTCCATATTTGAGATGGTTAGTGAACCTGTGAGGTGCTCCAATGCCCCTAATTCTTTTATATTTGATCCTCCTTTCTTTGCCACAACAAATTTATTCATCGTTCGGAGTTGATTCAACTTTCTCATATATTTTGGCATCTCATGTATGCCACAGTATTCCAAGTCAAGATGACGCAAGTTGATGAGTTTGTAGAACTTTGATGGCAACTCAATCAAGCGATAGCAGCCTCTTAACTTCAATGTTTGTAAATTAATCAACAAGCACATTGAATTTGGCAATTTCTCAACTGAAGTCTCAGAATGATCCAAATAATGCAAGTGCTTCAGATTGCTAATACCTTCTATCAAGTTTTTGAAACTTCTATATCCACTCAAAGATAATTCCCGCATGTATTTGAATTGAGAAAGTTTGGACATTATATCGTCAACTGTGTTGTAGTAGACACTTGTATCCAATAGGAGGAAACTACGTAAATTCTGACATATGAAAAGTTTCTCAAGAATTTCACAATTTATACCATATTCACTTATACTAGAAAAATAGCGAGTCTTGGTTGACATATTCTGTGCCTGATCAACCCCTTTCAGCACAAAAAACTCTTGTGTCACAGATTTTGCTAAATCATTCAAAAGATCATGCATGATGAAGTAATCATCACCCTTGCCTGATGGCTCAAAGAAAGACCTCGACTTTAGATCATTGAACATTTTATTTCCCGCTTCTTCGAGGCTCATGCTTTCCTGCGTAGGATATATCAAACCATCTGCCATCCATAATTGAATTAAGATATTTTTGTCTATATTATAATCTTTAGGAAAGATGGAGCAATACTCAAAACAACGTTTCAGATTTGAAGGTAAATAATGGTAGCTCAATCCTAAAGATGGGATAATGTTGCTATCATTTTCTGATAATTCCCAAAGATCACTTTTCAAAATCTTATCCCAATGCGAAAAGAGTTTTTTACGTGCAACAATCTTCCTAATATTTTTATTGCCAAAGGCAATCCTCACACCTTTGTTAACAATTTTTCTACCAATTTCTTCAAGATCTGGATATGCATAATGATATTGGTTGATAAATGCATGTTTTGCAAATAAATTCCAACAATCTCTATCTTTTAATGGCTTCAATGAATGTGTGAAGGTACAACAAATGACTTCTGCTACCTTTTGATTACGGGTTGTGACAAGAATCTTACTTTGTGGTGCCGCATGTTTCAAGGGAGCTTGGAAGACCTCCCAAATTTTACAATTCTCATTCGAGACACCATCAAGAACGAGAAAGAATTTCTTACCCATCAATGTCTGTTTTAGTTTAAGCTGATATGAGTGAAGCTCAAGTAATTGTTCAGTTGGACAATTAAGTGACCGAAGAGTTGCTTTTGTTACTTGATGAACATCAAATTCTTCAGAAACACATACCCAAGCTCTATGTTCAAATTGATCCTTCACCCTCCCATCTTCGTAGACAAGTTTTGCAAGGGTTGTCTTGCCTATCCCACCCATTCCGGTGATGGCAATCACATCCATGGACAACTGATTCCAACCCATGCTCTGTGATAGTAAAAACTCTACAATCATCTCTTTATCATCATCTCTACCATACACATCAGATTCATTTATCAATCGTATAGTAGGCAATCTTTTGTATACACTCATATGCGCCCCCGATTCAATACCAGCAGATGGCCCTCCCCTTGATCCCAATATCTTGTTTTGCTTTATAAGAAACTCTAGGTTGTTAAGCACTCCTTGGATTCTCGACTCTATCTCTTTGTCAAACTGATTTTGATTAACAAGGCCGGTAAAGAAGCCTCGTACCTTGCAACAACCAACAGTTTGTGATTCAGCATGCAGCTTTTGTCGTAATGCCTCAGTAGCAATGTCGTCCAGAAAGTCTTGAGCTTTAAAGACTTCATCTTTGAGCTCGTCCAGCCACTGCTTCACATAACGGTCTCTGTATTGCCTTTCCTCTACATCTTCCATAACTTTATTCACAGAAATAAGGATGACTTGCAATTTTCTCAGTAAGCCAACATCGAGCTTTTCTGCGACGAAAGTAGTTGAGAAAGTCGGGAGAAGCCAATCTCTCAAATGCCACTGAAGGAAAGAGGACAGAAATGCTCCAGCCACCAACTCCGCCATGACTCAAAAGTATTCAGTAGCAAGGATGTAATACCCTAAAAATCTCACTTATTATAAATGTCATATTTTGACAAATAATACCTATTGAAAATAGGTAAATATACGGTCTCAAATTTTGAGATGTGTTTATTCTATCCTCTAGGTAATTTTTCCTTAGGATTAGGATAACCAATGGTTTAATAAATTTTGTTAGGCATCATAAAATACCATAAAATACAATAAATACCATATTAAGCTATGGTTCATGTAGAATCAAAAAGAGCAAGAAAGTGTTATGAAAATACCTAAATAAATTTAGAGAAATCAATGGCAAATAAAGACCAACCAAACCTTCACTAAATTAAATAAATTATGCAAATCTTCATAAATTAATCAAAGGGTCTTAAACACCCATTTTCATAATTTATTAAGAGACTAAATTTTCTAATGCCTTATAATTAATATTTAGATCATATTTAAGTCACAAAAGGCCATAAAGAGTTATCAAAACATTTAAACCAATTAAGGGGCAATTACCAACAAGTAATGAGCAATTAAAATTACACTAATGGAGTATTTAGGTAATTCTCTACAATTAATACTAATTGTCATCAACTAAAGGTGTGTTAAGCTAATTAAAAACCAAGAACCAATAAGAAGTTAAGATTACCACTAAATGAGTTGTTAGCAATCATCAACTACTCTAAGAACCCCTAATGTAACAATCAAGAGATAATTAAGCTTGTAATTAAGTGTTAATCAAAATATTAATCAAGAGTTGAAAAGTCAACAATTTCAACTATGATCTAAAGGCTAAGAATTAACCTCATAAAGCTTATCTAATGACCCTAATTAATTCTAACAAAGCACAATCCTTGTGAATAAAGGTAAACCAATGGGAATTAAGCTTCTAGGTGGTGGAATAAATTAAAACACAAATTAAAAATAAAACAAGGGGGAATTTCGGTTTTGGCTCTTGAAGAGAGAGGAAGAGTTGCTGAAAAATGCAAGTTGCCCACTTGCTTGAAGGGATAAGGTGGTGAGATGAAATATCAAGAGGAAATATCCAACCATTAGCCAATGAGGTGTTTACACATAGGATAATTAGGATAATCAAGAGGATTAATTCAAGAGTTAATCAAAGGGAAATCTATACAAAATAAATTGTATCTTGAAATCTACTAATCATAAATCAAAGATAAAAAGTGATTATGAACAAGCAAAATTCAAGCTTCAAGATGATGGTAACCAAACCTATTTTCTCCACTTTTAAGAATTTGCCAATTGAGAAAAATAGTGAGATTGGTCTCTAATTAAAGCTAAAAATCCCAAGAGTTCAAAACCAAAAAGAAAAGTTGAATCCAACTTCATTAAAACACTCAAAAGAATTTTTATCTAGTGGTGTTCAACACAAAAATTGAAGAGGCAACTTGAATGAGCACATGGGATAAGGTACTATTGGATAGAATGGAAGAGGATAAGGAGAGAGAGTGGGGGATCAGATTTGAGAGCATGAAGGGCTAGGATTGGTGCTCTAATTTAACCTAAATCCAAGGGTTAGGAATGAAGGAGAAGGAGTTCCATTTAATTACCAAAGAGCCATAGAGTTTTCCTATAAATAGGGGCCCTTGGCCCTCATATTCTTCACACCAAAATCAGAGCAAGGCAATCTGATTCTAAGAGTAAGAGAGTGAGTGAGGGCCTTGGAGAAAGGAGGAGCAAGTTCTTGGTAATTTTTCTAGTTCTAGCTTTAAGTTCTTTAAGTTTTAGTTCTTAAATTCTTAGAAGTAGCTTAAATATGCTAGGATGATTTTATATAGATGTTTTTATAGTTAAAATTGCCTTTATCTCGAAAAATTGATGAAGTAGAGGTTATGGCAAAATTTCGGGAGAGATCATGAAAGTAACGAAGTTAGCGAAATTTCATCGGTTTCGGAAATTCTGAAGTCAGCCATGAAAACGCCAGGATTTCATATTGAAATCATGATCACAAAATTCTGAGAAAATTCATGGTTAAAATAGACTTATAGGGATTTTTAAATATGTCAAGATCATGTCAAAATGATTTTTGTACAGAGAGTTAAAATTCCTCAAAGTTAGGCTATGAAATTCTGGAAAAATTCTGGGCAGAGGTACAAAACTTAAAACCTGGGAGTGATTCGTGAAGTCTGGGCAAAGGTGACTATTTTTACTTGACAATAGACATCCTAAGGATTCCAAGGAATTTTATGGATCCTCGTTTCGATTTTTGTAGAATTAATTATGATTTTTCAAAGTTAGACAAAATGCTGCCCAGATTTATACCAGCGTTGTTGTACGAATTTTGAGGGAATAAAGTGAAAAATAGAAGTTGTAAGGGCAAAATGGTCATTAGGGGCCAAAATATCTCTTAGGATATTACTTACGAATTAATAGATGCGATATTACCGTTATAGGATCAGCGTGATCGCCGTACAGACGCCAGTACCAACACCGACGACTAAGGTACGGACGCGTCTTTTGTAACACTAACTCGATGTTTATTGTATGCCTATATGTGATGGTTGTATTCTGAAATGGGATTCTGTTTTTAAAAGTTATTAACTGTGCACATACAGCTTTATACGGGTTATAGTCATGATAACGCCGTTAAGTTTTCCTAGCGGCGAGGACACGGCCAGGTATATCGTGGCACCTGGTGAATAGTACTGTTTGTAATAACATTCATATGCGGGTGTATATGGTGTGTTATTACTTGGTATATGTGAATTTTCTTGTGGTATCATGAATATCTGTCATACATAATTGTACATAAACATGAGGTTAACCGTTACCCGAGGTTCAATGGGTATTGAACCTCGGCTCTTACCATAGCCGGGATCCGAGTAAACGGGGCCCAGGAGACAAGGGTAAGCGACGAGATCTAGGAGCATTTGGAGATAGACCTTTTGTTTGTACTTATGATATTTGAAATTTTTGTACCCGCCATTAAGGCTGCTCACATACATTACGGTGGATTTATCGAGTTACTTTTTTAAATACTATTTACTTAGATGCTTTACTCGATCATGATACCGTGGAAACGCTTTCAAAAATTGGGATGTTACATTTTGGTATCGGAGCGGACATCGGCACGAATTTAACTATGCTACTCCAAATGGTCTGGTGTCTAGAAAGGTTTATTGTGGATCAGCCAATCGGTCACCCTCGCACGGTGAGGCCCCATGATATACACCGCCGGCGATTGTTTGAGTAACGGAGTTAGGTTCGGAGTTTTCAACTAAAGCATTTTATCCGGTATGAACCCGACTCAGTTATAACAAACCATTGGTGCCGAAGGCAAGGCTAGTCTATGTGGATCAGCCATTGAGTCACCCTGGCACGGTGAGGCTCCTATGATAGACACTTACCTGGCCAAACGGTTGATTAACTAAGTTAGGCTCTAAGCCATTATCTTAGAGCATCTTTTGAAAACAAATCTTGATAAAACCCTGGTATTGTTGTAGTGATAAAAGAGGCGAGTTTTCCCTATGTAGATTATTATGGGAGGAGAGGCGTGTAGCACGTCGGTCGATAGTCTCTCGGAAACGTAAAAGTAAGCGAACCCGGAACCAACAAATCCACCCCCTATGTCTATGCTCGAACCAGGACCATATTTCCCGCTCCAAAATACCATTTAGACCACGAGTATATGCCAACTACCCCGATGACGAACCGAGCGAATACCACCCCGAGCAAAGCATGCTGCCCCAATAAATGAGCCCGAAACCGTAGATGATCGAACCCGAGTACCATTTCAAACCGAGTACTTTGACGAATCCTACAACCCTAGACCGAGTGTATCATTTCAAACTAGTATATTAATCGAACCAGTGTACCACCTTGAGCCGGTAGATCACCTAAGCCCTGAAAAACCCCTTGTACCCATTCATAACCATAAACCCTCGGAAATATACCATCCTAAGCTAATCCTGAAACTGTACTTCAAACGATTAGCTATACCCTACTCTAGAACTTAACCTTGAGCTAATACATCTTTCGCTCCCGAATATGATATTGCTCGATAATCGATCTCGAACCGAATACTTCCGATCTAGAATATCTTTACAAAATCATATATGACCAAGGACCTTTTCATTCGGTATCCCGAACATAGTGTATTCAGAACCAATAGCTAGTATACCCTCTGAGTAGACCCTCTGAGCCAGAAAAGACCTATAGGATCAAATCATTCATCCATCGATAATAACCGTGCGTATTTCCAGCTGTTAAGCTACCAAGATGATTCCGGAAGTGAATCTTTTTAAACCCAAATACCCTGCGATGTGTCTTGAGTACACACAAAGAGCGATAAGCGCTACGAACGAACTTCCTAAAGGCGAGAACATTTTAGGCAACATGTAAACAATTAGTCATTAGTACGACAATACGGAAATGTTAAATATGATTACAGGTATTAAAGTCAGTTAGCTGTTATGGCAGGTATATTACCTTATGTGGAGTATGTATTTGTTTAGAAAATTAAGTTATTCCTTAATATGTGTCATTCTTAATAGAAAGATAAGATGACAAATTTGCAAGGAACTAGAGTTCCTAGAGGCCGAGGTAGAGATAGAGATAGAGTTAGACAAATAAAACCAATTCCAGTACCTAGAGCAATACTTTTTCATTGGGGTCTTGATCATCGTTATGAACGGGCATAATCATAATCAAGGCATCATTGAGGGCCGTATAGGTGGTCCATTTTGCTCTACCCCTCTAGGTCGGTTGTCTTCATAGATAGTGTGAGATACCTTAATGGTAAGGGACAAATTAGCTAGGATCGAAATACTCTTTATGGAGTATGTACTCAAGGAAGAAAAATCAAATAGTAAGTTGGTACCTAAGCAGGGGCGGAGCCAGGATTTGTTCACAAGGGGGGCGAGATTATGAAGCAAAGTGTCTAAGAGTTGAAGAAAAATTTTATGCAGATGTGTAATTTTTAAACAAATAATATATGACAATAAAGTCAATAAATATGAACTCTTCTACAGTTTAGACCTAGAAATTTTAATGATAAGGTGAAAATAAAAAATGTCATATCATAAATAAAAATATTTAAAATATGATACAGACTTAATATACAAAATATTGAAGAGAAATCTATTACAGAAATTAGGACTCTTACTCTATCTATGTGTTTTTATATTGTTAAATTCATCTATAATTAAATTTTTGTTAAAAATCAAAATTGCATATTTATAGGTGATTATTATGAAGAATATGTGATATGGAATTTTGTGAATTAATATGTTCTAAAACTCCTCTATAATATACACACACCCCGGCCTATATTTATTCCGAAGTCCCAACCGCTAGCTCTCCATTACTCACAAACATGGCAAAAACTCGTGATCTCTATTCCTCTCTCCCTCTCCATCTTCATCGTCACAGTCATTCCTGGCTTTTTATCCCTCGCCGGAGCAACCAAACATGGTGGCTTCGGCGTTGAACTAATCCCGAGACTCGCAAAATCTCCTCTATACTTTGAATCTTCATCGCACTTTCAGGAACTTCAAAACTCTTTCCTTCGGTCTAATAAGCGAGCCACACTACTACGCTAATTCTAAAACTAAACCAGAAGCAGATATACCAGAATCTCAAGTAACCCCTATCACAGGATCATACAAAATCTCAAGCCATGTTGTTGCGTATCCACGAGTGAATGATATACACCGATCAACCCAACCCAGTATACTTGAATTAATATATATTTTTTTATAAATTTTAGGGGGGGCGGGGGCCCACCCTAGCCCCTCCACGATTCCGCCATTGTACCTAAGTATATGTTAGGAGACATGTCTAGAAAATGTAGTTGTTAACTGTTGGCATCCATATTGGTGTTATAATAAAAACTTGAAAGTACATAAGAGGAGAAGTGAGGTTTATGTGGTATATGATATTGAGTTCCGCTTTTCCTTGTATGCATGATTTTGTTTTTTTAAATGTTTTAGATATATCTGGCCAAAACTCAAAAACCCCTTTCTTTATGTTGTTGTGAATAGATATGTCTTATTGAATAGAATTTAAGCATCATCATGAAGTTTATGATAAATCAAGCAATGCTTTGTATGAACTCTCTTATCATTTGGACCATTTGCATGATTAGAATCTAGTGTTCTCTAGGTTGACATTGAAAACCTTGTGTGATCATATGCTTGCTGATAAACACGTTTTGTACGATATGAGATTGCATTGGATATTTGCGCTTTAAGGTTGTTGTTAAAACTTGAAACTTGTATGATTTAATATATTAAGTATGTTACACATATGTTTAAATGCTTACTTTATTTCTGAAAATTTCCAACCAAATATAACTCATAGACAAGCATGTTGACCAATTGTTTGTTCACTCAGGAATCTAACTTGAGCATTTCACTTAAATTTTCCAAACTAAGCTAGTTTGAAACTATGTTTTTTGAAAGTGATTCTTCTTTAAATTTGTTAAATATTGTTAAGTGCACACCTTTGTTAAGTATTTCATTAAAGTTTATGCATGCAATTATTGTAGTCCAACCAGCTAGCTGTAAGAACTCTAAATGGTGACACTTGCATAGGGTGTTAGAAATATGTTGGAAGTAACACTTAAATAGTTAGTTGAAAGTCTAGGTGTTTTGTGTTAACCTACTCTAAAAAAAAAAAAAAAAAAAAAAAAAAAATTTGCATGTCTAATGATGCTATGACTTGTACATCCTTGTGATATTACTTGCTTCATTAAATTATATTTGCAAATCGAGTTCGGAAATTTTACTTCATTATACAAGAAAATCTTTAACGAATCAAATTCATGAAAGTAGCTTGGAGTATACTATATGTGCATTACCACTCTTTGAATTTTGCTATCACACTTGTGAAGGTCTGAACCAATAAATATTGTTGATATCATTTTTCTTAAATTACTTGACCATCCATTAACTTTGTTTTAATAATCTCTTCGTCGTAAGTCGATTGTTAGTTATTGGTGTGTTAAAACGAGATCAGTTTCAAAATGATGCATGCTAAAATTAGATGAAACCGAGGGATAAACTGGATTTGATTATTGAAATGACACTTGGTGAAATTTTGTGGCATGCTTTGCATAGGAACCTTGTTTTGAAATACATTGTACTTTTAATCCATTTAAATTAAGATTTCTTATCACTGTAACATAATGAGATAACCATGCATCATATATCCTTGTTTCATTTTGAATTTTTGATGAGCGTCTTCAAGTTAACATACATGAACTATTTGGCTCGACAAATTTGAATTTATCTTTGGTGCTTGGTAAGAACAGAAACCGTAAGGATGAGATTCCTAGATTTTAAAGACATAAAGCTCTAAATATGAAATTTTGAGTGTACACTCTAGTAAATCTGGATTAATTAAGAGTTAGTATTGTTGTTGTTGATACTCCTAAAACCCTACTTTAGTACACCACCGTCTGATATGTTGTGTTGAATTCCTGTCCAAACCAATTAGATTTCAGATATATAAAACATAAATTGGAATGTGTAGGTTACAGTAGTAATTGAAGTTGAATTTTTTGTCTTCTTGTTATTTGCATCTATTGATAAGTCTTTTGGACATGAAATTTGTAGTAGCATGTGGAATTCATGGAAACTAAATGGAACTTAAAAAGTTGTTCGGGATTTCATTGAAACTATTTTTCGGTTACTTTGTATGTTGACTTCTCCTCACTCCGATAAAAATATGGAATATAAAATCCTCATATTATGTTAGGAATTTAGCATAATAATTACCTTAGCAAAGAAAAGATTTGCCGTTGTAGTCAACAATTCGTGGGTAGAAACTAGTGTCAAGCTTCTAATATAGTCTAAGAGTTAGACTTGGGAGAGGTTTAGATAAAATAGACGAAGCAGATGCTTGAAATCTAGGTGTACGAATGTACACGGCGTGTCCCTAGGCCTTAAGATAGTAGTACTTATCCTTTGTATAAAATGTGAATTGTTATAGTGACCTTAGACTAGTATGTCTACAAGTACGTCTTGAGTCTAGCAAAATATTTACTGTACCAGGTAGTAGGGCTAAGGTCCCTAGTGTTGTGATAATGAATTAAGCCGAAAGGCCAATATGTGTTAAGCCGAGAGGAAATTTGAATGGGTCGAGCGGTAAGGCTGCGTAACCAAGCACGATGGGGAAGGACGAGAAGGTCCTATGTTTGAATCTTGTACCTAAGTACAGTAAATGAATAAGATTATTATTTGAATATTAGAGTGCATGCTAAGTAAGCATGCATAGTAAGAAATAGACTAGGTGTCTAGAGTTTTCGAGTTTATACGATCGAACGTCAAGGGCGAACGTGTCGATCCTTCGTGATCCGAGCGTGTCGCTTGGACCGGATCTGATTGACTAGACCTCCGAACAAATCGTGTTATTCAAAAGACAACTTCTAGCAGCACAATGCGGACGGAAGAGCTACGACGACAAAAGGGAGAAGGCTTCGAGAGGAGAAAATTTAGTCCACGTTACGCAAGACCATTCGAAAATTTTAGTTAAACATGAACCGATCACTTACCGGATAACGTTACCCCGAACCCGATTAATCTCCATAACATTTCTGTGTTTCTCAATTATACCAATCAGACCGCAATCGTGACATAGAGTATGAGGTGTTTTAAGTGGCCACCGTATGTAGGCGCCACGGAAACATTTTTGTTGTGTCAAAGTACGACATGACAAATACCTTCGTAATTAAGTCAAGTGAATTCTCGATCACCAGAGAAGCAGCTTAGATGTGAAAACATTCTAATAGGGTACATTTCTAGAATCTATGGTTGAAGTCTAGTTAGTATAGAGCAAATTTCGAGGGCGAAATTTTATTTAATGGGGGAGAAATGTAATACCCTAAAAATCTCACTTATTATAAATGTCATATTTTGACAAATAATACCTATTGAAAATAGGTAAATGTACGGTCTCAAATTTTGAGATGTGTTTATTCTATCCTCTAGGTAATTTTTCCTTAGGATTAAGATAACCAATGGTTTAATAAATTTTGTTAGGCATCATAAAATACCATAAAATACAATAAATACCATATTAAGCTATGGTTCATGTAGAATCAAAAAGAGCAAGAAAGTGTTATGAAAATACCTAAATAAATTTAGAGAAATCAATGGCAAATAAAGACCAACCAAACCTTCACTAAATTAAATAAATTATGCAAATCTTCATAAATTAATCAAAGGGTCTTAAACACCCATTTTCATAATTTATTAAGAGACTAAATTTTCTAATGCCTTATAATTAATATTTAGATCATATTTAAGTCACAAAAGGCCATAAAGAGTTATCAAAACATTTAAACCAATTAAGGGGCAATTACCAACAAGTAATGAGCAATTAAAATTACACTAATGGAGTATTTAGGTAATTCTCTACAATTAATACTAATTGTCATCAACTAAAGGTGTGTTAAGCTAATTAAAAACCAAGAACCAATAAGAAGTTAAGATTACCACTAAATGAGTTGTTAGCAATCATCAACTACTCTAAGAACCCCTAATGTAACAATCAAGAGATAATTAAGCTTGTAATTAAGTGTTAATCAAAATATTAATCAAGAGTTGAAAAGTCAACAATTTCAACTATGATCTAAAGCTAAGAATTAACCTCATAAAGCTTATCTAATGACCCTAATTAATTCTAACAAAGCACAATCCTTGTGAATAAAGGTAAACCAATGGGAATTAAGCTTCTAGGTGGTGGAATAAATTAAAACACAAATTAAAAATAAAACAAGGGGGAATTTCGGTTTTTGGCTCTTGAAGAGAGAGGAAGAGTTCTTGAAAAATGCAAGTTGCCCACTTGCTTGAAGGATAAGGTGGTGAGATGAAATATCAAGAGGAAATATCCAACCATTAGCCAATGAGGTGTTTACACATAGGATAATTAGGATAATCAAGAGGATTAATTCAAGAGTTAATCAAAGGAAATCTATACAAAATAAATTGTATCTTGAAATCTACTAATCATAAATCAAAGATAAAAAGTGATTATGAACAAGCAAAATTCAAGCTTCAAGATGATGGTAACCAAACCTATTTTCTCCACTTTTAAGAATTTGCCAATTGAGAAAAATAGTGAGATTGGTCTCTAATTAAAGCTAAAAATCCCAAGAGTTCAAAACCAAAAGAAAAGTTGAATCCAACTTCATTAAAACACTCAAAAGAATTTTTATCTAGTGGTGTTCAACACAAAAATTGAAGAGGCAACTTGAATGAGCACATGGGATAAGGTACTATTGGATAGAATGGAAGAGGATAAGGAGAGAGAGTGGGGGATCAGATTTGAGAGCATGAAGGGCTAGGATTGGTGCTCTAATTTAACCTAAATCCAAGGGTTAGGAATGAAGGAGAAGGAGTTCCATTTAATTACCAAAAGCCATAGAGTTTTCCTATAAATAGGGGCCCTTGGCCCTCATATTCTTCACACCAAAATCAGAGCAAGGCAATCTGATTCTAAGAGTAAGAGAGTGAGTGAGGGCCTTGGAGAAAGGAGGAGCAAGTTCTTGGTAATTTTTCTAGTTCTAGCTTTAAGTTCTTTAAGTTTTAGTTCTTAAATTCTTAGAAGTAGCTTAAATATGCTAGGATGATTTTATATAGATGTTTTTATAGTTAAAATTGCCTTTATCTCGAAAAATTGATGAAGTAGAGGTTATGGCAAAATTTCTGGGAGAGATCATGAAAGTAACGAAGTTCTGGCGAAATTTCATCGGTTTCGGAAATTCTGAAGTCAGCCATGAAAACACCAGGATTTCATATTGAAATCATGATCACAAAATTCTGAGAAAATTCATGGTTAAAATAGACTTATAGGTATTTTTAAATATGTCAAGATCATGTCAAAATGATTTTTGTACAGAGAGTTAAAATTCCTCAAAGTTAGGCTACGAAATTCTGGAAAAATTCTGGGCAGAGGTTCAAAACTTAAAACCTGGGAGTGATTCGTGAAGTCTGGGCAAAGGTGACTATTTTTACTTGAAAATAGACATCCTAAGGATTCCAAGTAATTTTACAGATCCTCGTTTCGATTTTTGTAGAATTAATTATGATTTTTCAAAGTTAGACAAAATGCTGCCCAGATTTATACCAGCGTTGTTGTACGAATTTTGAGGGAATAAAGTGAAAAATAGAAGTTGTAAGGGCAAAATGGTCATTAGGGGCCAAAATATCTCTTAGGATATTACTTACGAATTAATAGATGGGATATTACCGTTATAGGATCAGCGTGATCGCCGTACAGACGCCAGTACCAACACCGACGACTAAGGTACGGACGCGTACTGTAACACTAACTCTGATGTTTATTGTATGCCTATATGTGATGGTTGTATTCCTGAAATGGGATTCTGTTTTTAAAAGTTATTAACTGTGCACATACAGCTTTATACGGGTTATAGTCATGATAACGCCGTTAAGTTTTCCTAGCGCTGAGGACACGACCGTATATCGTGGCACTGGTGAATAGTGCGATTGTAATAACATTCATATGCAGGTGTATATGGTGTGTTATTACTTGGTATATGTGAATTTTTTGTGGTATCATGAATATCTGTCATACATAATTGTACATAAACATGAGGGTTAGTTACCGAGGTTCAATGGGTATTGAACCTCGGCTCTTACCATAGCTTCGGGATCCGGAGTAAACGGGACCGGAGACAAGGGTAAGCAAGCAGATCTAGGAGCCTTGGAGATAGACCTTTTGTTTGTACTTATGATATTTGAAATTTTTGTACCCGCCATTAAGGCTACTCACATACATTACGGTGGATTTATCAGTTACTTTTTTAAATACTATTTACTTCCGATGCTTTACTCTGATCATGATACCGTGGAAACGCTTTCAAAAATTGGGATGTTACAAAGGAAGGAAGAAAACTGGACACAAATGGAACAAGAAACTGAGAGAAGTTAATGCTTCACAAGTGGGTAAGGCATAGAGATAGATGAAAGCCTTCCTTTGCTGGTTTGGATGCTTTTAGGAAACTACTCCGAAATTAAAATCCGACATAATGATTCAGTGATCTCCTTTTGCTTTTTCTTTTTGCTTTCATTGTGCTGAGGGCCAGCATCTATTTCTTTTTAATTCCTGTTTTATTTCAAAATTATGCCGAGAACCGTTTCTATTATAACCAGTTTATCCCTCCCCTCCATTTTACAAAATTAAGGAAATTACTCTGAATTATCTCTCCTTTTGAATTCATATGTAAAAATATTGCTTTACCTTTTCTTGCTTTAACTAAAATAAAATATCACATTTGACATTCATCTTATCTAAATCCAAAATATATTATTGAATTAAGATATTATAGAGCGATTGAGAACAACATTTGAAGACGCCAATAATACTGTGAAAATATTACAAGAGAACGCACAAATATCCATTTTGTTAAGCTTTTTCTTTTTTAGCGCTCATGTTTGATTGTGATTTTAGGTTACAGGGACAGACAAACTAGTGAGTTCCATATGACAAACAAAGGTGAATTGTTGAGATTTTAACAATAAGTAGAGACAAAACCTACGTGGAAGCAGCTCATTGATTATATAAGCATGATTGAGGTACGTTGTATATAAAGATAGCTGTTGTATGTTGATGTTTTTAGTCCTCGACCATTATGGTAACACTCCTTGATCTTTATCTAATTCTCTTGATGAACGGAAGTTTTCAATTTCTATTAAAATAATCATACAGGCATGCAATTATTGTGCTAAAGAAAGTTTATTATTTTTTACTTATTTTCCAAAAGTGATGCATGCATATATCACTTAATGGCGGATCTACTTTTTATATTTTCTTCTTTTATAATGATGGTGGTAACTTTTGCTTTTCTTCACTCAATCATCACAAATTGGCTTTTTATTTTATGTTAAAATATATTCTTAAATTTTTTTTTTAATGTCATATGCTTAGAAAGGTGGCGCTTTACTATGAGAAAAATTTATTGGTTAATTAGTTATAAGAATGATTTCGGTGCTCATCGCTTTCTCTACAGTTTTTCATGGATGGGTCTGATACATAAGATTCTTCATTCCTGATTAATTTAATGGGAAAGAAGGGTGCGTATACGCCCTAAATTATTTAATGTGAACAATCATCTTTAAAGTTGCTTTAAAAGGAGACTAAATTATTTAATGTGAACAATCTTTTTTTAAGTTGCTTTTAAAAAGAGATTTTAGATTTTCTTTTAAGAAAAAGAGATGGATTTATCTGAACAAAGAGTTAAATATTTCAAAGCGGAGGAAACTAAAGTTTTTGTCACCATATAATTCTTAATACAAGAAATACTTAAAAAGTAAGGAAATAAAATAAATTAGTTAATTATAATAAATATGATTTAATCTAATCTCTCTGAAATATCTATGTGTAAATAGTTCTTATATAGAGTATCGGAATGAGTACTAATTATGTCATAAAAGAAATATTAAAACTTGAAGATTTATTAATGTAGGGTGAGAATAATTGATTGATCAGGTCTAAGAAGTAAGCAGAGGACTTGGGTATCTTGAATTGTTTCTTAAGAAACTATGAAGCTTCAGAATCACTCCTATGGCATAATATTCTTTTTTTGTGTGGATAATACAGACAAGCCGAAGCTTGAAAGAGGAAAAAGGATAACTAGATTGTGAAATCTAGTCCTAAATACATCAAAAGGAAAAGTCTAAGAAAAACATGATCGTTGATCCTTTAGAACCATATCAAGGCATCCTCTAGGAATGGTTGGAACCAAAACCACCTCCGCATCGACGGCCACGCCATGGCCTTGTTTGACCATATAATCAGCACATAAGATGTTATCTCTTGGAGTGTGATGAAGCTCCACATCCCAATCTTGAAACAAAAGATCTCTAGTCTCCCTAATAATGTTTCTGAGGGGGTGATCCGTAGGGCAGTCTCTCATGAGGATATTGACAGCATCAAGGGAATCAAAGTAGAGAAGAATTCTCTGTAAACCCATCTGCTGCCCTATCTGTAAACCTATCATAATGGCATAAATTTCATCTTCTATAACATTATGAAGGCCTAGGGATTTATAGAAACCCATCAACCAATCACCCTGAGCGTTTCTTATCACCCCCACAAGCTACTTGGTGTTGATGTCGAACTGATCCATCTACATCAATGCGGATGGAATTCGCAGGAGGGGGAGTCCAAGATTGCTCCTTGACGTTGCCGACGTGAAAAATCTGATGATTTAGACTCTGATTCGCATTGTTCTCCATGAGAAGATATCTGCATAGGTGTATCATTTCCCGGTGTCTATAATCTCTCCCTGGAGCGAAATTTGCATCCGGTTGTCCATAAGATCCAGCACCCCAAGCTGAAGATTCTTGTCCACGAGAAGTTCTGAAATCTTCCTCTTCCTTTTCTAGGTTTATGTTTGGTGTTCCAGTCAAGCCAAGCTTGCAAACTGCCGTTGAAAAACTGAGAGAAATAGTCAGACATTAAAATTTGTCTTCACAGGTTTTTTGCACTCTCACAATGTTTAATAATATGCAACACACTTTCCTCGCTATTACATTGAAATGGGCAAAAACTCTCATTAGTCAGGCCTCTCCGGGCTCTGAGCATGTTGGTGACAAATCTCTCATGACCAACTTGCCACATAAAAAATTTTACTTTCTCAGGAACTTGCCATTTCCATATCTGCGACCAGAAGTTGTTACTATTAACTGCTCCTCTGTCGGAAAGAAAGTGGTAGGCCGATTTCACTGAAAAGCATCCATCTTTTGCTACTCTCCAGGTAAAATAGTCAGGGAGGTTACTGGAGGGAGGGTGCATTCTAGTAAGAGCATTAATGATTTTCGTGGGTAACACTCCTTGCCACTTATGAGTATTCCACCTCCCATCCATCAATAATTGATCTCTTACCGTCTCATCTTCATTTACTAAGGATGGATCATGGACATAGGTTATGATGGGACGATCAAGAGGAAGCCAGAGGTCGTACTAGAATTTAGTTTCAGCCCCATTGTTGACTTTTTTACCAATTCTGTTAAGAAATTTATCCCAAACTTCAGATATTGCTTTCCAAGCGGAGGAGGAGTTTTTGTTTTTGGAAACATTAGGCACATGATGGTTGCCGCAGTTGTACTTGGACCAAAAACATTGGACCCAAAGTGAATCTTTCTTTGTTAGGAGACTCCAACAGAGTTTTATAATGAAAGCTTTATTTTGTTAGCGAAGGTTCTTAAAGCCCAGCCCGCCTTGTTTCTTTGCTTGAGTAATCTTGTCCCATGCAACGAGATGCATTTTCCTCATGTCTTCTTTTTGCGACCATAGGAAATTCCTGGAAATTTTCTCGATTTCACTAATAGTGCAAATAGGAAGGAGGGTTGATTGCATACGGTAGTTAGGCGGGACGATAAAACGGACTTAATAAGCATCGAACGCCCTTGCAATAGTCAAAAATTTTCTTTTCCACATGGACAACCTTTTCCGGGTTTTTTGCACAATGGGATGATATGTGGTCTTTGTTACTCTCTTGTGAATGATTGGTACCCCTAAGTATTTCCCAAGATATGCGGTGAGACCAATCCCAAGTAGCCGACTTCAGCCTGAGCTCTATTAAAATTAATGTTCTTAGAGCAAAACATTCGGGATTTGTCTAAGCTAATTTTATGACCCGAGACTTCAGAAGCTTTGCATCACTTTTCGGACTTCAACTATTTGAGTACAAGAAGCTTCGATGTAAAAAGAATGAGGTCATCGCAAAGAACAAGTGAGAAATCTGGGGACTGCCTCTTGAAGGTGAAAGGCTTCCATCGACCAGTTTCACATTTAGCTTTAATATATTGACCCAAGCGCTCCATACAGAGGACAAAGATGTAGGGACTTAGAGGATCGCCTTGTCTAGCTCCCCTAGATGGGATAAAACCCAGGCTTTCGTCTCCATTCCATAGAATGGACATAGAAGTGGTAGAAATACAGGCCATAATGAGATCAATGAGATTGCTCTCTAAGTTCAAGCATTTGAGAGTGTTTTTGATGAACCCCCAATCTAACATGTCAAAAGCTTTCTCCATATCTATTTTGATAGCCACAAATCCTGTTTTCTTGCCATTTGAGAATATGGCATAATATTCTGATTAGCGTTTTGGAATCTACTCCTAGTCTGCTTTTTCCGCCTTGCATTTCCATGCCACTAGAAGATTTCAGGTCCTCAACCAACTCTTGTGTCTGCAACAAAATATAGAGAATGTATTATATTTTAAGACTTACTGAGATGGGAAACTATTTTCAACACATATCATGTATATACCACAATATAAATAAACATGTCAGAGACGAAAAGAAGCCAGAAGAGACAAAAATAAATGAATAGGCAATAGAATAATTATTCCAGAGGCCTCCTCTCCTTTATATAGTAAGGTGAGTGTAACAGAATTTTGTACAATAAGAATCCTAGCCATACATGTGTCCTATACAAAGATATGCTAGCTAATATCTATTTACAATTTACTAATTTATTGCTAATTCTAACATTCCCCCTCAAATGAGAGGGTGTGGGACAAACACCGAGTTTGCTTCTAAAATAAGTGAATTGAGTGTGTGATAAGGCTTTAGTAAAACAATCAGCAACTTGTTGAGATGAGGGCACATATCTGACTTCAATAGAACCAGCTAGAACTTGATCCCTAATGAAATGAACATCGATCTCAATGTATTTGCTTCTAGCATGATGTACTGGATTAGAGGCAAGGGCTCGAGCACTCATATTGTCACACCATATTCTTGAGGGTTGTCTAATGTGAAGACCAATTTCAGTCATTAAAGATCTTAACCACTAAAGCTCCGCTGCTCCATCGGACAGGGACCTATACTCTAATTCAGAACTTGATCTGGAAACCACCTTTTGTTTCTTAGAGCACCAAGATACAAGTGTTCCTCCTAGGTATACACAGTAGCCACCCATAGACTTTCTATCATCAATATCAGTTCCCCCAATCAGCATCAATAAAGGCAAGTAATCAAAAAATACCTACTGGTTTGAGATGTAAACCATAGCTAAAAGTGCCTTTCAAGTAACGTAATATTCTCTTAACCCCTTGAAAGTGAACTTTGGTAGGTTTAGAGAGAAACTAACTAAGCTTGTTGACTGGTCTGGAAGTTGTTAAATACTGTAATGAACCAATTGCTCTTCTATATAGTGATGGATCAGCCATGGCATTCCCATCCTCAGCAGAAAATTGCCTACTAGTTACCATTGGTGTTGGGACAGGAGCACAATCATACATATTAAAGCGTTGCAGCAGCTCCAGAATATACTTAGACTTATTTATATAAATACCACAAGCATCTCACCGAACTTCTAAGCCCAAGAAATAATAAATAGGACCTAAGTCCTTGAGGGAAAACACAGTATTGAGCTTGAAGATGAACTTCTAAACAAAAGTGAGATTATTGCCAGTAACAATAATATCATCAACATAGATAAGGATAAATACCATGAGTTATTTGGACCTGAGAAAGAATAGTGAGACATCACTACAACCATTCCTGAACCCCCAACTAAGCAATATGTGATGGAGGTGCTCAAACCACGCCCGAGGAGCTGTTTGAGGCCATAAATAGCTTTCAAAAGTCGGCAACGTGAGTAGGTTTCACAGAGTCATGAAACCCAGTGTAGTTGACTCATAAATACCTCTTCTTGAAGATAGCCATTCAGAAAGCATTATTCACGTCCAGTTGTCGAACTTGCCAGCCATAGGTCAATGCAATTGTAAGAATGAGACGAATTGTGGTGGGTTTGACAACAGGACTGAACGTTTCACCGTAGTCAATACCGGTAGACTGTTGAAAACCTTTAGCCACTAACCTAGCCTTGTGTTTCAGAAGAGAGCCATCACCTGAAGTTTAGTCTTAAAGACCCATTTACAGTCAACGAGTTTCTGATGAACATAAGGGACAAGTACCTAATTCTGATTCTTGCATAAAGCTTCATATTCAACCATCATGGCTTGTAACCAGTGAGGAGAAGAAAGGGTAGCAGCTAATGTTTGGGGTTCAGCCATATGAGGAGATGGAAGGGTTGTTTGGCAGAGACCAATGAATGGATAACGAGGTTTGAATATACTAGATTTTGCCCTAGTAGTTATGGATGAAGATTTTGAGAGGATAAAGAAAGAGTAGGAGAAGAAGACAAAGGAGAATCTGAAATTGAGGTAGGGAAAACAGAGGACGAAAAGGAGGGAGGTGAGATTGGTGTGAGCGAGGTTGAATCAAGAGGTGGAGACTGAGAGACAAGAGATGAGGATGAGTCGGGATTGGGAGAAGAAAGTGAACAAAAGGAGTTTGTAAAGGGCTTGGCTTGTGGTTGGGGTGAAGTATGGTGGGGTGAAGTTGGGTCTAGATGATCAGGAATGAATGAAGGTATTGGACAAGGTATGGTTGGGCTTGAAGTGTGGCTTGGGTGATTATTGTGTGTAATAGAAGTGGATGAGGGAGTTGGGCTTATTGACCGTGGACTAAGAGGATTAAAAGAAATGATTGGTTGAGAAGCTTACCTCATCCGTTGAATTGGAAGTGAGAGATGGAAGAGAATTTATGGGCTCATTAGCAGATGGGCCTGAAGGTTGAGTATGACCTATATCAAGAGGAAAAATAGAAGAGTCAAAAATAACATGTCTTGAGACATAGATACGACCAGATGGGGTTAAGCATCGAGATCCTTTTTGATTTGGAGCTGGGCCTAAATAGACAAAATGTTGACTGTGATACTCTAACTTGTGAGAGTTGTAAGGCTTTAAGCAGGGATAACAAGCGCAACCAAAAAGCTGTAAAGAGTGATAATCTAGTACTTTGTTGAATAAACATTCCATTGGAGATTTGCCTTGTAAAACAGGTGTAGGAAGGCGATTAATAAGATAAACTGCCATTTGAAAAGCTTTAGTCCAATAAGATTGAGGAACTTTCGATTGAGCTAAAAGTGTTAGGCCCATTTCCACAATGTGGCTGTGTTTTCTCTCGGCCCTACCATTTTGAGAAGAGGTGTAAGGACAAGTGAAACGCATAATAATGCCAGAACTATCAGCAATGGGAATAAGATTTTTATACTCGGTACCATTGTCACACTGAATAGCTTTTATTTTTGACTGAAATTGAGTGTCAACCATATTTTGAAAATGCTTAAAGGCTAGTACCGCATCACCTTTGTTCTTGAGAGGATATAGCCAAGTATATAGACTAAAATCATCAATAAAATGAATATAATAGCGAAAAACATGAGCAGATTGAATTGGGGAAGGTCCCCCCATAAATCAGTATGAACAAGATCAAATGGTGAAGAGGCATGAGATAGGGATTTAGAAAATGGTAATCTCTTCGATTTACCACATTGACAAGCTTCACAAACAAAAGTATCATTAACTTTGAGTTTGACATTACAATTATAAAGAACTTGTTGTAAAAATTTATTGCTCGGATGACCAAGCTTGTAATACCAAAATAGATAATCATTCTCAGATGAACCAGCAACAGCAACGTTGGCTTGAGCTTGTGAAGCAACCCTGCTCATTGGATACAATCCGTGCCATGGACTGCCTCTCATTAGTAGACCCCTTGTTTTCACGTCCTTCACAACACAACCCTTATCAGTGAAAATGACAGCAACATGATTATCAATAACAAGCTTATTGACACTCATCAAGTTTTTAGAAACATGAGGAACAATCAGTATATCTTTAAGCAGGATATCAGAATCAGAACAAGGGATAGCCGTAGAACCAGTGCCATGTATCTTAGCCTTAGAACCTACAAGTAAATAGATGAAGGGCAGCCTTACCAACTGATTCCATAGAGTCAAGAGTAGAAGAATCAGCAGTGACATGGTGATTAGCACCACTATCCATAAACCAATCAGAGTCAGAAGCATCTGGAGAATCAGTATAGTAAGCTTAAGGAACTGAGTGTGAGGGAGGGCGAAAAGTGCGATCAAATCATTTGTAGCAATTTGAAACACGATGACCAGGTTTTTCACATAAATCACAAAATGGTCTGCCTGAACCATCATTATTAGAACGGCTACAAGAACGCTGAGAGCGTCCACCACGCCCACCACCACGCGATTGACCACGACCACCAGAGAAACGATCAAACTGTCGAGAAGAGTCAGAAGAAGTAGTGGCAAAGTTTACTGAGGGTTGGATGGATAAAGAAGAAAAATGGGTTAACTGGTTCAATCTGCTTTTAAAGGAGAGAAAGGCTGACTGTGCCTCAACCCAGTGAGACCCACTTGGTCAATGAGCTTCACAACGATGGCATTATACTCACCATCTAGACCATTTAAGGTATGAAGGATTAGTTCGTTGGACGAAATCGGAGCACCGACTAGAGTGAGTTGATCGGCGGTGGTTTTCATCTTAGACAAGTAATCGGACATGGAAAGGCCATTCTTCCTAGTGTGATGTAGTTCCGACCGATAGACCATAAGGCGAGATTTGGAGACTGCCGACATCAGCGCTCAAGCTTCACTCCATAGCTCCAGAGCAGTACGGCAATGCAATAGCTGAGCTCCGACCTCCAGTGTCATAGTGTTGTGGAGCCACCCAAGCAACATACAGTCGACAGCAAACCACTCTTCAAAGTCAGGGTTAAAGATAACCTCCTGTGTAGTCGACAAGACAGTCGTGATTGGAGGAATAGAGACGTCAGCTCGAAGATGATTTTGAAGACGGTTGCCTTCAATAAGAGGGAGAACGACAGACTCCCACACAAGATAATTCATCCGATCCAACTTGATCAACGAAGTTTGGCTAGAGGATTGAAAGAGAGAATAGATCTTGGGAGCAAGTGACACTGCGGCGAAACGAGAGGAGTCGTTTGTGTGCGGAATCGAGAAAAAGATGGAGACGATGTCATTTGAAAAATAGGTCAAAAAGTGAGTCACGGGAACAAAGCTTTGATACCAAGACGAAAAAAAGGCAGAAGAGACAAAAATAAATGAATAGGCAATAGAATAATTATTCCAGAGGCCTCCTCTCCTTTATATAGTAAGGTGTGTGTAACAAAATTTTGTACAATAAGAATCCTAGCCATACATGTGTCGTATACAAAGATATGCTAGCTAATATCTATTTACAATTTACTAATTTATTGCTAATTCTAACAATCGAGTCTTGAACATCTTTTTTTTTTTTTTTTTTATCTCGGAAGTTTTTAATCATCTATATTGTGATCCTCTAAAAAGCATTCGTCTTCAATATTATCCTTAGCTCCTCATATAAAATTTATTAACTGATAGATAATGAAGACGGGTGACATATGGCTGCTAAGCACCTCGCTTATTTTAAGTAGTTTGAACGTACACTATTTAAAATTAAGTCAACCCCATGTCTTCCAGTTAGGGGTGGAAATAGGCCAGGGGCCTGTGGCCTGGCCTGTTAAAAGCCTGGTCAGGCCTGGCCTATCATGCTAAAAGGCCAGGCCAAGGCCTATTTTGAGGCCTGTTTGTGTTAAGAGGCCAGGCCTAGGCCTTGAAATACGCGTTAGGCCTGTTAGGCGGCCTGTTAAGAGAAGGGCAAAACTGTAAATATGTAATTTTTAGTAATTAATGTATCTTTCTTTGGCTTTGCTCTGCCCCCCCTCGTAATTGTAACCCTAATTTTTCATCGATCTCACATTCTCCTCTCTCAAGTTTCAGCCCGCGTCGTCGATTCGGCCACTCTCAGTCTCGTCCTCGTCGAATCATTGATCCAGCCTCTCTTAGTCTCGTCCTCGTCGATTTCAGCCTCTCTCAGCCTCGTCGATTTCGATCTCACTCTCTCAGCCTCGTCGATCTCACATTCTCCCTCAGCCTCGTCGATTTCATACTCTCAGCCTCTCAGAGTCTCAGTCGCGGCTGCTTGTGGTGGTGGTGGTTCAGCATTCGTCCGCTTGTGCTGGTTCGTGTTCGGCCAGATCTCCCTCTAACCGACAAATTGGTAAGTATAATTGGGCATTTGGCAACATGTCAAATCTGAGACTTTAGCTTGGCCTGGGTTATCGATTTTCTCTCATTCATTTTTTGGTCCCCTGAATATCACTTTAGCCTCAGTGTGATTGTTCTTGTCTACCTAATGAAAGAGAATATAAAAATTTTATTCTCTGAAGGAGAATTTGATGAAACCGACATGGTGAATTCTGAAGTGGTGTGGAGACTTTATTTATTAGTTAATGTAGTAATAACACACAGAACCAAGTAGTGAACTTAAAAAAATTCCCAGATTAGCAGTAGTGAACTTAAAAAGCAAAGTAGAACACAAAAGTGGAAGCACAGAACCACTTCGGAAGACAATATATCCTTACTACTTAAATTCAGCATATTACCTGTCATAAAAATTTTTAAGTTCACTACTGCGTATTACCTGTCATAAAGATTTTAGCTTTTATTTTGATGAAACTTTATTTATTAGTTAATGTAGTAATAACACACACACACTGTGAAGATGAATTCCGAAGTGGTGTGAAGACAGATCAAACTTTGTTGCATTGATTAATATTCTATGCATATATTTTTATTGATGCGTTCTCCCCTGATTTCCAATGGTTATTGAATCCTTCCGTTGAATATATTTGTGAGTGTATATGGAAAGTAGGCCTATTTTGGCCTGTTTAAGGTAGACCTGTTTTCGGCACATGCTCGTAAAACGGGAGGCCCGTTTTTGGCTTGTAAATAGAGGAGGCCTTTCGGCCTGTTTTCGTTGGGGCCTGTGGCCTGTTAGGCTAAGTACAAGGTTTTTAAAAATAAAGGCCTCTTAACAGCCACAGCCGCTCGACCACTTCCCCGCATAAAGTCCGGCTCGTTAAGGGTCGGCCTGGACTTTCGACTTGTTTCTACCCCTACTTCCAGTATATTGCTTATCAAAGTATTTATGCATAAAGAAGCATCTGGACTAACCTCATAACCATGTAACTTTATCACATCCCGAACCCGTGCTACCGGTTTTTGACAATACCTTGAGGAAGCCCATCTCCTCCAAATATAAAGAATTCCTACAAAATGCATAAAAAATTAATTATTGTTAAGAATATATAATTATGTAATTATATATATATAATGTTCTAGATAGATGCGCTGTAATATTCTCTGTATTGTTTGTTATTCATTTTGTATATGTGTACAGTGCCTACTGGTTCTGTGTTTCTATAAATAACAGAATGGTACGCCTCAATCATTACTGAGGCTGTTACATATTTTTCTGTCCTATGTGCCTGATTTATCTTGGTATCAGAGCATTCAGGATTTTCCCTAGATTCATCCATGGCTTCAGCGTCTTCCCCTGCCCAGACGACTCCTTCCCGGGACCGCCTCTCGATCATCTATCTCGTCTACGGCTACAATAGCCAACACTGTCTCTAAAACCAGTCCTCTGTTCAATTCGTTTAACAAGGAAAACTCGGTCAAGTTGGATCGATGAAACCCTCACAGCTCATGATCTTTAAACCCAAAAAGTTAAATTACTCATTTCTTAAACTTCAGATTTGCCTGTTGAACAATGAAATTACTGAATACTACTGGCATTGAAATGCCTAGATTAAGATACCTTCATAACTTCAAGATCTTCTTGTAATAATTTTGCATATGCTGGGAAGAAAACTCTTGATGGACCCCCATCTAAGATCACTCGGGGTACATCCTGGAAAAGAGGGAAATGTTGAAAAGACTAGGAAAGGAATATGTCTGAAGCAGCAAGCAGGAATCAGGTACCAACCAAAGATGCTTGAAGAAGACTTGTCACGATGCGATCCCTAAGAGGCTCCACAATAGTATCACAAAGTTGACTAAGTTCATAAAATAATGAATTGCGTAAATAAAAAAATTCCAGTTACAGAGTTCTCAATCAATATATAAAAGTAACTGAGAGATAGGAAAAGAAAATAGGAGAAAATAAATTCTTCCTTGAAGAAGCATACAAGAAGAGACAGAATAAGAAATCAAAGAAAAACAATGACCCAAAACAGCTCTCCAGCCCGGCAGCAAATTTTCAAACTTAATAATAAGATAGAGTAATAATTAATCTAAATAATACATAATATTCCCACGGGAAATCCTTCTGATAAAGCCATACAGTCAACCCAAGAGTTGCCAGATATACTTCTCCCATTAAAAGGTGAGGAGAAGAAAATTATGTTTTAAAAGTTGGCATTGTGTTCCCGCCACTACAAGCGAGCAAAAATAGAAGAGTAGCAGACTGTCAAAGGTTTTTGTCTTTCCTTTGTGTTATTGAGGGAAAAAAAAAAAAAAAAAAAAAAAAAATAATAAACTGCTAAAAAGGGTCTAAACTCCAACAATACTGAGCAGATCGACTCTATGCTCATCAAAATTGCCAAAAACGCTAAGTATGAAGCAGATAGATGTTAGGCCTAATGAATCTGAAACATAATATGGTGAAAACTTCTTAGGCTTAAAAAAGGTTATATTCAAGCATGCTTCCTCAAAGCAAAGGATCATTCATAAAGAATGTAGTCTTTATGAACATTTTTTATTCGTTCATCATCATAATACATCTTAAAGAATGTAGTCTTTCATTTTTCATGACTTTTATGATAAAAAAACGTATTCATCCTATAAGTTACCAAACAAACACACTGTGACCATCCATTCCCAAAAACGTTACATTCCATATGATGCATTGAACCAAACAGGCCCTAACATCCACATTTTAACCACTTTATACACCTCTAAACCAGGGAAGAAGGGGAACTACTCCACATACTTTCAACTCCTCTTTAACCTGAGGTTTTGAAGGAAAGAAACAAATGATTGAATAGCAGAATATGATATATTTCTGATGAGACAAACATTACCACATCAAGTGGTTCGATTATTGCTTCCATTCTAGAACTTGAGACATCGGGTGAATGGCCCCCTTAGGTCATAGAAGACAATTTTAGTTCCTGCAAGAGAATAGTTAATTTAATGCGTCGATCAAGCATGTTTAAATTTCAAGTAAAGATATGAAATTTCAAGACGTTACCTATGTACTCACAAATACGGTCCTAGCAGCATTTATAGATTTTCTACACCCATCAAAGATATCCTTCTGTGCAAAACTATTGGACTTCTCGTCCTTGGATTTCTCTAAATCATAAAAATTCATACAAGGTACAATTCAAATTTTTTAGTATTCCAATCATTGAAGAAAAAAATCAATCAAGCATCAAGAATGTCCTAACATAACTCAAAGTACGAAGCATCCAATGAAAACATTTCTTGTCCTCTTTCTTAAGACCTCTCCACAAATCATTGTTTGCAAAGAAAGGAAACAAATAAGATGACCATAATTATGCATGTCCATTGATGTAAATGTCAATTACAAAAGCATCGTTCAAATCAGTACTGCATAACAGTTTTCACCCATACTCATGACTGCATCAATATAGAGGAGCAAATCCAAGATGGCACAAATGCATTGATAGAATGAATGACTTCTCGCATAGCCAGCACTAAACCAACATCTTAGTTAATGATTTAAGTAGGATATAAAGATCAAGCTGAGATCTGAAGGATATGACACCCTCAATAAATTAGTAAAAATACAAAAGAAGTTATAAAGAATTACAGGAACTGCTTTACTAATAATTACTGATGTTCCTTTAAGAAAGAATCCCTCCAACTTGTTTAACAAGCCACATTCAATGGTTATAAATTCTACCTAGCAAAATAAGTAAGCAGGATCAAATTTTCATTATTCTCTAATTACTCCATGTTGTCGACCCACATAGTGGGATGAAGCTTGTTGCTACTGTTGTTGCCTTTTTTCACTTGTGATCAGCATGGTAAGCAAAGGAGTTTTTGCTTTATTTTTATTGTCTTTCTTTTACTCTGTTTAAAAAGTAGATTCTGCATATGGTACATAACCGAAATGCTTGCGACAGCTACTTATGAGTCTTTCCTGGGACCTTTTACTTGTCCATTGCTCCCCAATGCTATGTTCCATTTTATTAAGCTGAGTAATCGCATACTGTAGATGGCAGAAATACCTGCATCAGCTTAATGCCACAAAAATGGAA
The DNA here is from genome assembly GCA_019022655.1 of Acacia acuminata. Lineage (NCBI taxonomy): Eukaryota > Viridiplantae > Streptophyta > Magnoliopsida > Fabales > Fabaceae > Acacia > Acacia acuminata. The sequence goes on from JAFJYI010000041.1 coordinate 3,802,343, forward strand.
GACTTCAATAAATACATTTGGTACATGCCACACCCAGATTTATAGAAGAATAAAAATAGGCAATTATGTTGAAAGAGTTTTCACAATAACATCAAATGACTTGCTCAATGCAGCAGCTCCCAACTCTATCTTGACCATTATCTAAAGTTTCGGAAAAAATTAACTTATTTTTCCAGTGCAATGCAATGCACGAGATAAATAATAACATAATAGCAACTTTTTATTGAGGAATAAATTAATTCGGAAAAAAATTTAGGTTTGGAAAATTAACTTATTATAAGTCATCAGCCAGCTATGATTAAAATAATATAAGTTGTTTATATTTTTATTGGATGAAGTTCAGATGACGCGATATTCATAAGGTATGTAAGTATTTCTCTCCAGCTTGTTTCTTAATCATCCATGTTATCCTCAATATCACCATTTCTCTAAAAAAAAAAAAAAACAATCAGCTAATGGTCAGTTTGTATTTTTACACATATTTTAGAAGTTCATAGCTTCGTTACTTTTCTCCCTAAAAAAAGTATATGTGTTGGATGCATTTTTGGAAAACTTTTATGTGTATTTTTGCTCATCAATCCTAAAAAAAAAAAAAAAAAAAAAAAAAAAAAAAAAAAAAAAAAAAAAAAAAAAAAAACACGGTTAATTGACAATCAATGTGTATTTTTGCACATATTTTACAATTTATTAGTTACTTTTACCCCTCAGAAAAACATTAGATGTTGTGTAGTTTTGTACATTAACCCTATTTTTAATATGTACAAAACGAAATACATTCATACACATAGTGTATATGTTTTGTACCCAGCTAAAGAACATATGCACCCAGTCAAGGATTTGAGTTGTTGGGTAGATTTAAGCCATTAATTCCGCAATAGGGGATTTTTCAAGAATTTTTATTTAATAAAATTTTAATAGTAGTAATATGGGTTAATTAATATTTAAATTTAAAACCGTCAACGTTATTGGGCCATGTATTATTTCAATAGACTACAGTTCACGGGGTTGAATAATGGTTGAACATACCCAACTTTTTTTGGTAGAACTTTGTTTGAAAAAATAACCGTCAACTTTATTTGAATAATGGTGGGTTGAAGTGTTGAACAACGCTCTGTAACAACAAAGTTCTACCAATAATGGCGAGTTCAGCGAGTTGGTATAGATGGTAAGGGATCCTAACTGCGCAAATGGTCGTGGGTTGATCCTCTGTCGTTGGGCTCCTTTGGTAAGCGATCTCGTAAGTCCCGATAAGTCTTCATAGAGCCGGGGGCCGTCTTCGGCCTTGGTGGGATCGATGTCGAACCCCTCCAAAACTTTTTTAATATCAAAAAAAATAATGGCGAGTTCGAGCCTTATGAATGTAGAAAAGCTTCGTTGGGAGACTCACCTATCATAGCCAGGTGTGCGACGTGGGTCGGATCCGGAGTAATCAGGGCGAAGCTTTGGATCTGGGATGGACAATCAAAAAAATAATGGCCATGTATTACATTTAAACTTTTTTTGGATGCAAAAGTAAGTATAAACACTACAAAAGAGTTGGTTACATTTACATTTTTGGTAGAACTTAATGATTATTTTTTACCTTAACCTTTTAAGAAAAACAACTCAACTTTTACGTCAAAGATAAATATATTTCATTAATTCATTGTAGCATAACAACAAAGTATCTTTGTAGGCTTTTTCTTGCTTGATACATCATATAGAGGTGTTAGCCAAGAACCTTGACTTATATTTTTAACTTATTTTTAAAAATTAGAAGGACATGTACTAACAATGAGATTTAAACTCATTCTGCCACTAACTACAAGATCATTCCTCGTTAACCCTTAATAAATAACTGCATGATGAGGCTACAAGTTGATCCAACCGGAGACCTCCCACTTACATGGGCTTTCTTGCCACTAGAGGTCATTGGCCCTTGCATGTAGTATTTCTGAACCACCCTAATCTCCTTTTAGTTTCACACAACTGCTAATCATTTAAAGACAAGAAATGTAAGAAATCCATGGCTCTGTAAATGCACAAGAAGTAGCCATGAACAGGATAAACCAGCACCCAAATAAGAGGCATTCTTCAATCGGAGGAGGAAAATATTAACCACCCTCAAAACCTTTAGCATCTCCATCCGATTCGAACTTAGAAGCATACCTGCAACTTTCCCTTCCAGCTCCTATCTCAACATCTTATTAGATACTGATGGCATCCGATGAATCTGAAGACAAAACAACATTGGAAATAACGCCATGGAAATCGTAGAAATCTTAATCCTTGGGATCTTTATATCACCAGGCATAAGGAATAGGACACCCAATTGAACGAATATCATAGAGATAACCGCCACCAACAGTCTCCGAGCAGCCAACCAAGCAAGTCTGAAAATTAGATACAAACCTTCCTCTCTTTTCATGTTCAAAAGGCTCATTATCTGCCAACTTTGCTTCATCTTGCTAGCCAACCAGAGTGGGACTGTAGATGCCAGCAAGCCCTGTGTTAAAAAGCTTGGGTGAAATGGAACGGAGCCAAGGACCCAAGCTCCTATACCTATATTAACAAAACCTAGAACTGTCAATCCGTTTTTCAATCCCCTAATGTTGTCCATCGATTTTCTGAGCAAGTCTCGAAGCTCGTTTTCCAGTAAAGAAGTGGGGATGGAATTAGGGTTTTGGCCGGAGCATGGAGTTTGAGGGTTGTTATTGGCGGGTGAAAATGTGGGTTTGCTTGGCCGGAAAGTGGCAAATGGAGCCGATCTTATGAAGCAGGGCTCAAGAATTTGGGATTTCTGAGTGGGGTGTGAAGGGGTTGAAGAAGATGAAGCATGAAGAAGATGGAATTGAGTGGAGGATTTTGAAATTGTGGTGGAAGGCAGTGATAGTACATAAAGAGAAGATGTCAACAAATTGTTGGTGAGCCTCCGTGAAATAAAAAACGCCATTGCTGTCAAACATAGGAGATTCGGTGAAACCGGCGGAGAGGGTGGTGTTTGGCATTAGGGAATTTAATAATTTATACCACATTAGCCTTTTGAAGGGGATTTTAGCGCACAAAAAATGAGTAATAGCTTTTCAAGGATAAGTTTTACAATTTATAAGAGGTAAATATGTGAAAAAAAAATTGTGTTGATTTATAAGAAATAACTTTTAAAACCACGATAGGAATGCAGTTTTATCTCATCTCAGGTTAAAAAAATAAAAACAAAAAACTCTTAACTTATATAGGTAAATATGTGGAAAAAATTGTCTTGGTGTTATGAATATTAAACTCTTCCTCTTCATGTTTTTCCAGGTACCACTCATTACTCCTCCACTATTCCTTTAACCCTACATCACATCTACGTACTTTATCATCCATTATTTGTCATTTCAATATGAGTGTTACTTATGTTCAGATCTTTGTCATTTCCAGTTCTTTGTTGAGCAAATCTAGAGCTTCATCCACCCCTTTTAATTTACAGTGTGCATTGATGAATGAATATACTGCAACTCCAACCAAAGTGCCTTTTCAGTTTTCAAACAGGATGACATCCCAGAGAACTTGGTAGACGCTCCAGTAAGCTCTCCCTTCTTAATTTGTTGTCAAAAGAAAAGCCAAAAAGTTGGCATTCTTAACTTTTGCTCACCTAGGTGTGTTTGGGTTCAACGTTCATAGAGCGTTTGTGTAAAAAAAGCCAAGTGGGAATCACAATGTTAAAAAAGTCCAGTAGGAGTTGTTTGAAGTAACTTTTATCCTACTGGGCTCTTGAAAAAAACTGTAATTAGGTGGACGCTCACTAAGGAGCGTTATGCCACTGGAAAAGTTGAGATCAGCGTCCTGAGCTGTCGTATCTCGTCCAAAAGGGTGTTGAACACACAACACGTGGTGAACCCCACAACTTGTGGACTTCCTTATTCATATAAAAATAAATTAAAAGTTGATTTTGTTTACATTTAAATCATGAACCGTAATTTTTGAAAATAAAAATTTTGGCCATCCAATAAGATTTTTAAATATGTGGTTTATTACTTTTTTTAAATAATAAAAAAAAATTCAAATTTAAATTTTTATCTTCAATTATTACAATATATACAATTAATATTAATATATATAGTATTCAATAAGATTTATGTTTTTTTTAGTCATTTTCCATCTCAACTGACTTTTGAACGGTTAACTCAAACACGTTTCCGTTTGAAAAAAAAAACTCATTTTTGTTATCATCAATCCAAACACAAATCTTATGACTTTTTTTTCCTATCTCACTTTTATAAAAGTCGAGATAGAAAAATAAGTAACTTTTCTCACCGCTAACACAAACAGGCTCCAGTGAGTCCAAAGAGAACTTACTTACAAAATTGAAACATTTTAGCATTCAGAATTTTACGTTTCAAAACAAAGATAATATGTGGGTCCACTGCAACTCCTCCAGATAATATGTCATTAAAAAGCATATAGCACTTAACCATGTCCCCTCTATTACACTAGGCAGCTATGACTTGGCAGTACATTATTTTGCTAGGTTTCATATCCAATAACAACAGTGCCTTCAGTAATCCTATAGCTTGATCAGCCTCTCCTTCATCGCATAGTTTACATAGTAGCTTAAAACAGGAATTTTTACCTACAACATTCCCTCCCTGAAAGAAAGAGTTCATAAGCTTTTCTTAGAAAGTTAGCTTCAAATATCCATTTTATCATGGCTGAATAGATTTCAACACTTATTTAGTTAAATATTCTAGCTTGTTCAAAAAACTCTCAGCTTCTTCAACCTTGCCTCTTGAGTCTTGAACACAAACCTACAATGATCAACTTGTGGGTAATAGAGTTTGGCTTCACTCCTTGAGTCTTTACATAATTTAAAAATTCCATTGGAATAAAATGACCGAGGTTTCTAGACAACCCTGAAGCTAGTACATTATAAGTTACAACATCAAGCTTTAAACCCTTTTCCTTCATCTCTTTAAACATCTCATAGGCAAGATCTGGTTTACCCTGTAGGTAGCAGCCTCTGATAATGGTCGTGTAGTGTTTAATATCCAAAACCATATTCTTATGATTCATATCTTCTAAAAGTTTTTTGGCATCATCCACTTTCCCCAGTTCACATAAGGCAGCTAACACATCATCAAGAAACATTCATCATGCAGGGCTGAAGCTAATCATGTCATCATGCAGGGCTGAAATCTATCCGCCAGATCCAAATTGTAGGCCACTGCATCAAGAAACATTCCAGACTTTTTAACGTTTTTCAAATCTATCCGCCAGATCCAAATGTCTGCCTACCTTACGCAAGCGAGGGACAGCTAACAATCACACGATTTGTTTTAATTCCCTCTGAAATCATGTCATCATGCAGGGCTGAAGCTTTATGCAGATTACCACTTTTGCAGTATCCCTGAATCAATTCACTATAAGTAAATACATCAAGAACCAACCCTTGCTTTTACATATCAAGGACAACACTATCAGCATTATCTAATTTCATTCCTGTACAAAATCCACGAATAATGCAAATATCTCAATTGGTTCATTGGCCTTTCTTTTTCTCCCTGCTTGAAGCACTTGATATCCCAAGTCAAGTCTATGAAGCTTGCACAGGCCCCCTATATAAGTTGAAAAATAAAAGGAACAGACAGGCACCTCAGCTTCATCAATTTCTCGCATCACATAATCTGCTTCTTCCAATTTACCACAATTAAAGAGCTCCTTGATCACAATCGTATATGAAAAGTCATTTGGGCTTAAGCCTAACCAATTTAGTCGCTTGCATAGCCATATCCACCTTATCATGTATAACCAAGCGATTTATGAGGAAGTTACAGGCAAAGATGTGTGGAATCCCATGTCTAGTTTTAAAGACAACCAATTACTTCATCAAACATATTAACACTGGCATATGTTTTGACTAATGCGTCAAAGGCTCTAAGCAAATGCAGATTCCTTTCAATTCTAAAACCATCCAACAGTTCTTCGAACAAATCCTCTATTTCAAAATTCAGTTTTACAACCAGAGCCATGAGTTTCACAAACAGGGAATCCAGTTTCCTATTCAAGTTCCAATAACATAAAATTCTAGTCAGCGCCGCATACGTTGGGATATTGTGTTGGAAACCTTGTTCCTTCACTTGATGAAAGAAGGATAATGCAATGGCGGGCTTTCTAAACCAACAGTTCAATATTTCAACCACCGAAAAAGTATCTATCTCAAAGGAATTATGTACTGAAGGAGAATCACCGGAGCAATCACGCGATAGTTATTGGAATAATACAGTTTCATCATAAGAAACGAGTTAGGTGTCGTCTGACAAGTAGGCAAGCACCGTTGACGCTAACTTGCGGCTACTACAGAATGTTCCGGGAAATTTTAATCTAAGAAACAAATCACATGTAAAACAAAAGAGCCATATAGATATATTAATGAACAAAGAACAAAAACTAAAAACTGCCGCCAATGAAATAATATCACAAAATAAAAGAATCGAAATTTCATCGTCGCACTCGATATCCGAAGACAAGAAAAGAAAGAACGTAGAAACTAGAAACAGAGACGAAATCATAGGCAAAAGACGGCCATGATAAGATCACACCGTTAAGCCATAACATCAAAACTGAGAAGCATAAGCAAGAGTGTAAAGGGAAAACAGAGCAAATGTAAACATAGAAAACAAGTGAGAGAGAGATGGAGCAACTAAGGTGACTAAAGTAGAAAGTGCTCCGATGAATGGAAGCACCTGCGTATAGAGAAGGGGGAAGACGATAGTGAGCTGAGATAGCGCATGGAGGGCGAGAAAAGCGAGTAACAGAAGGCGCAGGTGCATCTGGCCACTAAAGCACATTATGCTCTCATCACCAACGAGATTGATTTTAAATACACATGTTTTTTTTTTTTTTTGGCTCAAAAGGTAATTATATTAATGGGAGAATTCCAATAAAATACCAAATGAATTTGTAAAACCCATATAAGGCCCTTGAATTTGTAAAGTGACTCACAGGTGACACAGACTTATCAGGGATATGCAATTTCGTGGGAAATGACCCTAATGCCCTTCCTTCCTCTCTTCCTCTTCCCCCTTCCTCTCTCTCTGAACCAGAACCACTCGCCGCCGCATGTTCGTTCGCCGCCGTCTACCTCCGCCGTCGACGCACCCTCCACCTTGGACGCCGCACCCGCCCGCCGGCACCGATGAAAAAGAAAACGAAAAACTGAAACACGAAAACGCGAGAAAACGAGAAACAATAAATTTTTTTTTATCGGTCGATTCGGAAGAAATTGGAAGAAGAAGACGTGAAGGAAGGAAAGAAGGAAAGGAAGCAAGGAAGGAAACAGGAAGAAGGAAGAAGAGAAAGAAAAAAACGAGAAAATGCCGTGGGCATTCTCGGGAATGCCTCAGGAATGCCTTACATTAAGGCATTTTTAATGCCTTAATGTAAGGCATTCGAGAATGCCTTAGGCATTCTCCGAAGAATCGCTTTTTTTTTTTTTTTTTTTATACTTCTTCCTTCTTCTTCTTCTTCTTCCATTTTTCTTCTTCCGTCACCCCGTAAATCATCTTTTTCTTCCTTCTTTCCTTCCTTCCTTCACATCTTCTTCTTCCACTTTCTTTTGGATCGAAACTGATCGAAAGCAACGATTATTCTCGAGAATTCATCGATAATTCTCGAGAACGCGAGAATGAAACATATTTGAAGTACGCTGATTCTCAGGAATTTTACCAAATTCTTGAGAATGCCCAAGGTTTTACAACCATCGTCATTTACAAGTAAACCATCGCCATTTACAACTGAGTTCTTGCCTTTTCCATTCTTGCCTAAATTATAAAACATAAACTTCATCATCATTTATAAGTAAACCATCGTCATTTACAAGTAAACCATCGCCATTTACAATCGAGTTCTTGCCTTTTCCATTCTTGCCTAAATTACAAAACATAAACTTCATCACCATTTACAAGTAAACCATCGCCATTTACAAGTAAACCATCGCCATTTACTTTGAGTTCTTGCCTTTTCCATTCTTGCCTAAATTACAAAACATAAACTTCATCACCATTTATAAGTAAACCATCACCATTTACAAGTAAACCATCGCCATTTACAAGTAAACCATCGCCATTTACAACTGAGTTCTTGCCTTTTCCATTCTTGCCTAAATTACAAAACATAAACTTCATCACCATTTACAAGTAAACCATCGCCATTTACAAGTAAACCATCGCCATTTACAACTGAGTTCTTGCCTTTTCCATTCTTGCCTAAATTACAAAACATAAACTTCATCGCCATTTACAAGTAAACCATCGCCATTTACAATTGAGTTCTTGCCTTTTCCATTCTTGCCTCAAGTACAAAACATAAACTTCATCACCATTTACAAGTAAACCATCGCCATTTACAAGTAAATCATCGCCATTTACAATCGAGTTCTTGCCTTTTCCATTCTTGCCTCAATTACAAAACATAAACAACAATCACCATTTAATGCCTTTTCCATTTTTATATATAAATCTAAAAAAAAAAAGAAGCGATAGGGCATTCTCGAGAATGCCCATAGCATTCTCTGTTTTTTTTTTTCTTCTTCTTCTTCTTCTGTTTCCTTCCTTCCTTCCTTCCTTCCTTCCTTTCCTTCTTTCCTTCCTTCACGTCTTCTTCTTCCAATTTCTTCCGAATGACCGATAAAAAAAAATTTATTATTTCTTGTTTTCTTGCGTTTTCATGCTTCAGTTTTTTCTTTTTCTTTTTCATCGGTGCCGACGAGCGGGTGCGCGTCCAAGGTGGAGGGTGCGTCGACGGAGGTAGACGGCCCAGCGAACGAACGTGGGCCGCGAGTGGTTTCGATTCGAGAGAGAGACGAAGGGGAAAGAGGAAGAGAGGAAGGAAGGGCATTAGGGTCATTTCCCACGAAATTGCATATCCCCGATAAGTCCGTGTCACTGTGAGTCATTTTACAAATTCAAGGGCCTTCATGGGTTTTACAAATTCATTTGGTATTTTATTAGAATTCTCCCTATATTAATACCGGTACTAAAAGTTACATCAAAACATGACAATTACAATAAACAAAATAAATCGAAACAAACATTAAACAAAAACAAACCAAAACAAGAAGACTAACAAATACAACAAAAACAAATCAAATGTAAGGAAAGCTAGTCACCATTGAAAATGCGGGAATAAAAGTAATATCAAAGGCTACGTCGGGTTCGGATATTCAAGGCTAGAAGTGACATGAAAAAAGGTATTGGTTGCAAAACCCACCCTATATAGGGTACACCTCCTATAAGAATAAGCTGCAAATTGATTAGCTACATAATTGCCCCGTCTTGGGTATAGGACAAAGAACCCAACCTCAGAAGAAAGAAGACAAATGATGTCCTGAAGAATACTTTTGCTCATCCATTGAAGCAAATCTGGTGACATCGACTAGCCACAGAACAAATTTTGGCTAACTAGCGTTTTGGATTCGCCACCATCAAACAAACCTAACAATGGTCCTCTCAAAGATAAAACACATAGCAGTAGCAACCATCAATAAAACCCTTCCCCCAAAATCGCAAATCCAAGCCACAACAGAAAACACCACCACAAATACCCAAAACCACAACAACAGTAGAAACACACATACATAAAACCAAGATCTCTGGCGAGGGAGACGCCGTGACAATAGCTCCCACCGCCTCAAGAACCATCTAGAGAGGGAGAGGAAAAACTCGCCCCAGAGATGAGAGAGGACCACAACCGCACACAGAAATCAGAGGGACGCCACAGTTGGAGTGACGATGAGGACGGATACCAGGGGAGAGTTGGCGCGGTGAAGGTAGAAGATCGCCACCTTGTTTGTCTTTGTTCCAAACCAAAACCATCTACCGCAGTTGTGGTTCAGGAGGAGGCTCGCTGGTGAGACAAAAACCCTAATGTGGTGGAGACGAGAGAGGGCGTCGAGAGAGGAGAGGAACGGTCTTTTTTCTCGGAGGCACGCATAAAGAGACGTAGATTTTAAATACATATGTTTGACTAAAATATTTTCCATTGATATATATATTTATAGTTGGGATTTGGGTAAAGGTGCAAGAATGCACACGCTTTACTCTGCAAAGTGCACTTAATATCATATGCTTTTCAGAGATGCAAAAATGCACATGAACTCTTAAAATTGGTGTGAAAATGCACATGCCGTTAAATCCCCCTAACAAACGTTACACACAATGTGAAAATACCAAAATACCCCCGAACTCAAAAAAAAGAAAAAGAAATCAGACCCACATACACAGTAAAAGCCACATCCACGGTAAAAGCCACCACCACCGGGCCAACACCTCAAGCTTTAGCCATGGAGAAATCAGACCAGAAACAATCCCACACGGTAAAACAAGAAACCAGTGAATCATTGAAAACAGAATTTAATGACCAGACCAGGGAAGCATCATAAATCGAAGAAAGAAATCATACCAGCGAAGCATCAAAAATGGAAGAAACTAAAATTATATGGTCCTACCACTAGCTGGAATCGAAAGCCATGAACGCCGGCACAACCACCTTCTGCTCCATTCTCGACAAACACCTCAGTCAGCTCACAGAGGATGACATTCTTAATGGACGATACCACGTGTCCGTACAGGAATGCGTCAACCTTATTGGAACAAATCGCAGGCGATCCAGCAAGTTATTTCCCTCAAAGCTTTGCTCGATCTTGCTGACGACAATTCCGGCACCGAACCCATATGGAGATTCCCTTTATTTCCGCTCAAGAAAATACCCACCTGTGAGTTATTTTTTCTTCGTACTGTCAAGTTTGTTTGGTTGCGGCGAAAGTGCAAGAAAATGTTGGGAATAGATGAAATCGTCCAATGGAGTGAGCTACCCTTTGCTTTGCTATCTCACAGAAATTGAACAAGAAGGAGGCGAGATGGAATGAGAAGGAAAAGGGAAAAGATAGAGGGAAGGGCAAAGTTGTAAATTACAAAAAGGAGATTTAACGGTATGTGCATTTTCGCACCAATCTTGAGGAGCGTACGCGTTTTAAGACCTTCAAAAAAGATATGACACGGGTGCACAAGACCGAGGTATGCAAATTTTATGTGTATTTTTGTACCTTTGGGATTTTATCCATTTTTATTGTCTAAATTACAATCAAAATCTAGCTATATACCAGAATTTGGTATATTTCTAGTTTTATATTGTTTTATAGGTGTTAGTACAAATCCTAAAGTACTGGTTTATTAAATGTCGTTTCATATGATATATTAGATGATCGAATTGGATTTTTTTTTTAAATATAATTGTTTACTTCTACTTCTTCCTCTCTGCTTATTGTTGTATTGCTGAGGCATTCTTTATATTATATTTTCGACTAGCTATACTTGTGATTAATTTTTTATTTATTTTCTGTTTCTTGTCCCTGTTGCATATATATTTGTGCTTTTGAGTATCCTATAGTTATTAAATTATAAAGTTTTGGTAAAAAAAAATTAAATTATAAAATTATAAAACAGTTTGTGATGTAATTAATGCATAATTTCAATTTTAAAAAATAGATATTAATATTTCATATTTTATAAAACTGTTATTTCACACATAAATAAATTTAAACTTTAAAATTTGATCTACACAATTCATAACTACAATACAAATAATTTTTTAGAAATAAAATAAAATTATAAAAACTATAATAATAGCTTTAGAAAATATAAAATTCAAACCATTTATTTTTAAATATGAGGGTGGAAATGAGATTCGAGAAAAAAAGAAGAGAAATGATCATGAGAGTATCCTCTTCGTAATAGAGAGAGAGAGAGAGTAGGTGCTAAAAAATTGAGATTGAACCCGCACCTTCTACTTATAACAAAGTTTTCATGTCTCTCACTTACACAATTGGTACTAATAAATTGAGATTGAACCTGCACCTACTACTTATAACAAAGTTTTCATCAAGGTTAAAACCCGGACCTGGTCCACAGTCGAACCAGTGCAGAGTCTTGGGTTAAGGGTTAGTGGGTCGACCAAGGCCTAGACCAATGAGATATAAAAAATTGGAAAATAATTAATTCTTCATCACACCAACCTAAATTTGACATACTATATATCATTTCAATACTTTGGATCGTGACAAAATAATCATATACTCCAATACTTATGACATATTCGGATATTCTTAACAATTTTCTTTCTGACCTACATTTGACATCCACTAAGCGAGTCAACCGAAAACAGAGAAACCACAAAATGGCGGTCGAGGAGCGAGAGATCACCGAGAAGTTTGAGGAAGTTGAGTTTGACGAGTGGGAAGAGTCGGAAATCACACATATGTTGTTTCAAATCGATATGAATCAGATTGCATTCTTAAAAAAAAAATTGAGGGAGAAATATTTTTATTTATTTATTTTTTTAAAAAAACGGATCGGCCTAGTGGCCTCCAGGTTACCCAAGTTTACGGGTTAGACCAGGTTCACGGTGGTCGATTTACCCTAAACCGGGGACAAGAGTTTCGCCCCGGTTAAGCGGTTTTTCCGTCTGAACGGGCCGTCCGGTCAGCTTTCACAAACCATGGTTTTCATGGCACTAGCCACTATGTCACAAAAATATTAACAACACTAGGACAACTTGAATTAGTTTTTCATGAGATTAAACCCGCACCTTCTACTTATAACAAAGTTTTCATGTCACCAGCCACTATGTCACAAAATGATTAACAATTTGACCAACAAAAAAAAAAAAAAAACGATTAACAACACTAAGACAACTAGAGTCAGTTTTTCATGAGATTAAACCTCACCTTGTACTTATAATAAAGTTTTCATGTCACTAGCCACTATGTCACAAAACGATAAACATCATGACTAAGACATCCTGAGTTAGTTTTTCATGTTTGTTTCTAGTTTTGAGGACCAAAAAAATAGTTTTAAAAGTATAATGACGTTGATCGGCATTATTACTAATAAATTGAGATTAAACCCGCACTTTCTACTTATAACAAAGTTTTCATGTCACTAGTCACTATGTCACAAAATGATTAACAACACTAAGACAACTTGAGTAAGTTTTTCATGAGATTAAACTTGCACCTTCTACTTATCACAAATTAAAGTTATCATGTCACTAGCCATTATGTCACAAAACGATAAATAACACTAAGACAGCTTGAGTCAATTTTTCATGTTTGTTTCTAGTTTTGAGGACAAAAAAAAATAGTTTTAAAAGTATAATGACGTTGATAGACATTATTACTAATAAATTGAGATTAAACCCTCACATTCTACTTATAACAAAGTTTTCATGTCACTAGCCATTATATCACAAAACGATTAACAACACGAAGACAACTTGAGTAAGTTTTTCATGATGTTAAACCCACACCTTCTACGACTTATCACAAAGTTTTCACGTCACTAGCCGCTATGTCACAAAACAATAAACAACACTAAGACAACTTGAGTCAGTTTTTCATGTTTGTGTCTAGTTTTGAGGACCAGAAAAATAGACTTAAAATTATAATGATGTTGATCGGCATTATTACTAATAAATTGAGATTAAACCCGCACCTTCTACTTATAACAAAGTTTTCATGTCACTAGCCACTGTCACAAAATGATTAACAACACTAAGACAAGTTGGGTCAGTTTTTCATGTTTGTTTCTAGTTTTGAGGACAAAAAAATAGTTTTAAAAGTATAATGACGTTCGCGCAAAAAAAAAAAAAAAGTATAATGACGTTGATTGTCATTATTGTTTTTTTTTTTTTTTTTGGCTCAAATTGTCATTATTGTTTTTTACCCTCCAGTTTTATGTTTAAACGCAGTAGAAACGTTATATATCTGTGCGTGTCAAAAAAAAAAAATTATCACCTTTTGCAAATAATGTTGCCACCTATTTCTTCAGTACTTTTTTTCATTATTATAACACTAATAGCTCAAGCCTCAAAGAATTATTATAAATTAAATACTAGGGAAATATTGTGGAGCTAATTAATTATTAATCTTTTTTGTAATGAATAATGATATCGTTTTGTAAACTTCGTTGGCAACCATTAATTGGTAATCATAATGATAATTTTCTAAACATTTATCCAAATATTTTTATTGTTACATATGGAACACATCAAGACTGAAAACAGAAATGAATTTATCCACTTGTTAATCAAATATCACATATATAAAGTGGCCCAAAATATCTATAATTATAAATTTATGAATTATACTTGCTCAAACTTTACAAAGTTTCTTTCTTTATAAAAATATACGTTTAGATTCTCATAGTCATCTTTAGGACCGAATAGATTTTGCGTTTTACTACTTGTAAAGGTGATATTGCTGCAAATCCATTTCACGAAAATGAAATCACCCTTTCACTCAAAAAAATAAAATAAAATTGTAATTAAGTTATAAATGATGCATTCATATTCATTCTGTATTGTATTGTGTACCATAAATTGATCAAATTTACTTCATATTTGAGAAAAAAAGGGGTTGATGTTTTAAGATTGGGAAGGAAAATGAAGGCAAATAGTTGGGTGATGGGGATGTCGCTTACCCAATTGGACTCCAAAATAATGTTTGATGTTAATGACATTAGGATGTGGTGTCCCATATAAATGAGGTGGCTTCTATGACACAATTAATTAATAGTTTTTGTCCCCCGTGCCTGTTCTTTTATTACTTCTTTTTCATAATTTGTCAAAACAAGTTTTAGTTACATTATTACTATTAATCTTTTAAATTTAAAGAACTGGTCAGATTCCATTTAACTTTTATAGAATGATTTGACCTTTTTATTTTTCAATTAATTATGGAAAAAGATATTCAAAAACCACCAAAATATGAGACACAAAATGGTCTCTCTAAAATGACATAATTCCTATGAATTTTTTAAGGACTATTGTTAAGATGAAGTTTTTTCCCCTTGAGATAACTCGGTTACCCTCAATGAAATTAATTATTCATTCTTTTGTTGTTGTTATCATTTTTAACTAAAGTTATTAATTACTAAAATATTGTTTCAAGTTTTACGTGAAATTAGTTATCATTACGCTCATTATTATTGTTATTTGATAAATTAAAGCTACTACTTATCAAACTATTTTTTTTTCCCTTCATTCTCAGCCTTGCAAATTAAGGCCATTTCGCGACGAAACTTAATGTCAAACTAGTTTTTATGGGACTTCACAAAATTAGACTATTTCATGATCTTGAATTGGGATTTTCAAATCTAGGGAGAATTTTTGTTCATTTCTTCCTTTATTAATCCATTAATTTTTAGGCTAAAATTTACTAATTTGTTAATCCTCTAGTCCTAAATATAAAATATATTTGGGAAGATAATCTTGATCCTAAATATAATACAGAATCTTTATATTTGTCAATCTTTTCTTTCTTTTTTCCCTATTGATACACTCTCAACAATAATCAAGAAAGAGAGGGAATAAATGAATTAAGAAAAATGACTATGATATTGCAGAAAAATACATGTCATATTAACTAAGGCAACTAACTTACTTAATCTAATCAAATTAAGTAAAAATATCTCATATTAAGGAACATGGAGTAATTATTAATCAACTCACTGTTTATTTAGCTTGAATAACTTTTGAGAACTATTTTTCTGGCCAAAATACTCCAATAACTAAATAATGACGAATATAAATTATAAATTATAAAACATATAACAAGCAGTATAATTTTACTAAAAGAAATGAATGAAGAATGGATTGACTACAGTGTTTTGTGAAAAGCATAGAAACAAGCAGAGATTACATCCAAATCAAACCAAATAGAATTCAATTGTTATGATGGAGTTGGAGGGTGAAAGCGTTCAAGGAAAGAAGCATTTGCTTCACTCTGAGCTTAGCATCTTCATCAATCAAGTCACCATTAAGAGGATTGAACTTAGGAGGAGGCTCGAAGGCATTGAGGAAGAACTCAATCTTGTTGTGGAAGTGAAGATCAATGAATATTCAAATTTGGCGAAGATGAAATTGGCCTCTTGCTCCTCCTAGCAACCCTCCTGCGCTTACAATGCCTGCAGCTTTGCCTCCCCACACGTTGGGTGGCCTTGATCCCTAGTCCATTGCGTTCTTCAATGGTGTCGTGTTCAAAAATGAGATGTAGAAAGCAAATTAGAGAGACAAATTATATTCCGGACCATGGTAGTGAAAACATAGATTTTACCTAAAAAATGTAAGGAGAATGAAAAATTGTAAAACGTAAAATCGTAACGTAGCAAAATCGTAAAAACATAAAAGCATTTGGAAAATTAGTAAAATCGTTTTACCGCAGAAAAAAAAAAAAAAAAAAAAAAAAAAAAAAAAAAAAAAAAAAAAATCGTAAAAACGTAAAATCGCAGTGATAAATCGAGATTTTAACTACCATGCTCCGAACAAGTGTAGATAACAAAAGGAGCTAATCGATACAAGTCAAAATTACCGAGAAGGATCATACCGTGATGAGAGAAATTATACTGCGGAGAAGCGAACGGGATGCTTATCGGCTTCGAGAATTTTCCGACGGAAAGCTTCTACTTCGGCAGGGAAGGTCCCATGTTTTTCAAGATCGGTGTTGATCACCTAAGCAGAGAAGCAATGTCGACTTCTTTGATTACAACACCTTCAACGGCTCCCTTGCTTAACTCGATCACTAAGATCGATAGGATCACCAAATTAGAACGACGAGCAAATAAGCAACATCAAAACAAACAGAAACATTATGAAACCGTAAAATTATATGATCCTTCTGTTGTACGACCTTTCCGAAGCGATCCATAAATCACCGCCACTTTCACCGTTCCTCCGGTCACGTGAAAGAGAATTTTCGTGTCTCCCAAAATAACCAAGTTCGAAAATGATTTTGCGTAAATAGGGAACCCGGGTCGTTTCCCCAACGAACTTGCAACGGGTTTGATTGGCAAGAATAACGGAACAAACAAGTAAAAATCGGGGAGGTTGATTCAAACAGATTAAAAATGAAAATAAACTGAAACAATGACGAGATATGCGTAAATGCATTAAAAACGATCAACCCAACATTCGATTCCGATACTTCCATCATTGAACGAAATATGAACGAACTCGCGTTTGGTTCGACAAAACGAAATCAAGCGTCCGTCGGTCGTAAAATCTCTCGACTAGACGATCGCTTAGCATTTGTCCGAACATTGGCGTCTCACCGTGCAATCGCACGAAACTCGAAATCTAGTTCGAACTCAGTCCTTGGGATGAATCAAATCGAATATTAAATCTAATATTCAAACTATTTTAAATCGAATCCAATAAGATAAAAACAAACGAGTAAAGTTACCTATTAAGCACAAGCTCTCTGGACGAATTATGGAATCATCAACGTTGGGTTAACCATAGAAGTTTAGCCGAACATGGTTGGGAAAAACGAAGAACAGACGAAGAATATGAAGAACGCGAAAAACATTTGAGAGAATTTCAAAACTTCTATTTTGTTACACACCTATCGGCCTCGCCCTTTCGGGTGGTAGGTAGTGTGGTTCTTTACTTTTATTTAATTTTTTAGCTTATATTTTCTCGGTTAATTTATGACACACATCGAGTATAAGCAAGCAAAGCACACACCGGTTTGGACAAAAATATACCGATAACAAAACTAAGGATAAATTCTTCCCGGAGGGATCAAAATATACAAATATCCGGATAATAGTGCCTAACCTAGGCGAATAACATAATACGCTCATCCGGTAATCAAAATAAATACCCAAAAATAACAACACCAATATTCACCTCCACACTACTCCGAGCCTTACCTCTGTCCCCGTCCGGCCTCGATGAACTGCCAAAGGGCTTAAATGGGGCTGGGATTCAAAATTGAATCATAACCGTTAATTTCATATAAAATGTATAACCATGCATGTGAGAAAAACCATAAATAAACAAATACCACATGACATTCAAAAGATCAAGGCACACGCCAAATCCGTAACTAGCGATTCTAATAGCACACAAGACAGATCGCAATGGTCCTAATAGCACACAAAGACGTTAATCATCGGGCACAAAGACATAGCAAAGCCTTTAATGCACACAAAGATGTTCCGGCCCATAGCGCTAGGAAATAAATGATAACTAAATGTATGCAATTTCAAGGTAAAACATACATACACAAGTCACAAGAAAGTATATGAGAATTAAGGTTACTACCTGGACGACCACTACTATAAATAATTTTCCCTAGCAGCACAATATCACAATTAGCCCTAAAATTACAAAATATAAATAAAATAAAATCCTCCTCAATAAATATTTTATTTGGTAAATTAAAATAAACCCAATCAATGTGTCCATATTCTCTAAATTCCTTTTCTTATTAAGGAATTTAATTTGGGCCCATATATTCTTAATTTTCGTCCTAAATCTGAAATTTTTCTGAAATAGAAGCCCAACTTCAAAAATTCATAATTAAATCTAGAAAACTCCTTTTGGATTGATTCTAAAGCCCAAATGACCTTTAATATGTCTATTTGCAACCAAAAATACTCATTTAGGCCAGACCAAGTCAAAAGTTCATCCATAGCCCAAAATACTCCTGCTGTCCGAAATAATGCCCTATTTTCAGGGGCTATTTGGAAACATTTATTTCTATTAGCACAAAATTCATAAAAATACAAATTATACACCAAATTAATCCTTGAGATGTCTATTTTCTCCCTGTAAAATATCATAAGTTTTCAAGTCCATTTACTAGGTCAAAATTCGTGAAGAAGGTGACTGACTCCACTCGAAATTTCCAGAAACAGCACCCTAATGAATTTCAACTTCCATATATGCTTCCAAAATTATGATCCAAGTTTAATCTCATACAAAATCTCATTTTAAACACTTTAAAACCACTAAAAACACCAAAATCCATTCTCAAAACACCAGTATGTCCAGCTGGACGAAAATTAATCTAACCAACAAAATGTCAAATTTCCATTCTAACCAACAAAATGTCAAATTTTCATTCTAACACCGTAATCTTGTCTATAATCATTCCTAATTTGTTGTTTGAACTCTTAATCATACTCTAATCATATTTAAGAAATTGGGCAGCAACTCCCCATAAACTTAGGGTTTCCACAATTTCAAGAATGCAAGAGAATATCACCATAAATTAATTCACCAACTCAAATACTCCATAAGGAGGTAGAATCACTAACCTTTGATGTTCTTGTAATTTCTTCTTCCTTGTTTACCCAAGATTTTCAGCCCCCCTTCATGAACACCATGAGAAGACAGATTTTGGGGTCAAGAAGAGTTGCAAAAAGAAGCTTAGAAGATATGGGAGAGGTTACCTAAAGCTTACCTATTGAATCCTTAAGCTTTTCCTTCTCCCTTTCTCCTAGAAATTTTCCACTCTTCCCTTTTTTCCTTATTCCTGCGTGCTGGACGAAATGGAGGGGAAGGTGAAATGGGTTTAATGTCAATTAAAAGGGTCCATACGGATGGCTAAATGGAGGAAAAAAAAAAAGACCTCCAACTAACCCATTATTTACCACTTTGCCATCATGTAAAAATCCAACCATTTAGTTAGAAGATGTTTGGCCAATTTTCTTCTTTCTTTTTCCTTAGTTTGGCCAAAAATTTAAGCCTCTATTAGGATAGTTTTAACCCACTTTGTTAACTTATAACCCATGCTCATGTGCCCATAAATTCTAAATAATTATAAGACATATGGCACAATTTCATGAAAATTATAATTTTAACCTTGCTTCAATTTTTTTTTCTTATTTTCTAAAAATACTCATGCAACTTCTTCTCATTCCTTTTTGGCCAAATTTATTACACATAACTTCATAAAAATTCGCATATGCAAATAATTTCACATTAATGCACATGAAAAATGAGGATGTTACATATTTTGATCCACCAAATAATAAAAACGTGAATGGGAATGTGTTGTAGCCACCATCTGGCTTAAAGTTAACCCAAAATGGAAATGAGCTCCAATGGTTTAGCCTAAAACAGAAATAAAATAAAAGTGGGTTTTAATTACAAAATTAGAGCCCAAATAAAATCCAGAAATATACATCTGGCTTCGGCTCCAAAATCGACCGCCCTCTTGTCCGAATTTGACCTTCACGTCTTCATAACAATTGTAGCTCTGAATCATCTGAAATATGAGACAAAAATGAGGCAAATCCAATGTCTGGTTCAAAAGTTATGGTAAAAATAGTGAAATAATGTAAAACTAAAATTTTATTATTAAAAATGGCTAAAATATAATCAAAGACCAAAAGCCCAAATAAGTGTAAAAGTCATTATTTATTAACTAAGGAGACTTAAATTATTAATCAAAAGATAAAAAGAAATGTATAAAATATTCAATTATCACCACGTCTGCCATTTGTTTTTCTGTATGTGATCAGACACAGAAACGTGGTGGATATATATATGCTGTGATAGGAAGAGATTCTCTCCAGAGGTGGCCATTCTTATAGGAATTCGGGATCCTTGAAAATTCAAAATGATTGGAACTAACGAAAGCACAAGTATATTGAATTGAAGTTGGGCGGAAATCATGGCGAACTTGAAATGGTAACTAGAATTGATTCAAATACGTAGTGCTCTTGCATTTTTTTACTTGGAAATGTGAGATTTCTGGGTATGTGACAATGAGGTATGCAAGATGATGATGTTCTTTGAACTGTGGTTTTAGCCGATTTCTTTGAAGTTTGAACTGTTTGACAGTCTAAGAATAATTAATAGTCAATGTGATTATCCTTTTTTTTAAAGGACGAGAAATTAAATTAACGTTATTAATACTTTCAATATTTATTTTTTTGCCAGAATTTTTAATATTTATTTTTTATTTATTGACATGATATCAATATAAAATTTATTTATTTATCCTAATTCGTTGACATGTATATATCTTCCTAACAAGTTAGCTTGATTAAAATTGATGAGGATAAAATTAATTTTTTGGATAATTTAATATTAGAAATTTTGAAATAATAATAAAAATAAGGAAAATTAATTTTCACCTTAAAATTTATATTAGAAATACTGAAGCACTCACTAAAAACGATTTAATAATAAAAATGATAAGTAATTGTATGAAAATAATAATTAATAAACTTGGAAAAACTAGAAGTTTCCATAAAATATAAAAACAATCATCACTACATTTTTTATAATTTCATATTAGAGATCCAATCTAATGTTGTCGAAAGCACGTAATTTTCCCTAAAAATAATAACTAATTTTAAAATTAATAATTAATAAACTTGGAAAAATAGAAGGAAATAAAAACATTCCCAACTACATTTTTCAATTTCATATCAGAGATCCAATCAAATGTCGAGAGCAAAAACTTAAATAACGCAATAATTCCAGAGATAAATAATTAGTAAATACTCCTAATATAATCAATTCTGAATTCCATTATAGCATTTCTTTCATTTATCTTTCTCTCTCCAATTTGAGATTAACGCATGACCTTATTTTGCTGCCATATTTAAGTGGACCTTTAATTGTCAATCAAGAAAAAATACATAAAATACAAAATCTAATGGCATATTTAATGTAGATAATCATCCTCTTCATTCTCAAGCACAATGCGTGATAATTTTATAATGAGGATTGAGGAGATGATCATAATACAAAGCAGAACGTTGTCAGTTACAAATTATGAACCTTCGAACGAAGTTAACAAACTATTAAAACATGACACTTCATCACAAGACAATGATTTATGAACCATTCTTGTTGATGTTGACAGCTTCAATTGATCGAGGAGCTGCTTCTTTTAATTTGAAGTTGAAACCAGAAATTTCCTGTTCATTCTGATGCTGCATTTTGCAAGGAGAGGAATGATATGAGTTGACTGTAGCATATGCAAAGAAATTAACATAACATAATAAGATGATTTTTTTTGTATTGTTGCATACAAAAAGGATGAGCTTTGCAGATAGGGGGTAAAGTTCTTGTCGATAAGAAAGAAAAATACCGATGCTTTTGGTAAATTCATAGAAAATGTAGATGAACAAATACCCCTCTTTGCTTGCGTATAGAAATCAGCATAATATAACTTCAATTAAAACCACACAAAATTAGGTATTAAGTGCAACATATAAAAGCTAAATCTAATGTATCACCCAAAAAAAAAAAAAAAAAATGTAATGGCGTGTAAAAGAATGGTGACAGAATAGGGGTTGTGATTCATACCTTTAAATAATTACAGATTTATTATGCGGTCTAATTAAGATGAGCATCTTTTATGAATATATATATGTGTGTGAGTGTGAGGGGGTGCAAATTATAGAGGAAATACCTTTAGGGAGAGGCGCCTACATGCAGATTCATTATTTGTATGTGAGGAATACGGGCAACTATAGGCCAATCAGGTCCTTTCTCCTTTTCACACCTCTCCCCAAGCAACTCACAAAATTGAATTGATAAATGAGAAATGGAAGGAGGTAAACCATCTTCTGGCATGCCCTCAAAACTCAATCTTCGGCAATTCATTAAAGATAAGGAAGTGAGAGAATGTAGGTGGACAAGACCCCTGTGGTTTATTCTTTTCCAACTGTGACAATTCGATAATGAAAGAGATTGGAGATTGGGTGGCAACAATCCCTCTTCAGGGAAGCACTCTATATCTCCAATGTCATTAATGTCAAGTTGTTTCAAAGACAACAACTCATGCAAACCCCAATCCCTACTTGACGCAATGACTTTGGAACCCCATGAGATTGAAAGACGTCGGAGGCTGGAAAGCACACCTCCCCGGGGAAGTGATTCCATTGCTTGACACTTATCTAAAGTTAGGTCATGAAGGGGTGGAAGCACGTCTGAGGAGCTCCACGTGGGCATGTCTTTTACTGTTATCTTCCTACAACCTCTTAATGACAGCTTTTCCATGCAAGAGGACTTGGGAAGTGTCGCCTCCAAATTCTCACATGACTGAATGAGTAGTGTTTTTAAACGAGGAAGGTGTTGAGGCAGAGGCTTTTTCAGTCTAGAGCAATTTCTTATATCAAGTTCTTCAAGGCATGGGAAACTCTTACCTTCGTAACATATATCCCATTCTTCCCATTTTCCCATCCCAGCAATCTTTAAATAAGAAAGGCGAGGAAATGGAGCAATTGAGGAGCCATTCCCATACAACTCTTCACCTATCAACTTTATTTGATCCAACATTCCAATCGTGAGTTTCTGGAGGAAAGGTAGCTGCCCAAGTGGTGGTAAGATCTCAATGTTGGGACAAAACCACAATTTTAAAGACCCTAAAAGTGAACCATCAGCAAGCCACTTTGGAAATTTGGTACCTCCGTATCCTTCAACAGTGAGATCTTTTACCTTGTGATTTGGCTCAAGTGCTTCCAATACCAGCCCTTGGTGTTGTGCCTCGTTACCACTGTAATTATACCCGCTATAATATAGGACTCCCATATATTGCAACTTCAATCTTTGCAACTGCTTTGCTTTCAAATCGGCCTCACTCATATCTGCAGCATCTTTAATGCACTTCATATTTGTGATGGCTAGTGAACCTGTTACGTGCTTTAAGGCCCCTAATTCTTTTATATTTGTTCCTCCATTCTCTGCCACTACAAATTGATTCATTGTTCGGAGTTGATTCAACTTTCCCAAATATTTTGGCATCTCCCGTATGCCACAGCCTTCCAAGTCAAGATGACGCAAGTTGACAAGTTTGTAGAAATCTGATGGCAACTCTCTCAAGCGATAGCACCTTCTTAACTTCAATGTTTGTAAATTGATCAGCAAGCACATTGAATCTGGCAATTTCTCAACTGAAGTCTTAGAAAGATCCAAATAATGCAAGTGCTCCAGATTGCTAATACCTTCTGTCAAGTGTTTGAAACTTCTATATCCACTCACGGAGAATTCTCGCATGTATTTGAATCGAGAAAGTTTGGACATTATATCGTCAGCTTTGTATAATGGGCAGTGGGAACCTGTACGCAATAGGAGGAAACTACGTAAATACTGACATTTGAAAACTTTCTCAGGAATTTCACAATTTCCATCATATTCACTTGTAATGGAAAAATAGCGAGTCTTGGTTGACATATGTTGTGCCTGATCAACCCCCAGCTGCACCGAAAACTCTTGTGCCACAGATTTTGCTAAATCGTTCACAAGATCATGCATGATAAAGTAATCATCAACATTTCTCGATGGCTCAAAGAAAGACCTCGACTCTAGATCATTGAAAACTTCATTTCCCGCTTCTTCGAGGCTCATCCTTTTCTGAGTAGGATATATCAAACCATCTGCCATCCACAATTGAATTAGGACATTCTTGTCTATCTTATAATCTTTAGGAAAGATAGAACAATACGCAAAACAACGTTTCAGATTTGAAGGTAGATAATGGTAGCTCAATCTTAAAGATGGGATGATGTGGCTATCATTTTCTGATAATTCCCAAAGATCACTTTTCAAAATCTTATCCCAATCCTGAAAAGAAGGCTTTCTGTGCAACAAACTTCCTAGTGTTTTTATTGCTAAAGGCAATCCCCCACACCTGTTAACAATTTTTCTACCAATTTCTTCAAGATCTGGATCTACAGGATGATCTGGGTTGTTAAATGCATGTTTTGCAAATAAATTCCAACAATCATCACCTTCCAATGGCTTCAATGAATGTGTGAAGGTACAACACATGACTTCTGCTACCTTTCGATGACGGGTTGTGACAAGAATCTTACTTTGTGGTGCTGTATATTTCAAAGGAGCTTTGAAGTCATCCCAAATTTTCCAACTCTCATTCCAGACATCATCAAGAACAAGAAAGATTTTCTTACCCATCAACGTCTTTTTTAGTTCAAGTTGATATGAGTGAAGATCATTTAATTTTTCAGTTGGACAATTAAGTGACAAAAGAATTTTTTTTGTAACTTGAAGAACATCGAATTCTTCAGAAACATCCACCCAAGCTCTGTGTTGAAATTGATCCTTCATCTTCACATCTTCATAGACAAGGTTTGCAAGGGTTGTCTTGCCCATCCCACCCATGCCAGTGATGGCAATCACATCCATGGGCAACTGATTCCCACCCATGCTCTGTGATAGTAAAAGCTCTATAATCCTCTCTTTATCAGCACCTCTACCATACATATCAGATTCATCTATCAATCGTGTAGTAGGCAATCTTTTATATACACTCTTGTGCACCCCCGATTCAATACCAGCAGATGGCCCTCCCCTTAATCCCAATATCTTATTTTGGTTTATAAGATTCTCTAAGTTGTTAATCACTTTTTGGATCCCCGACTCTATCTCTTTGTCAAACTGATTTCGATTGACAAGAGCAGTAAAGAAGTTTGTTACCTCACCACCAGTAGCAGTTTGGGATTCAGCATGCAGCTTCTGTCGTAATGCCTCAGTAGCAATGTTGTCCAGCAAGTCTTGAGCCTTAAAGACTTCATCTTTGAGCTCGTCAAGCCACAGCTTCACACTACGGTGTCTGTATTGCCTTTCCTCTGCATCTTCAACAATCTTGTCCACAGAAAGAAGGATGGCTTGCAATTTTTTCAGTAAGCCATCATCCATTTTTCTGCGACGAAAGAAGTCGAGAAAGTCATGAGAAGCCAATTTCCCAAGTAACACCTCAAGGAAAGAGGAGAGAAACGCTTCAGCCACCAACTCTGCCATGGTAAAGCAACCACAAAGTATTCAATCGCAAGGAAAGAAGAAAAGTGGACAGAGATAGAATGAGGAACTGAGAGTTGTGAGTGCTTCACAAGTGGGTAAGGCATAGATCTAGACGAAAGTCTTCCTTTGGTAGTTTGGATGCTTCAAGGAAACAACTCCGAAATTGAAATCCGACATAATGATTCAGTGATCTAATTTTGTTAAATCCTATTAATTGAAAAATATTTAATTTTCTTCAACAAAAAAAATATATTTAATCTTCACAAATTGTAAAAAACCCAAAAACATTCTGTGAAGATTATTATTTTTTCAATAAATAGGATTTAAAATATTAATTTATTAAAATACTAACATATAAGCATACTTGGTCAAGATTTAATTGAAATTCATCACTTAAAATTGTTGAAAAAGTATTTTCCGTTTCGATTTAACGATGTTAACATCAAGGGACCAAACGCACTTTACAAACTTAAGGACTAAAATGATATCAAAGACAAATATAAATGACCAAATGTATACTTTAGCCTAAATATTATCAAATGAAAAAGCTCAACATTGTTATGAGTTTTATCAACAATATTTTAATGCATGACCTTAACATTATATTTGTACTGAGAGAAAATTAGGGGAAGAAATATTAAGAGGGAAAATTCTAAAAAATGATAAATTATTTATCACTTTTGGAATTTTTTTCCCTGATATTACTTTTCCCATATTTTTCTTTCTATCCAAACAAAGCTGATGATATTACACTGCCATTACACTTAGGGGTATGTTTGGTTAGGGGGAAGGGGAGGGAGGGGAGGGGGGACGAAAATGGAGGGAAAATATTAGAAGGAGAGAAAATTTTTGTGGGCCCCACCACAAATAACTTTTATCTCTCTCCATTTTCCCTCCCCCCCTCCCCTCCCTTTCGCTCCCCCCAAACCAAAGATACCCCTAGTATGATATTGTCATGGCCGATTAAAATAAAATGTGGCCATTGGAACTAGCTGAAGCCCAACAACAAATTTTTAAATCCCAAAATCTAAACAATTATTTTTATCAACAATTCTAGTTTCTTTGATATTTGCCCCTCCTTTGTGAGGCACTTGGTTTTACGTGACTGTATGGGAGTTCATTCTCTATCTTCTGTTTAATTTAATATTAAGGCTTTGCCTCCATTTATAACCAAAAAAAATAAAAAAACAATGCAAAGTCGCCTTTGAATCTGAGGAATGGGCCATCTTCAAGGGCCTTGAGGTGGCCTGGAATCTAGGTTGTAGGGGGATCATTGTGAAGTCCTGAATTTTTTATAGAGTGGGTTCCAAGATCCTACTTTTTTGGTATGGGTGAACCCAACCCCACTCCTAAAAAATTTTATAACCGGAAAAAAAAAAAAAAAAAAAAAAAAAAAAAAAAAAAACACTCTTAGACTTGCCGTTTAAGGATAACATGGGACCTATTGGGGTTCTGATGTTTTGGAATATAAAAGATTTTATAAAGAAAGATTGGCTTGTACGTTGGCAGTTCATTCCGCGGACTAGCAATAGAGTAGCTGATCATTTAGCTAAAAGGGTATTTCGATTTCTAGCTTTTTTGACGTGTGCCCTGATTCTGCAGGGCCTTTAGTCTCTCAAGACAAACTGGGATTTATTTTCCCTTTGTAATTTTCGCTTAATGATTTAATACATTCTCCTTTTCTCAAAAAAAAAAAGAAAGAAAGAAAGAAAAATTCCAGTACTTGTGAAATATCTTTTATAAAAAGCTTGATACTGTTGGATTATATGATATCCAGCAAGTCCAATCTCAGCTTCCATATATTTTAATGCTTTCTTGATCATATCGTGCTTAGAAAATTTTGTATAAAAAAAAAAAAAAAACATCTGTAAAGACTAAATTCAGAAACTATTCATTTCTAATGACTAAGTTTAAGTCTTTAATACCTAGGTTATGACAATTTTCAAGTTTATCTTCATTCAAGCATTTAACGCTTGAAGCCTAAATAGTTTCTGAATTTGATCCTCAAAAATGATTTTCCAATTTTGTCAAAACAATGTGAAATAGAGGAAAAGATAGAAAGTTATTAAATTTTATAAAAGAGTTAATGAGTTTAAGGTTTTCGTTGGTTTATGTGAAACATACTAGAAATGCCTTATAAATAGAATTAAAGAAGTATACTACCTATAATAATAAATATAAAACTCAGTTAACTCTTTTTGGGAGGTTATGAAACTAATTAGATTCTTTTACAACATTGGTATTTATTATTTTTCTTCAAACTAGTATGGCTTACAAAATAATATATAATTTAATCATACACAACATTTTATATAATCAATAGTCACAATGTGATCTAATTAAGGTTCAAATCTACACTAGGAAAAACGTCCACATTTAGTAGCCGACGGTGCCTCAAATATGATTGTCTTCAATAGAAGAATAGCTAGCCAAAAAAAAAATATTTAATATAATTAAATAATTTATTTAATTTCATTAATATCTCCCCAAAAACAATCTAAATCTTTAAATAGGACTAGACAAGCTCAATCTAAATATTTTTCCTACGTTTTTTTCTTAAAGAAATATAATTAACAAATTACAATAATTAGAGTTATAATGTAACAAATAAATATTGTGTCAACATTAAGAGATAAACAATAAGGAACATGTAACAAAGTAACAAAACAAACACAATCACTAAATCATAACTATAGGTAAACTATTATCCACATACCAAAATTACAAATAATTAAAGAGAAGATTTAACAAAATTAAAAATACTTCTTATAAATATGTCTTGAAATATGTAAGTAGTCAACAAAATAAACAACACAAAATATGAACAAAACAACCACTAAAAAATAAGTTAAAAAAATACAAAATTAGTAAGAATACTTGTGAAATAAAAAATATCTTTTATAAGTTTTTAATTTTTAGGATTCTTAATACAAGATGTTCTTATAAAACTTAATTCTAAAAAAAAAAAAAAAAAAAAGATAACAACTAAATATTTGCAACATATCATTCTGGTCCTATTTATAAGTCCCTTTTGACCAAAAAAATTTAGTCCTATTTATAAGTCCCTTTTGATCAAATAAACGAGATTGTGACAATTTTTCCCATATTATCAGTATCAATGAAAATATAAAGAGAATAAAAAGTTGAAATGTACCCATTCATAAATGAGGGTAAAGTTGAAAATTTAACCTATAATCATTGAGCTACCTTCCTCTCCTCGATATGTGTGATTTGGTTAAAAGGACTTATAAATAGGGACTGGAGTGGTAATTAACAAAGTATAAAAAATCAATAATATTACCACATAAATAAATTTTTTTTAAAAAAAAAGAAAACATGCGGGCCCAAAAGAGCCCGTCTTTTGAAGGCCCTCGGCGCCAGCAGCCCATTTAGGACCCGTTTCATGATCTTGAATTGGGATTTTCAAATTTAGGGAGAATTTTTGTGCATTTCTTCCTTTATTGATCCATTAATTTTCAGGTTAAAATTTACTAATTTTTTAATCCTCTAGTCCTAAATATAAAATATATTTGAGAAGATAATTTTGATCCTAAATATAATAAAGAATTTTTATATTTATCAATCTTTCTTTTTGATACACCCTCAACAATAATTAAAAAATAGGGGAATAAATGAATTAAGAAAGATGACTATGATGTTTCAGAAACTATATGTCATATTAACTAAGGCAACTAACTTGCTAAATCTAATAAAAATATCTCATATTAAGGAACATGGAGTAATTATTAATCAACACACTGTTTATTTAGCTTGAATAAATTTTGAGAACTATTTTTCTGGCCAAAATACTCCAATAACTAAATAATGACAAATATAAATTATAGCTATAAAACAAATAACAAGCAGTATAATTTTACTAAAAGAAATGAATAAAGAATGGATAGACTACAGTGTTTTGTGAAAAGCATAGAAACAAGCAGAGATTACATCCAAATCAAACCAAATAGAATTCAATTGTTATGATGAAGTTGGAGGGTGAAAGCGTTCAAGGAGAGAAGCATTTGCTTCAATCTGAGCTTAGCATCTTCATCAATCAAGTCACCATTATCTGGATTAAACTTAGGAGGAGGCTCAAAGGCATTGAGGAAGAACTCAGTCTTGTCGAGGAAGTGAAGATCAATGGATATTCCAATTTGGCGAAGATGAAATTGGCCTCTTGCTCCTACTAGCAACCCTCCTGCGCTTACAATGCCTGCAGCTTTACCTCCCCACACGTTGGGTGGCCTTGATCCCCACTCCATTGCGTTCTTCAATGGTGCTGTTTCAAAAATGAGATTCAGAAAGTAAATTAGAGAGAGAAATTATACTCCGGACATGTGTAGATAACAAAAGGAGCTAACCGATACAAGTCAAAATTACCTAGAAGGATCGTACCTGTGACGGAGAAATTATCCTCCGGAGAAGCGAACATGATGCTATCGGCTTCGAGAATTTTCCGGCGGAAAGCTTCGACTTCGGCGGGGAAGGTCCCCTGCTTTTCAAGATCGGTGTTGAGCATCGGCAGAGAAGCAATGTCGACTTACTCGATTACAACACCTTCAACGGCTCCCTTGCTTAACTCGATCGCTGAGATCGATAGGATCACCAAATCAGAACGACGAGAAAATAAGCAACATCAAAACAAACACAAACACTATGAAACCGTAAAATTACATACCAGATCGAATGATCCCTCTGTTGTACGACCCTTTCCGAAGCGATCCATACATCGCCGCCACTTTCACCGTTCCTCCGGCCACGCCTGACGGAGCCATTTGTTTTTCTGTATGTGATCAGACACAGAAACGTGGTGGATATATATATGCTGTGATACAAAGAGATTTTCTCCAGAGGTGGTTATGCTTATAGGAATTCGGGATCGTTAAACATTCAAAATGATTGAACCGACGAAAGCACAAGTATATTGAATTGAAGCTGGGAGGAAATAATGGCGAACGTGAAATGATAACTAGAATTGATTCAAATACGTAATGCTCTTGCATTTTGGTACTTGGAAATGTGAGATATCTGGGTAATTGAAGGTAATTGAAGGAGGGGTTGGTTTGTAACAATGAGGAACGCAAGATGATGACGTACTTTGAACTGCAGTTTTAGCCAATTTCTTTGAAGTTTGAACTGTTTGATAGTCTAAGAATAATTAATAGTCAATGTGATTATACTTTTTAAAAAAGGACGAGAAATTAAAGTAACGTTATTAATACTTTCAATGTTTTTTTTTTTGCCATAATTTTTAATATTTATTTATTATTATTTATTGACATGATATTAATATAAAATTAATTAATTTATCCTAATTCGTTGACATGTATATATATCTTCCTAACAAGTTGGCTTGATTACAATTGATTAGGATAATAAATTAATTCTGAAATAATGAATTAATTTTCACCTTTATATTAGAAATATTAAACCACTCACTAAAAACGAATTAATAATAAAAATAATAATTCATAAACTTGGAAAAACTAGAAGAAAATAAAAACATTCACAACTATATTTTTCAATTTCATATGAGAGATCCAATTTAATGTTGTCGAAAGCAAAAATTTAAATAACACAATGAGATTTTCCACAGACATACACAGCAAAATAATTCAGAGAAAAATATTAGAATCAATTCTAAATTCCATTATAGCAGTTCTTTCATTTATCTTTCTCTCCAATTTGAGATTAATGTATGACCTTATTTTGCTGCCATATTTACGTGGACCTTTAATTATCAATTAAGAAAAAGGGGAAATCATTTCTGCATCTAATGCAGAAAACTTTATCCGCAGCAGCACTAAACGCTGTCGTTTCACTTATTTTTTTCTCAGCCTAACTCTTCTTCTCAACCTCCTCGCAGAGTACCCACTGAGTATTGCTTCTCAGACCAACGTTCTTTTTCCACTCGGACAGCACCGTGGATCCTATTTAACCATTGCTTCTTGTTTTCCAATGACCCACGTTGCTTAAGCAAAAGCCACGGCCAAGTCCTAGCTGAGAGAGAGTGCTGAGGCAAGAAACCAAGAGAGAATGGGAGATAGTTTACTGTAATTTTTCTTCCCCTGCATAACGTTGCCACAACAGGGGTGTTAGTGTTGGTGAACCTCGCAAAACGGAACTGAGTGTAAGTCCTTTCCTTCTAGCTCCCTGTTTGACTAACGCAGATTCTTTTGATAATATATATATATAACAGCAAAACATTTATGTATAATGTTTACAAAACTGCTTACACTTGTGGTAATCTGCAATAACCGGTCAGTACGAATGTATAACAATTTTTGCCATGAATTAAAGCTGGATGATATCCAAATCAAATAATATAAAATTACTGGGTCTGCAGATATACCATTTCTTCATATGGCGAATCTGAGCCTTATGAAGAAAAGGTACGTATATCTGCAGACCCAGTAATTTATGGGATAGAATTGTGATGTGTATTACTATATACTCACTCATGATGAGTACCACTGTAGCGCATGAGGTGCAATAGATTAGGATCTGTGAAAGATTCAACCACTTTGGGTTGACCGATGGCACAATGAAGAATCAGTTATTGTGTGAAACTGTCACTATTCTCACATCTGATACTGACAACTTCCAAATTAAAGCAAGTTTAGCTGTGAGACGCTTCAACGTCTCTTTAACCTGTGTTGTCATTCATATTAATTAATGTTCACTCTTATTCATCCTCTCACTGCTTGTTTCTCACGTTGTTGCCTCCCACTTCATCAGTTGCTTCCCCTCACCGGTAATTATCAACCATCTTCTTCTTCTTCATTTATCTAATTTCCCTTTTATTAATCTCTGTTCATTCCTCTACGTGCATGCATGTGTGCTCTCGCTACACTCATTTGTTTCAGCCATATTTGGTAGCATATTCCAATTCACCCAATCAAGTACGCATATTGTCATGAATTTAAACATTTCTATCTCTCTTCTTTTATTTCCCTCCTCTCCGCAGACACACACATATAACACAGACACACATACACACATATAACAGCCCCTGTTTCCATTCTTCAAACTTACGGCAACACACACACACACACACACACACATATATATACACTTATTTGTTTTCTTCTCCAGTTAAACGCAGACAAAACACATATATAAAGAAAAATATGACAGCAAACTAAACCATTGAAGTGTTTTTCCAAAGTCCAGTGACGCATGTCTATCTATATACATATTGTGCAGTGAGGGAAAGAGGTTTGAAAACGCAACGCAAGCTAAAAATATGATCCCTGTTTCAATGTTTATCAAGCAAAGGTTTCATGATGTTACTTCCTACATCCTAAAAAAAAGAATCTGCGTTAGTCAAACAAGAAGCAATGGTTAAATAGGATCCACGGTGCAGTCCGAGTGGGAAAAGAACGCTGAAGCAATACCCAGTGGGTACTCTGCGAGGAGGTCGGGAAGAAGAGTTAGGCTAGGAAAAAATAAGTGAAACGGCAGCGTTTAGTGCTGCTGCAGATAAAGTTTTCTGCATCAGATGCAGAAATGATTTCCCCTAAGAAAAAATACATAAAAAAACAAAATCAAATGGCGTGAAGGCAATTTGCAACCTGTCCTATGGCAGGAAGATGTAAAAGGAAGAACAAGATGAGACAAGGACTTATACAGATTCAGATTCAAATATTGAATCCTACATCGTCTTCATTCTCAAGCACAATGCCTGAGGGTTTTATAATGAGAAGATGATCATAATACAAAGCAGAATGTTGTCACAAATTATTAACCTTCGAACTAAGAAGTTAACAAACTTTCAAAACATGACACTTCATCACAAGACAATGATTTAATTTCTGCAAGAGTAGTATATATATGAACCATTCGTGTTGAAGTTGAGAGCTTCAATTGATGGAGGAGCTGCCTCTTTTAATTTGAAGTTGAAACCAGAAATTTCCCTGTTTGTTCTGATGCTGCATTTTGCAAAGAGAGCTGACAGAATAGGGGTTGCGATTCGTAACTCTAAATAATTACAGATTTATTATGCGACCTAATTAAGATGAGCATCTTTTATGAATATATGTGTGTGTGTGTGGGGGGAGCAAAGTATAGAGGAAATACCTTTAGGTAGTCTTGCGTCTACGTCTGTGGCCGACACCAAATGTCTATGTGAGGGATTTGAGCAATTATAGGCCAATCAGGTCCTTTCTCCTTTTCACAGCTCTCCTTGAGCAATGGACAACTAGAAATTCATAAATGAGAAAGGGATGGAGGTAAACCATCTTTTGGCATGCCCTCAAAACTCATTCTTCCGCACCGGTGAAAAGATAAGGAAGTGAGAGAATGGAGGTTTTGTCACAAAACGAGAATGAAAGAGATTGGAGATTGGGTGGCAACAATCCCTCTTTAGGGAAGCACTCCATATCTTGAATGTAATTAATTTCAAGTTGTTTCAAAGACAACAACTCATGCATACCCCAATCCCTACCTGACGCAATGACTTTGGAACACTTCCAGATTGAAAGACGTCGGAGGTTGGAAAGCATACCTCCTTGGGGAAGTGATTCCATTGTTGGACACCCATCTAAAGTTAGGTCATGAAGGGGTGAAAGCACGTCTGAGAAGCTCCATGTGGGCATGTCTTTTACTGTTATCTTCCCACAACATCTTAAAAACAGATTTTCCATGCAAGAGGACTTGGGAAGTGTTACCTCCAAATTCCAACATCTGTCAATGTGAAGTGTTTTTAAATAAGGAAGATGTTGAGGCAGAGACTTTTTCAGTCTAGAGCACTCAATTATATGAAGTTGTTCAAGGCATGGGAAACTCTCACCTTCATAACATATATTGCATTCTTCCCGTTCTCTCATATCATAAAACTCTAAATAAGAAAGGCAAGGAAATGGAGCAATTGAGGAGCCATTCCCATACAACTCTTCACCTATCACCTTTATTCCATCCAATTTTGCAATCGTGAGTTTCTGGAGGGAAGGTAGCT
Source organism: Acacia acuminata (assembly GCA_019022655.1). Classification (NCBI taxonomy): domain Eukaryota; kingdom Viridiplantae; phylum Streptophyta; class Magnoliopsida; order Fabales; family Fabaceae; genus Acacia; species Acacia acuminata. The sequence continues at coordinate 3,836,883 of JAFJYI010000041.1, forward strand.
GCCCAAGTGGTGGTAAGTTCACAATGTTGCGACAATTCCACAAACATAAAGACACCACATTGGGTAAAACTTGTGAAGCTCTAGCAAGCCACTTTGGAAATTTGGTGCCTCCATATCCTCTAACAGTGAGATGTTTTACATTGTGATTTGGCTCAACTGCTTCCAATACCTGGTTTTGGTGTTGTGCCTCGTTACGAGTGTAATGATACTGCCAAGATTGCAACTTCAATGTATGCAACTGCTTTGCTTTCAAATTGGCCTCTCTCATATCTGCAGCATTTTTAATGCACTTCATATTTGAGATGGTTAGTGAACCTGCTAAGTGCTTTAAGGCCCCTAATTCTTTTATATTTGATCCTCCTTTCTGTGTCACAGCAAATTTATTCATTGTTCGAAGTTGATTCAACTTTCCCATATATTTTGACATCTCCCATATGACACAATCTTCCAAGTCAAGATGACACAAGTTGATGAGTTTGTAGAAATTTGATGGCAACTTATGCAAACAATGGCAGCTTCTTAACTTCAATGTTTGTAAATTAATCAACAAGCACATTGAATTCGGCAATTTCTTAACTAATGTCTTAGAAAGATCCAAATCATGCAAGTGCTTTAGATTGCTAATACCATCTATCCAGTTTTTGGAATCATTCAAACACCCTCTCAAAGATAATTCTCGTATGTATTTGAGTCGAGAAAGTACGTACATTATATTATCACATGTGTAATATCTACAGAAGAACTCTGGTTCCAAAAGGAGGAATGGCATTTGAAAACTTCCTCAGGAATTTTGAGATTTCCACAATTTTTACTTATACAGGAAAAATAGCGAGTCTTGGTCGACATAGCTTGTGCATGATCAAACTCTAGCTGCACCAAAAAATCTTGTGTCACAGATTTTGCTAAATCGTTCACAAGATCATGCATGATGAAGTAATCATCACCCTTTCTTGATGGCTTAAAGAAAGACCTCGACTTTAGATCATTGAACATTTCATTGCCCGCTTCTTCGAGACTCATGTTTTTCTAAGTAGGATATATCAAACCATCTGCCATCCATAATTGAATTAGGACATTCTTGTCTACTTTATAATCTTTAGGGAAAATGGAGCAATACGCAAAACAACGTTGCAGATTTGAAGGTAGATAATGGTAACTCAATCTTAAAGATGGGATAATGTTGCTATCATTTTTTGATAATTCCCAAATATCACTTTTCAAAATCTTATCCCAATATTGAAAAGAAAGTTTTTTGTGCAACAAACTTCCTAGTGTTTTTATTGCTAGAGGCAATCCTCCACACCTGTTAGCAATTTTTCTACCAATTTGTATAAGATCTGGATGTGCATTATGATGTTGGTGGTTAAATGCATGTTTTTTAAATAACTTCCAACAATCTCCATCTTCTAATGGCTTCAATGAATGTGTAAAGGTACAACACATGACTTCTGCTACCTTTTGATTACAGGTTGTGACAAGAATCTTACTTTGTGGTGTCGCATGTTTTAGAGGAGCTTGGTAGACCTCCCAAATTTTACGATTCTCATTCGAGACATCATCAAGAACGAGAAAGAATTTCTTACCTATCATATGAGTGAAGATCATGTGATTGTAATTGTCCAATTGGAGAATCAAGTGACTGCTGAAGAATTGCTTTTGTAACTTGATGAACATCGAATTCTTCAGAAACACACACCCAAGCTCTATGTTCAAATTCATCCTTCATCTTCACATCTTCGTAGACAAGTTTTGCAAGGGTTGTCTTGCCCATCCCACCAAAGCCAGTGATGGCAATCACATCCATGGGCAACTGATTCCCACCCTTGCTCTGTGATAGTAAAAGCTCTACAATCCTCTCTTTATCAGCATCTCTAACATACATATCAGATTCATCCATCAATCGTGTAGACAGCAATCTTTTGTATACACTCATGTGCACCCCAGATTCAATACCAGCAGATGGCCCTCCCCTTAATCCCAATCTCTTATCTTGCTTTATAAGATTCTCTAGGTTGTTAAGCACTCCTTGGATCCCCGACTCTATCTCTTTGTCAAACTGATTTCGATTAACAAGACCAGTAAAGAAGCATCGTACCTTGCCGATAATAACAGTTTGGGATTCAGCGTGCAGCTTTTGTCGTAGTGCCTCAGTAGCAATGTCGTCCAGCAAGTCTTGAGCCTTGAAGATTTCATCTTTGAGCTCGTCCAGCCACTGCTTCACACGACGGTCTCTGTATTGCCTTTCCTCTGCAACTTCAACAATCTCGTCCACAGAAAGAAGGATGGCATGCAATTTTTTCAGTAAGCCATCATCCATCTTTCTGCGACGAAAGTAGCCGAGAAAGTCGGGAGAAGCCAATCTCTCAAATGCCAGCTGAAGCAAAGAGGACAGAAACGCTCCAGCCACCAACTCTGCCATGGTAAAGCTAACACAAAGTATTCAATCGCAAGGAAGGAAGAAAAGTGGACAGATATAGAATGAGAAACTGAGAGATGTGAACGATTCACTTGGTTGTGAGGCTTAGTAATAGACGAAAGTCTTCCTTTGGTCGTTTGGATGCTTCAAGGAAATTATTCTGAAATTAAAAAAATACAATTGTACCACCAACACTGTCGCATTTGCTTGTCCCGAGAGACTTTTCAAAAGCCAAATAGTTATACCACCATTTGATTGCAGTGAAGTTGTAATTTTATTTTATCTCAAGCGATTGCAATGATTGGGGGAAGCCTTCACAACTTCACTGCAATTAGTTATATGATCTCAATAATACTAGTATGCTGTTTTTTTACCATTCCAAAGCGCCATTCAATGTAAAATATTACTTTATCTTTTCTTTTTTTCTAGGGATATATATATTTATATATATATATATCCTTATTATAAGGCACCAACTAACTTTTCTCATAAACTAATAAAAACAGTTAAAGTCAATAAAGTTGCCCTACAATTTAAGTAACTTCCAATGTTACCCCTACTAATTGCATTAAACTCTAATATTATAATAATTATTACTCTCATACACTACTCTCATTAATTATGGGTAAACATGGAAACAAATAATTAATGTTGATTGAGAACAAGCAAGTGCCTTATAAAAAGGATCAAATAAACTTGTTAGTTGGTACCTTATAATAAGAATCAAAGGAGTATATATATATACATGTCACTATCTATCAAATTAGATTTAAATATTATCAAATGAAGAAACTTAATCAATGTTATGGGTTTTATCTGCAATATTTGTATTCATGACCTTAACATTGTGTTTGTATAGAGAGAAAATAAGAGGAAAAGAATATTAAGAGAAAACTCTTAAAAAATATTTTAAAAAAAAAATATCAGTTTTGGAAGCTGTTTTTTCTGGTACTTTTTTTTCCCTATTTTTCTTTCACTTTTCTCTTAATCTAACAAAGACAATGACATTACATTGCCCTTACCCTCAGCATGAAATCGCCATCGCCATTTAAAATAAAATGTGGCCATTGGAACTAATTGGAGCCTAACAACAAATTTTTAAAGCCCAAAATCTAAACAATTATTCTTTAGCAACTTTTTTTTTTTTTGATAAAATATTATTTTTCTTTATCAACTATGCAAAGTCGTACTTGTGAAATATCTTTTATAAAAAGCCTAATACTGCTGGATTATATGATATCTGGCAAGTCCAATCTCAGCTTCCATATATTTTAATCCTTTTCTGGATCATATTGTGCTAAGAAAATTTTGGGAAAAAAAAAATATTTGTAAAGACTAAATTTAGAAACTATTCATTTCTAATGACTAAGTTTAAGTCTTTAACACCTAGGTTATGAAAATTTGCAAGCGTATCTTCATTCAAGCATTTAACACTTGAAGCCCTTAAAAGTAAATAGTTTCTGAACTTGATCCTCAAAAATGATTTTTCCAATTTTGTCTAAAAGCACAATATTACTCTTCATTTAGTAATTAATTTCGTTTCTATGAGTATGAGGTATGATGAATGTTAAATAGAGGTAAATTTATAAAGTTGTTAATTTTATAGAAAAGTTAATGAAGTTTAAGGTTTTCATTGGTTTGTGTGAAATATGCTATAAGCGCCTTATAAATAAAATTAAAGAAGTATACTACCTATGATCCTAAATATAAGACTCAGTTGACTTTTTTGAAGAGATTAAGGAAGCTAATTGATTACTTTAAAATATTTGGATTTATCATTTTTCTTCAAACTAATCTGCCTTATAAAATAATATATAATTTAATCATGCACAATATTTTATATAATCACTAGTCTCTTATAACATGGTAAACTAATGTTTGAATCTAAACTAGAAAAAACGTCTACACTTAATAGTCGATTGTGCATCGAATAAGGTTACCTCCAATAAGAGGATCCCTATACTTACAAAACAATATTTAATATAATTATATAATTTATTTAGTTTCTTTAATCTCTCCCCCGATCTAAAAAAATCTAAATCTTACTTTTATATTTAGTACAGATACTAGTAAATGACAATTTAAATAGGCTAGATGAGCGCAATCTCAAAAATGGGAAGCTCTTAAAAGTGAAACGTGTTGGGGACAGAAAAATTGTACGGGGAAGTGAGGCAAGAAGGGATGGAACGGCCTACTTCCTTCAGTAAAAGACAAAACAATTATACCCTTTGATTCATTCTTGATGAACAATCATAGTCGTTGGTGTAAAAAAATGCAATCGCGCGGGGGAGTATCTTTTGCATATGGCCATTGACATTTCATCTTGCCTCACTTGTAAGTACAGCCGGGAATTAGGGCTGTCCGAGTCCTACAAGACTGACTCTTTAAGGGTCAGGACAAAAAAAAGTCGAGCTTTTAAATTTAAGGTAAGAAAAGTATATGTTTTTTAAGGTCCGACCCATGGACTTACAGGCCAAGGTCGACTTTGCAGGGTGGGAAGCCATTTTTTAAAATTTTAATTATTTTTCTTGCATTTTTCCCCAAAGAAATATAATTGATAAATTATAACAATTAAAGTTCTAATTTAACAAATAAATATTGTCAATATTAAGGTCTAAACAATACACATCATGCAACAAATAAACACAATCACTAAACCATAATTATAGGTAAACTATTGTCCACATACCACAAATACAAACAATTAATGAAGACTTGACAAAATTAAAAATACTTGTTATAAATATGCCTTGAAAATGTAAGTAGTCAATAAAATAAACAACACAAAATATGAACAAAACAATCACTAGAATAGAATAGGTCAAAAAAATACAAAATTAGTAAGAATACTTATGAAATAGAAAATATCTTTTATAAGTTTTTAATTTTTATGATCCTTAATACAAGATGTTCTTATAAACTTAATTCTAAAAAAGATAATAACAACTAAATATTTACAACATAATTAACAAAGTATAAAAAATCAATAATATTATTATCATATAAATAATTTTTTTAGAATAAAACATACGAGCCTAAAAGGGCCCTTTAAGGCCCTCGGCCTCATAGAGTTGACCCATTTAAGGTCTACTTTCACTTTTGAAGCAAAACCTTAAGCCCGGACCTTGTAAATTCAGGTCATAAATAGGCCAACCTGACGGGTTCGGCCCTTTTTTCCGACTCTACCTATAACAAGCATATGATGTAAGCAAAATAAGTAAATGAAGGGCCAGAACCATGTTGCGATAAAACTCCCTCCGACTGACGTCACTTACAACAAAAGAATGGTAATCACAAAATTCTTACATTATTATTTTACACGAAATTTTTAGAAATAGAGATCAATAAAGATGTTTGATATAAGTGCCGTTTGAGCCACTTGGGGGAAAATAGAATTATACACTAAATGACCTTAACCTTAAAGATACACGTAATGAATATTCACAGAATGCCAGGTCCAACTCTGAATTGTTGCTTTCCCCTTTTTTTTGTACATAATTGCACTAAGCGGAGGACTTGGGTATCTTGAATTGTTTCTTAAGAAACTGTGAAGCCTCAGAATCACTCCTATGGCATAATATTCTGATTAGCGTTTTGGAATCTGCTCCTAGTCTGCTTTTGCCACCTTGCATTTCCATGCCACTAGCAGATTTCAGGTCCTCAACCAACTCTCGTGTCTGCAACAGAATACAGAGAATAAAATATATTTTAAAGACTTGCTGAGATGGGAAACTATTTTCAACAGATATCGTGTATATATCACAGTAATAAATAAACATGTCAGTCTTGAACATCTTTTTGATTTTGATCTCGCAGAAGTTTTTAATTATCTATATTGTGATCCTCTAAAAAGCATTTCATCTTCAATATTATCCTCAATTCCTCATGTTTAAATTTGTAAACTGATAGATAATGAAGACGGGTGACATGGTTGTTCCTGTTAAGCAGCTCACTTATTTTAAGTAGTTTGAACGTTTACCATTTAAAATTAAGTCAATCCAATGCCTTCCGGTATATTGCACGTATATTGCTTATCAAAGTATTTATGCAGAGAGAACCATCTGGACTAACCTCATAACCATGTAATTTTATCACATCCCGAACCCGTGCTACCTGATTTTCGACAATACCTCGAGGAAGCCCATCTCCTCCAGATATAAAGAATTCCTACAAAATGCATAAAAAAAATTAATTATAAATCATAGGTCTGAAAAGTCCTAGGTAGCGCTATTTTTTGTGCTCCAACAAAGCAAAGCCCAGCCGGAATCAGAAGTCTTCCGAACAAAAGGAGAACTTCTATTATAAGAATTTTCAAACGCACAAGCAACAAGCAGCAGAAACAGAAGATTTGTTAATGTTACGGGAATTCATCTTCAATTGTAATTTTTACGGTAAACAGATATAAAACAATGAAGCTCCTTCATAGAGAATATTTGACTAGGTAGAGTTATCCAGCAGCTTAATTGGCAAACTTTACACATCCTGCGCCATGGGGTCTGTTGTTTAATTCATACTTCTAAAATTTTGAAACTAGGAGTTCCGTTCCACTTCCAAATTGGAAAGACAGTCTTCACAGCACATGATCTTTAAACCCAAACAATTAAATTACTCGTTTCTTAAACTTCAGATTTGCCTGTTGCACAATACAATTACAGAATACTACTGGCATTGAAATGCCTTAAGATACCTTCAGAACCTCCAGATCTTCCTGTAATAATTTTGCATCTGCTGGGAAGAAAACTCTTGATGGGCCCCCATCTAAGATCACTCGGAGTAAGCCATCCTGGCAAAGAGGGAAATGTTAAAAAGACTAGGAAAGAAATATGTCTGAAGCAGCGAGCAGGAATCAGGTACCAACCAAAGATGCTTGAAGAAGACTTGTCACTATGCGATCCCTAAGAGGCTCCACGATAATATTACAAAGTTGACCAAGTTCCTAAAAATAATGAATTGTGTAAATCAAAAAATTCCAGTTACAGAATTCTCAATCAATATATAAAAGTAACTGAGAGATAGGAAAAGAAAAAAGGAGAAAATAAATTCTTCCTTGAAGAAGCATACAAGAAGACAGAATAAAAAATCTCAGAAAAACGAGGGCCCAAAACAGCTCTCCAGCCCCACAGCAAATTTACAAGGGAAATCCTTCTGATAAAGCCATACAATGAACCCAAGAGTCGCCAGATATACTTTTCCCATAAAAGGTGAAGAGAAGAAAATTCTGTTTTAAAAGTTGGCATTGTGTTCCCGCCGCTACAAGCGAGCAAAAATAGAAGAGTAGCAGACTGTCAAAGGCTTTTGTGTTTCCTTTGTGTTATTGGAAAAAATTAAACTGCTAAAAATGGTCTAAACTCCAACAATACTGAGCAGACTCTGTGATCATCAAAATTGCCAAAAACGCAAAGTATGCAGCAGATAGATGTTAGGCCTAATGAATCTGAAACATAATATGGTGAAAGCTTCTCAGGCTTAAAAAAGGTTATATTCAAGCATGCTTCCTCAAAGCAAAGGATCATTCATAAAGAATGAAGTCTTTATGAACATTTTCTATTCGTTCATCATCATAATACATCTTAAAGAATGTAGTCTTTCATTCTTCATGACTTTTATGATAAAAAATGTATTCATCCTATTAGTTACCAAACAAACACATTGTAACTGTTAGGAAATAAATCAGTATAAATATATTATAATTAATTAGTATTACATATAATTAGGGATTATAGGAATTATGAGTGATTAGGGAATCGATCATCATAATGAGTCATTACTCTCTTGTCTTCTCGCTTATGTATAAATACCCTATTAAGCATATTAATAAACACATTCATTTGAGAGTATATTTTCTCTACTATTCTCTCTGTTATTTCATTACATGGTATCAGAGCTTGGTTAGTTCTTGGCCAATTTTGAGTTTTCCGGTGGCCGTCATCCGTATAAGGATGCAGTGGCCCGCCTCCCAACTCTGGCGTATGTGTTCGTGCCATTTCAGTTTCCGTCCATTTTTTGGTTATCCTTTGGTGGTGCTCCTTCTTTTCCGTTTATGTTGATTTGCTGTCTTTTTGGTACTGCTCCTTCTATTCTTTCGTAAACGGTGAACCATGTCGTCAATGTTCACAGGGGGAGAGAGAAAGTGTGTACCTCATTGTATGGTTGTCGTTTGGTTGTTATGACCATTTTCTCGTCATACTTCATTCTCCGACGTCGAGCCTTCACTTCCGGTATGTATAGGCCGGATCTTTGCTTTGAAGGTTGCGTTGTGATCTACTATTTCAGCACAGTCGGCATTTTATTTCGTGCATGTTCACTTGTTTCCAGTGGCTGGGTTCTTCGTTTGTTATGATTTCCAGCACGTTCGTGAAGTGCTCTTTTGTCTTGAATGTCGTGCTTGTGGTTGGGTAATTTCGTTGGCATCTGCTATGCTTTGCGTCCTCTGTTGAGGAGTTTGGTGGTCCTTGTGTGACCCGTTTGTTCTTTACCTCTGGTGAAGTGTTTCTTTGGTGTTTGTCTCCGTTGAGAAGTTTGGAGTATTGTTTGGTCCCTTGTGAGGCCGTTTGCTATAGCTTCTACTTTGGTTTGGTACTCTTTGTTATTCGAACTCTTGGTGAAATTGTTGGATCGTTTCTTTTGAATGCCCTTGGTGTGACATTTGGTTGAACTATTCTTGGATGTGCCCGAACTTACTAGAAGATTCAAGGTCTCATGAAGAAGAAAATTATTTTGTTTGGATTTATTTATATTATGTTTTCTTGTGAAGATTATTTTGTTTGCATTTATTTATATTACGTTTTCTTGTAACAAGTTGAGCATGATTAACATCTATGCTCCAATTTGAGGGGGAGTGTTAGGAAATAAATTAGTATAAATATATTATAATTAATTAGTATTGCATATAATTAGGGATTATAGGAATTATGAGTGATTAGGGAATCGATCATCATAATGAGTCATTACTTTCTTGTCTTCTCGCTTATGTATAAATACCCTATTAAGCATATTAATAAATATATTCATTTGAGAGTATATTTTCTCTATCTTTCTCTCTGTTATTTCATTACAGCAACCATGATTTCATTTTCAAAAAAGTTACATTCCATATGATTCATTGAACCAAACGGGCCCTAAAATTCAAATTTTAACCACTTTATACACCTCTAAACCAGGGAAGAAGGGGAACTACTCCACATACTTTCAACTCCTCTTTAACCTAAGGTATTGAAGGAAAGAAACAGATGATTGAAAAGGTACCAACGCAAAAATTTGATGTAACATGTCATTTCCTTTTAAAATAATATAATTTCATTTCACACATAAGTACATTTTCGAATTATAAGCTATCAAGTGAAAGCCATATAGCAGAATATGATATATTTCTGATGAGATAAACATTACCACATCAAGTGGGTCGATTATTGCTTCCATTCTAGAACCTGAGACACTGGGTTTATACAAGTTATCTATGAATGGCCCTCTCAGGTCATAGAAGACAATTTTAGTTCCTGCAAGAGAATAGTTAAATTAATGTGTCGATCAAGCAGGTTTAAATTTCAAGTAAAGATATGAAATTTCAAGATGTTACCTGTGTACTCACAAATGCAGTCCAGAGCAGCATTTATAGATTTTCTACACCCATCAAAGATATCCTTCTGTGCAAAACTATGGGACTTCTCGTCCATGGATTTCTCTAAATCACAAGAATTCATATAAGGTACAATTCAAATTTTTCTGTATTCCAACCATTGAAGAAAAAAATCAATCATGCATCAAGAATGACCTAACATAACTCAAAGTACGAAGCATCCAATGAAAACATTTCTTGTCCTCTTTCTTAAGACCTCTCCACAAATCATTGTTTGCAAAGAAAGGAAACAAATAAGATATGACCATAATTATGCATGTCCATTGATGTAATTGTCAATTACAAAAGCATCGTTCAAAATCAGTACTGCATGACAGTTTAACCCATACTCATGACTGCATCAATATAGAAGAGCAAATCCAAGATGGCACAAATGCATTGATAGAATGAATGATGTCTCGCATAGCCAGCACTAAACTAACATCTTAGTTAATGATTTAAGTAGGATATAAAGATCAAGCTGAGAACAGAAGGATATGACACCCTCAATAAATTAGTAAAAGTAAAAAAGAAATTATAAAGAATTACAGGAACTGCTTTACTAATAATCACTGTTGTTCCTCTAAGAAAGAATCCCTCCAACTTGTTTAACAAGCCACATTCAATGGTTATAAATTCTACCTAGCAAAATAAGTAAGCAGGATCAAATTTTCATTATCTCTAATTGCTCCATGTACCTGACCCACATAGTGGGATGAGGCTTGTTGTTGTTGTTGTTGCCTTTTTTCACTTATGATTAGCATGGTAAACAAAGGAGTTTTTACTTTATTTTTATTGTCTTTCTTTTACTCTGTTTATTAAGTAGATTCTGCATATTGTACATAACGGAAATGCTTGCAGCAGCTACTTACTTATGAGTTTTTCCTGGGACCTTTTACTTGTCCATTGCTCCCAAATGCTATCTTCCAATTTATTAAGCTGAGTAATCGCATACTGTAGATGGAAGAAATACTTGCATCAGCTTAATGCCACAAAAATGGAAGACTTCAATAAATATATTTGGTACATGCCAAACTATAGAAGAATGAAAATAGACAATTATGTTGAAAGAGTTTTCACAATAACATCGGATGACTTGCTCAATGCAGCAGCTCCCAACTCTATCTTGATCATTATCTATGGTTTCGGAAAAAAATAACTTATTTTTCCTGTGCATTGCAATGCACGAGATAAATAATAACATAATAGAAACATTTTATTGAGGAATAAATTAAATTGAACAAAATTTTAGGTTTGGAATTTCAAATTCAAATGGTAAAAAAGTAGAGAGAAGATATACAAATAAATAAATAATCAAAGAACATAAAAAGAGACAGATTCCAATACAAACAATATTGTTTATGTGCCTTGTGCATGGCAAAATTATATGCAGAAGCCACACTATACAAGGTTTTTGAATAGTACGATTTCTTAGATTTTTTAAATTGTAATCATAATTTGATTTCCTAACTACATCAAGCTCAATGTATTTTAGTAAAATCTTTAAAAGGGAATTCTGGTAACTAGTTTTCAGTAATGGGAAAAGAGGCCATCCGGGACAAAGACATAAATAAATAAAGCTTTTTGACTATACAAAAGGTCAACACATTACTCATCCCCTTCATGAACCTCGAAACTAGTATCAACATCTGATCTGACAAATTGTATTATCCTTCAAACTACAAACTGGCAGCAGAGATGAGTGGGAAAAAGATAAAAGGGGCAACCAATGAATTATTTCAAACGATAAGATGATTTGGAGAAAATGTTTCAATTTTTATTATAAAACTTAATGACAAAACTGAAGATTATCCAAGTTTTGTCCAAAAGAAATATCCTCAACATCAACTAAATGAGACAGGAAAAAATGATCCAATGTAATTCCGGTTTGCTTGAACTCACATATAAAGTATTTAATTGAACACAAAGGGTAGAAGTTGCTAGGACACTAATTTCGCTGGATCTTGTTGTCTCATCAGGTGCCCGAGTGTCAAACAGTTCCTTCTTCATAAAAGCCTTTATTCCAGCCTCCTTTTTGTATCGTGTGAGTATTGGCACTGGGGGTATTAAGTCTTCCTTGCTAGCTGTGCAATTAAAGGATACTTGAAGGTTCAAACAAATATATAAAGAATCATAGGGAAGAATTTATATGAAAATTGTTCATCTGCAGGGTACGGATTCATAACTCTTTCCAGATAATCATAAAGCCTTTTGCAACTGACAACAGTTAAGGAGAAAGGCAATACACTGATACTCAGCCACAACAACAACAACTAGTCTTATCTCACTAGGTGGGGCAATACACTGATACTCAAGTACAGAAAATCTTGGAATATAAACGCCAAGCTTATGGATGCACCAAACAAGTATTGATTACATTGGTTTGATCTGGATGTTAAGAGCAACCAGTGCTAAACAAGTAGGTAATTAAAATTTTTTCTCAAGCATACAGTTTCAATTTTTGTTGCAGAAGCTTCCGGATATAATAATATCAGCTTGAGTGTAGCCATTGTACAGTTATGCCATGTATAAATTGAAAGTATAGAAGCTACTTCGCCATCTGCTCGCATCAATTGTTTTGCAAAATTTAAACAGAGTTGAAATGGGTAGTCATGATAACTAAAAAGTGACCATCTTGATCTCTATCATTGGGATTTAGATGATATCATACAAGAACAATAACAAAAACCTTATCTTACTAAGTAGGGTCAGCTACAAAGATTTCACAACACTATTGTGCTCTGTCCGAGACCAATTCTCTCGATAAGCCACTTATCTCTATCATTTCGATTTAGATGCCATCATGTTGATCAAAATTAATTTAGAGAGATAAAGTTTACAAAAATATACTTAAAAGAGAACCCCAAAAAAAAAAAAAAAAAAAAAACTTTTGAGCTTGACATTGACATAACATAAGACGGTTCAAATCCTTCTTCCACAGACACAAAATCCAGATATTTGCAGACAACAGACAATCAATTCCATAGTTAAAAAATGCATATAGAAGAAAACATTATGAAGCCTCAACTCACCCATCCCATCAACAACGTGTTTTGCAAACTCTTGAAGTACATTGTCGATGCCACGGAACAAGCTATTCAATTCTGTTGTCCTCATTGGAACTTTAAAAGCGAAAAATTGGTCAACTGTCTGCACCCAATAAAAAAATTAAATCAAAACTTTAGTAGATAGCTGATTTAGGATAGTAATTTTACCTCTAACACTAGTTTGTTACAATTTCACTTCATAGCCCAGTGGCATTAGTAAAACAAGGTCCAGAAAATAGTTGACATAGACCCTTGACCTCTACTACTTTTTTATGGGCATAATCAATGCTATTGATAAAATCTAAAAAGTTCCACAAAATACCATCATTCAAGAGAGAAGGATTTTTTTTTAAAATGAATTTGGTAGAATTTCCTTACAGCAGAGAAAAGGTTCCGGAAGGGATGTAAAAGAGACTAAGCTATATCCATGTTACTGGGAGAAGCTCCTTTGAAGAATATGAACTTGTTTTTGGTCATTTCCTTAGGGTTCTTCCCTTCCTCTATTTTTGCACATTGGAGATTAATTCAAGTTTCTCATCTTGTGTGATGTACTAAATACTTAATGCAGAAGACACAAGATGCAGATACAGACCAATGCCTATGATCTATGACTATTTGCCTCATCACAATCTTTCCTTAAAAATGACCTATAGTAGAAGTCTAGCTCGTTGGTAGGTCATGAAAGTTACTATTTTGGTAAGCTTGTAAAATGAAGCCAAAAAAGCTACAAGATTCTTACCTCCTCCACAATCCTGTATACTTCTACAATGGAATTCGAATGACGCTGTTGAGGAGATATCGGGTCCCAATGCTGTGAAAGTATATTGGCAAAAATTAAAACGTGCAGTGTAGCAGCATAATGGAAGCAAAGAAGAGAATGATATAGACCAAAACTAAGAAAATAAAATAAAAAATAATTGATAATCAGAACATGGCAAAAGAGATAATCTTCATAAGTCAAAGTCAAAATATTTTTCATATTATAAATTATTCTTTTATCTCGTGTCATATAATAAAATACAATCCCTTCTACAAGCAAGGAATGAAGTATGTATACATTTGTGCCCTTATAACACATCCATTCCCCCACCTTGTACTGTTTTCTTAGCAACAAAGTTTTCTTTTTCCTATTAAAACAGTACAAAAGAAAATATTAGGCAAGTTGGAGGGATAGTTCAAAACTAACATTTTAAATATGATTTTAAATAAGTCTTATTTTCTTTTCTCGCCAGCCCATCAGGACATCTTATCCCTATGTTCTTCGATAGGTATTTAGAAAGCATATCCCTCATACATGATAACTAATTATGGTATGCTCAATTCGTAACTTTGTAAGAAATCATATATGCTTTCTCCTTTATTAAATAAAACTTTCAGTTTACACATGAGGCTTGCCTAATCCTTCTGCAGGTGAAATCTCAAGCAAAAAAGATGCAATTTCCAGACAAACAAATGCTAATAACAAACAATGATGCTGGACAGTGTAATCGATAACTATACTATATCTAGTTACATACATACAAAGTGAATTAATTCAAAATGCCTAATACTTTACAGGAGTGAAAAAAAATTGTCATGTTAAGGCTCACCTCCTGCTGAATAGCCCGCTCCACCCAACCTGAAATTCTTTCAAGCTGTGCATTGAGCCAACGCAAAACCAATGTGCCAGATTTTGTCTCAATCTATAACAGCATGAGGGCACAGAACAGATTTAGAATAAATAAAGTCGTGGAAGGGAAGAAGAGTTCATACTTTCGAAAGTGAAGTAAGGTTTAGGAGAGGGCTGGCCTCTTAAAAACCAGTGTTGCCTCACAATTCTGTAAGGTTCTGTGTTGCAATGTGTTGATGTGTATTCCGTTCTGTTTCGTGTGTTTCTATAACTGTTATTTGGTTGTAATTTCTATAATTTGGATGTGTGAGAATGAGAGATATGGGTTTGTCTTAAATCATCATTCTCCATGTAATTTGATTTAGTTGTGCAGTAATAGTATTATCAATATCAAGTTCTTCCCATTCTCTTGTCTATCTCTGGTTTTAGTTTTACTATCAACTTGTTAGAGTAGTGGGTCTTATCATTTTCACATTCCAAGGATCAAATAAAACATTATTTTACTCTTAAACAGTAATAATTCTAACTATCAAACCTGGTATTGATTCAATTTCCTGCAGAAGATCGCTGCATTCTCTTCCTCACACACAGATGTGATAAGGACCATTATAAATTGCTCAAGACTTTCAGCAGCTGGGAAAACGGAAATGACATCCTCAGTCAGATGTTCAGCACCATCCATAAAAGGTTTCTGAAAAACATCAATCAATTTTCACTATTTTAATATCTTCCAAACTCTCATCAGGAAAATATAAATAAACAATATTAAAATATATATACTCACCAATCTGTTCCCATAAAGTTTGTGAACAAGAGTTGCAGACACAATCACTGCTTGTGGATGCCTCTGAGATAAAACAGGCATGAAAGTTCCTGAATCCTTTTTAAGGAGTTTCTTGAGTTCTTCTGCAAGCAATGCCAAAGGATGCCCATGTGACGTGTCTAATCTATCAATAACTGGCAATATCTGTCAAAATTAAAGAGATTACTTAAACATAAAAACCAAAGAAAGCATTCTTCTACCCTCTACTTTGCATTGGAAAACAGAATAGAGAAAGAAAAAGATCCCATACACTTTATGATTCACAAAGTGAAAACAAAGGAGGCACCAAACCATTTCAAGTGTGTTATCAACCCTATAATCTTGACAGGATTGATAGTAAAGGATGTAGGAAGAAGGAGAGAAATTGAGAAAAAGAGAATTGAGATAGAAGAGAGTAGAGAGGGACGGGAGAAAGAGAAGAGATAAGAGAGACAGAGTTGCAGTATATGCATTCATTTACTAGGCAAAAACAACAAGTAGTTACAAATGAGAGAGGGATAGCACTTATATAGAGAGCTTAAAGGGGAGTCAGAGGTAAGTTGCACTAAGTACTAGTGTGGGGCAATTCTGTAATTCTGCACTAATCCCCCTAATTAGTTGAGGAGCTCAATTAATGTTGCTATTGGCTAACGCTATTCCATTAATAGCTACGCCATTCTCAACTAATATTGCTCTCTCCTCAACTAATCATCTAACACCTACAACCTAGGATAGTGATTAAGATAGAAATTACAAATTCATATCAAAGTGTGTCTTTACTTAGTTTTGACTTGGGAGGTATTTGGTGTTATTAGGATTAGAAAGAGGGTTGTTACACGTCTCAGGTGGATGAATTGTAGCCTTAGAAGTGGGGTGTTGTCAGAAGATCAACAAGCACAAAAATTAGTCTTAAGAAATGAAATAGACAAGGTTAGTTGGTGGCTGAAAGCTACAATTAGATGGGCTCAGAAGGAGATGCTAGCTCAGTGTTTTCCATAGTATAGCAAATCCGTAGTCAGAGACATACAAGACACAAACGAGTAGGAGATGTAATGTTATAATAGTAGGGGATCTATTCAGTTATTCAAAGAGCTTTATTCAGTGGAGTTCTCAGATAGACCTTTTCAGGAAGGATTAGCTTGGAAGCTTATTGCTAATTAAGTTACCAGAATTTAGAATAAGCAACTAGAATACTCACCCTTGCAAATGCACTCTTAGTTGATGATGAAATATATAACTCTATCTGGTCACGATCACTAATAGGCATGGACTGCAGATTCTGCTGTCAAAAGGTATAGAGAACTTTCAACATTTAAAAAAAAAAAAAATATATGATGTGTGAAGAAGCAACTCATAAGGCACATGGATTTCATTTAAGAAATTTATATATTGATGCAATAATTTTCCTCAGAATGATATATCAAAAAGACAACTTCAAACTGAGTTACACGTACAGTTTCTGGTTCTTCCAATAGAAGCCTCCTAGTAATCATTGCAACTGTCATAATCTTTTCCATTGTAGCTGAACCCTACAAAGTAAGAGTTGTTCATTGCAAAACTGGGACATTCAACTTCAAACTAGATAAGATATAAATGGCTAAAAATCAGAATAGATTCTCATGAAGAAGAAAAAGAAGAAGAAGAATAGCATGAGGGATCTCAACAGTTTTGTCTTTCCAAACAAAATAAACAAGACAAGGAGTAGCCTGCACTTACAAAAGCAAGCAATCATTTGAAACTTTTAAGTATATGAAAATGTGATGCATGTCAGCAACAGATGCAGAAAATAACCAAATATGTTGGAGTAGTATTGGTTTAACTTTGTTTTTTCTTAAGTTAAATTATACAACTACACATTGGCTGAATCTCAAGATATACAACTTCTAATCTAACAAATTTTTTATTTATCATATGTCACAATATGGATAGTAAAATGTCATGTATTCATTTTCCAGTAGCTGATTCATCATATTCAAATCATGCCTTCATTATTACCAATATATTCAATGCTGATTGTTTTGCTTGATCGATAGTTATCTACATTTTATTGAATTAAGAACTCAGGCCAACACAATTGAACCATACAATCCAGGCCAGCAACAGGCCATAATGCTTGTCAATACTCCTACTGCAACTCCTTCACGGTTTAAAAGGAAATGTCACATGTAGAACTTTTATACAACTTCATTTAAGTATGTCAATTTTTCTATCAAATATACAAGGTTCAATATTAGGCTCTAACATGTGGATTTTGCTTTTGGACTGTGACTTTTGACCATCAAGTGCTAATTATCAAATTAGCAGTGGGAATTGTTAAACTGTCAGTATGAAACTGTAACACCAACATGTCTTCCAGGATGAAGAATTTATTGGACCGCTATGATCCAGCCCAATAAGTTAACTGGACTGGCTAGGTCAGGTTGGTCACGTAGAAAAAAATTGACTGATGGCTTAAGTCAGGTTTGTCCAGATCCAGCCTGTGTACAGTCCTATTGTTAGGAAATATTCATATATTTTAGTGATTAGGGTTATCAATTATCATAATTGGCCCATAAACTCTAAGGCCTCTTTCTCGTGTATAAATACCCCTCTTGTGTATATGAATAAATAAGCTATTTTTAGATTATTTTGCTCTACATGGTATCAAAGCTCTAGGCATTGTTGTTAAAACGCCGTTCCAAAACGTTGGAACGGACGTTTTGACGTTTTTCGCCGGAAAAACGTTCTGAGTCGTAGGTTGAGACGCTTTTGGTGGTGAGACGGTTGAGACGTCGTGCTTGAACGGCGAAACGTTGAAACGGCGTTGTAGACGTTCTGAGATTGCCGGTGAAAATTGAGGGTGTTTTTGTAATATCCCCTTTTCCAGCCCCAAATTAAACCCAGTCGTCGAGTTTCCTCTTCTTCGATCGATGCTTCGCTTTGTTCAGTTTGGTGATGAAGGTGGACTGAGAACAGAGCACGGTGGTGTGGTGATGAAGTTGGAGAGAATGGAGAAGGAACGTGGCTCGCCGGCGACGGTGAGAGGTGGCGTGTCGCCGCGAGAGGAAGAAGAAGAAGGTCTGATGGTCTGCCGCTCGATCCAGGTGCTCCCCACTTTCAATGTGGCGGCGTCTTATATCCCAGATCCCTCAGCTTGCTTCACGCGTTTCTGCTAGGTCTGAATCGGTGTCCCCGGTCAAAACGCGAGTTTTGACCGGGGACCTAACGCAAACATGGGAAGTTCTGAAAAGGGACTTCGGTGCCAATATTCAAAATATTTTGGGGCAGAAGCGAGATTTTAATATATATTATGATAACTGAGTTTGAACTTAATTATTTCCTGAAGTGTTTGAACTTAAATTTGTGATGACTTTAATGTATTGATGTGTTTTAGTTTTATATATGTTGGATTTTATTTTATTTGTAGTACGTAGTAAACTCTTACGTTTCGTTTTACGTTTCCGTTTTTACGTTTTTGCTCACCCTTACCGTTTCAACGTTGACACTACGTTTTAACAACACTGGCTCTAGGACTTCCAGGGTTTCTGTTTGTGTTACATTCTCCGCTGCCATCATTGTAAAAACAAAGAAGAGGTGTGCGTTTCAGTCAAGGTCTTTCGTTGGTGACATGCACCCCCTAGGTCATTCCGGTGGCTCGTGGAGGCATGTGGAGGCTCGTCTCTGGTATTGACTCCTCATCCTCGGTGCATCTCAAGTGCTTTCGGGGCTTAATCTTGAGTTTATGTTTTGGGTTACTCTTTTTTGGTCTCTGGCTCGCTGGCTTTTTGCTTCTGTTTGTAAGAAACTTCTATTTGGTCACTAGTGTGACGTTTGCTGTTGTGTTTGGAGGATCTTGAAGCCTTGTCTGGGATATTTCTTCTCTAGTTTGATAGTTTAGATTTTTGAGTTTTTTAATTGGGCTCTCTTGCTAGTTATTTGGGTTTTTTGGCTATTTGTGGCTTCCTATTCTCAGTAATCTCGGTGCTACAGATTCTGTTTGCTTTCTTATTCTCCATGGCAGATTCTAAGACTAATGTAGCACCTGAGTTTGTCTCGGTTTCTAATAAAATTACTGATCATAATTTAAATTGGACAAACTATTCAGATTGGAGCAGACCATTTGGATGTATCTGCTAAGCGTTGAAAAGGAGGGTCATTTGACTGAAGCTCCTCCTAAGGATGATCCTAAGCTGGCTCGGGCTAGAGCAGATGTCCGGTTATGCTTGCAAATTCAAAATTATTGAGAGCGACATCCTTCCCTCTATTAATCTTTGTAATACCGTCAAAGAGATTATGGATTATCTAGAGTTTCTGTATTCTAAGAAAGGGAACATTACTCGTATTCACGAGACCTGTAAAAGTTTCTATCATGCTGGCCGCCCTTGAAGAATTTCTTCATGGATTTTATCCGAATGTAAAAGGAAATGAAAATGTTAATGCCACCTACAACTGATCTTCAGGCACAGGTGGATAATATGAAAAAACAGGCGATTATCAGCTTTCTTACTATCCTTGATCCAGCTTATGAGACACTTCGATCTCAAATTCTGTCTAGCTCTGAGCTTCCTTTGCTTTAGGATGTGTACTCTCGTGTATTGCGTGCAGATAGTTTATCTCACCCAACTTCTAATCCTAATGCTATTGCTTTAGCTAGTCGTGGCCCGATTGATAACAGGAACTAGGGCTTCTCAAGACAAGGAAATGGTACTCTGAATCTTGTTTTCGTTGATAACAAGAACTAAGGTCTCCCAAGACAAGGAAACAGTCCTCAAAATCCTGGTGTTGGGGGGTTGTGTGTTTCTATTGTAAGGAACCTGGTCATACCAAACGTTACTATCACAAGTTACAAACTAAACTGCAGCGTAGTAGTTCGGCTCATATGGCACAATCCTCTGATAACTTCGATAATGCTCCATCAACTCCAAGTTCACTTGCTACATGTAACTGTGATTCATGTCTGGCTACTTCTTCCTCAGAGTAGATCATCAATTCTGGTACAACTGATCATATGACAGGTAACCATCATTTGTTCTCTATGTATGTAACTTATGCCAACCCCTCTTCAATAACAATTGCCAATGGCCCTTACTCCCCTGCTCTTGGATCATGCACTGTTAAACCTACCCCGTCTGTTTCCTTATTGTCTGTTCTTAATGTTTCTGACCTTGCTTTTAACCTTTTGTGTCCTAGCAAGCTTACTCGCCAATTTAATTGTTTTATTTCACTTTTTCCTAACCATTGTTTGATTCAGGATCTCACGAAGAAGTGCATTATTGGTAGGGGATATGAAGGTGGCAGTCATTACTTCCTTGACGATCGGGTGCCACATTCAATTGCTTGCTATAGTGGTTTGTCTTCTTTTGAAGTTCATTGTCAGCTAGGTCATGTGTTTTTGTCCTCTTTAAAGAGGATGTATCCTCAGTTTCATCATTTTTTGTCTTTAGAGTGTGAGTCATGTCAATTTACTAAACATCACCATGTTCACCCTGCACCTCGAGTCAATATACGAGCTATGTCTCCTTTTGCTTTAGTTCATTTTGATATTTAGGGCCCGTGTCATGGCGAGTCCAAGTTTGGTTTTAGGTATTTCGTTATTTTTGTTTATGATTTTTCTCGAACCACCAAGCTTTATTTAATAAAAAATTGTTCAAAGATATTCTCTCACTTTTGCAATTCTATGCTAAAATCAAAACTCAATTTGGTGTATCTGTGAAAACCTTACAAAGTGAAAATGCTAAAGAATATTTTTCTACTCAATTTCAAAACTATATGCTACAGCATGACATGATTCATCATTCCTTACATGTAGATATACCGGCTCAAAATGGTGTTACAGAAAGAAAAAACCGGCACTTATTAGAAGCCTGGGTTGATGTTGTGTCAACTGCATGTTTTCTTATTAATCATATGCCCTCTCCTGTTCTCAGTGGTGACACTCCGTACACAACTATGTTTCCTTCTAACCCCTAATTCCCTATTGATCCAAAAATCTTTGGTTGTGTCTGTTTCATTCGAGATGTT
The DNA here is from genome assembly GCA_019022655.1 of Acacia acuminata. NCBI lineage: Eukaryota > Viridiplantae > Streptophyta > Magnoliopsida > Fabales > Fabaceae > Acacia > Acacia acuminata. Next base: position 3,858,372 of record JAFJYI010000041.1, read on the forward strand.
CGTCCCATTATTACAAAACTTGATCCCAAGTCTCTCAAGTGTGTCCTTCTTGGGTATTCTAGGGTTTAGAAGGGTTATCAATGTTATTCTCCCACTCTTCATCGTTATCTTGTGTCTACAAATGTCACCTTCCATGAGTCGACTCCATTTTTTCCTTACTCTACCCCACCTAAATTCACTGACACAATAGAAGGTCTAGATGACATTAGTCTATGAGGTTCATTTACCACCAATGCAAGCGTTGTTCCGCCACCTGCTAAACCACCTCTCCATATGTTTATCGGAAACGTCGCAGGGAAAGTAATGTAGTCGATCATGTTCATGGCCCACCAGTGCCCCCTTCAGCGTCTGATCCAGAACTAGTTCTCCTTGCTTATGCCCCTGAACCAGAAACAATGCCTGAGACTTTTGATACCTCTAATACTTCTGATGACTTGCCCATTGCCCGACGCAAAGGTAAACATACTTGTACCTATCCTATCTCTTCTTTTGTTTCCTATAACCAATTGTCTCCTCTATCTTGTTCCTTCATAGCATCTTTACGCTTTATCATTATTCCTACTACTCTCCACCAAGCCTTGGCACATCCCGATTGGCGGCATGCGATGAAAGAAGAAATGATGGCCCTAGATAAGACAATTACCTAGACTCTTGTTGATTTACCTCCAGGAAGGAAAGTTATTGGGTGTAAGTGGATGTTCACTGTTAAAACTAAAGTTGATGGCACCTTGGAACGTTTGAAATCTCAATTGGTTGCCAAAGGATATGCTCAAACCTATGGTGTTGACTATTCGTAAACCTTCTCCCCTATGGCAAAACTGTCCTCTATTCACCTCTTCATCTCTATAGTGGCCACTTCTAGTTGGGATCTTCATCAGTTGGATGTTAAAAATGCTTTCTTGAATGGTGATCTTCTTGAGGAGGTCTACATGGAGCAACCACCTAGTTTTGTTGTTCGGGGGGAGCGTGGGAAGGTATGGCACCTTTCTGAAGAAAAGCCCTCGTGCTTGGTTTAACAGGTTTAGCTCTGTGGTTAAGAAGTTTGATCTAAAGCAGAGTAAGTGTCATCATTTTGTGTTTTTATTAGCAGACGGATGCTGGCATGATTCTCTTAGTGGTATATGTTAATGACATTGTTATTACAGGTAGCAATACTTCGAGAATCTCATTACCCAAGGCCTTTCTTAATTCTTATTTCCAAACAAAGGATTTAGGTTCGTTAAAGTACTTTTTGAGATTGAGGTTATGAGAAGTAAGAAAGGAATCCTCTTGACACTAAGGAATATGTTCTTGATTTGCTAAAAAAACCAGGAAACTTGGAGCAGCACCAAGTAGCTTTCCCATGATTCCTAATCCTTTTTTGGAAACTGATGACAACGTACCGTTTGAGGAGCTACCTGAGGATGTGAGAAAAAAGGTTGATCCTGAGAAGATCAAACTGATTGCGTATTTTCTGAGAAATACCGTAGACTGATTGGGAAATTGAACTATCTCACCCTGACGTGACCTTTCCAGTTAGTGTGCTCAGCCAATTTATGACAACACCAACCGTTGCTCAGTGGGAAGCATTGGAGCATGTCTTACATTACTTGAAGGGCTCACATGGTCCTGGTATACTCTATACAAATCATGGTCACACCAAGATTGAATGCTTTTGTGATGTAGATCATGCGAGGTCAATGGCTACTAGGAGATCCACTACAGGATATTGCGTGCTTTGGGTGGAAATTTAGTGTCATGGAGGAGCAAGAAGCAGGATGTGGTTTCGCGATCTAGTGTAGAAGCTGAGCATAGAGCCATGGCTTAGTCAATAAAGGAAATTGTGTGGATTCACTAGTTAATGAAGGAAGTTGGTCTTGTCACATCATTGCTTGCAAAACTGTGGTGTGATAATAAAGCTACTCTACACATAGCCTCCAACTCTATTTCATGAACGTATGAAACACATTGAGATTGACTGTCGCTTTGCACGCGATAAGATCAAGGAGAACTTTTTTTCTATAGGGCATGTGAGGTCTAGTGACCAATTAGGTGATCTTCTAAGGCCCTAAATGGGACTCAGGTTGACTATCTTTGTAACAAGTTGGACTTGATTAACATCTATGCTCCAACTTGAGGGGAAATATTAGGAAATATTAATTTAAGTAATATCAAGGATTAGGGTTATCAATTATCATAATGGGCCCATTAACTCTAAGGCCTCTTCTTGTGTATATGAATAAACAAGCTATTTTTAGATTATTTTTCTCTACACCTACTAAACATACTAATTTTAATCCCATGAAATAATCTGTTCAGGAATTCAGGATGTGGAGAAAGACAATATGAAGGAACTCGACTGTAATGAGATGGCATTACTTGCGACAAACTGAGATTATCCTCAGTCCATGAAAAGATTAAGGCTTGATCTTAGTGGGATTACAGCTTAACAGTCACAGCAATAAAAGAAAAATAACAGCCACGATTTCAGAGCCACACACTAGCAATACCATACCCTCCTACGCTCCTTATTTCCCTTTGTCCCCATCACAGTGCAATACATGACTTCTGATAGTATACTTCTAATAGGTAGGAAAATATTATAAAAACATATCATATGGGCAATTTTGTACCCCAAATAGTTTAACAAACCTCAGAGAAGTTCAGGTGGTAATCTCCAAGTTGCTGGTCAACCCATCTCTGAACCGGTATTAAATAAGACTGCAAGAAAGACATATCCCTTTCACCTTCAACCTTTGAACGCAAGCTTTTCAACTGTAACCTCTCTTGTTGTCCCCGTTGTTCCATCAAAGGTATTTTCTTTAATTGTTCAATTGCATGCAGTAAAATTCCTTGCTCATTTGTGATAACATACTAAAAAAGGGAGGAATGTGACTGTCAGCGGAAATCCAGAAAATAAGTTGAACCGCATCTGACAATGGTTCAGAATAACTAAATTAAGATAACTAAATTAAGAAAATGCAATTGTTGTACCTGACGAAATAAAACCCATGCATAACAGGTGTAATGGATTGTCTCTGTCATGCCTAAAACTCGCCAGGTTGACTTTAAGAGCTCAAGAATCTCTTCCACTTCCTGCCAATAAGATAAGCCATCGATGACAGACATAATTTAGAAAAAAATTACAAATATACACACACACACACGATCCTACTTAGCAATTTCTCCTATCACAATTTCATTTCATTCTGTATATTCTGACATAACACTGCTTTATTACTTCATATTGCAATAAAATGCATGACCAAAGTAAACACAGATTGATAGACATTTCATAAAGTGAAAATTTGATTGTAATCTTATTATTAGCCCATACATGCCATCAGGAATTCAAACAGCAGATGTTTCCTCAGTAAAGGCCTACCCACTAAAAAGTTTCAACACGTCACTTGCAAGTTGGTAACGGAAGAAATCCACCCATTCACAGCTTCTGAATATGAATAAACATTACCTATTCATAGCTTTCACTTTCACTCTTTCTCAATAACTAGAATAATAAGAAATATCAATGGAACAACCGACGACGCCATTGAGCTTGATAAAAAACCAAATCTCTAGAAAAATTGTTAACTAAGAGGTCTCGCTTAATAACCTCATTGAGCGCTCTCTTTGGTCTTCCCCTACCCCTTTTTACTGGGCTCAAAACAACTTGATCAATAACTAAGAATGCAAACTACTTTACATTTTTAAAATTTTAAAGAAAAGAAAATCCAGGTTCCAGGAAGCTTAGCTTATCAATTTAAGGATGTAATGGCTCAACTCAAATAATCATTTTTTTTCTAGATATGACCTTCAAAAAATAAAACACCTACCTCTGTCAACTTTCCCTCATCCAACATGTCAAATACGCTTAAAAGTAATTTCTCATATAGTCTGACATTTAAGTGGTAACCATCTGCCCAATGACATATTTCACCAGTCAAGTCACCCCGTGCTGGCCTCTCAGCAAGTGGAATGGCAATATCCTTCAGAGACCTCAAACATTCTGTCCTTTGAAGTTCACCAGATGAAGGTGCGAGAAACTAAAGGGCAGATAGAGAGTGAAATAAAACTAGAACAGTTAGTAACATTTCAGCAACAGATAATAAGTCAGAATTCAAAGCAAGCCAGTCCTTAAGGCCCAATAATACACACACCTCAGATTCCTCAATCTTGGCAAAAAGAATCCTTAATTCATTTGTCTTACGCCCAGATTCCCCAAATCCAACAGCAGGGTGATTAACAAGCCCCTCCTCCAACATTTTCAACTGTATTGACACACAAAAAAAATGTTAAAAACAGAAAAATAATCTATTAGGTACCAGAATTCTCGTAGTTCTATAAACAATGAGAAGCCAATATAGATTACATAGGGATGCAGACAGAACATTAAATTAGGGCTATACAAACCTGCCTCTTTTGCCACTTTATAAATGCCTTTTTGTCAGAAAATTCTGTTCGTGAAACACAGCAAAGCAACTCCAAAGGAATCAATAGAGTATCCATCCTTTTTCCCGCTTTTCCCACTAGAGCACTAAGCAAACCTTGTCTTGTTTTAATATCCAATGACTCGGGAATCTGCATGCATAATTTATTAGATCTATGACTCTGAGCACAAAATAGATGGTTCAAAACTGACCAAAGAAATATTAGCTTTACACAGCTTACAAACTTAGGCGAGCCTATTACAACTTAGCGATTAAAGAATTCATGTTCATTCTCATTGGCATAGAGCAGCCCCTCTCTTGATAGAATTGCATATGTTTACAAAATTGCTAATTGTTGCATATAACAACTGCCAGACCACACACAAGATATAACATGTCTTTCCTACAGGTTGAAAAGCCAGAAGCTGCCGATCAGTCAATTTTTGTTTCCCTGTGATCATCATTCAGTCTATGCCCTCCATACTCATACAGTAAGTTTCATTTTTATTAAAAGTGAAGCTAAGTTTAACTCAGAATATAAGCGAAAAATAATTACATGAAAAGAACCAACTATGTTCCCCCACCCACCCAATAGGGAAAAACGAGCTTTAGTAGAAATAGAAAGAGAGAAGGGAGAAATATAATCTGAATTGCTTGTCTATTCATGTACATAGTATAGGGTATTTATACACAAGAGAGGGAATAAGAGAGTTAATGAGACATAATGACTCATTATGTATATTGATTCCCTAATTACTATAATCCTGATTCTCTCTATAATATCTTTCCTAATATAATATACTTCCTAATATAATATACTTCCTAAAATATATATTTCCTAAAACATATATTTCCTAACACTTCCCCTCAAGTTGGAGCATAGATATTAATCAAGCCCAACTTGTTACAAAGATATTCAACCCGAGTCCCACTTAAAGCTTTCGTTAGAAGGTCACCCAATTGGTCACTAGATCGCACATGCCCGGTGGACACAAAGTTCTCCTTGATCTTATCGCGTACAAAGTGACAATCAATCTCAATGTGTTTCGTACGTTCATGAAACACGGAGTTAGAGGCTATGTGTAAAGCAGCTTTATTATCACACCACAACTTCGCGGGTAACGACGTGGCAAGACCAACCTCCTTCATTAACTGGTGAAGCCACACAATCTCTTGTGTAGATTGAGACATGGCTCTATACTCGGCTTCGCACTCGACTTTGAAACCACATCTTGCTTCTTACTCTTCCACGATACTAAATTTCCACCAACAAACACACAATATCTTGTGGTGGATCTTACGGTAGCCTTGTGACCCGCATGATCGCATCACGAAACACTCAATCTTGTTGTGGCCATGATTTGTATAGAGAATACCACGACTGGTGAGCCCTTCAAGTAATATAAGACATGTTCCAAAGCTTCCCCGAGCAACGGTTGGTGCGGTCATGAAGCGACTAAGCACACTAACGGGAAAGGTCACATCGGGCGGGTTACCGTAAGATAGTTCAATTTCCCAACTAGCCTACGATATCTCTCGGGATAGGCAAATGGCTTGATCTTTTACGGATCAACTTTCTTTCGTACATCCTCGGGTAGCTCATCAAACGGTATGCGGTCATCCATGTCCAAGAAGGGATTAGGAATCATGGGAACGCTACTCGGTGCTGCTCGAGTTTCCCGTTTCTTTTAACAGATCAAGAACATACTTCCTTTGTGTCAAAAGGATGCCTTTCTTACTTCTCATAACTTCTATCCCAAGAAAGTACTTCAAAGGACCCAAATCCTTTGTTTGGAAATGAGAATTGAGGAAGGCCTTAAGTGATGAGATTCCCAAAGCATTGCTACCCGTAACAACAATATCATCAACATATACCACCAACAAAATCATCCCAAGCATCGTGTGTCTTGATAAAACAGAATGGTCGCACTTACTCGACTCGAGACCAAATTTCTTAACCACGAGCTAAACTGTCAAACCAAGCACGAGGACTCTGCTTCAGGCCATATAAAGACCGTTGAAGGTGGCATACCTTCCCACGCTCCCCCTGAGCAACAAAACCAGGTGGTTGCTCCATGTAAACCTCCTCAAGAAGGTCACCATTTAAGAAGGCATTCTTAACATCCAGCGATGAAGGTCCCAACCATAATTGGCAGCCATAGAGATGAAGAGACGAGCGAGAGGACAATTTTGCCACGGGAGAGAAGGTTTCCGAGTAATCAACACCATAGGTCGAGCATAGCCCTTGGCAACCGGTCGAGCTTTCAACCGTTCCAAGGTGCCATCGGCTTTTGTTTTGATTGTGAACACCCACTTACATCCGATAGCCTTCTTTTCTCGAGGTAAATCAACGAGAGTCCGGTACCGGACCTTATCAAGGGCCATCATTTCTTCTTTCATAGCAAAGACACCAACCGGGATGGGCTAAGGCTTGGTGGAGATTAGTAGGGACAGTAATAGATTCTAAGGAGGCTATGAAAGAACAAGATGTAGGGGAAAGATGATTGTAGGAAGCAAAAGAAGAAATAGGGTAGGTGCAAGATCGCTGACCTTTACGGAGGGCAATGGGCAAGTCAAGAGAAGTAGGAGAGTCAGGCACGGGGCTTTCGGTGAGGAGAGTCGGTCCACAGTGCAGGTGCAGGTGGAGAGGCTGGAGAAGGGGCAACTACCGCGGGATCGGACTCGGCGAGATACTAGTGGTGGGCTGGAACACTGTTCAATGCCATTACTTGCCTTGGGACACTTAGATAAACATGATAGATAGGTGGCTTAGCCGGTTCCGGGTCGACGCTTGCTTGGTGGTACTGAACCGTATAGATCAATATATCATCAAGACTATTGGTGATGTCGGGGGATGGAGAAGGAGCGGATACGGGAAAGAACGGGGTTGACTCATGGAAGGTAACATCGTGGACACAAGATAACGCTTCAGAAGAGTGGGAGAATAACACCTATAACCCTTTTGAACCCTAGAATACCCCAAGAAGACACATTTAAGGGACTTGGGATCAAGTTTGGTAGTAGTAGGACGAACATCTCGAACAAAGCAAACACACCCAAAGATCTTGGGGAAATGGGAAACATAGAGGATGAGAAGGAAACAAGGTGGTGTAGGGAGTGGCTCCACTAAGAACAGGGAGAGGGCATACGATTAATGAAAACAATCTTGGACACGACATCAGCCCGAGAAAGGTTTGGGAAGCTGTCATTTGAAACATGAGAGCTCGGGCCACCTCTAATAAGTGCCGGTTCTTTCTTTCGGCAACACCATTTTGGTGGTGTATCGCACACGAGGACCGATGAATCATGCCATTTTGGAGCATATAGTTTTGAAATTGGGTAGACAAATATTCTTTAGCGTTATCACTCGTAAAGTTTTCACGAAACACCAAATTGAGTGTTGATTTCAGCACAAAAAAAATGACAAAAATGAGAAAACACCTCGAACGATTTTTCATTAGATAAAGCCGGGTGGTTCGAGAGAAATCATCAACAAAAGTAGCAAAGTACCGAAAACCGGACTTGGACTCAAGCGAACACGGACCCCAAATATCCGAATGAACTAAATCAAAAGGGGACGCGGCCGTTTATTGACGCGAGGTGCGGATGAACACGGTGATGTTTAGCAAGCGACACGACTCACGCTCTAAAGAAGACACATGCTGAAATTGAGGATACAACCTCTTTAAAGATGACAAAGACACATGACCTAACCGACAATGAATGTCAAACAAGGAGGGACCACGAGCAAGCAATGGAACGCGGCACCCGATTATCAAGAAAGTAATGGCGCGATTCATACCCCTACCAATAATCCGCTTCGTCGTAAGATCTGAATTAAGCAATGGTCGGGGAAAAAGTGAGATGAAACAGTTTAAGCTGACGAGTAAGCTTACTAGGAGATAAAAGGTTAAAGGCAAGATCGGGAACATTAAGAGCGAGATGATAAGGAAAGCAGACGGGGTTGGTGTAACATTGCGAGATCCAAGAACACGGGTGTAAGAACCATTGGCAATGGTGATCGAAGAAGGGTTGGCATAAGGTGCATAAGAGGAGAACAAATGATGGTTACTGTCATATGGTCGGTAGCCGGAATCGATGATCCAATTTGAAGAAGAAGTAGCAAGGCACGAATCGAGTTACGTAGCAAGTGCGGTTGGTGGAGAGAGGGCGGGGATCGGAGATATCGGAGGATTGAGCCATATGAGCGGACTGCGTTGCTTACGGTGCAAGCTTGTTGCAACTTATGACAATAGCGTTTCGTATGGACTAGGGTTCCTTGCAATAATAGCGAGACAATCCCTACTAGTCCCAAAATTGGGAGGATTGTGACCGGTCCTCGGGGGCCCGCTCCTAGAACACCGGGCATCTGGGGGCCGGGTTCCTAGGAGCCGGAGCAGCAAAAACAGGATTCGATGTGCGTGAGGAAGCCTGGTAGCGAGCGTCAGGTGGACCTTGACCAGCTAGAGCACTAGCATTAGGATTGGAAGGCGGGTGGGCTAAGCGTCGACACGCAACACACGAGAATACATATCTGGAGCGAAGGAAGCTCGGAACTAGATAATACACGAGATCGGACGGTCTCATAAGATGGGTCGAGAGAGCGTAAGAAAAGCGATAATCGCTTTGTTTCTCCATATTATCAATTTGTACCTGGATGTCAATCGTTGGTGGCATTAACTGCCGCATTTCCTCATACATCTTGTTGAACTCCATGAAGAAATTCTTCAGAGGGCGACCCTGCTGCTCAGCCCGATAGAACCCTTTACAAACTTCATGAATTCGAGTAATGTTTCCTTTCCCGAATACAAGAACTCGAGATAATTAATAAGTTCTCTAACGGTGTTGCAATGACTAAGAAGGAAGAAGATCCCCATCAATGGAATTTTTAATGCGCAAGAAGAGCGGCATCCGCCAGAGCCCATGTCATCTTAGGATCATCCTTAGGAGGCACCTCGGTTAAATGGCCCTCCTTCTCAATACTCAGTAAATGCATACGGATGGTTTTGATCCAGTCCGAATAATTTGTCCAATTCAACTTATGATCAGTAATCTTGTTTGAAACAGGGACCATTTCAGTCATCGCACTCGGTTTAGTCTCAGCCATAAAAAAGAACCAGCAAACACAAAGGTGATGGTAAACGAAGAGGAAGGCACACCAACAAATACAAGACCTGGGTGATAAAACGCAATCCTAGTAGCCAAGAAGCAAACGCACAAAAAACTGTGCCAAAGATACCAAATGTTGACCACAGAGATGTCAACCCAACACGAAACAGCAAACCAATAACAGAGGAGAACCAAATACTAACTCTACCACAAAGGAAACCATAGATTACAACCACAAGAATGCCTGACTCAGTGCTAGAACCAAAGAGCCAACAAACGTAGTCACCAACCTCAATAGAGAACAAATTCACAATCGAAATAGATGAACCCAGGCACGGAAACCACTTAGGAATCGCCGGAAAGGAGGAGAGAAGACCAACGAAAAAATCGCCGTCGAAAAAGGCCTCTCGCCGTCACGCGCCGTCACGCCGTCACGCGTGTGGCTGCCCGTCGGAAGCGCGTGTCCTCCACGCCCGTCGCGAGACGTCGGACGACGGACCCGGAATGCAGTCGAACGCCGATCGGGGGGTGGGGAAGCCGGTGGTACGGCGCGTGTCCCAAAGAGAAGACCGTGGACACATGAACCAAAGAACCCTCACTTCCTCTCTCTGTGACTCTAGCGACAGGAAAACTGATCAGGTAAGAAGAAGGAAAAAACAGATCTGAACCCAAGGAATAACCTTGTGCTTTGATACCATGTAGAAATAGAAAGAGAGAAGGGAGAAATATAATCTGAATTGCTTGTCTATTCATGTACATAGTATAGGGTATTTATACACAAGAGAGGGAATAAGAGAGTTAATGAGACATAATGACTCATTATGTAGATTGATTCCCTAATTACTATAATCTGATTCTCTCTATAATATCTTTCCTAATATAATATACTTCCTAATATAATATACTTCCTAAAATATATATTTCCTAAAACATATATTTCCTAACAAGCTAGTAAGTAGGTCAGGTATACAAATCTTTTTCTGCAGGAGACATGACAGTTTGACTAACTTGTGTGATCGACTGATCATAGTAGTGGAAAAATAAGTAACTTCAAAGGTTATATCACCAAAATATGCAATCCAGAGTTCTAGTGATCAGGAAAAAAACTAAGTACAGTATCACCAAAAATATACGATCCAAAGTTCTAGTAATCACGAAAAAAACTAAGTACGGCAAACAACTCTAAATGAATACAAAGATTCATCATATACCTCCATCTGAACACGCATGGTTTCCAACAGCCCAACTAACCCAGGAGTATTTTGAGATTGGGAGACCACACTTCCACTTTTGCTGCGCCCAAGCTTCCTAATCAACCTGGATTTTTTTTCTTTCTTTTTTCCTTTGATGGGACAATCAGACCCCTGATTAATGAGTTAAAAATACGATGACATATTTGAAAAACAACTATCTCACAAATTTTTCAGAAGGAAAAGAGATCCTTTCAAAATAAAAAAATGATGATAGCATAGCATACCCATTGGATCCAGCACAAGCCAACAAAATTTCATATGCTGTTTCACGGAGATCATCATCTGTGATGCCTAGAAGCAGTAACACCAAATAAAGAAAAAATTATAACAACTTCAGTTCAAACCTTGGAACCTCGGGTTAATGCCTACATCATCTAAGGAGTTCTGTCTTGAGCATAAACTGTTTAGGCAACTTCAGGGCAAGAAATATACCTCATTTAGTAAATAATTAGAATGAAATCTTGATGCTGCTATCTTCAGGAAAGAGCTTTTAGAATGAGAAAAATTTGTTACACAATCATACATGGCATGGGGCATACTTTTGGTTACAACACTGGCAACTTCCACTCAATTTGTTAGGTTACCTAAGTTCAATTTTTAAGTACACAGCATTGCACATTCAATGAAATTCAATGAATGCAGGACATATTACAGTTTCAGATGCTTTTATTAATGTTGATAACAAGAGTCAAAGGCATCATGGTCATCATATAAATAATAGATACCACATCAATACTGAGGGTACCTTGGAGGGATGCCTTCCATTTTACCCACTCTTAGTCTCTCTAAGTAACATCTCTAACTTTCATCAGGGACTCTAGAATTTATGAGTATTATGGTACAATTTAAGTCAATAAAAGAAGGCCATCCTTGAGGCCAAATATGTTCGTACATCTAATTTAAAGCTTCCCCCAAAGGTTGGGATCGGCAAATGATGAAGAGGCAAGGAACCAAGGAGTTCAAGATTAAAAAATTTCCTATACCCATACAAAAGCATGAGGGAAACAGAAATGCCACAATACTTACTTATGCAAGTTTTCACCAGAGGAATTAATTTTCTGTGAGCCAGCACTCAGTAATCAGCAATTAATGATTTTAAGTAAGAGTTGAAACTTCAACTACTACTTGTTCATTAAAATTTTAATTTCAAGCGTGTTCCTTTTTTTCGGTGAATAAAAAAGTTTAGGTGTGTTCCTGTGTCTTAAGAGATTCTGTGAATTTCACATCCAGATACTATTTTCCCAAGCTCCTGAGCATTCACCAGATAATCAGATATAGTGATGCCTAGACTGACAGGGGTAGGATAAGGACTTATCCAACAGATATACATCAATGAACAATCACCTGTTGAAAAGGAAGGCAACTTTACTGCAAGATCAGAAGCATCATTCAAAGTCCTTCTTGCCCTATAATTCTCAATCTCCTCAGCGTCAATGTCCTCCTCAAAATCTTCAATATCATCCACTGTCAGCTCCTTTTCTTGTGTAGAGTCAAAAGACTCCGATCTTGATGCATTTGACACAATTGAAGATGGCGCATAAACAGGAGGGGGAGTGGAAACAGAAACAGGTGCTTGTGTGGAAATAGGGACAGGTGGTGGTGCCCTTTTGGGAGGAGAACCTGAAGACTCAGGATCAGTGACCAAATAAAAGTCACCTACTGAACCTGTATCATTCTGATGAAACCAAACGCATAAATTCGGCCATCGCTACCAATTGAACAATTACTTTGATTTAAGGAAAAAAAAAAAAAAGCTAAATTCAGATAGCATGACTAGGAATAATTAGAAGAACAACATGGGCATTTATGATGGAAGGGTACAGATAGACATTTATTGTGGAAGGGTACAGGTAACCAAAGAAGCTTTTAGAGTAAACAAGTCATTCATAGTACAAGACTGCCCAATCCAAAATTTGAATCATTTATGAAAAACGGGTACAGATTGACATGCCTACATAATTGACAATAAAAAAAATCAAGAGAGCATTTAGGCATAGGCAAAGCATACCATATGGGGGAGACCAATGTGATCATGATAATCTCTAATTGCTTCCGATAGCTCAAGCATTAAACCTACGAAAAACATACCAGGAAAAATAATTATGACAAACTTTTAGAAACGTCCAGTGTCAAACACAGGGAATGTACTGCACTCTTCACCTTTTTTTGCACAGTTAAGGACATAATCCACACTAACTTGATCTAGATCCACATCATCCAGTGTAACTGCGCCAGGAGGCATTATAACTTTCTTGATTAAGCTCCCTGAAAGTATAAAATCAAGAAGTGTTCGCCTATCCCTTCTGTACCGTTGGAGAAGATCAATTGCATTTTCTCTGAAATCAATAAAATTACCATATCTGAGATACATGCAAACTTAAATGACAAAATTTTGGTTATCACAAGTCTGATGACTGATAAGTAAAGAGAAATTTACTCTTCCATGGCAAATTAGGTGATAATGTTGTTGACTTGCAAAGAACCCTGGCTACTCTGCTGCTTCTACAGATCACGAAGTTGACAGGGATAACAATCAGAATCCAGAAAGATTAAGAAAATCAGACTAGAAATATAGCACCCTACTGAAGTGATAGCTGGTAATCAAGCCGCACTGGAACAGTGCATTGTCGAATCCCAGTGTAAACAATAAAAACAAAGTTAAAGAAGAAAGAAGAAAGCATCAAGTAAGTTCAGCTCCTTCTTAATACTCGACAAAACTCAAGATCAGATAAAAACAGGTCAGGCTCTTTCAGCATTTCACTAAAATAAAAAATAGCGCGCGAAAAAATAAATCAAGAACAAATACCAATAATTTAGACGCACATTTTTTTCGTACCGCCGTTGCAGTATCCTCCCGCTCCCTCAGGACCAAGATAAAGCAATATAGAAGCTTATGGCAAACGAGCACGAACTTGTAGAATTTTAAAGACCTTCAACTAAGAATCGAGAAAAAATAATGGATCTTTGGAAATGCGTGTCAGAGACCGAATCTTACTCGAAAAGAAAAGTCAAATGGGCATGTGAAATGGATGAAAAACTTGAAACTTCTGAATTGAACGTGAAAACTGAAAAGGTTCAGTTGCGACACGACTTTCTGAGAGCTGAAATGCCAGCTTCAAGCTAAAGTTCCAATGAAGAGCTCCGTGAGAGAGAGGGGGAACCGAGCCCAAATCACAGTTCACATCTACAAATTTGGATCCAATCACAGTTTTAAGATAAAATCTAGTTTACAAATGTATTGACTGATTATTACTACCAATTTAATTAGGAAAAATTACACACAGGTCCCAAGGAACACACATATTTACATTTAGGTCCTTCAATTCATGAAATTACGAAGTCTCAAGGGGCACGTGTAATCATTTTAGATTGTCAAATTACCCTTTTGGACATAGTGAATAAAATATAACAAATGGTACAGCCTCTCTCCTCCTTCTTCTTATTCGTCGCGCATAGAGCGAGAGAGAGGGAGGGTTTTCTCTCAACCCATTTGATCTCCTTCCTTGATCAATGTTTGCGACGGTGTGCCTTCTCATCCGGCGCCGTTGATCCCTCTAATCACCGCGCCTAGCTGAAATCATTGTTGTGGGTACAAAGATCCCTTGGATCTCCTTTTCCTTCTCGTCGGTGAGTTTTGGGGGTTTGGTGGAGGGTGAGTTTCATATCTCCATTCTTTTTGGGGGCTTGGTGGAGGGTGAGTTTCACCTTGAATTTGTGATTTCGAGTTGCGGATGCGATTAACAACACAAAATGCATAAATTAACAACCTGAGAATGCATAAGTTAACCACAACTTCGAAAACCTTGAATTTGTGATTTACGAGTTCGGAAGGGCGATTAACAACACAAAATGCATAAATTAACAACACGAGAATGCATAAATTAACCACAACCGGGAAACCTTCAAGGTTTCCGAAGTTGTGGTTAATTTATGCATTCCCCATGTTGTTAATTTATGCATTTTGTGTTGTTAATCGCCTCTGAACTCGAAATCACAAATTCAAGGTTTTCGAAGTTGTGGTTAACTTATGCATTCTCGTGTTGTTAATTTATGCATTTTGTGTTGTTAATCGCCTCTCCGGAACTCGAAATCACAAATTCAATGTTTCCGAAGTTGTGGTTAATTTATGCATTTGTGTTGTTAATCTATGCATTTTGTGTTGTTAATCGCCTCTGGAACTCAGAAATCACAAATTCAAGGTTTTCAGAAGTTGTGGTTAATTTATGCATTCTATGTTGTTAATTTATGCATTTTGTGTTGTTAATCGCATTTGGAACTCAGAAATCACAAATTCAAGGTGAAACTCAGCCCTCCACCAAGCCCCTAAAAAGAATGGAGAGATGAAACTCGGCCCTCCACCAAGCCCCCAAAACTCACCGATAGAGAAGGAAAAGGGAGATCAAGGGATCTTTGTACCCACAACAACAGATTTTGACTAGGCGCGGTGATTAGAGGGATCAACGGCGCCGGTGATGAGAAGGCACCTTTGTCGGCAAACACGATCGAGGAAGGAGATCAAATGGGTTGAGAGAAAACCCTCCCCTCTCTCGCTCTATGCGCTCGAAGGAATAAGAAGAAGGAGGAGAGGCATGTACTATTTGTTATATTTTATTCACTATGTCCAAAAGGGTAATTTGACAATCTAAGATAATTACACGAAGTCCCTTGGGACTTCGTAATTTCATGAATTGAAGGGACCTAAATGTAAATATGTGTGTTCCTTGGGACCTGTGTGTAATTTCCCATTTAATTATCGAAAAAGTCGTTGCAGGATAGACGACACTGTCGTCTTGAAGGAAAAGAAGCGACTCTACGCTAAACGACATTTTAATTTACAATTTTTGTTTGTTCAGAGAAGATCAATAATAAGATTATGGGAAATTTGGAGAAATGACCTATTAAAAAAAATATTGGTGATAAATTACTTTATTTATAAAAATTTATCAGTCCCAATAAAAGTATTTTATTGTTAACTCAAAACAATTTATCAAAGAGGAAAATTATCCATTACTAGAAAACACGTACACAAGCACACAAGATTCATTACAAAAAAGCAAATGTTACTATGGTCTTATGGAAGATAGAAACAAACCCAATTTTAAAGAGGCTAAATTGTTCATATATGATATTTTCAGGGAAAATCCACCTCAAGGTCTAAATAACTAAAAAATGGCTAAAAAAAAGTCACATGTCAAAAAAGGTCCCGGGGTCTTTTCGGTATTATTTTATGAAACGTTAGTTAACGTAATCGATATAGTTATTAACGGGTATTGATTTAATTGTTAGGGTATTGTTATTAATGTTCTACTGATATAGTTGTTAAGACCTTTTTTGACATGTGACTTTTTTTGACACTTTTTTACTAATTTTGTAATACCACAGATTATTATTAATAGTAATAACCTTTTTTTTTTTATATAGCCAATTACTCCTAATCCTAATTACCTTAGGAATTTTCTTCTTATGCACTAAGAAAGAGGTTTTAGGTAATAAGTCCATTACTTGTCAACCAAGTCACATTAATTCATATCATGATTGATTGATTGAATTTAATATACCCTATAACATTAAATTCACACCATGATTGATTAATTGAATTTAATATAACCTATTAATGAGTTGGCAGTAGTAGAAGAGCCCAAAGCTAAACCCTAATTTTAAGTTATAAATAGAAGTCTAGCCTAACCCGAATTCTCCTATTCTCCTCTACTATTCTCTTCTATTACTTCCTCTATTCTTTCTCGTGTCAATTATTCTTCTAAGAGGCTAGCAAAATGGAAACCAGGTAATCCTAATCCCCAGAACAATAAGAGTTAATTGTTGCATGTCGATCTCGATCTTTGTGAAAAACCCTTAAATGTGTTTTGCATTTGTATATGCATATATATGTTTTCCTTTTCAGTTAGCTCGAATTAATTTATGAAAGCAAAACTCTTCACCTCCTTGTATACATATATTTCTCCTTCTTGATTTGTGTTTAACTTTTTGCAAAACCCTTTATCATTGAATATATGTGTACATTTTGGGTGCCTGGGTTTTCATTATTGAAATTTATTTATATATATATATATCCTTCATTAATATATATAATACTGTACATCTTTTGCCTTGGGTGCTTGACTTTTGTATGTATGTATGTATGTATGCATGTGTCTGTATATATATATATATCCTTTTTAATTTGTCCAATCTGTACCTATGCTAAAATATATACATGTTCTCTTTTAAATGGTTTTGCCTGGGTTTCCATAATTGACAAATAGCAATATATATATATATTTAGTTTGATTCCGTAAATTTGAGAAATCCATTTTGTATGTGTTTGTTATATATGAAATATATTTTATGTAACACCCCCAAATTTCTAACAATTATAATAACACAAAATAGCAATAATTTTTATGAATAATTACTAAAATTCAAAATAACCAACTTTGGGAAGTGTTCCGCATTTGCACTTGTAGTGCAAGGCTACCTTATTAAATTAACATAAATCCAAACCTAACGAAAAATGTTTTATTCAAAGTATAAAATAAAAACTAGCTAGAATTATCGGCGGTTCTTCCTCACTTCTCCTTTGCTAGCCCCAACCTTGGAACCTGTTTCACTGAAATCTGCTCCCCCGAAGGATCATCACAGCCCAGAACACAAACATCAGCAAAGCTGGTAATCCTAATATAAACAAGGATGATATAGCTCAAGTATATTAATCAAATCAAATATGTAATCACATAGTAATTGAATCAAATATCAATTTCAATATTCATCATATCACATCAAATCAAATATTACTCATTATCTTTTTAAATGTCTTAATTAGTAGGGAAGAGAACCATGGTAGACTCGGATATCCTGCTAGTCTACCCTATGACCGGAAACACGCCGATCACAAATCATCAATTTGTCCATCATTAAAACATCTCTTCCTAGTGTGCACACCTCTTCTCAAAGTTGCTACTAGTATCCGAGTTACCCTGCCAGATACCACTTTGAGAAGAACGGATAATATCTTTTCACATCATATAAATATCAGAGGCATAAAGCCCAAAGGTTGTGTTCATCACTTCAGGAGATATCATCCCAAAGCTATCTTCCCACTATTAATTCATTACAATCACACACAATCAAAGAATTCAGTCTTGTCACAGTTATCAAATTTCTTTATTTAATATATATCGGTTGTTCAAAAGCATCATAACTTCCCAAACTCATCTAGAGTATAACAATTCAAATATTCAATATAGGATCCAACTCATATTCATTACTATAATTCAAATATCTATCTGAGTAAAGTCCAAACCCAACTATCATTTCAATTGTCATAAGTTACAGAGTATCAAGATCATAATTTCCCTATTAAAACTCATATAAAATAAATCCAAGACCTCTAAGGACCTAAGACTTCTGGGGATTAGGATTACCTGGTCTCCATGCTTCTAGAAGGAAAATCGATCCGAGAAGAGAAACAAATTGAAATAAGAAAAAAGAGGAGAAGAGGATAAGAGAAATGGAGAAATGTTGAGGATTGAAAGTGATTTCGTTTGGTTTGGTTAAGCCCCTATTTATAGTTGAAGTTTTGTGCATTAATTATCATGGGTAATAGCAAAAGCTATTATTAATTATCATCGGTAATATTAATGATCATTATTAATCATCACAGATAATAGCAATGGTCAGCATTAATTATCATTAATCATCACAGATAATAGCAATGATCATCATTAAGTATTACGGATAATAGTAATGGTCATCATTAATTATCATTAATATTATTTATTTTATTTTATTTTTCTTGGGTTATTACATTATATATAATCCTAATCCCCATGAGTCTTAGGTTAATTTTATATGAATTTTGATAGGATAATCCTAAATATATCATATGTGTTTGTTATATATGAAATATATTATATGTACTCTATTCAATGAAGAAATTGATAATTGTGACAAAATTGAATTTCTTGATTGTGTGTGATTGTAATGAATTAATAGTGGGAGGATAGCTTGGGACGGTACCTCCCAAAGTGATGAACACAACCTTTGGGCTTTATGCCACTAATGTGAAAAGATAGTATACGTTCTATCCAAAGTGGTGTCTAGCAAGTTTAGGGACATTAGTAGCAACTTTGGGAAGAGGTGTGCACATTAGGAAGATATGTTTTATGGCCAATTTGATGATTCGTGAGTGGCGGGTTTAGGGTCACGGGGTAGGTAGCGGGTTTCCGGGTCTACCATGGTTCTCTTCCCACTAAATAGGCGCGGGTTTCCGGGTCTATATGAAATTAATAACGGTAATGAATAATATTTGATTCGATGTGAATATATGTATATGTATGTATACACGATGAATATTGGAATTGATAGTTGATTCAATCACTATGTGATTATATATTTGATTTAAATTATATATATGAGTTGTATAAATTGTGTTTTTGATTAGGATTACCAGCTTTTGCTAATGTTTGTGTTCATGGGTTGCGACGATCCTTCGGGAGCAGATTCTCGGTGAAACGAGGTTTCAAGTTGGGGCTAGCAGTGAGAAGTGAGGAAGAACAATGAGCAATTCTAGCTAGTTTTTTTAATTTTATGTTACACTTTGAATAAGACATTTTTATTTAAGTGTGGATTTATGTTATTGTAATAAAGTAGCCTTGCACTTGTCCCAGTACAAGTGCGGCGGTAACACTTCCCAAATTTGGTTATTTTGAATTTCAGTAATTATTTATAAAAATTATTGCAATTTTATGTTATTATAATTGTTAGGAAATTTGGGTGTTAGAAATTTGGACCCTGATAAGGATTTTCCCGTATGTTTATATGCCTATTCCTACTTATGAATAGGCCTTTTTTGTTTTATTCATATACTATTTTATGATAAATTTGAGTGCTATGTGAATGTGATAATTTCAATATAAAACAAAATATTCTTTATCATGTAAAATAGCACAAATTGTTGCATAAAATATAATTAATTTAAAGTGATATACTTATAACCCTAAGGTTGTGTTTGGTGGAGGTGAGGGAGAGAGAAGAGGTGTCTATCCTTAAGCCTTGTTTGTTATAGGGAACCTGGGTGATGGAAAGGAAACATTAGAAGGTTCCCTTAAAAAAAACACGTTTGGGCACGCGTGTCTTCCGTCCACTACACTTTCCGCGAATCAGGAAGTTCAATCAACCATGGGAAGGTTGAATCCCTCCAAAAGAGGCAGGAAGGTTGAAAACTTCAGGGAGAGTGAAAATTTAGGACAAAAAAGCCCCTTGAAAAACCTGTACCTCTTCAAAACGACGAGGAAGGCCCTAGGCCGGGCCAAGCGTCGGTGAAGAAGCTTGGAACTACAGTAGGCGTTGGAGGCGAAGGAGAAGCTGAACCCAGGGGGAACTGAGCTATGATTGAGGTCGGTATTCATTCCAAATCAATTTATGTGTAATTTACCGGTATGTGTTTTAGCTTAGGGAAGCCCTATTGCTTCGAGCAGGGGGGATACACACACAGTTGAATACATTGTTCCTATTATTTCTTATTGCTTTCCTTCTTATGCAGCATTTGAAAAGGTCAAATTGCATTTTTTCTGTTGATTTTTGTGCATCATATTGGTTCAACTGTACTGCTCTTTTGTGAAACAAAGATGCTGATATGCATATTGTAAACCTGTGAATGTGTTCTTCTTCATCAAAGCAACTGCAAATTTTTCTATTCCTGTGCCCATTTTAACTGAGGTTACTTTTGTTATTCTAATGTGGCGCCTTCATTGTTCTGATTTATTTATTACATCAAGCAATTACTTACTTTCCTCATTTTTAATAGTCACCGCTTTTTACCTATCAAAGCTTCACCGGGTTCAATGTTCAATTATCATCTTCCCTGTTCCTCGTCATATTCATTTCTGCAACTGGTTGTGTACTTTCACAATGTCCCCCTCCAATTCCTTACATGTCTGTCAACCTTGTCACCTTTGGAAGCCAGTTGTCGATGCAATTTCATATCACACTGACTTCTACTTCAATTTTACATCTCTGTGATCACGCAATTTTGTTTAGGGTTCGTGTTTGTCGCATTGTTCTAACAAAATAATCAGTTAGCAAATTTTTTTGCTTTTCTTATTTTAGGGGCATTGTGGGAATTTCAACTAACATTTCCAATTAACCAACACCCAATTCTTCATACCAAACATTTTATTTTCCTTCAACTAAACATTCCCTAGTATATTAAAGAGCTCACATGATTAAAGTTCCCTCATAATATTCCTTTCCTTTCCTTTCAGTTCCATTCCTTTCCTTTTTTCCTCAAATCTTCCTAGTAACAAACAGGGCCTTAGTGTGAAAATTCAAATATGCCTATGATGTGACATACTTCCAAAGTTAATGTGGGAAAACGATACGAAAAGCTATGTAATTTTGAAAATTTTCCATGAGTAATTTGATCAAAATTTTATCTCTCCTCCCCTACCCTCCAACCAAACACAGGCTAAGGTTGGGATTTGATCTTTTACAGATACAAGAGGCATCGTAACCATTTTTTGCTACAGAGAATCAATCTTAACAGATGTTTCTTGCAAACTTTATGCTAATGTTGCTCCTCTGAGCAGTATCACACGGCAGGAAATACTATCTTTAATATATGATTTTAATTTTTTGATGTTTAGACTATTTCTTATCAATGTTTAGTCTTTATTTATTCAGCAAGATATCTTCCTGTATGTAACGGGCAAAACACTTCTTATCTAATATAATTTTGTCTTGCCTAAAAAAAAGTGATACACCAAAATTTTATAATTTAAAAGCATTTATTAATTATGGGTCAAAAAAACAAATAAAATAATACTTTAAAAAGGGATTAATTATTGCTATTTATCTGACTAACATTTGCTTCGATATTCTGATTGATTTGCCTCTCAATTTTGAAACTATTGATTTTAGTCCCTCTAAAGACAAAATAATCCAGATTTTTATTGAGTTATAGGGATCAATATTTTTTAAAAATGAAATTAGAGAAACTAAAACTAAAATAAAAGTAAACTTAAAGGATCAAAGATTATAATAATCACATATAATAACTTGTAGTCTTGAACTTGTTGGAGTAGTCAGCTTGCCTGAACAAAAAATAAATCATTTGGAAGCTAATACAATTGTCACTGTTGATTTGTAGCTTAAGGTGCTTAAATAACCTTTAACTTTTTCCAAAAGTGCAAAATAATAGTGAGTCACTCTCTTTGGTCCTTATTATAAGATGGGTTAAGGTGCGATTTGGCCAACAAACTATTCGCTCAGGAGCGTCCAGCACAATTAACTATTAGTTGGACCTAAAATACCAATAAACTATTTAAAATGTCAAATTACCACAAAAAACTTTACTCTCCGTTATCACTCAGAAGTATGTCCCTAACCTCATTTGATCCTATCCATACCTCTCTTCTGCCGCCACTGGTCACCGCCGTCCATCCAACTACGGCCCGGTGTCTCCTTTTTCTCCACCACCTTGATCGGGACTTCCTTCATCACAACCGACGGCTTTTCTCTTACCACCAAAGAAGCCAAGCTTCACAGTGTCGAAAAGCATATCAGATTGCCACCTCCGCCGTTGGAAAAAACACAGCCGTGAGTGGAGAAGAGCTTGGACGCTATCGGATAGAGAAACAGAGGGAGACGAGGCCATTGTTTCACCTTCGTCGGATTCCACACACCACCAGCACTTCGGCCTTCCTCATACTAATCGTCGGCACCCTTTTGTAGACATAGTCTTTGAGTTCCAAAGCTCATAATCGACTTGAAGAGCTCGAGCACTATTCGTCCTTGTTCCACGTTGTTCCGGTGAATCTCTGTTATCTCCCGCAGACTCTGTTAATTTCCGACGTTATTTGTGTATTTCCATCGGAGTTCTGCAACTTCTGGCAAGATTTTAAGTTTCTGGTTCTATAATTCCGACGAGTTTCTGAAACTTCCGGAGAGGATCTCCAGTTTTCCAGCGAGCTTGGAATTTACCGGGGAGGATCTCCAGTTTTGCAGAAAGGTTTAAATATTCCGGCGAGTGTTTTGAAGAAGAGTGCTGGGTATGTTTTTTTTTTGATACAAAAAGTAGCCTTTTATTCATCTAATACATTATCATCTTCCAGTAACCTTGCTAATGCCATATCAGCACCCGAAACAACCTGGAATCCTGGCAGGGCAGATAAACTCGCCTTTGCTAGATAATCAGCAAGAGCATTCGTCGAGCAGTTAATGGTTTGCACCACAACGTTCCACTCATGTTTAACCATCGTTTGAATTTCTTCAATCAACCCCCTGTCTTCATGTGCTTCTTGGAGTGGGCTTGTTGGGTATGTTTTGAATACTCTGCTTTTCCCCTTTTCTTCCTTGGTTACCGGCGCCATGGTATTACTTCCAGTTCATTTCCTGTCAAAGAAACTTGTCTACAGTAAAGAGATAACGGAGAGTAATGTTTTTTGTGGTAATTTGACATTTTAAATAATTTATTGATATTTTAGGTCCAACTAATAGTTAATTGTGCTGGACGCTCTTGAGCGGAATAGTTTGTTGGCCAAATCGCACTTTAACCCTTATAAGATCCCAAGTAACAATTCTCACCAATCAATAAAAATAATTAAAGTCAATAAAGTTGTCATAGAATTTAAGTAATTTCCAATATTACCCCTACTAATTGAACTAAACTCTAATATCATAGTAATTACTACTCTCACCCAGTACCCTTATTAATTATGAGTATATATGGAAAAAATAATTAATGCTCCTTAAGAATAAGTAAGTGCCTTATAAAAAGCACCAAATATACTAGTTAGTTGGTGTTTTATAATAAGGACCAGATGGTGTATATTTTTTTTTTTGGAGCAAAAATAGCCCTAAAAATTAGAAAAAAAGTGCAAAACTGTTGACACCGTTAAACTAATGGAACGTCCGTTAATTGTTTGTGTTGCTTGTGTACGAGGCTGCATCCTAGATGGAATTTAAATACTCGTATCAAATAATGGGCACCTCATCATCTCCTTCATCTCTTCAACGTCGTCCAACAGTCCGATCCTCACCCTCGCACAAACGCATCGAAGAAGGAGATGGAGGGGAAACCATTCAATCGCTGCTCTCGCACAAGTCACGAGCGATCACAATCTCACGGCTGCAAAACAGACCCATCTTCAGCAAGCTTGAAGCTCGATTTCTGAGCTTCTTTCTTTCTCTAATGGTCGATATTCATTGTTAAGCAAGGATGAGCCGACGGCGAGGGTAGTGGAGATCTGATCGACGTTATCGTCTCTGTCGCTGAACCCACCGTCGTATATGTGAATCCACTACTGCCCACTTGCTTTTTCTTGCTGCTGCTCTAATTTGAAGCAGAAAGATCTAATTTTGCATGGAAGATTTTACCCCTTAATCTCTATTTTCCTGGAAATTTTTTCTAATTTTGGTATTACTTTTGCCAATGATGATGTTGAACGCAATTGTTCTTCGGCTATCATGCTCTGCTTGCTTTGCCTTCCATTCCCCTACCTCCGTTTTCCTCAAAAAGCAAAAGAATGGTCACGAATGTGGTGCAATGTTGTAGTGACACAACACCATACGATACAACACTCTGACACGTTAATTTTTTAAAAAAAAAAAAATCTAAATTTTGATATGTTAAAACATATTTTGATATTAAATATATATTTCTAAGTATAATTCACATTTAATATAAAACATCCACAAAATGTAAAATGTAAAGTGTAGATTGGTAAAATTTCATGTGATTTAGTAAAAAAAAAGGAAAAAAATTCATTATTTCTAAATTGCTTGTATGATTTGATGGAAAATGGGAACAATATTTTCAATAAATATAAATGGGGAAAGAAAAATCCTTAGTTTTATGAGGACACTCCTTCAAAATTGCAGGCTCCGTTTCTATGATATAAGTGAAATTTGCAATCCATTTTTGTACGGTCACTAGAGCTTACCCAAAGGATCCAAATCCATTAGTTAGAGTCACTCTCTTTCCTTGTGGCAAAAAAAAAAAATCTCTGGAAACCTTTCCTATGTAAACGAGGCGCAAAGGCTCTACACCCCTAAGCTAGGCCCCACATAGTATTGAATTATAGATCCACTCAGCACAGAGCACTTTTGTCGAGCAAAAGAAAAAGACTTACTAGTTACTAATTCTTTTGACCGTGTCTTTTAGTGCGTCTTGTCTAACGTCTAACACTTTTGGAAAAAGAAAAAAAGGGAACGAGACTCGTCCGACTCGTGTGTCCGGTCGTGTCTGAGTGTCGGACGCAAAGTTCTCTGATAATTGTGTGTCCATGCTTTAGAAATGTGGTGCAGTGAGTGGACGAAGTAGGGCTGAGCAAGGAGCCATAATCGGTAAGCGGTGTTACACCTCCATCGGCCTTGCCCTTTCGGGTGGCGGGTTAGTGGGTTCCCTTTAAAGAATTACCTTTCCCGTATTATTAGTCCATTTAATTATGAAACAGACTATGCGTAACAGAGCACAGGATCAGTTTGGACAATCTAACGTACTGGTCAAAGTAAAGTTAACAAAAAGTAAAGTCCCCTGAGGGTTAGGGGTACAGTCATCCGGCAGCAAGTGTCAAGATAATAAGTACAGCCATCCAAAATAAAAAGTATAAAATACGATAGGGCATCCCCTATCCTTCATTTGCTTGGTCATCCTACCGCTACAAAAAGGCCTTTAGACACACTCCCCTGTGCCACAAAAAGCTTCTGAGGTCCGAAAATGGCCCCCAGAGTAACCATCAATACTCATGCACTAAATGTGTGATGTGTATGCATGCAACCATGTAAGTATGTAAACACAGATAAATATGCCAAATACCACAATATGCAAACAGAAACATACACCATAACACGTCTTCGCACCGTCGAGCCGCCTTACCGAGGCAGGCCCTGAAATTACCGGAATCACAAGCCTGTTTCCGTTGAGTCGCCACGCAGGCAGACCCCGGCAGGCACCGTCTGTTTCTGTTGAGTTTCCACATAAGCAGACCCCTGCAGGCACCCTTAGCGCTAGGGATACAATCACAAACATGTTCTGTATGCATATTTGGCAACACATATACCAAAAACAAATATGACAAGCAAAACATACAACAAAACACATAAAAGTGCCAGAGTAAAGTGGTTACTACCTGGTGTGGTGAGTATTGCTTTTATTATTTTTATGCTCGGTGGTCTTTCTAAAAATACCCTTGACCTAAAAACATTAAAATACACCATTTTCAGTATTTACATAAATGCCTTTACATTTTCTAAAGAAATCCGAGCCCCTTCAATATTTCCGAAATTCTATGTTTTGTCCCAACTTTAGGGATTTTCCATAAATTCCAAAAAAAATCATTTTTGCTTGAAACTAGTGCCATTTGAACCATTAATAAGTATATTTTTCAAGAAAAATATACCCAGACCCTGAAAGTACAAATATTTTGGCGTGTTGCTTACTTCCTCTCCTCTGGTCCAGATTCGCGTCACTGGTCCTAGCCCCTTTTTCAACCATTTATTTCACCCAGTAAATATTATCCAAATTTATCATATTATATATGTATATTCATTCCCCAGATGTCTAGTTTTCACATGTAAAATTTAAGCTTAAAAAAAGATCATTTACACCCTTAAAAACACGTTAGAAGCTTCGCTGCCCAGATTCCCCTGAAACTGGCAGCAACCTAAACTTAGTTTTTTCGGTGTTTTTGACTTGCAACTTAACCCACGACCATACCCTATACAAAAACTCATTCCAGAGCCATTGGTGACCTTAAAAATGAAAGAATCCAACCCTAACACCAAGCACAAACCTTATGCATGAAAATGCTTAACCAAGTACTCAAGAGGTTAAGTTTGTCGGTGTTACCTTGAATCGGAGAAACGATGGATGAACTTGGGATTTCAGTCTTGAAGCTTGACATGAGATAGCTGGCTGGACTCCCTCTGGCCTTCTGGAAATTTTGTCCAACTAGGGTGAAAAGATTATGAGATTTACCTTTTTAATAAAGGTAAGTTTGATCCAGTGAAATTAGAATTAACTGATGTGAATTTCAGACCTTTGTGTAATAAATAGGATTTGACTTTTTAGCTTTCTTCCCAAGAAAATCTAGAGAATTCCAGAGGTGTCCAGCTACTTCCAAGTGGCGCATCACACTCCAAAAATATCTAGATATTTTCTGTTTTTGGGGTAAATTACCCGTTTTGGCCCAAAACTTTTTGAAAATGCAATTGTGGCCCATAACTTTTAAAGAATTACTAACTTTTCCCCATCATTTCACCTGCCCAAAAGGAACTTTATGGTGCCATTTGGGGCCCACAATTCTACCCAAATTAATTTTTGTCCATTTATTCCCATTTTGCCCTTTTCTCTGAATGTGGGACCCGCGATTTGACTTTTACATTGACTTTTCTTTCTTTTTCTCTAAGTAAATATTTTTAATGATTAGAGGGAGTGTGTGATGCCTAAGGGGCCCCACACATCTAGTCTCTGGTATTTAATTCCTTTTTTCTCACTTTGCCAGTCCAGCTCCCAATCTACTGGCCCGTGTGGGTCCCGCCGGCCAACAAGGTGTTTACCTTTGCACTTTTCTCTATCTTTTTCAAACTTTTCCCTCTTTAATATGTTAGTTATGATTAGTTTTGATGATGTCTTATATTGATGCCATTATCTAGAGCAAAAAGTGTATATCATATACATTGACTAACTACTTTGTTTATTCTAGGTTAGTCCAAATTAAATTATAGAGAATGATCAAGAATGGAGTTTAAAGAAAGAAGAACTTGTTAAATATCATGAGAATATCAATATTCAAGTCCCTGTGATCAAATAGAAGTTGGAACGGCTCAATTCGGAGCTAAAATAAGCAAGTTCAAGCTTCTGGATGAATACTAATTTGTTACGGGGCATTAATGTAATTTCATATTTTTCCTCGCATGAACAGTGTCATGCTTGAGCAAGAAAAACACCCTTGCTCGAGCATGAAAATAAGCTTGCTCGAGCAAGGTCGTGCTTCAGCCTACTCTGTTCAGCTCTATTTCTGGCGACCTTCGGTAATTCGACAATATCTCCCAAACCAGGAATCGGATTGACGTGAAACCAGTGGCATATGAAACTAGACTCCTAATGCGTCATTTTGATATAATATTCAAGTCCAAATGATTCTAGATGAGAGAGTTATGATTTTTTCAAGTTGGCACAAGAATCACAGTCATAGTCCAGACCAACCTTCGGTAATTTGAGTGTAGCTAACAAACGACAAATCCAATTGAACTAAAACCATTGCCATTGGAAAATAGACTCAAATATACTTTCAAAAACATCAAGAACATAGAAAACAAAGATCAATTAAAGAAGTTATGATGTTTTGAAGTTGACAGTCTGTTCTGGATATTGCAAAAATGCTGGATAAGAACAACCTCCAATCATCTGATGATAACGAACAAAGTATAATGAGTTTGGAGCTGATTCTTCTTGCATTAGAAAGAAGACTTGAAGAGCTTTATGAGCATGAGTGGTTTTCCAAATTTGGAGCCATATCAAAGAAGCTACGCTCATTGGAAATTGGCTCTTGTACAACCAATGCTTTTGTGTTTTTGAAAGTCAATGGAAATTGATAGATTGCTCAAGTATTTCAGAGGGCATGCCCGAGCAACATCGAGCTGATGAGAAAGAAGAGCAACATGGACAGTCATGCTTGAGCAGAGAATGAAGCATGCTCGAGTATCAACGTAATCATCAGCATTTTCACTGAGTTGGGAAGTCATGCTCGAGCACAAGGAAAGGCTTGCTCGAGTAGCATCGAGTAAAATGACTTTTCCGCCTCTACCTAGCCCTTGCCCAAGCATGCTCTTATGGCTTGCTCGAGCTCAGGTGAAATGCTTGCTCGAGCATGGGCTCTTTCATGCTCAAGCAACAGCGATGCAAGACACCTTTCTTTAAGCCGCCAGTGATGCTTGCCCGATCATGCCTTTGATCATTGCCCGAGCATCAACGATATTAATTAGTCTTTAAAAAGCTTGCCCGAGCAAGCTTTGGTTCCTTGCTCGAGCACTGTGTCCATTGCACTTTGAAATTACTCCTTCTCAAATTGATGCCTGAGCACACTGCTTAGCCTTGCCTGAGCACTGACAAAATTTGTAGATCTTTAGAACAGCTTGCCCGAGCAAAGTTTGTCTCTTGCCCGAGAACCAGCGAAATGCTTGCTCAAGCATAAAACGATGTCATACTCGAGCAATAGCGAATTAGCACTACTTTTATGAAGCTTACCCGAGCATGAATTTATTCATGCTCGAGCACCATGCTCGAGCAAACAGAGAAGCTTGCTCGTGCATCGCCGATCTGAGATGAACTTTTGACGATTCAAGAGAAGCTTACTCGAGCAAGCTTGGATTGTTGCTCGAGCATAGCCATCCCTGTTTTTCAAATCACCGCTCTCCGAGAAACTTGAATCATCGAATGCAATTTCATTTCTTTTAAATATTACTTATTATGATTATCAAATGCTTTTAACAAGTTTGCTTATGAGTTTCAATTGTTTAGACATGGATTAACAACAGATTTGAATAAAGCAAAATCGTCTGTCAGAAGCATTAAATGCAGTTACCTAAACCGGTGATAAACATGAAAACCAACTCTAATCGAAGTAAAGCAACTCTGATATTCTGTGTGCGCATTAAATGCTATCTCTCAAAGGTCAAAACAAAAGGAATGAAGAATGTTGGTAAGACCAAGAACCATTGACGATTAATACGAACGCTTCAACGGACATTTTTGAAGAAGACTCAACGACCACATTCAAGTGCTTCCAACTAATCTCCAATGGTCGAATGCTCGCAACGGTCGAAACACAAATACCTATAAATTGCAAAGTTTTCAAAGCAAAAGAATTGACGATTGATGAATGACTCGACGAACCCATTGAAATGATTTTACTACTTCACCGTCGATAGTTCAATATCTCATATACACTCGTCTCTCAATGTTATATAGTTTTCATTAGAGAGTGTGATGGTCGATTATGTACTTCAGTGATTATCATTTATCTACTATGTGAGATAGTCTTTTCATTTGTATTACAATTCGTTCAAATCTCAAGATAGTGGTATCTTGAGTGTGGGTGTATCAATTACAACTTGTAAGGGGGAGTGAGTCCGAGAGTGAAAGGATCATCCTTTGTTTACAGAGTGTGTAATTGTGTCTACGGTCATTTGGTTACAACTTGTAAAAAGGAGTAAGTCCTAGTGAGAGGATTACTCGAAAGTTACAGAGTGTGTAATCAAGGTTTGAGATAGTGAAATCCCAGAGTGTTTCTGGGGACTGGACGTAGGTCAAGAGTTGGACCGAACCAGTATAATCTCTTGTGTTCATTGCTCTTCTCTCTATCTCTGTTTTAAGTGTTCTTGAGCAATTAGCGAAAGAATTTCATAATCACCTATTCACCCCCTCTAGGTAATATTCCATCTTCAGAATAAACACTCCTATGTAACACTCTCCAAACTTCATGGAGTGGCCCCTTGACCTACTCAGTTCAAAGGAACCCCTAATCGGTCTCGTTTCTGTATGTAAATCACCTGTAGGACCCGTATGACACGTTTTGGCCAGAGTATAACTTAAATCACCTGGTTTTTATCTTCTCTCTCATAGTAGACGAATTTTCAATATTAAAGGGATAAGGAACTGACTGTTTTGCCCTTACTTTTCCTCTTTTACTGTAACACCTCCACCGGCCTCGCCCTTTCGGGTGGCAGGTTGGAGGGATTCCTTTTAAAGATTACCTTTCCCTTATTATCAGTCCATTTAAAGTTAGATCGAGTACGCGTAGCGAGCACGGGATCGGTTTGGACAAACTACGTCTGCGGTAAAAAGTAAAAGTCAACAAAAAGTAAAGTCCCCGAGGAGGGTTAGGTTCTGATCATCCGACGGTAAGTATCCGAGATAATAAGTACGAGACATCCAAAATATAAAATACAAAACACGATAGGGCATCCCCTAGCCTTCATCTGCCGTCATGGCCATCACTACCTTTGCAAAAAGGCCTTTATCAATCAGGCACGATCCCCTGTGTCACCACAAGCTCCTGAGGTCCAATAGTGGCCCCCAGAGTAACCATCAATACTCATGCACTATATGTGATATATGTATGCATGCAACCACATGAATATGTAAACATGGATAAATGTGTCAAATATGCCCAAACATGCCACAATATGCAAACAGACACAAATACCAAAACAACAACACGTCTTCGCACCATCGGGTCGCCTTACCAAGGCAGACCCCGGAATTACCGGAATCACAAGCCAGTCCCGTTGAGTCGCCACGTAGGTAGACCCCGGCAGGCACCCTCAGCGCTAGGGACACATCACACAATCATGCTCTGTATGCATATTTGGCAAACAATACAAAAACAATACATATGGCAAGCAAATACATACATCAAACACATAAGAGTGTCGGAGTAAAGAGGTTACTACCTGGTGTGGTGGATACCGTTTTCACTACCTTTTTGCTTTGTGGTCCCTCTAAAAGTACCTTTTTGACCTAAAACATTAAAACAAACCTTTTCAGTATTACAAAAATGCCCTTACATCATATTTTTGCTAAATCCGAGCCCCTTATAGAATTTCCAGAAATTCACTGTTTTTGTCCCAACTTCTGGGATTTTTCATAAATTCCAAAAAAATAATATTGATGTAAAACCAGTGCCATTCGAACCGTTAGTAAGTATATTTTACATGAAAAATATACTTAGACCCTGAAAGTACAACTATTTTGGCGTGTTTCTTGTTTTATCTCCTCTGGTCCAGATTCACGTCACTGTCTTAACCTATTTTTCAACTATTTATTTCACATAGTAAATATTATCCAAATCCATCATATTATATATGTAAAATCATGCCCCAGATGTCTAGTTTCTCCATAAAAAATTTCAGATAAAAAATACTTCATTTACCGCTTCAAAAATGCGTTAGAAGGGTCGCTGTCCAGATTCACTGAAGCTGGCAACAAGCCCTCTTATGGGGTTTTCGGTGTTTTCGGCTTCGGAAACTTTAACCATAGCTATACCCTATAAAAAACCTCATTCCAGTGCCTTTGAAGACCTTAAAATGTAAAAATCCAGCCCCAAAACCAAGCTTCTACTATTTGCATGAATTTTCCTTTCATAAGAACGTAAAAGAAGAAGTTGTCGGTGTTACCTGAGATCGGAAGACCGGTGAATGAACTTGGAAGCTTGAGCTTAGATCCCTAACTATGGTGGCTGATGGATTTCTCTTGGATTCTCTGGAAATTTCGTGGCTAAGGGTGAAAAATGAGGTCAAAACACCTTTTTAATAAAGGTGAATTTGATCCGGTTGAACTGGAATTAATTGGCGTAAGTTTCTGACTGGTAGGGAGTAATTTGGATAGGTAATTTCTGACTTAACCTCCAAGAATTTATAGAAAAGTCTAGGGAAGTCCAGCAGCTTCCATGTGGCGAAATTCACCTGAAAATATCTAGATTTTTACCTGCTTTTGGGGCAAATTACGCGTTTGGCCCGAGACTTTTGAAAATTATAGTTTTTGGCCCAAAACTTTTTAATAATTACCAATCTTGGTCCCACATTTTTTCTGCCTAAATAGGACACATGTGGCCCCATTTTGGGCCCACATGCCAGCCCAAACCAATTTTTACCTATTTATTCCCATTTTGCCCCGTACTCCGAACGTGGGACCCATTGTTTGACTTTTACACGACTTTTCTTTCTTTTCCTTCGGGTAAATATTTTCAATGATTCAAGGGAGTGTGTGATGCCTAAGAGGCTCCACACATTGGGTCTCGACATTTAATTCCTTTTTCCCTCACTTTTAGGTCCAATTCATTCTATCATCCCGTGTGGTCCGCCGAGGCCATCAAAGTGGTTCCCTTTGTACTTTTCTTTATCTTTTCCAAACTTCTTCTTCTTGAATAGACACTCCTATGTGACGCTTTCCAAACTTCATGGAGTGGCCCCACACTTGATTTTGTTGGTCCCAAAGGAACCCCTAATCGGTCCTTATCGGTCCCCTTTTTCGGTTATTCACTGTGGGACCCGCATAACGCGTTTTGGCCAAAGTATGACTTATATTACCTGGTTTTCCTCTTCTTCCCATGGTAATCAAAACTTAAAATCATAAGGTCCAAGAATTGACCGTTTCGCCCCTTGCTTTTACTCCTTTTTATCATTACACCAATTGATCGATTGAAACAGAATATAATAATACTAATAATGCCATTAATCGAAAATAAAACTTTTATTAATTCCATAATATTTACAAGTACAAGAATTACAACTGTAGGGGTGTTACATTTACCCCTAAAGTGACACGTGTCCCAATGTGATCATTACTTTGACTCTTGTTTTTTGACCAGATGATTTTTCAAGTGTTTCTTTCTCTTCCTATTTCCACAAAAAAACATAGGGGATCTTTATCTATCCAGGAAATATCACACTTTCTGAACTGGGCTTAGTAACCTACCTAACTTAGGCTTATTCTCAAGTTTCCATACCCGAAATTCAGGATATTACAAGCGGTCCGGTGTAATTGAGTCATTTTGAGCTTACAAAAAAAGGTACATAGTGGGGCGGGTTAAAACCCACCTATTTAAGACGTAAATAGGTGGGTTATTGGCACATTTTCAAGGCTAGAGTTGGAAATTAATGCCGGCCCTTGAAGGGTGAAGGCCTAAAAAAGCTGGCCCTTTTAAATCTAATTAAGAAAAACATCTGTTTTTCAAGGTCCAATCCGAGGCGTCGGCCAGGGTTGGCCTTACGAGTGGCCGAAAATAATTTTTCTAAATTTTAACTATTTTTCTGCGTTTATTTCAAATAAATATAATTATTAAATAGCAATTTGTTAAATTTTTAATTTATCAAATAAATATTGTCAATATTAAGGTCTAAACAAAACGCATTATGTAATAAACAAGCACACTCACTGAATTAGTGGTGGTGGTGATGGGTTTATTAATTAGATTCTAATTCATGGTTAATTTTGCACTTTGAAGAAAAGTTGAAGGTTATCTAATCATGGTTA
Source organism: Acacia acuminata (assembly GCA_019022655.1). NCBI lineage: Eukaryota > Viridiplantae > Streptophyta > Magnoliopsida > Fabales > Fabaceae > Acacia > Acacia acuminata. The sequence goes on from JAFJYI010000041.1 coordinate 3,892,175, forward strand.
CTTTTGCATTTTGAAGAAAAGTTGAAGGTTATTTAATCATGGTTACTTTTGCACTTTGAAGAAAAGTTGAAGGTTATTTAAGCAAAACCCTTCATCTTTTAACAACTTTGATCACTTTTTTTTTTTCTGCCTTATTTCTTTTTCATTTGCAAAGATACATGGACCATTCTTATTGATTATACTTATTTTTTGGCCAAAAATATTGATTGTATATTTGTATTATATATTTGATCTTCAAAATGAGGCTAGGTGGTATACCAAGTACCAAGACACCCCAAGATGAGTGATAGGGCAAAATTTATAACCGATAGCCTTCACAAGTATACGAGTCGTATCAAGTAATAAAGTGATAAATAAGAAAAGTATCGTTCCCACAAGGACTCAATCAAACTAGTGATTAGATATTAATTTCCTTATTCCGTTTAAGTTGAGCGAATTAGAATTGTTTTCAATAATAAAGAAAATTAATAAGAAACTAATAGTAGCGTAAGAAAATAATTCCAATATCGAGAAGTACAACCTAGAGTCACTAATCTCTCGTTGGTCTCTTAGAATTAATCCCTACTAAATTAATTTTGACTTAATTTACTCGGCTAATCTAGAATATTAATGTCTATAAATATCTTAGGCCCATTTATAAACTTATCTTAATTAATTATGTAATGCTTCACACAACTAACTAAGATGTTTTTTAGATCGAACTCACTTTAATTTGATTCTGCAAAGCCTCTAAGTATATGCCTATCCTAGACGTAAATTAGATTAAAACCTAATTCCACGTTATTTAATCCTAAGGTCAATTTAAGATTCCTCTTCTAAGTTCAACCTAAATCCCAAACACATACTTAATAGTGGCCAATTACCAAGCAATAGCAATAAAAGCAAGATTAAATAAACTGAATAAAATTAATCAAAACTAACAGTGGGAATAATCTCTAAAACTCAAACAAGTTCATAGGTTCTCAGGTTGAAAAGAAAATTAGCTACACATGGCTACAAGGAAATCCATAACGATGAAACTCAGAATCAAAAAATAAAATTCGGGCCAAAAAAAAAAAAAGAATCAAAAGAAAGAACAAGGAAGAGGTGACACCATTGTCGTAGAACTTCGTCTCTTTATTCCTCCTGACTGTTACGAACTGCTGCTCTGTTCTCGTTCTGCGTCGTCCAGTCTCCTGCTTGTTGCTTTTACTGATGCGTTTTGCTGGTTTCTTTTGGCGCCTCTGTGCGTGCCGTCAGTTTTTTTCTCAACTTCTTGATTTTACCGTTTGCTGCTATGCGTCTTTTTTCTCCAATTGTTTTTTTTTTTTTTGGTAAAATTCTCCAATTGTTATTCGGCCTCTTCTTTTCATGCGTCAATTGCTGATCTCCTTTTAAGTTAGATACACTTTTTCTTTTTTCATCCACATGGGCAGCCGCATCAATCCACACCAATTGGTTAAATGATCATTGCGTGCAGCAACGCTTTTTTATTTAATTTGATGTGATGGTCTTTCCTATATTTTCTCATCTGTTTAGGTCATATAATATCTCCCGCATAATAAAATAGGATATGAATCTATTTTCTGCCATAATATTCTTTTATCTTATATTTAATTAAAAGATAGATAAATATATAAAAAGACAATTAAATAGATATAAAATATTAATAAATCCAATTCATTAGACCATAAAATTTATACCTATTTAATTATAAAATGTATACTTATCAATGAGGACAAGACATGACTGGACACAAAATTGAGCTGTTGCACCTTTACTTTCTTACTCCCTTACTTAATTTTATTTATTTGCTTAAATTTATTACTTTACACTTAACTAATACTCCCTCCGGTCCTAATTATAAGGCTAGTTAACTTTTTTAGAAAGATTAAGAAACCTAATTAAGTTACTTTAAAGTATTTTTATTTTTTTCTCAAAACTAATTAGTTTGATTAATAAACTGCTATATAATCTAAAGATATACAACACATAAAAATACTTAAGTAACTTATTTAAATTTTCCTTAATCTCTCCGAAAAAGTCAACTAAATCTTATAATTAAAGATCGAGCGCATATCACATAACATATACAACTTGATAAGTGTGCGTTGTCGGCCAAGATCACGACACTTCAAAATGTGCAATGAAGAAACAAGTTGGCAAAAATATCAGCACTACCACCACACTAGAATTAGCTCAAATCCAAAGTCCCAAAAAAACAAGAAGAAGCCAACAAAGACTACTCGAGTTAGGAAAGAAGTTGGTTCATAGTACAAAGTTGTGAGTTGAAGTCTCACTTATGTGAAAACATTGTTAATGTAAAATATGTAATTATCTCTGATGTTTAAACCTAGAAGTATATTTTGACTCTGGTGAGTCTCATCAATACTCAACTCACTTAAACTTTTTGGTTATTAAAAAAGAAGAAGAAGCTGCTGCCGCTAAAATCCAAGTTTAACGTGAGTTCAATGAGTACGTGTGGAAGAGGAAAAAATGTGGAAGGTATACCAAATAAGCTAAAATCCAAGCATGCTATGAATTAATGAACTTCGCATGTGGGAGAGGAACACAGTCTCGGTATCTGTATTCCAAGAAGTCAAGAACAAGAGGAACACGTACAACTCACAAGTGGATCTCGTTAAGTCCCCACCACAAAACCAGTGGCGGATCCACCTATATGATTGGGGGCACGTGCCCCCCTTGATTTTTTTTGATTTTTTTTATATAAAAAAAAAATTGCTTTTATTTAAAGGTGATTATTTTATTGACGTCTCACCTTCGGACATATTTTAGCGTTGTGGGAGAGGAAAAGATCTTTTTCTGTATACTTTTCCAAGAAGTCGTATTTTAGGTGGATACAACTCAAAACACTAGCTTGAAGCATATGTAGGTTGCTAATTTTGGATCTGGGCATTTTATATAATACTTGCTCTTTTTCTTATTAATGATGATTAAACTTGAACACAGTCTGAAAACTTTTTTAATCTTGTATTATTTTTTGTGTTTTTTATGACAAGTCAAAAAAAATTTAGGGGGACATGCCCACGAACAACTCCTACTAATGGATCTTCCATAAATTCCTGGTGCCCCCTGCACAAAACAAAACCCTTTTATTCTTATTCACAGCTTTGAATCATCCCACATGTTCACATTTCTGCTATAGATATAATTTAGGACTTAGAAATCTTAGTGTGATATATATCCATATAGCAATACCTTCCTTCCCTGCATCACAATGATGACCGCTAGTATGCTTCTTGTCTTTGTCACTATCTTGTTCATCTTGTCACTGATCAGACAGTTTAGAAAATGTGGTTCTTCAGATCATCATCAGAACCTTCTTCCTCCCGGTCCGGCGAGGCTGCCTCTTATCGGCCACCTCCACTTGCTCGGCGATTTGCCTCACCGGACGTTTCAGAAGCTTTCGGCTCAATATGGACCCCTCATGCACTTACAGTTAGGTTCTATACCTACTCTGGTGGTCTCATCCTCAGACATCGCCAGAGACATTTTCAAGAACCATGATCTTGCCTTCTCAGGCAGGCCTGAGTTATATGCTGCTAAACGTCTCAGCTATAACTGCTCAACTCTGAGTTTTGCTCCTTATGGTGATTACTGGAGGCAGATGAGGAAGACTGTGATGTTGGAACTTTTGAGTTCTCGGAGGGTTGAAGCTTTTCGAGCCGTGAGGTCTCAAGAGGTTAAGCTTTTCTTAGATTCCATATCTGCTTCAGCTTCAAGCTCTGTGAATCTAAGTGAATCAACACTTTTGCTGAGTAACAAAATTGTGTCTAAGATTGCCTTTGGTAAGAAAATGTACGAGGATGATGATGATGATGATGACGACAACAAGAAGGCAGGCAAGTTTAATGAAATGCTCAGAGAAACTCAGGAAGTGTTAGGCGGATTCTGTCTTGCTGATTTCTTTCCTTGTTTGGAATGGCTCAACAAGTTCAATGGTGTCGATAGAAGGATACAGAAGAACTTGAGTGAATTGGATGAGTTCTTTAACACATTGATTAATGAGCATAGGGATTTTTCATCAGGTTATAATAATAAGCATGAAGCTGATGCTGATGAGGATGACGAAGATCTTGTTGATGTGCTTGTTCAACTTCAGAAGGATTTAAGTCAGCCAATTTCCATCACTGATGACCAAATGAAGGGCGTGCTAATGGTAAATATATGTTACTGTATTACTTCGTCTCTGCCATACTAAATCTTTGCTTTCTCTCAATACATAGCAATTTTTAATGTGTATATGTGTATGAGTTGGAGAAACTTAAAACACTATTATCAGTAAATGAACTTATAAAGTCCATGTGGATATTAGGGCAAGAGAGGGATTTATGGGCCCACCTAGCTAACGTGCAAGGTCCGATTTTTCTTGAATTGTCGATATATCATGGCCTGTACCCTGTAGTGATTTCTCATGAAATTGACATGTGAGGTGAGGCCCACCAAAATCACTTCATCTTTCTCTCTCCATGTGTTGGTCCCAAGCAAGGAGAGAAACCGCAACCACAAAATTATATTCGTGCTATATAGGAACAAAATGATGAGTTCTGTCGTTATAAATGTAAGTCCCCCATGAGTATGGGACCCTCACCTATCTTTCCTATAATGTCTCTCTCTAATTTTATCATGAAGTACCTATAATAAGGAGATCTCTTATTCACAGAGTTAATGTGCGTGTTAAACTAATTGTCATTTAAGGATTAAAAAGATCAAATTTTGTTGGTGGGTATATGCAGGACATGTTTGTGGCGGGCACAGACACATCTTCAGCTACACTGGTGTGGGCAATGGCTGAACTGATCAAGAACCCAGATTCAATGAAGAAAGCACAAAAGGAAGTGAGAAAAGTTGCTAAAGGCAAACAAATGGTAGAAGAAGAGGAACTTGGAAGCCTGAGGTACCTCAAGTCAGTAGTGAAAGAGACATTGAGGCTACATCCACCAGCACCATTACTAGTACCAAGAGAGACCAGAGAGGTTTGTAAGATCAAAGGGTTCGAGATTCCAGCAAAAACTCGAGTCTTTGTGAATGCAAAATCCATAGGGATGGATCCAAAAGTGTGGCAGAATCCAGAGGAGTTTAAACCAGAGAGGTTTCTAGAAAGTTCATCAGAGGATTGGGGATATGGAGGACAGCAACAGTTTGAGATGCTTCCATTTGGGGCTGGAAGGAGGAAGTGTCCAGGGATCAATTTTGCTATGCCAGTTGTAGAGCTTGCACTTGCAAATCTTTTGCATCGTTTTGATTGGAAACTTCCAAGTGGGATGAAGAGTGAAGATCTTGATATGGACGAAGCATTTGGCATTACTATGCACAAGAAATCTCATCTTTGCTTAATCCCCCATCCTGTATGCTAGTTTATTATTCCGTCGGCTCCTAAATATAAAAGTGTGAATAAGGGTTTGCTTTGACCCCAATTGTAAGATCTGAATCAATTTATCTCTCAAAATTTATATATATACATATTTTAATTCTCCTTAATTGCACATATTAAACATTTTTTTGTTAAGAGAGTAGTTTCTGATGTAAAATGCTTAAAAGGGATATTTTAAGGCAAACCAACACATTTTTTTTTTCTTTAACACATAACTAACTAGATTAATTTTTTATCTCTGTAAATTAGTTATTGAGTTTTTATATTTAGGATTAGTGTTTACTTATTATTATTTTTATGGGTGTTGATAAAGTATAATGACATTATGAATCGAAGTAATTGACCCAACGAGATAATATTCTGTTGATAATGTCGTAGTATTTTCACTGTGTTGTGTGAGGAAAAAATAGCAAATAACAAGTCCATAATCTTTGAATTTTTTTATCTTAAGTAGCACTTCTAATAGTTAATATGATAAATTCCTTTGTTTTTTCTTTTTCACCCAGCCTGCCATCTAACTTAAAATGATGAGCTACCACCAAGCTATTTAGTAGTATTAAGGTGGTGACGATTTGAGGAATTTAAGTTGTTAATTCTTATATTCAAATTATTAACACTCAAATTTTAAAATATCATATTCTTACCAAATTATCTATTTATCCTTTTATTATTTTAGTAAACACTTTAAAATTTTTAAATTCAAATAATATATTTTGTTGTTTCTTCTTTCCTACCAACACCGTCGCTGTTTTCATCATTCCGACCACCGCTGTGGGTTTTTTCTTACAAGTTACGAAAACTACTTTGTCTTTTTCCTTAACTTAACTATTTACAGTCTTTATATGCAGGTACCCAATGATTATGTGTCTGCGTCATATCAATAGCTGATTGCAATTTTTCTTATTGTGTATTTTTATATTATAAGTATAGTATTTATAATTTTTTAATTAAAATAATATTTATAATAATTATTTTATATATGTGTACAATAAGTATAATTATAGTTATTGAATATATTAGCTATTGTACTTATATTTACAAAATTTTAATAATTATAAAATTATATTTTTGTGTATTTATTTCAAATTTGATTATATTAAATTTCAACAAAAGTATGGAAAAAAAAAATAGTGGACAAAGTTGTCTATATAAAAATATTTTTATTTACCTCCATTTTTGAACCATGGTAACTAGAGCCGTCAAACGGTAGGCCCATTTAACCGTTACGGGTAGGGCCTCAAAAATTGAAGAGAGAGGTGACTGAAGATTTTGTAGGGCCCGTGATGTATTTATTCCTGCAGGCCACGGGCTTTTTTACGGGCCGGCCCTGACGGGTTGGGGCCGGCCGTTCGTTTAGCCCGATTATATATTTTTTTTTCTTTTAATGTTGAATTTTGAATGCATTCTCCAAAAATCATGAGGATAGTAATCCATAAGAATTAAGAACATAATTTGTTTTTGAGAACATAATTTTTTTTGATAGTAAATTACAACAATTAAGAACTTAGATGCTTTTTATATTTTATGTAAGTTATTTGAGAACATAATTTGTTTTTGATTATGAATTCATGATTGCTTATTTGTTGGATAATTGTGTTTCCCGCCGAACCAAACAGATAGGGTTTAACCTCTATTTCTTTTTTTTTGCCATGTTTAGGGTTTAACAATTTAAGCCTATACGCAGCAACTAACAACTAAGCGCTCGTAAGCTCGTAAGTTACCTGCTCATGGCTTCCAGGATGGTACAAGAACGAGAAGCTTACAGAGTCGAAGAAGAAATTGAAGAAGAAGATGGCGATGGAGAGCCCGAAGGTTGGGATGACTGGAACGGGGATGATGATGAGGGAGGTTCGGGATCGGACGTTCTCTGTCTCTTCTGCGATTCCAAGTACAGTTCGTGCGATTCCTTGTTTGAGCACTGCACCAAAGTTCACTACTTTGATTTTCATCGCATCAGGAAAGCTCTTAGCTTGGATTTTTATGGCTCTTTCAAGCTCATTAATTACATACGCTCACAGGTTAGAATTTGGGGTAGGGGTGGTTGTTTGTGGTTGGCTTAACGTCTCCAAGTAATCGTATAATATACATCAGCGTTTAATAAATTTGCGGGAATTGAGTTGTTGTTTCCCATTCTATAACTATTCCCGTTGTATAAATTGAACTCAAGTATTTGGCCAAATGGGAAAAAACAGAAGAACTATGCAAATTTTTGCTACTGAAAGTTTGCTTTTAAATATTATTACCAACCGCGGGTTCTTCTACTCTCTTTCACCAGGTAGTGGATAACAAATGTTGGAGCTGTGGATTGACATTCCAGTCTAACAAAGATTTACTGAATCATTTGCATGACACAGTGAACTTGAAGGATATCAAGTGTCTATGGGATGATGAGAGATATCTAAAACCTTTCATACAAGATGATTCGTTGCTATACAGTTTTGATGAATCTGAAGAAATTGAAGACGATCAGTTTACACCAATTAATGAGGAGGAACTAATCGGGGATTTGAAGAACTCTGAAGAGATTTGTGATGGCGATCAAAATACTGTGGAAAAGATGGTGCTTAATGCTGATGACTGTAATATGTCTAGAGTGAATGGAACTACTATTTCTGTTAATGATATTAATAGTCCTAGTACATCAGACAAGGATCTTGTTAATGATAAGGACTCAAGAGGGTTTGTTTCATCAGATGACAAGAATCAAGAAGGACGTATGATATCTAACTCTTCAAGTCGTCTTGCAAAGCACATCATGAAGGTTAATGAAAATTATTTTGGAGCTTATAGTTCATTTGGCATTCATCGTGAGATGCTGAGTGATGAGGTTAGTTGTAGTTCTTTTTCTTTGGCTTCTTGTTTAAATAATTTTTTATGTGTAATTTCAGAAAAAATGAAGCTTCATTTGGAATATTAAATGCTATCTACTATGCTCTCTCTCTCTATATATATTAAAATTGAAGTCATAGCAATCTTCATGTAGGTGAGAATGGACGCATATGGGACAGCTATTTTGAAGAACCCCTCTCTCCTAAAGGGTGCTGTAGTTATGGATGTAGGTTGCGGAACTGGAATCCTCAGGTGAGATACACGATTTTTTTTTTTTTTTTTTTTTTTTTTTAATATGTGATACTGCTAATGCTTACTTTCCATAGCAACATCTTGGATTATAAAGTTTTGATTCAGTTTTCTTTAATATATTTTTTAAAGTTAATAGCGTCACAATCCAAATATAAGTTATAATCAAAGGACTATCCTTTGTTATAATTCTTTCAAACAATATAATATTCAATTAGAGGATCACCCATGTATTAGTACAATATATGATAGAATCCCTTTTCTTTATAATTATGTCTGACATAAATTAATTTTCCCAACTGAGAGCATGATGAATATGAATTCAGAGGAATAAAAAAATTCTATGTACATGATGTATATTTATAAACTATATTTTGTTTTTTCTGATCATCTACTATGTTTGGTGATTCATTCTACTGAAAAGTTTGACATATCTTTTTTTTTTTTTTTTTTTTTCTTTAGCCTATTTGCAGCTCAAGCAGGGGCTTCAAGGGTGATTGCAATTGAGGCTAGTGCGAAGATGGCAGCGGTGGCGTCTAAGGTTTTCATATTTGATAGTTTATAAAATTATATCTTAAACTCAATCTTTGGTGCTTGCAACTCAATTATTCCTCCCCTTGGCTTGTTAATCTTATAATTCAGGTTGCAAGTGATAATGGTCTTTTGCATGGTAAAAACCAAAGTCAAGCTGATGGCCTCCAGAAGGGAGTAATGGAAGTCGTCCAGGGTATGGTTGAAGAGATTGATAAAAAGGTTGAACTCCAACCTCACAGTGTTGATGTATTATTGAGTGAATGGATGGGATATTGCCTGCTGTATGAGTCTATGCTTAGCTCAGTCCTCTATGCCCGGGACCGTTGGTTGAAGCCTGGAGGGGCCATTCTTCCAGATACAGCAACCATTGTGAGTTCCCCACTCAAAGGCTTTTTTCCTCCATTGTCGTGGTCTTGCCTGACTCTAATTTTATGTTTTTCATTCCATTCCTCTTCTAGTTTGTTGCAGGTTTTGGGAAAGGGGGTACAAGTCTTCCTTTTTGGGAGAATGTGTGTAGTTTTGACATGTCTTGCATTGGCAAGGAGTTGGTGAACGATGCTGCCCAATTTCCAATAGTTGATGTTTTAGACAGTGAAGATTTGGTCACCAATTCTGTGATTCTTCAGGTTGGTTTACTTTCTGATTGTGGATGCGTTGCATCTGGATTTGTAATGATCAGTAAAAATAGGTTTTGAACTGCACATGCATTTGGATCAAACTCAAACTTTTCTATGTTTGCTTATGATGAATCATCTGATCGGAAAGTAATTTATTGCTCAAATGTTATTCTGCAATTCTCTTCCCTCTATCCCCAGCCACTTCAAGTACAAAATATCTCTAAGTTGCTGTCGTTGAGGGGCTAAATTGTGAAGCTAGTTCTCTTTCTTGGACAAAAACAACAATTTACTATGTGTGTTAGTATGTTCGCCATTTTTTTTTGCCATTCTGGTTTTCAGTTTTAGTTACCTCATAGGTAAAGTAAAATCCTCTTTACTAGTGGCAGAATAAGCTTTCTGATTTGGGCAGGGGTGGTAGATTTACTTTTGGGATAATTTATCTTTTTCAGAAATCTCACAATCTAATTTGCAGTTTTGCTGACTGTTGTTCTTTTGCCCTTCAGTCTTTTGACTTGGCAACTATGAAGCCTAATGAAGTGGATTTCACTGCAACTGCTACATTGGAGCCAATGTTGAATGTTACCGACACAAAACATTTAGATTCAAAAACAGGATGCTGCTGGTGTTATGGAGTTGTCCTGTGGTTTGAAACTGGATTTACGAGCAGGTTCTGCCGAGAAGCACCGGCTGTGTTGTCGACATCTCCATACACGCCAAAAACACATTGGTCACAAACAATCTTAACCTTTCGGGAACCCATTGCCATGAGATCCAATATAGCTACTGGAGGTAAAGTGGCAGCTGTTGGTACTGATGTTTACCCAGCTGCAAAGATTGATCTGCGTGTTAGTATTGTCCGGTCAACAGAGCATCGCAGCATTGACATTTCCTTAGAAGCCATTGGGGTCGGTCCTGATGGTCGGAGACGCAGTTGGCCTGCACAACTCTTTAGCCTGCAATAGAAAGGCTGAAAGACCACTACAGCAGAAACATGTTACTTACAATCAATTTTGTTGTTTACTTAAAATCAGTTTTGGGTAACAGTTTGCTAATGAAATATTTATGTTACTGGATGTTCTTGAAACGTGACCTTATTGGGCGTTTCTGGATGTTCTTTGAGCGCACACTAGTGCACAGTTTTGCCACATTGAATGTGTAAGAGTCATGTATTGAGCTAAAATATTAGATTTGATTCGAAATGCATTTCATTATGATTTGGTCTCGGTCCTTGTAAATATTTTTTAAATGTGGTGTTTTAAGAAGTTAGAAATAAATATATAGTATTAGCTATAGTTTGTATTATTTCATTATTATTTGTACATCTCTACCTCCGCCGCACACCCTCACGTTTCCATCGCGTCCATTCCTCCACTTCCTCCGTCCACACAATCGTCCTCCATCTTCTCGTCGACCGTGGTGCTGCCTCTTTCGACCAGCTTCCCACCCTACACCTCCTCACCGTCGGCTGCTCACACAACCAAGCTCCGCTGTCAACTCAACCCTTCTTCCCTCACTCTCAGTTTTCAGGTGTATCGGTGCTTCCCCAGGGTCCTCAGGTTCCCATTCGATCTACCCCTTTGTTAAGCTCTTTAAACCAGGGGAGTCCCATCAAGTTGGATGGTGACAATTTTCTCACCTGGCAGTCAACTATCATGCCTATAATCAGAGGGCATCGACTTGATGGTCATCTTCTAGGCACACAATCGGTCCCTCCAGAGTATGTGTTTGACTCTGCTGACCAGATATGCTCCAATCCGGCCTATGAAGATTGGCTTGCCATTGATCAGATTCTACTCGGTTGGCTCTTTGGCACATTGACAGTTGAGATTGCAGGTCAAATGACAGGCTGCAACACATCGTCTTCTCTCTGGAAGGCCATTACAGAATTCGTGGGTGCCAACACGAGATCACATATCACTTTTCTGAAGAATGAGTTCCAACAACTCAAGAAAGGTTCCCTTAAGATGAAGGATTACCTAGCAAAAGTGAAGTCAGTTTCAGATAATTTGACACTTGCTGGCTGTCGGTTGTCTCTCACCGATCTCATCACACAAACGCTTGCTGGCTTAGATGCAGAATACACGCCAATTGTGGTGTTGCTGTCTGAGAACGATAATTTGTCTTGGTCTAATCTCCAGTCCAAATTGCTCACGTATGAGTCACGCCAGGAGCAGTTACATACTTCTACCACCACCAATTTGTCACAGGCGTTCGCTGGCCTTACCCTTCCACCTGATCATAGTCAGTCATGTAGAGATAGAGGACGAGGTGGAAGGAAAGGGAGAGGTCGGTCAAATAGAGGAGGCAAAGGCAACTCATCTGAGTCCAAGTCTGATAGACCATGGTGTTATCTGTGTGACAAACCAGGCCATGAAGTGGCTAATTGCTTCAAACGCTTTGACAAGAACTTCAAGCCTCCCACACGCAAGCCTGGAAATGCTTCTGCTTATATGACTACTTCAGAAACAATTGTTGATCCAGCTTGGTATTTGGATACAGGAGCCACTCACCATGTCTCTAATTCATTAGATGATGTTGGATCCACTGTGAATTCAGGTATTAATTCCATCTCTGTTGGTAATGGTTCCCCTGTACATGTGGTTGGTTCTGGCAATGCTAAACTATTATGTGATAAAACTGCTGGACTGAAAACTCTGGATTTGAATAATATTCTTATTGCCCTCGAGATGTCAAAGCGATAAGTGGTTACTGGTTATTGACTAAAGATAACGGTCATGTCTCTGTTGAAATTAATTCTCATGGTTGCTTTGTGAAGGACAAGAATCTACCTAGTGTGTTTGCAAAGGAAAAATCACCAAAGGATCCACCCGGTCTCTATCGAATTGACAACCCTGTTGTTCCAGTGAAGAAGAATCCTGAAGCTGTTAGTTTAGTTTACGTTGGAAATAGTTCCATAGAGTCAAGTAGGAATTTGTCTTTGTTTGATTCTTGGCATAGAAGACTAAGACATCCTAGTAAAGTTGTTTTACAAATAGTACTTATGGATTGTAATGTCTGTCACTACCATCTAATGAAAATTTTCAGTTTGTGACTCTTGTCAATTGGGTAAATCTCATCGACTCTCTTTTCCTACTAGTCTCTCACGAGCATCTTATGTTCTCGACTTGATCCATACTGATTTGTGGGGGCCTTCACCAATAAAATCAGTTGGGGGCTATAGATTTTACATCAGTTTTCTTGATGATTACAGCAGACATACCTGGATTTATCCTCTGAAAAATAAGGGGGAAGCTTTACCAGCTTTCAAGGTTTTTAAAAACATGGTTGAGAATATGTTTGAAAGAAAAATAAAAGTCCTTCATAGTGATTGGGGTGGTGAGTTTAGAGCATTTCAAGGTTTTCTTGATGATCATGGTATTGTTTTTCGCCATTCTTGTCCTCACACATCAGCTCAAAATGGTAGAGTTGAAAGAAAGCATCGTCATATTGTTGAGACAGGTTTAACTCTCTTGGCCCATGCATCTATGCCAACTTATTATTGGTGGGAAGCATTCTCTACTGTTGTTTATCTCATAAATAGGCTACCTACTGCTGTTTTACAGAATGTCTCTCCTTTTGAAGTCCTTTACCACAGAAAACCAGACTATAGGAACTTCAAAATTTTTAGATGCGCCTTTTTTCCTTGTCTTCGTCCCTATAATCAGCACAAACTTCAATTTCACAGCACCAAATGTACTTTTCTGGGCTATAGTGGATCTCATAAAGGCTTCAAATGCCTTAGTTCAACTGGCAGGGTTTACATATCAAGGCATGTTGTGTTTAATAAGGATGAATATCCATTTACTAATAGTTTCTTGTGTTTTCGAAGCCATTGGACACCGAAGTTGTGAATTTCTCAAGTGTGTCTCCCGTTTTTCAGCGAAGCTTGTTCCACACCTCAATCTATCACTACATCTGTTCAGCCACCAACCTCCCTCACATCAGCTCCATTTCCAAATGCTGATCCAAATCTGTCCCTTTTCCCTTCACCTACCTCCAGGTCAACAAATCCACCATCTCCTCAAGTCCCAACTCCTATAATAGCCTCACCTACCTCAAATACTCCACTTGTCACAACCTCTCCTACTCCATCACCTCCTTCCATGCCTCTTCCACCATCCGAAACTACATCTGCACCTGTTTCTTCTCCTATACAACCCTCAACCATCCCTCTTCCTCATCCAATGATCACTTGGAGTAAACATGGCATTACCAAACCCAAATTTCCTTATGTTGGCCTCACCATCACCTCAGATTTTGCTCCAAAGACAGCGAAACAAGCCTTAAATTCGCCTCTCTGGAAACAAGCTATGATCGAGGAATTTTCAGCTCTCCAAAGAAATGGCACTTGGACTCTTGTCCCTAGACACAAAGATCAAAACATAGTTGACAACAAATGGATTTTTAAATCCAAATTTCATCCTGATGGCACGTTAGCCAAGCGGAAAGCAAGACTTATTGCTAAGGGATTTCAACAAAGTGAAGGTATTGACTTTTCTGAGACTTTCAGCCCCGTCATTAAAGCTTCCACTATTCGCATTGTTTTGACACTTGCTATCTCTTTGGATTGGGAAATAAAGCAACTTGATATCAATAATGCTTTTCTCAATGGTTTCTTGTCTGAACCTGTCTTTATGAAATAACCAGAAGGCTTTGTTGACTCCTCTAAGCCAGACTATGTATGTAAATTGTCTAAAGCTCTTTATGGTTTGAAACAAGCCCCAAGGGCATGGTTTGATAGACTTTGTACTGTTCTTCTTGCTTGGGGGTTCACAAACTCAAGGAGTGATATCTCTTTGTTTGTATATTCTGATAAGACTCAAATTCTGATGATTTTGGTATATATGGATGACATACTTGTGACTGGTAGTAATCCCTATAGTCTTAAATGCTTTGCTGTGAAACTACACTCTTTTTTCTCCTTGAAGGATCTTGGCTCTCTTCACTATTTTCTTGGCATTGAAGCACATCGAGATCGCACAGGGTTGTACTTAACTCAAGGGAAATATATATGTGACTTGCTTGATAGGTTCAACATGACTAATGCTTCACCATGTCACACCCCCATGACTGCCACAAAGTCCTTATCCGCATACTCAGGTGAATTACTTTCTAATCCCACTGAGTATCGAAGTGCAGTTGGTGCTCTCCAATACTTGTGTAACACAAGGCCTGATATTAGTTTCAGTGTTGGTAAGTTGAGTCAGTTTTTGTCACAACCAACTACTGAACATTGGAAAGCAATGAACAGAGTATTAAGGTATCTTAGGGGTACTATTCATTATGGCATTCATGTAAAACCTGCTAAAGTTCTTGACCTCTCTGCCTATTCAGATGCAGATTGGGCATCATGCCCAGACGACAGACGCTCTGTTGGGGATATTGTGTTTTTCTAGGAAACTCTCTAGTGACATGGTCATCTAAGAAGCAATCAGTTGTTTCTCGCTCTAGTTGTGAATCTAAATATCGTTCTCTGTCTAACACTACATCTGAATTGAGTTGGATTAGATCTTTACTCTCTGAATTGAATTTGAGATTGAAGTAGATACCTACTATATGGTGTGATAACACCAGTGCAGCTGCCCTAGCATCTAACCCTGTTCATCATGCTAGAACTAAGCACATTGAAATAGATGTGCATTTTGTGAGAGACCAAGTTTTGTCTAAAACCTTGAATGTGTCTTATGTCCCCACAGAGTTCCAAGTTGCAGATTGTCTTACAAAGCCACTGCGCCGTTCTCGTTTCTGCTTTCTTAGAGACAAGCTAGGAGTCACCGTTGCTCCCATTAAAAGATCTCAACAAGAACTTACCTTGACCAAGAGCAAGAGGAAGAAAGAGGTTCAAAGTGAAGGAGGGAGTTAGAAATAAATATATAGTTGTAGCTATAGTTTGTATTATTTTATTATTATTTGTACATAGCATTCTAGAGCATTTTGTCATATTCTAGAATAATCTCATAGGGACACATGTCATTGTATTATTGGCTCCACTTACTATAAATAGAATTATAGGCTCAAGCCATTGATTGAGAGCTTGACCTAATTTCCTCATAACTTTATCTTAAGATGACAATTTTATAGGTCAAATT
This sequence comes from Acacia acuminata, assembly GCA_019022655.1. Taxonomy (NCBI): domain Eukaryota; kingdom Viridiplantae; phylum Streptophyta; class Magnoliopsida; order Fabales; family Fabaceae; genus Acacia; species Acacia acuminata. The sequence continues at coordinate 3,907,867 of JAFJYI010000041.1, forward strand.
ACAAAATTCAACGTTAACAATTAAAAAAACAAATTAATCTAATAAGTGATTTGGGACAAAATCTAGTATTAGGTCACAAAAATATTGAGTATCGGCTATTTTAATGTAACAATAAAAAACTAATTAATATAATAAATATTACAAGTGGGGGATTGGATTCAAGATTAAATAACAAGCCACAGGACTCTCGGCTATGTTAATTCATCAGTGTGCTTTTTATGACATTTTTTTTGAAAAAAACAGAATAAACTAATCAAATTAATAAATTGATATATGTCTAATTGGGCTGATCTTTGAAATTGATCGACCGAAAAGAATAAACTAATCAAATCAATAAATTGACAGATCGACCGAAAAGTAAACATCAAAACCCTTCAAAACTTTTTCTATCGATTGATTGAATAATTTATACATTAGTGTACTCCTCTATTTGCCCAAAAAGTGTTTTTTTTTTTTTGGTCTAAATTATAATTCCGATATTATGCCATAGTGATTTATGTTATTTATTGAATTCAATCAGATCCATTTTATGTGATTTGTTGTCCCGTGTAAAACACTTCAACCAATCTTTGTATTTATTTACTCACGGCTCAGCTATTGAAACATCGAACCGTAAATTGTTCTTTATTTCAATTCACTAACCAATAAAATTTTCGAAATATTATTCTTTAACAACACGAAAATAAGCCAAAAAGTCTTTAAACAAGTGGCATTTATAGTGAAAACACTTCGTGCTTGTGTCTCTGGTATGAGACACCAAAAGCAAAGTGAAAAATGCCCGTTGGCGTGTGTAGTATATCTCATGTACCATATCCAATATAAATATACCTACCTGTATTTGTGCTTTTTAATTTGCTGACCACTCAGGTAAATCAGAAATTACAAACATGATTGACACAAAAAAGGTGCAAAATGCTTTTCAGTTTTCATATACACACTACTTGAAATATTCACAATCTCTACAATTTGATAGTGTTTCCAAAGGAACATCTGAACTCAAGTCAAAATGAGCAATGATCTTTCAGAACTTGCCTGGCAAGATCAAGAGCTCCACTTTTCTTGTAGATTAAATGCAAATTGTAAGCTGCTTCTCTGCGAAGGTCACAGTAACCAGGTTGATGGTTCTCTGTGGCATTCAGGTTCCCATCCGGAAGCTTCGGGATGGGATGGTCTTTCTCACGAATCGCAAGAACTCTCTCATAATACAAAGCTGCTAGAGTTACCATTCCCACATGATGGTATGCTCGCGCTATGTTGTATAAGGATTCCTGTAAAGTTTTAGAGCAGCTTGCTTGCTTCAGTGTATCATACTTGAACCAACATATAACACAATGTTATGTGGGGGAGAAGAAGAGAGACTCATGACAGGAATCAACCTGATGAAGTTTACAACTTCACATTAATGGAGATTCATTCACCAGTTATTTCTTTTTATTCATTCTTAATATAGGACCCTTTTAACGAAATCAATCACGCTAATTAAGCTGATAAGTTAAAATTTGTTAACAACCTTAATTTTTCAAAAAATGACGTTGTCTTTCCAAAACCACCTTCTTAAAGCATTTTGGAATGAATTTAATAGGGGTATTTTTGGTAGTGCCTCATAAATGTTACATCATAATCTAAACCGTGTCTTATATTTATTTAAGACCAACTAGGAAGGTCCTAGGTTAAGACCGGAGGAAGCATTCACTGAAACATACTATACTAGAACTCAGGGATCCATGATATTAACAGACATGATGAATGCATTTACTTCGTAGAAAATGTAGTTTTTCCCACCAGAAACATTCAAGTCTAAAACAAACCTGACTATTTTCAGAGATCTTCAAATTGTTGTAGAGAAATGCTAAACCCTGTAGAATACACTGATGTTTGTTTTGAAGTCTAAAACCCAAGGCTAGGTTGATCAATGCAGTTCCTAAAAAAACAAAGAATGAGTAACAGTCAATTACAACACATGCTTCAGAAAGCATTACATAAATACAGCACGGCATGAAAGAACATACCAACACAAAGATTAATCAAGGGATTCTCGGGCAAGAGTTTATAAGCTTCAAGATATTTCCTTGCAGCATCTTGATGATGGCTAAAAACGGTAAAGTGATGCCCAGAAATGACAATAGGAGGCACACTATCCACATATTTCCCTTGCATATAACGTAAAAACTTGGAATGCTTTGAATCTCGATTCTCCAATCTATCATAGATCAGACATCAAATCAGACACCAAATAATCAAATAAATTATACAGATACTAGAAGTTTGTCTTGTGCGTTGCACAGGAAAAAATCTTAATCAATCAATCACTTTTATTTCTCTATCATAACCAATCAATAGGTGTTTTTTTTTTTTTTTTTTCCGAAAAAGAATTGAAATCTGTAGAATTCAGAGGTGAAGTGAGCCTATGTTTACTTTATCAAGATGCAGAATAACGTGCCAATTAGGTCTTGATATAAGCAGCAGCAGAAACCCTAATCCTAGGATCCTAGATATCATATACTAATTCCTGATATCTCAGATTTATCTTCTCAGAAATATAAAATATGAACAGAAGACATGATATCTAAAACTAACTAAGGATATAAATTATTGATGAAATAATAAAAACCTAAATATATTAAATGCTAATAATAGGCGCCTCTCAACACCCCCTCAAGCTTGGGAGTAGACATTAATCATCCCCAGCTTGAACGGTAAAAGCTTCCTACACTTTATATATAGGTATAGATTTAGGCCTTAATTTTTCTTTAGGACATAGCAGCCTGCCCTACTTGTATCCAGTGTCTTTACTGAGTACAGTGTCACTAGGAATAGACAAATATTCAAAACAATCACCCATTTCAAGCTTTAATATTTATGCAGGAGAGAAGGGACGCCAGTTTGAGTAGCCCAGCCTCCTTTCCAATTCTCTTGGCATCTTTTGAATATGAAAGTCTCAAAAGTAAGAGGTTCTTAGAATTGCCTCCCACAGGAATTACCAATGTCATAATGTTATTATTATCCTAAGAACTATTAATCAATTTATTATAGGTATCTGCAAAAGGAAACTTCTATTTCTAGGGTGCTCCCTGATTCACCTAATACTTAACCAGAGAAGAAAAGCAGAGAATGTAAAGAAATGGTATCTGATAACAAACCAATATTAAGTAACTGACATAAACAGACAAAGAAATTAGATTACCACCTTGAAGTAACCTGGTGGTAGCAATTCCAAGCAGCAAAACTGTAAGGATGTTGCAGAACAATATTTTTAACACAGTCAAACCCATGCTTAGGATCTGTTGTGTAGTATGCCATCTCTGATGGAAATGTAAGTTTGTTTTATCAGCAAGTGACAAAATTGTTCTTTAGAATAACAACAGAAATATCTATAACTCAAGATGGGGAGACAAACAAGCGAGAAAAAGAAAACCCTTTCCCTCTTGTATTTTCTGGGCAGGAGAGAAAAGTTTGAATCAAAACAAAAATAATCCAGAAGAAAAGAAGACTGTCAGTTTTCGGGACTTACGAGCTCCAAGAGATTGAAGCTCTTCTTTCTTCTCAGCAGACAGTACATTGTGGGCCAATCTTAGAGTGAGATTAATAATCTCCAATGCTTCCCAATACCTTTGCAAGGTCCCCAATGCCTTACATAACTGTAAACAATATTAATGAGTCAGACAAAACAAAGGAGACAGGAGTAGTGGGCCTAAATTTAGGGATAGAAATACAGACATCAATAATTAGCTGATGATGTTCTTCGTCTTTGAGAAAATTGCACAAAGGACGTTTTCTAGATTTCTGGGAGACATACTGTGCAATATACAGAAAAGACAGGGCAATATTCAGTGAACATTTTTTCTCCAAACGAGAGTTGATATCTAATTTAAAATATTACCCCAGGCTCATCATCTGACCCATTGCTTATCCAGTCAATTCCAGCAGCCAGTGCCTCCGCTTTCCTTTTCTCCTTTAGAATTTCCTTCTCCTGGAGCTTCTTTTTGGCCCTGGAAGCTTTCACCCTAGTTTGATATAACAAGAGACCTTAATTTTTTTTTTTTTTTTTTTTTGTAACAATGTAGCAAGGGCCAAATCAAGCAAGAAAATCTATTAAAAATAAACCAACAACAAATCTGTCTAGTGAATGTTTTTTGTTAATCATTAACAGATGATTTTATTGTTAATCAACAGCAAAAAAATTTTAGCACCCAATTTATTTATTTGTGGGTTAACCATAAATGGATAATTTTCATTTACCGCTAACAGATAGTTTCCACCAACTAAAGTTTCTTTTTCTGTCCTTTTATTTTGGCATTGAACCTCCAAAAGTATTCTGTATTATTTTTCAATTTTCATCCATGGTATCATATCATTAAAGGGGATTGAGTCCATATGTTGGACCACTAGATAAAAGAGCCACAAGACTCCCTACTACATGCCCAAAGACTGGAAGCTGTTCTGAGCAGCAACCTCATGAGAGGCTTCTGACGTCTCATATTGGGTGGTCATATTTCGGCCATAGGCTCATGTATCATGTACAACTTCGGTGTTCAAAAGTCTGTTCTGATTCAACTTGTTTTTGAAAAAAAGGAAGAAAAAATAGGAGTCATACATGTAAGGGAAATAGTTAACTCTAGGAATTAATCAATTCCATAAATCAGGGAGGAAAACAAGGAAATAAATTCATCATAAAGACAACATGATACTTGAAAATTAAAAAAGGAAATAAATGAGTTGACAATGATGTTAGATTACCTTGTGATAAACAAGGGATCAATGAAAAAAATTAAGGAACCCATAATCACAATATTCCCACAAAATTTCATTATATAAATCCAATACTCACAGATCAGATGGAAGAGCTATTGGCCTGAATCCTCGAAATACATTGTCTGTATCCTGATCATCCAATACTTTAACCCTTTCAACCAGATCTTTCTTGGAGAGCCGCTTTTTTGTTTTTCCCTACAAAAACCAACGATGGCCTGTATAAGTTTGACAGCTGATCAAAAGCCTTGATGTAAGTATCAATATGCTGATTATTCAAGGGAACCACTGTGCATATATTGCAAAATCACATCCCTGACATGTTTAACAAGAAAAGCACAGACAAATGGAAGATAAAGCTCAAGTGCATTTTTTTAAAACCAAAATATATGCTTGTTCCTCAATTGTTATTATGTTGGGTAGTTACATCTATAAAATAAAAGTTTATAAACCGAATATCAATGTTTTTCTCCTTATAGCATCATTAGTCACAATATTAACTTTAAGATTGTTAACAGACTTTTCTCCTTTTTAGTGGGATTATCAATACAGAGGTTTCAGCTTTTAAACAACTAGCAAAGTCAAAAAAGAAAAATGCAAATTATGCTACAGAGTGACTATGATGCAATTCTGTAATGTCTTGACAGAATTGTGTTTGAGAAAATAGGTAGAGAGAGGAGAAGAGTTTAGACAGAAGAGAGTAGAGAGATTCAGGAGAAAAAGGGAGAGAGAGACACAAGAGTTGCTGAATATGCATTCATTCAATAGCAATCAACAACTAGTTTACAATGAGAGAGGGATAGCTCTTATATAGAGAGCTAGGAAGTCAGGGGCAGTACTGTCCTAATCAGTTAAGGGTAATATTGCTCTAATCACTAATCCTATCCTAATTAGCTAAGGGACACAATTAGGGTGCGTCTGGCTAGTGCTATTCTAATAGTAGCTAATGCCACTCTCACCACATTGCTTTCCCTTAACTAGCTTACCTGACAGTATAGAATTAGGGATTAGGAATAACAATTACAATTTACATATCACACTATCACCCACTGAACCCCATGAACCAACAACTCAATTTTGACGTCTTCGATTTCAGTTAGTCGGTCAATACTTGAATTTAAAAGCAAGCTTAAGTTGTTGACTCAACATAATGCATGTGTTTGCCCCCTTACCGTGTGCTGGAGATTCCCAACATATAATGATTTACGTATCAATGGGAATATTGTATCCACAAAATTTTCAAGCATCCCTTGGCCCCAATATATTTTGCAGAGCTTCAATTTTGCTTTTTCATTGTCCCACCATCTATTTGATTTATCAGAACATTCTTCAGCCGAGTCTGCAAGAGTACATTTTACATTAAATTTTGCAGGATAACCTTTTTTTCTTTTTTTGGAGAATAATCTGAATAAACTTTGATCATGAGGAAGAATAAAATTTTGGGATGTACCAGAGTCCTTAGGAGGGACGAGCAACAAAATGGCTTCATCTACTTTTCCTTCTTCAAGGAGGAGAGAAGTCAAAGTTATTCTGGCATCAACGTCATCTTCTAGTGTTTTGAGGGCTGAAACATTTGTATAGCGATTGAACAAGACAATATCTTAAATCAAAATAGTGGGTAGAAAAGAGCTGTCCAAGCAGCAAATAACTGAGGTAATACTTAATATCCATATTCAGTTAGCAAGTGCCAAAGGGACCCAATCATCACATATAGCACTGCAGTCTTCATCTTAAGCTTAGTTTGCACCCAACCACATAAATATTTAAAAAAATAAACACATTGGGTTGATATTGTAAAGGGTGGTAAATATAGAACAATTAGGATAAAGGAAGCAAGTAAGGAAACATTTAATATAATAAGGATTAATACTATGATTGCAGCTCACAAATAGTAGAAGAGAGGAACAGGAGGGGGAAAAATTGGCTAACACACATGATGTCACAAACTCAATTGTTTTAGTCCAAAAATAGGAAAGCACACACATATATGAGCATTAGATACTTGTGTGTTGATAATTTGACACACAAGTAAGAGCGCATGAATCAACTTATTGATTACTTTTTGTTAATAGAAAACTGATATTATGAGAAAAAGTTTTAAAACTTCAAATGATGTAAAGAATAGCAGAGAAAATACTTTGGAAAGCCATGATAAAGAGACACACACACACAAAAATCCGTGGGGAATGCCAATCTCCACATTAGTTATGTGGAGGTTGATCCAACTTAACCCTCGCTCTTTCAGTATTAGACAGTAAATACTTCACTTTATCTAGTAAGAATAAAAAGAACACGAATATCTAGTTCATCTGTCATTCTTTGCATAAGAACAAAAATAATTAAAAAAGTGAACCTGCCTTTGTAGAAAAATTCAATTGCTCGTAATCTTTCTTTGAGGGACAGAAAACATCTCGCAATTTTCAGATGCAGAAGACCCTGAAAGAAAAAGTTTGCCATAGAAATTAGATTCTATTAACCTCAGTAAAAAAAGATGTATCAGGAGAACACATCATTAAAATGGATAAAAATAAGTATCATGATTTATGAACATTAATTCTTTTTTTTTTTTAGTACACTCACCCCCCCCCCAAAAAAAAAAAAAAAAACAAACAAAAAAAAAACACAAAAAATGAAAAGGAAAGGAAAAAGTTCAACCCCCTTGACCACAAATAGCCAAGGCAAGTACATAATAAACAAAGTAACCAGGAAAGTAGACAAAGCATCAGCCAAAAACTAGTCTCTAGCTAAAATAGTGCCGCCATCAGCACTCTAAAAGTAACAAGTTCTAGCTTGTTTTTTACATTCTATATCAAAAATCAATTGAGAGGAGTACCAGAAAAAAAAAATTCTGAGTTAGATGACAAACATGCCAGAACAGTCCAAAATTAATTTGTAAAACAGAAATTTAAGAACTTTTTTTGTCAGAATGATTGGCAATGGTTCAATCAAATGCTCATACAAACTACCAGTATCCAAAATTCCAAATAGAAAAAGTAAGATAAATGCAATAAATCGGAATGAGTTACCACACATTTTCAACTCCACTTTTTTCTTCCAACATCAGATAATAACTCAATGCATCGTTGTAATGCTCAAGAGCCATCAACGAGTCTGCAATGTCAGTAACTAACTCAGAATGCTCAGTGGCATTTTCTGGTTTCAAATCATTGAAAAGAACCTGTAAATCAAAGTGAGAACTTTCAACATGAATACAAATCACAAAAAATTAACATAAAATTTTATATACTTTCATTACATATAAACTGAAATTAATGACAAATAAAAAAATTTATAAGGGAAACAAAAGACATTAAACTCTGGCTTAAAAAAGGCTGTGAAAGACACTAGCATGAAAGCACAAAAGGTTCTGAATGCAGGAGTACATAGTCTAATAGGACGTTCTTTGTTTTACGCAAGAGATGAAAAATCCAAAATACAAGAAGTCTCGTACAGAAAGTAAAAAATAGTGAAACAAAGCAATTCCAGAAATCTCTCCATGATATTATCTAATCCATATGAACATGCATTCAATGATTTTGTAGAGCACTATAGGAATAAAACACTACACACACCAAGCCTATGAGGGAGAACATGTTATAAAGATTGCCCTAAGAGAGGACTCAACCTCAGATTCAACAAGGATGTACAGTTATAGGGCCTGTTTGCCATAGCTTTAGAAGCTAAAAGAAGTCCATTAGAAGCCCATCATAAGTAGAAGCTTGATAATTGGGTGTTTGGATAACTTCATTATTTGATGGATTTCAAAGTTTGAAGCTGCTTTTTTTGTGAAGTCACCTAACCAAGTTTCAAGGTTTGAAGCCACTTTTGTCACCGCTATCCCAAAATCACATCAGAAAAAGTCCATTGGAAAAAAAGTCCATCAAGAAAAGTCCATAAAAAACAAAAGTCACTTCTACCATCGCTATCATAAATGGGCACATAATGAGCAATACTTTAGAACATACAAAGTCAACTGAATTACATATCTTCTAATGAGTAAGTCACGCACCTGAGCCCTCTGCATATTTCCAAGATGAATATGACAGATTCCTGCTTTAATTTTAAGATTCAATGGAAATTCCTTTCCTGAATAACGTACAGCTTGTGCATGCTCAATATGCTGAAGAGCTCTGTCATATGCCTTAGTTTCCATGTATATGGAAGCTAACAGATCAACAACACTATCATTGGCTTCAGCTAGTTGACCCTTAAGATAGTCTTCAAGAATGTGGATTGAACTTTCTACTTGACCACATGTTTGGTAGAGCTGAAATGGGAAGCAGCATATATTCGTATCAATAATAACAGTCAACCACAGGAATTTTAATTGGATAGGGTATATGAATAGTTGCTCAGAAATATTATCAAATTATGACCTCAAAAGAGTAGCTGTCAGAAGGAAACAACTACATAAGAGCATATGGAAGAAATTAGACAAGAAATCAAAATATTTAGTAGACGTGTCAGACCAATGACATGTTTCCAGCTGTGTAGTTCTTCAGGCTTATGTTTTCTTCATAGTGGCCCCCCTGGATGACACCCACAATTACAAAAGTCCACTAGCCATTTGATTTTGTCCTTAAGGATATGTTTTTCATCTCTTCAATGTACCCAACTGTTATGGGTATATTACATTTTCCAGCAGTTTAACAGAGTTATGCTTCAATATCTCTATCATATTTTGATATAGATTAGATTTTAACGTGAAAATCAATAGATAGAGAAGAGAGAGACAATACTTTCTAAAGCATGTAAGATAACTACACCAAATTACATCAGTTAATGTTATACTGTGTGACAGGAGTTACAACAGTAATAGCACAATAACACATCCTTTCTTGGAGGACAGTAGAGATAGTTTTGCTAATGCTTTATTTGTCCTATGCATTTTTGAAATTACGTCAAGATAGAAGATTAATTGAGCTAAGAGTAATTTGACAAGGACAACTTCAAAACTGCAGCTCTCTCTTCTTTTTCCTTTCATCTACTTGGGTGAAATCTTGGTCAGTAACCCTAAAGCTATACCTTTTTTAGGCATTGTGATTCAAAAGGTCCCCTAACATTTATGAATAAGCAGGTCCATAATATTCAAACCAAGAAACATAATACTTCTAAGAAGCATCCTATACGACCATTCTATTCAAACCATGGCCATAAAGCACAACAGAAAACCTCTCTCATTCTACTATTACAGACTCTGACAACACTAATCAAGTCCTTGCTCACATTTAAACCTGTTGTTTATCATCATCAAGTAGATGCTTCATTGCATCAGGCTTTCAGATCATATCCCAAAGGGATCGTCCTGAGGCATATTTTGAGGCAAAGACGCACAGTGTCGTAATTGTCCCAAAAAACCATCTGAATACCCAGCCCTTACAGAAGGTTGCATAGAGGCCATGAGACCCACCAGCGTACAGATAAATCAGTTTCAGAAAAAGACAAGTCAAATTTTTGGTGCAAAAATGTTAAAAAGAAAAAATATGTTATTTAGCACAAAATCTACAGAAAAGGACATGCATAGTCATGTGGAACATGGATCCTTATAAACAAAGAAAGAGGAATACCTTAGCTGCAATTGTTAGTGCACCAACTTTCTCAGGAAAGAGTTGATAAACTTGTAGATATGTCTCAGCTGCTCTTTGATAATCTTTGAGCTCAACATAAAGTGATGCACGATGAACTCTAAGAGTAACGTCCCTGGGATCAGCAGTTATCGCTTTTGAAAGACAATAACCAGCCTGACCAATGTCACCTAGCTCTCTGCAATTGAAAAGTTCTCAATCTCAACAAGTAATACTATTTTTAATTTAAAAGTCATTTGATATTTGAATGCATGAGTAATTCAATTAAAGTAGAAATGGCAACAAATAGCAATATAATAAACATTGGAAAGAAGTATTCGCACATAGAATAAGTGAGAAAATTCAATTGCGCAGCATCTTTTATATTCATTTCATTGCACACATCACTTGAGGTAATTTAATCTTCTTTCACAACTACAGTGGGAATGTCATTCCATAGGATTGAGTATGTTAAGAAAGATCAAAGTACACAAAGGGACCATTTGTTTAAGATTAAAGAAACGATTTTGATTAAACTACATGAAGGAGTTTGTGAGAGAGTCCTTAAGTCAAACATGAGGGGTTGTTGGAAGAAAATATGTTTTCAGATTATTTTGACAAGCTAATCAAAATAAGCTGAAAATAGATTTTCTTCCAACAACCCCCATGTATACCTTAAAATTCTCCTAACAACTTCCTCATGTAGCTTAACCAAAACCACTTTTATTCTTAAGTTTAAATAAACAGGCCTAAAGAAAAATGAGGAAAAATATGTGGAACTCTCTTACATGGACCAAGTAAAAAGCATTTTCCAGAGAGATGAATCTTTGGGGGTCAAAAGGGCCGCAATCATGTAGAAATTCATCGCTTTTTTGTAATCCTTAAGTGAACTATAGACAAGTCCAAGAGTGTGATATGAATCGGGCAAATTTGGTGCCAGCCTGATAACTTCATGCAATATCGAAATAGCCTGCATAAAGTCAGCAGAATATACATATATATATATATGGACTGCTCTCATGCGGAAAGAATCTACAATTTATAACAAGCTTAAACAGACAAAGTATCAAACAGGCAAAGAAAGAAAAGTGCAAAGAATCAGACAAACTAAAATGCCAGCTCAGATCTCATTTTGCATTAACAATACTCCTGATACTTAAAGAGCCGACTAAAAATGGATACAATATTTATTTCACTCAAGTCTCTGGCAGTAGCTGTTGACCATATTGATTATTCAAGAGCGCATTTGGTTCAACCCTATTAAATGCATGCAATGGTAATCATGATTACATTACCAAGATAAGAGTGTTTGGTTGTTCTTTAGAATGGTAATAGAGTCTACCATGGTAATTATGATAACCAAAAAATTGGTAATCCTCATTCATACCTTCCTCCCTATGAATATTACTACCCCCGTTGCATGGTTGAAAAAGTTCAATTTACCCTTTAGTCTCATTTGTCATTATTTCACTCATCTTATTTCACCCACCGCACCACAATCGCCACTACCATTGCCTCCTCCTCAACGCCACAACCTCTATCACCGCTACCGTCGCCGCCACCTCTACTATGACAACTGTCGTCACCATTGCTGCTGCCGTTGCCGCTGCCACTATCTCCTCCTCCTCCACCGTAGCTACTGCTGCCCCCCTCGTTCACCGCCGCCACCACCTCCTCGACACCCCCCTCGCCGCCACCTCTAACTTGACAATTGTCGTCACCACTGTCGTCACCGCCACTTCTACCATAACAACTGCCACCACTACCTCCTCCTTCACCGTCGTAGCCGCAGCCGCCACAACACCATTAACATCAACTCCACCACCACAACCACTGCCATTGGATGATCCTCGACAAGGTAACGTGACGATTATGATGAGGCGGCGTGATGACTCTTACCAATTTTTTCCACAAAGATCATGTTAAGGTTAAAATAGACTTTGTGTGATATATTAATTTTAAATAATTATTCAAAAAATAACTCATTGCATGCCTTGCTTAAAAATCAAACCAAACACTAGCCTTGTAATTAATATTGCATTGCATTAGCATTTAATCACATTACATTGCACTAAAGGGTGTAATGAGATCGAACCAAATGGGCCTCATATGATCTAACACAGTCTATCACTAGCTAGAAAATTATAGCTCTAAGGCAGAAGAGCAGCCTCCAATGAATCTTAGCTTCTGAACTAGGGCTGTTCTACTAGATTCCCATTGCAAGGACTCACTAACCACATTTAGAAATATATTGAACTAATTGCAAAATTTTAAAATATATGGGCTTACATGATATTTGAGGTGTTAAAGCCCTTTCTAAGATGAATTCACTTACCTAGTCAGTATGTTTAATAATATATACATCAATAACATGGCACATGTTTACAGGATTAACATTAAAACTTTTCCTTCTGCTTGTGTCATGCGTAGCCTATTGTTAAACCTGTGCAACATTAATTTCCTCATAGTCCCATGGTTATCTTCTTGTGAAACAAATTGTTCGAAGTCTTAGGCAATCAATGAGCCTCTTTGTCATTGCAGGAATTTCTCCACACAAGATATTGAGGTTTCATCATGAATAACGATACTAATGTCTTTGAATGACGTTTAGACCTTATCACTTTAGGCATATTTAGTTGGAGAGGAATGATCACAATTTTAAGGATGTTTTCTGTTTTTTGCAATTAGCGTGAGATAGGGTATTGTTGTATTTCCATTCGGTACTTTATTCATGTTTATTAAAAAGAGGAGTCCTTGTCAAATATTAGGAGAGCTGGGACTTTGTAAATTTCTCTTGGTCTTTGTCAGTTCCAAACAAATACCTTACCCTCCTTCTCTTTAATCTAGTCTACCTACCTTCTAATACATTTCTTTTACTGTTTTTTGTAAAAAGGTAAAACGCACATATACGGGCACAGGCAGCAGAAACAATATGATAAGTTGGTTAAGACAAATTTTTTAATTATAGGATACAGGTATGAGAGATATTCATATACAACATTATAGATATTCAACAAATTAACACATGAAAAATGATTTTGAGTTTTGAATTAGTATTCAAAAGCAATATAAAGAATTTCATAATAAGCCCAGAAAAAGGAGTTTTCTATAAGCTCTTTAGTCATTTTGGAACAATTCAGAACACTAGATGTTAGAATATATTACATGCATCGTGAAGTAAAATTTTGTATTTGGCTATGGGCACATCTTTTTGACGAGTATTGATGCAATACAGAATTTTGGTAAATCACAAGGACCACGCCAACAGAGTATCAATATATATAATATATAGGGAAACAGAATTCCAAACATTATGATGGGATTCTTATAGTAGGAGATCATATCTACAAAAGAAATATATAGAGCAAGTAATATGTAATCACTTAACCTTCCTCCATCATACTAGAGAACTGTGACAACATGTTGCTTTGCCAAAGGAGATGTGCTTAGCTATAGATGATTGCAGGAAGAATATAGTACCTCTTCATAACGTTCATGTGCATAGTGAAGCGTGGCATCACCAAGCATTCGTGTTAGCTGAGGATCAAGTTTCTTCTTTGATCCTTTTCGTCTACCTCTTTTCTTGGGCTGCATCTGGAATACAAAATAGAGGAATAAAGGGTGTCACAAGCTCAGATGTCAAGTTCAAAATTTTTTACCCAGAATCTAGAACAAACATTAAAAAAATAACAGGGGAAATTAACTGCTCAAACTATTAATAGCATAGATCACTAGTCTGATCATTTTAGCATTTTAGAAGTGTTTTATGGCGTTCGAGGTAAGTGCGTGAGGAGATTTTTGTCTCGGCTTGCGGAAAAGTGCTTCAAAAGCACTTTTGTGTGCTTCCCAAACAAGCACTTAGTGGTTTATGCATAACTGAAATTCTAACTCCTTGACCCAGTCATCAATATCCTTTCTAGCCTTCTAGGGCATTAAAAGATACATTCTGCCAGTTTTTAAGAACAATTTCTTTTTCAAACTTACATTCTCTTAGTTTCATACCCAAGCTAAGATGTTGAAAGCAAGCTACTAAAGTTCATAGGCTGAGAAAGCTCACATAGCAACTCTTCACCAATATGCAGGAGATAACTTTGGGTCTAATATCCGATTATAGCATTTTCTTCAAATGACGGGAAAATGAAGGAGATGCCCCGCATTAAATATTTACAGTCCTTTTCACACGGTACCCAGAACAACTAAAGGTTTTTGACATTTTGTCATAAAAACATTATTGAAAAGGTAACCAACTAGTTCTTCAGAAATAGTTTAAAATTTTCCTTGACCATTCCCCTCATTAGTCAGTCAAACCAAATGTATTCTTTAAGGTCCATTCCATTGTAAATTGTTCAAAAATTGCAATGCACCTTAGTTAAAAGAATTCAATCAAGCATGCCAAAACCTTTTTTAAAATACTCTTCACTCATGTAAGCAAATTATACTCAGCAATCTGGACAGCGTAATGTCTCAAGAATTTATTATCATTCTCTAGTCAGAGTTAAAGTTTTCCCCTAACTTATTCTCATGTAGAGAAATATTTTTCACAGAATACAGTCGCTCTCTTATGATGCTGCATAAGTGTGACTGATCACATGTATATTGTACCTTTCTAGACTTCCTGCGAACACCAAAATTCAGTACTCCCATTATCTCCTCCATACTTGCCGCTGAAATGTCCTCTTCCCTCACCTTTTTGAAAGAAGGTCCATCACTGCTTTTAGAGACATTAAACAAATACACGTCATTCATCAGACAAGTTGGGATGCTTTCTTGGTTCATGTTCAAGAATTTTGCATAAAACATGACATTGACATTCCAGATATGAGTGTAAAATATATTGGAAGGAGAGAGGCTGTGCTTGAAATGAACAAGGTGATTTTTCTACTGAAAAATTTTATAGAGTAAATATCTTTTATGCTACAATTGATTATCAGTTGCAAGAATTAATTTATCAACTATATTTGAATTATGTCAAGGGCTAGCAAGAACTAGAAAGTCTATCACTTACCCTCTTATTGATAGAGTGATTAGACTAATACTTACTCTTCTAGTTTCTATAGCAACTACTGAAAAAGATAATCAAGAACAGGCTTCGAAATAGAATGGAAGACCAACTCTTTGATTACATACATTGAAAAAAAAAATTGTTTTGAGTTTTAGCACGGATATAATTATATAGAGTTTAACAATATGAAAATAAGTAGAGTAAGAGTCAATTTCTGTAATAGATTTCTTTCAATTTTTTATATTATAGGTTTGTATTGTATTTTAAGTACTTTTATTTATAATTAATACTTTTTATTTTCGCCTCAGTCATTAAATTTCCTGAAATCTTAATATCAAATTATACTATAATTTGCTTTAAAGAAGCTTAAGTTATCACCTTTCCTCTCAAAAGTTAACACTGACATTACTCAAAGCCACTATTTAGGGTCTTAAAGTAATAAAATATGGTTCTAACATTATTAGACTAACTTAAGAAAATTTGATTTTTGAGATACTACGTAGAATTACAGTATTGTATTAGTGTTTCGGTTCATATAAATCATTGTCACAAGAGAGAATTGCTTAGCCAGAAAGAAGGAGTGATGAATGAATAGATGTTGAGATTACCGGCGCAAGTCTTCAACGGCTTTTCTCTTTTTGTCAGCAAGGGCTTCATTCTCAAGGCGCTCCAATTGCTGATAACTCCGAATCCCAGAATCATTGTTCTCCACAAAATCCAAAGGGTTGATCCCATCTTCGAACCTGAAAGTATACTCCCCATCGTCCTCGATGTATTCTTCGTCGCCAGCATCCATATCTTCTCCATCCTCCTCCTCTGGCACGTCTTCTACTTCTTGCTCTTGCTCTTCCGCTACGTCCACCCCCTTGTCCTCATTGAGCCCAGCGAAGCTGCTTCGTGAGCCCGCATCAACCTCATCGCCGCTTCCCTCTCCCGCCATCCGTGGCTGAGTTAGTGAATGTCAGTTTAGAATTTTTTGGCTGGCTGGAGCTGACAAATCCCGTTGAAAAAAAATAATAATAATTCAAAAACTAACATTTAAGTTAAATTTAAAAATGATTACATTCTTAAATATAAATTTAAAAAAATAAGTATATACATAGAATTTAATATTACCTCCCATATTTGATATAGTACTTAATTGAATAATTTGGAAAAATTAAGAAAATCATTTTAAACTATTTAAATTTATCATTTTTCTCTCAACTAATTTATCTAATATATTTTTTTCCTAATAACTTGTCTGCACTAATATAAAATCTAATTATATCCTTCGGTTCTAATTATAAAATCGGGTTGAATTTTTTGAAGAGATTAAGGAAACTAAATAAGTTATTTAATCATATCATATATTGTGTATTGTTGGATTATATATTAGCAAGGTTTTGAAAACCGGGCCAAATGAACCTAGGTGAGAATAGATGGGTTAAAGTCGATGGGTGAAATAATAGGTATTAATTAAAAAATATAATATAATTAAAATAAATAAAAATATTTTGTAATCAAAATATGTGATGATGTGATTTCCATTAATTTATTCTTTTTAATTTTTATATTTTTTTATCTTTATACTTAGGAAGCAGCGCACATAATATGATATTAATATTTGAATTGAATATCTTCAATCGAGATTTGGCCTTTGGGGAACCTAAAAAGTTAATGAGGCTTTGACAGGACGGCATAGGGCAGGGAATAGGGAACAGGGAACGATGGGAAGAGAGAAAAGACGATTTTGTATTGGTGAACAAAGGCGATTAGAACAAAATGAGAGATAGAGAGGTCGTCTTCTTCGTTATTCTACTGAGGACAGAGGCGACGACCAGATCAGTTGGTGAAGCAAGGAAAACACACCCTTGGTCGGCTTCTCTCTCTTTGATTACCTCTTCATCTTCTCCTTCTCCTCCTAGATCTATCAAATATAGCCTCCATCGAGCCCCTGTCGTCACCGCTGTCACACAAATCTCGCTAAAGATCGAACTTGAACCTTCTTCTACTTCTCAGATCTGTGTTTTCTTCTGAACCCGGATCTTCTTCTACTTCTCAGATCTGTGTTTTCTTCTGATTCTCCATTTTTTTTAAAAATTGACTCGGTGACTCCTCAACTCGGCCGGTTTAGACCGAGTTGGCCGAGTTGACTCGGAGTCACCGAGTCAAACCGGTTTTCACCTAACTCGGACCGGTGTTCCGGCCGGTTCGCCGGTTTCCGGTCCAAACCGTCCAGTCCGGTCCGGGTTCCTAAACCATGTATATTAGTAGTTTATTGGGATAGGATATTGTCACTACCACTTTTTCACCGTTAGATCATAATCTCAATAGGAGAGAGAAATAATAAAGGTAGATGAGATTCTAATCTAACGGTGAAAAAGTGGTAGTGATATAGAATTGATATTGACAATATCCTATCTCTAATTTATTAATCAAACTGATTATTTTGGAGAAAAAATAAAAATACTCTAAAGTAATTTAATTAGCTTCTTTAATCTCTCCAAAAAAAAAAGTCAACTTAGTCTTGTAATTAGGACTGGACGAAGTATATATAAGTATTTGGCTAAAGTACACTTTTAGTCCTTTAAGTTTACATGAGGTATACTTTTGGTCCTTTAACTTCATAAAGTATATTTTTGGTCTTAAAATTCTAACATCGTTAATTTTGCTAACGGAAAATGCAAATTCAAGTGATAACGATTTAAATTTAAGTGATGATTTCGTAATTAAATCTTTATTGGGCTTAAATTTAAAATATGTGTAAATTAAAAAATATATAAATTTGTGTAATTAAATGTCATTAGTCATTCTTGAGTTTGTTCATGACGCTTTTTAGTTAGTAATATTACGGTGTTAGAAGTTTAGGATCAAAAGTAGACTTTACGAAGTTAAGGGACCAAAAGTATATCTTATATAAAACTTAAAGGACTAAAAGTGTACTTTAGCCTAAGTATTTAATAAAGTTTACCTAACATATATTATAACTAGGTAATGAATTTAGTTTTATTAATCTCCTCAAATTAACCAATTATGTCTTATATTGAAGACGAGTAACATTTATGGCAATAGTCTTGTAGTTTAGTGATAGAGTATAAGAACTCTCCAATAAATATGTGGCAAGTTACCATAGTAATAAAGATGGTTTTGCTACTCTTATCCAAGCACGCTTAACTGCAGAGTTCTGATGGGATCCGGTTCATTAGTGGTCATATGATCGAATGTGATAGGAGACGCACAATCATCAGCTATATTTGCGTTCTGAGAAATCCGGCAAATGTGAAGACTGTAACATCCTAATTTTTTTTTTTTTTAGGATTTAATTGTAATTAAGAAATAATTATATATGATTTTGGTAACTAAATTGTAATTGTGGGGAAAAAATCTGAGAAAAAATAAAATAAATAAAAATAAAGTTGGGGCTATTGTGGTAATTTGCTCCATTTCAAAAAAAGAAAAAAGAAAAGAGAGATAAGGAGGAGAGAGTCGGTGTATAAAAGAAGAAAAAAGGGGGGGAAAAGTGGGCAGCAAATGGGACAAGTGGGGGGATAATTAGTGCCCCCAATCCCTTAGTATATATATGGTGCCAAGCAGTGGTGAGATCGAGAGAGGACTGAGAGCAAGGGTGAGAAGGAGAGGAGAAAAAAGAGAAGAAAAAAGGAGTGTTGAGGATATTTTAAGAGAGGATTTGATCTATCTCAAGTTTAGTTTTTGTGTCAAGAACCTGGAGGTAACTACTTTCCACTCATTGTACTTGCTTGTATGATGTTTGTGAGTGATTTTTAATCTATAAAAACTATGTTCTTAATGAAGTTGCTTTGTGGGATTTTATTTTAAAATGTGATTGATAAGATTGTATTATTGATTTAATATATAAATGAGTACTTTGAAATGGTTATTGAGACCGGGTAATTATGATATTATATATTTTGGATAATGCACTTTTGTTATGATTCTGTGAGTTGGAATAATATTATTATCTTAATAATTATTGGGACGATGTTTTATAAAATATCGTATGGAACTCGTGTATATATGCCAAGATTATGATTGTTTATCATGATGTGGAGCGGTGATGGATGTGGAGTGATGATGGGAGTTATTGTGTATAAAATACCACGTGGTATGCCACAACTCGGTGCGCAGTGGATGGTCTTAGGGCCCTTGGTATCACCATTTTCGTTTTGTCAGGTTAAGGGTCAGCCCTTGGACAGTGATACCTTTCCGTATTCGAAGGAAAGGGAACCCATGGTCCCATATGAATTCTATAGTCTTCGGCCGGACTATACCTTATTATTTGAGAACTTGGTGCAGTCTTGTCATAGAGACTACACCTATTACATTACAGCCTATGGGTTCTATCAACGGAATAAGGGTGGGGGTGATAAGAATTGTCAGGGTATCGATCTGTTGCTTGACATGTTATATATGCGATTCATGATATGAAATTTGATCTAGAAATTGCGATACAGAAATTGTGATTTAATAAATTTGCAAATTATATATCTATTACTTTGGTATATAAAATGTTCAACTTGGCACCTCAAGAGCACATATTAGCATTTATAATGAGCTGGATTAATGATTACAAATACTTTTTAGGTGATAGTTCTTGTGTGGGTCAATCATGGAAGCTTTGGAAGCTTAAGCTACTTTTGCTAACGGTAGTGCTTTCACTTTTTTGGTACATGTTGAATTATTGTATATTGCCGCATTAGGGTTCACTTGGCATACTCTAGTATATTTTCAATATTTTAGCAAATTATAAAGCAATATTTAGTTTTAAAATATGGGCATAGTAAAATCTAAAACTTAACTATGTGTATAAAACATTTAATAAATGATTTAATCAAGTTAGTAATTAATAATTGTCCTTTAAAATGAAGGATGTTACAAAGACGGGCCAATCTCGTTAGGTGCCGTTAGGCTTTGTGGACAAGACGGGCCAATTTGGGCCGGACCGTAAGCCTGTCCACTTTACGATGTACAAACTGACCAAGTTGTCAACTCCCAGGCCCGTTCTCCGACTGCGCAAAAAAGAGGGGTTCAATACGAGGACTTCCCAGGAGGTCACCCATTCTAGTACTACTCTCGCCCAAGCACGATTAACTGCGGAGTTTTGATGGGATCTGGTGCATTAGTGCTGGTATAATTGAACCCAATAGGAAATGTGCAACCATCAACTATATTTGCGCTCTATGAAATCCGGCAAATGTGAAGATGAGCCAATCTCGTTAGGTGCCGTTGGGCTTAACAAGACGGAGCCAACCGGGCCAGGCATACCGTAGGTCCGTTCACTTTACGAGGTACAAACAGACCAAGCTGTCAACGCCCAGGCCCGTTCTCCAACCATGCAAAAAAGAGGGGTTCAACATGAGGACTTCAGAAAGTGGCACCAATGAATTGTTGGATTTTAGGGTCTAAATCCCATTGGTTATAAATAAGAAGTCCCACTGGTTCACCACCACCGATCGCGTCGGTCTGCCACAGTTGCGTCGGTTCGCCAACGGGTGTCCATCTAATCAATTTCCGTCATCTATAAATAGGATGTGCTAGTGACTAGAAAATCCTAGATAGAGAAAAACTAGATCTAAAATTAATCTCAAATATACACTCATACTGCATACATAAAACATCCTGTGCGTTCTGAAAGGAGACTCGTAGGATTCGATTGGGCTTCGGACAGTGACGAGCCATCTTTCTGAAGACGAATAATCCGCTCTATCCTGGGAGGCAATTGTTAAAAAACCTTCGGCATCCGTATTGAGGGAGCAAAATTGTCTTAAGGACACAACGAAAGTTGGACCCAGATTTCTGCATAGTTCATTACCATATTCGGCAGTCTTGTAAGTTCATTTATAGCTTTTTCATATTATACAGACTTGTTGTATGCTTTCCGTATGTGGTATTTAAATAATACTTGTAATACCCAGATTTTTAGAAATAATAATAATAATAATAGATTAATAATGATGATGATGATGATGATAATTGGTTAAAATAATAATAATAGTAACAATAGTAATAATAATAACAATAATATATTAAATAAATATTTAGAATTTAATAATGTTTGTATTATTTTACAATTTATTAATTGACAATAATTATATTAATAATAGAAATTTAAAAATTTAATTGTATTATTTTATAACTGGAAATAGCTAAAAGCCCAAATTATACTTAAACCCTAAGTTTTAATTATAAACTTAGGTCTAGCCAAATCGAAACCTTAAAAACGCTCCATACTTTTCTTCTCCATTGTTTTTCTTCTCAAATCCTCCTTCTATACTTTCATCACATCATATTAAAATTAGGTCGCTAGCAAGAACGGAGACCAGGTAATTCTAATCCCCATGTGTAATTCTAATCCCCATGATTCTATTGGAATCCGTACAACGCAGCGGATTAAAAAAACTTATAAATCCCGTCCCGAGGATCACTCAGGTGCGTTTAAACCTAGGCTAGTGAATCCGAAATTACCTTAGGAGAATTCGTTTGCGGCTTGTTCTTCGTTGAACAGGTGGGCTACCTCCTCGATCGCGAGAAGACAACTCGTAGGATCGTCTTCCTCCACCGTATCCACACGAACAACTCCCGAACACGGCTACGACGCGTGCTAGTGCCTCTTGTGCGTCTCTCTTAATTTTCCACTCTAGGGTTTTTCTCGCGGCTTTCGAATACGCTTGACAAAATGTCCGTGAGTTTTCTAAACCCGTTCGCGCATTATATAAAATTAATCCTCATTAATTTTGAAATTCAAATTTCAAATATGGATTAAAATACATTAATTACATCAATCAAATCGATGTAACGTATTTAATCCTCATTAAAGCCGATTTGAAATTCGAATTTGGAATTGAATTAAAATAAATGTATTAATTAAATCCATCTAATAGATCTAATCAAATCCATTTATTTAATCCAAATTAAAAGCCTTCTAATTTAATTTATCTCTATAAATTAAATCCGAAAAATAATATCTATCTATTTAATTTAAATTTGAGATACCATATCTCAATTTAATATTAAACAGATATACGATATCTTTATTCGAAAATTAAATGAGATACAATATCTCAATTTGTTTTAGATATTTAATTTATCAAATAAATTAAATACAAAAAAATATATTAATATTATAATCTCTATTAATAATATTAACATATTATTAATTTCGAATTTAATATATATATATATATACACATACATATATATATATATATATATATATATCCTAGATCAAATTTAGTATTCATTAAATCTTAGACGTATCTAAGATTCAATGAATCTGGACACATTCGCTCGTGTTGAGTTATTCTTGTGTGCGACCCGCGAGCCCATATGAGATTGGCGGTGGGCCAACAACGTGTCGGCCCACAAATCGCAAGCGGCCTCTAGCAAGACATTGCGACTACCCAATTCACATGGGGATCGATGACACGATACAACCTATCGTACAACCATGTCACGTCCCTTTTGTCACGCGATAATTTGGTCAAGGATGAGGCATGGATAATGTCAACTTCATTTTCTTGACCACTACTTTCTCGATTCTCGAGTAGTCTAATAAGTGAAAATGGAAACCCCTTTCCATCACAAGAATTTTGTACATTTCTTAGACTCACTCATCGAGGGGCCCGATATTATCTCTCTACAAATGTGAGGGACAAATTACATCTTGACCATTCACATTCCTCCGCATGAAAACCACTCGATCCCGATCCTGCCTTTATCATCACCCGGTCAAAGGTGACTTTTGACTAGGTCAAAGGTCAGTGACTCATCATGTAGGAATCCATGATGGTCTCAGGTCATAGGGCGTTGTGACGCGGTTATACATGAGATAAGCTTATGACTAAATCCACGCAGCTTTCTCATAGTGGGTTGGTCCAGCACCTTGTACTTTTACAAGTGCCCATGACTTTGTTCATATCTCCATACGTCATCAAAGTCATAATTGGTCTTACCTCATCTTCGCTCCGGCGTAGATGACCGATCGAGGACATTTAGGATATCATCTATAAGATATATCCAGGGATCAGTTATCACTGTAAACATCTGAATGAAGTGATAACTTAATGGAGAACAATGACTTGCCCTAGGGCATAATTTCCAACAGATTCTAATCCCCATGAATCTTAGGTTAATGTTATATGAATCTCGATAGGTAATCCTAATCCCCATAAATCTTAGGTTAATGTTATGTAAATTTTGATAGGTAATCCTAATCCTCATGAGTTTTAGGTTAGTTTTATGTAAATCTTGATAGGTAATCCTAACCTTTAGAACCGTGCTAATTCTTTTTCTCTGCATCCCATTTTGTCGTTCCTGTATGCGTCTCGTCCGACTATATGCATCTGTGCATCTTGCTACTTTTAATGGATATAGTGTAGGGTCTTTGCAATGGGTCCCACGCCCTTCTATTTTCCTTTTAGTTTGACATTTTGACCAATTTAGATGTTGCATCAGACTACATAATTGCATATTCCTCCTTATTGAATTACGTGATGGACTTTTTTGCAAAAGCCATTACCATTCAATATGCATACCTGTACATAGTCATTGTGATCACTTCGGTTTTCGTGATTGGAAGATACCTATACCCTTTCATATATATAATGCCTTACGTTCTGTTGCTCTGGATTTTGATATTGAATATATATAATTCTTCTTCTCCTTTTTGCGTATTTGTTTTTTTTGCAAAGTCATTTGATATTAAATATAAGATGCTTGTCTTGTTATTTTGGGTTTTCGGATATTATCATTTATAATATATTATGATAATATAATATACCATATTATGCTAGTTGTGTACGATGCTATATTATTTGATATTTCTTTTATTTATTCTTTCTTCATATAATATCTCCTCATAATAAAATAGATATGAATAGATTATATGTAAAATATCCTTATATCCTATATTTAATTAAGATAATAGAAAAATATATAAAAGATAAGTAAATAATAGAAATAATTTAGGAATTTTATTATATGTGTGTTTTAAAACAATTTAACAGTGGGAGGATAGCTTTGAAATGGTACCTCCCAAGGTAATGAACACAACTTTTGGGCTTTATGCCACCGATGTGAAAAGATAGTATCCGTTCTTCCTAAAGTAGTGTCGACGGGTTTAGGGACACTAGTAGCAACTTTGGGAAGAGGTGTGCACACTAGGAATATATGTTTATGGCCAATTGATGATTGTGACTGGCAGGTTTCTGGGTCACAAGATAGACTGGCAGGTTTCCGGGTCTACCATGGTTCTCTTCCCACTAAACTAAATAGACTGGCAGGTTTCCGGGTCTATAGGAATTTAATAAAGATAATGAATGATATTTGATTCAGTGTGAATATATGTATGTATATGTATATATATGATGAATAGTGGATTTGTTATTTGATTAAATTACTATGTGATTATATATTTGGTTTTATTAATATATTTGAGCCATATAAATTGTGTTCTAATTAGGATTACCAGCTTTGCTGATGTGTGTGTTCATGGGCTGCGATGATCCTTCGGGGAAGCAGAATTTCAATTAAACAGGTGTCAAGAGTTGGGGCTAGCGGTGAGAAGTGAGAAAGATCATTCGGGATTCTAGCTAGTTTTCTTATTTTATTTTCTTTATTTCGAATAAAATACACCTATTTAAGTTCGATTTATGATTAATGTAATAAGTAGCCTTGCACTTGTCCCAGTACAAGTGCGGCGGTAACACTCCCCAAGGTTGTTTATTTTGAATTTCAGTAAAATTTTAGGTTATTATAACTGTTCGAAATTAAGGGTGTTACAAATACATATTCTTGTTATACTATTCTGTTTACTGTATATTCAATTTTTACCTACTCAATATATTAGAAACATCATGAATTAAAGCATAACTTGATAACATCTAGTTATTGCAATATTTGTGTATAATTTCCAAAAAGTAAAGAACGCAGAACACTTGTTTCGTCAATGTCCCTTTGCATGGTTAGATGGTGATGTTGATTATCACGTCTCTCAGGACAGGAACATATTGACAATTTTTAATTCCGGGTTCTTGAAGGTTTTTACAAAGTTTCTTTTAGGTATGGAAATAGGCCAGGCCAGGCTTTGGCTAAAAAGGCCTGAGCCTGTAATGGGGTTAAAAGGCCTGAGCCTGGGCCTAAGCCTGAATGCAGGCTTTTTTTTAGGCTCAGGCCTAAGCCTTTATAAGATCTGGTCAAGCCTAAAGCCTTTTTAAAGACCTACTTATAATGTAGGCCTTTAAAAAACCCTCATACTACAGGCCTTGAAGGCAATAGTTATCTTAAATGCACTTTGAGCCTATTAAAATATATATAAATATAAGAATGAAAAAAATAAATATTTTGTTATTATATGATATAAATATATATATATATATATATATATTTAATGTGTAAATAGGTCGAGCCTGAAGGCTTACGAGGTTAGACCTTAACAAAATAGGCCTGGCCTATTTACACATAAAGGCCTTTAAATAAGCCTTGGCCGACCAGGCCCTAAACAGGCCAGGCTATAGGCCGCCTGATAGGAACCTAGCTTATTTCCACCCCTAGTTTCTTTTATGGTCCCTTGAGATGTTTGGGTATTATCAAGATTATTTTTACACTCACCAGCATATACTGCATAATTGTTACATTTGTTATATATGCTAGCCATCATTGTAGAAAAGGTAGTAACAAATGTTATTTTTGCTTTGAAAGTTTTGGCTGAGGAGCACTGGACACCTGAAATTTTTTTTTTTAAAGCAAAATTGCCTTAAAAATTAATAAAACGTAGCAATTTACTTTGGAAGTTGTGGCTGAGAAGCAGTAGATATCTGAAAGTTTTTTTTAGGAGCAATCTTGCCTCAAAAGTTTACAAAACATAGCAGAAACTTAACAGTAAAAAACAATGTTGTTTTAATTTTTGGGGCAAATTGTTATGTTTTCTAAACTTTCAAGGCAAAAATGATCCAAGAAAAAAAAAATCAAAGCAAAAATGATACCTAACCCCCCCCCCCCCCCCCAAAAAAAAAAAAAAACCCTAAAATAAATTACTAGCTGTTGACTTAACACGGGTAGAAAATATGTAACTGCACCATTTACAAAACTAATTTATAATGTATAAATCCAAACACGCATGTCTCTTTTGGTTACTAATGAAATTGACGTAGATCTTATTTATAAAAATATTACCATTCACACTTTTTATACACTTCTCAGTCTTATAACAACCGTGACAAAACTTTCGCTGTAGAAATTATTTTTTACCAATGACTTTATCATATTTAGCAGCTGAGAAGGTTCTTTGACAAGGTCAATTCTCTAATCCTTTGCTTGTGAATGATTAGAATTTAGGAACATGCCAAATTTGTAAAAGGTGGTCGGAATTCCCGAAGAAGAAGAAAAAAAAAAAAAAAAAAAGAAGAAGAAGAAGCAATCTTGATAAAAAGGAAAATTTCATCTTGATCCTCCATTTGCGGCTCATTGTATAAACTCTATCCATCACATGAGAAAAGGTGTTTAGAATTAATATCTCATTATACTATTCACATGCCAGATGCTAAGTAAACTCTATCCAATACATGAAATATATGCTTAGATTTTTTTATTTTTTATTTGGAAGAGAACACTTAGATAAAGTTTTATATAAAATCTATATGATGAAACTACTTCTTAAGTCCTTAATATAAGACATATTTGGGAGTTATAAAACATAATTTTTATATTTATCAAATTTTTCATAATTTATCCCTATTAATACCCTCTTAACAATAATCAAGGAGGAGAACAAATTGAGTAAATAAAGAATATAACTATGATATTTTAGAATATACATGTTATATTAACTAAATTTTTTAATCTAATCAAATTAAGTAAATATATTTTATATTAAGGACGGGAGGGAGTAGTTATTATTTAATTATTATTTTTAATTATAACCCATTGATTTGATTTCATAGGAGATGATTGCATGTAATCATGATGCAACAAACCAATTATAGTGTTTGCTTGGGTTTATGTAATGTCAAGCGGATTACAATTTTTACTCTTGATTACATAATTTGATGAAATCGGGATTATATTGTTAGGGTTGATGAATGGAGATGGACATCCAGTAATCAAAGTGAAAGAAACATTATTGCCATTATAATTTCTTAATTTGACCAAAGTGCCCACTCATAAATACTTTGTTAAATATTAATAATGACCACAATTAAATATTAAAAGAATTAATTAATAATATAAAATATAAAAAAAATATTTCCCCACTAAAAAAATTTATATTCCACCATTAAAATTGATTAAAATATCTCATTAAATGATGTTCCTACAATTAAACATTAAAAAATTATCATGAACTCAATATGTACACTGCTTTATATTTTTATCATTAAATATTAAAAAAATACTATTAACCCAACATGCACGTTACATAAAGTGAAAAAATTACTATCAATCCAACTTATACATTATATACATATGTACGTGTAGATATTTAGCAAGGTTAATATATTATTTTTTTGGGTAAAAGAATGATTAAACTCATATCTGAGATAATCGTAAACTCGACCCAAAACTAGTTTACTTTTATTGTTAAATAGGTTTTACTAGTGTATAATTAAATAATTAAAACATAAAAATGACAACAATTTTGATTTAAATACATTTTAAATCCAAATAATTGAAATTAAATCCATCAACATTCATTATTCATCATATTTAATTTATTCTATATATTTGAGTATGATCAAATCAAAAAAGTTAAATAGTTTAAGAGTAAATTATACGATTTTGTAAGTTAGAAAGCGTAAAAGCGATAAACTGTTTCGATGTATAAACTGTGAGGGAGGGAGAAAGAAAAATTTTCTCTCATCTTTACTAAATAGCTTAAGTGTAAAAATTTTCAAACTCTAAAAATACATCTGATAACAATGGATATAGGTAATTTTATCTGTTAATATATTATTTTTATATATTCTTATATTTATGTAATCCAACTAAATATTTTTATCGCATCATCTTCCTTTACCCACGAAGGAAATGTAATCTACGTTACATTGCAAGTACACCTCATTCCTTAATCCAAACGGGCGCTACTGTTTTTGCATTGTCCCGTGGGGCCCAGTCTTTTGTTTTATATCCCTTCTTGAATTCCTTGCTTCCATGAATCAACTGGCCAGAGTCTTCTTCCTTGTGAATATAGGTAATAACACTTCCTCCGCTCTTTATCTGTCTTCCTTTCTCATTCTCTATTCCAATAACACCACGTTTGTAATCTCTGCCTCCTCCTGTCACAATATCTTTTGTTTAATCTTGGAACGTGAATGTGTTTGTGTGTGTAACAATGACATTCACTTTCGACTGTGTTTGGTTTTCTTTGCAGGTGGAAATTTCATAGGAGGATCTGATGCACCCGTTGGCGGATCTCAACTACATTGAAGATCATGATGGCCCTTGAAAAGAGAGGTGGGCTTCTGTTTTTGGTTCCTGTAATTTAATTTCAGTATAATCATCGATTTAATTCGGTTCTGATTGCCTTTTGTGTTCTTATTAACGCAGATTGTTTCGTGGGGTTCTTAATCACGTGCGAATTTTGTTTATTGTGGACTCTCATCTTTCCCTCTTGTTTTATTTTTTCCTGAGAATATTTCGTTGTGTTAGCTTCTGAACTAGTTACGGTTTGCTTAGCGGTGGTTCGATTTTATTTGATCATAGTTTGATGCGGTTGAGAACAATGTGGGAGAGGAGTATGTGGGTATTGGGTTCAAGTGAACTAGTTTTTTCTCCAACGGTTCCAAATATACTAGTTGGTGGCGTTAGGGTCGTGGAATTATGAAGTATGGAGGATTTTGCTTTATGCTCATACATAGAAAGACAAAAACTTGGAACCGGGAATATCTTTAAAGGAAAGTGGGGTTTTGAGTTCGATGATGTTCTGTACTTTGGGATGTGAAGAATCAATAGTTAAGGGCTGGGATTGTGAACATGCTACGGAGATGTGGTTCGTGGTTCAAAGTTAAATTAGTGTCAGTTTGCAGATAGCGAACTGTATATGAATTTGCAATTTATTAATTGGTTCAGAACTGGATTTTTATTGTTAAAAGTGGACACATCCGTATAGATTTTTGGCAGTGATGGCCTGAAACTAAGATGAGCGCGATCAGATTGAAATTCTCAACCTTTGTTGCGTTAAGTGATTCTTCGAAGAATTTTTTCCGACTAACATTTCCATCTTGAGCCATATCTGCCTATTTCTCTTACTTTTCTCTTCTACTGATATCATATCACTTCAAGTTGTTCTGGTCAATTTCCGAATTCAAGTGGAGTTCCTTTCTCTTTAGCATCTCTAGGCATCTATGAGCCAAGTATGATTGAGACTAAAATTTTCTTATGGTCATTCAGTTTCAGTTCAGGACTTTTGGATGGCTCATTTTTGTGTTTTAATTACTGTTTTCTTTTCTTGGCTTTCATGAGGAAAACAGATGCTTTATCAATTAGACAAAATCAGGTTATTTTACTTGATTTTTTAGCCTTAAGCTCAATGAAAGAGAGAAGGAAAAGGACGCACCAAATAAAACTTTTGAATTGATTGGTTTGTTTTCTGTTTATATATTTATATTTGTTCATTATTGACTTCCTTTGTCATGTTGACCTTTCTTGTTTAATCAATGAAAATAGTGAGGGTATCAATTGACCTTTTATAGTTAGAAAGCCTGGCTCGTCTCATTTCAAAGCATTTGCAGATTTGTCTGTTTGCTTGATACCCTTCAGAAGTTTGGATATGTTGCTAACTTTAGTGTTGAAAGGCTTCTCTCTTAAATATTTCACAGGAACGCATTACTAATGGAAATATTTAAAGCATGTTGATTTGATTTAGTTAAGTTTAATTTTTAATTGAAGTTTTTTGAACTAGGTAAAAGCAGGCCTTGCGTAATGATATTATTATGTTGTTGGTAGAGTAATTAATTTCTTTTTAACATGGTAATAATAATGTAATACTTTATATTTTAGTTGATGTTATGATAAAAGATTTTGCCCAACTTGTACGCCTATTAATCTGTTGGACTGTTTTCCATGTTGCAAGATGCCTTTTGATGCCTAAAACATGCAATTTTATTTCTATTATTTGAAATTTACATTTTTTGGGATTCTATTTATCGTTCCTTTGGGAAAACATGGGTTTCTTATTGTATGATTAATTATTCTTGCAAACAAATTTCTCATGTGTCATTTTTATGACTATTTTTTTATGCAGAAACTATGCAAAAAAACTGGGAGGCATCCCTGAAATGCCTCCACGGCAAGGGATTCCCTTGCAATTTGCAGTATAATGGGAGTTCTATGGAAGGCTTTACAGAGCTTAAAAATGTCCCTAGTTTTCACCCTGTTAGGGATGTTGCTGAAGCTGATCTCCCAGTTGGCGAGGAATTTCTCGAGCCTTCCAAAGAATTTCACCCTAAGCCTTCTTATAACCATAATTACAGTACCCGGTCAACCTGCCATTTTAATCCTCACAAGGTGCCCCAGTCCCAATGGAATGCTTATAGTAACCATTTTTACCCTCATCCTGTTGAAAACCAGTTTCAGCATTTCCCAATCAATATGTTTGCTCAAGGTCATCCTTATGACTTCCAACATCAGGAATTTCAGTATTTTGTGGTCATAGACTTTGAGGCTACCTGTGACAAGGATAAAAATCCCCACCCTCAAGAAATCATTGAGTTTCCATCTGTTATAGTGAGCAGTGTGACTGGCCAGCTGGAAGCCTGTTTTCAGACATATGTAAGGCCTACCTGCAATCAGCTTCTGAGTGATTTCTGCAAGGATCTAACTGGTATCCAGCAAATTCAGGTGTGTTAGGGAAAAACTCGCCTTTACTAACAAGGGAGAAATATAAATAAGAGCAGGACAAGTATGCATCAGATATAAATATGGCTTACCTTGATGTTAGTGTATCATCTGTGATTTGTTAGACTCTTCATTTTGTCCCTTCTCAGTGAACCACTATCTAATTATAACATTGTATACATCAGTTGTTCTGTATGCATCAAATATCCTGATTTATTTAATATTTGTAAATGGTTCCACTGTTAGTGTCAGTGAAAGAAAATAGTATTTTGGTTTATGCCTCTTTTATAAACTGTTAGGATATGCTTGAGTTTAAAGACATTGAATTAATATTTAAATGCATGGAACAACATTTTCATGACTTCTTGTGGGTTTGAATGAACAACTGTTTTGGGGCTGTTCTTTACCTGGGGATTGGAAAGCTCTGTTGAGTAAATGTGTCGTGGTTTTTTCCCTTTTGTTTCTTTTCTTTTGATTGATGAAGATCTCTTGTCCTCTGTTTCTTTTTTTCTGTTTTTTGTTGTTGTTGTTATTATCTTCCTTTCTCTAAAACATTCTCATTCTATTCCAAAAAAATCATGCAGGAGAACTTAAGTTGTGATTTAGACTCCAGGTCTTCTGACAAAATAATTGCTTGGACAGCTATTTTGTTGTGAGTTATACTGAAACTAAACTGTGACTTTTTTTTTCTCCCAATTATCATTTACAGTTTTAGCCAGAGTGGTACCTTGAAGATTCCTCTAGTTATCCATATGTAATGTGGCAAACGATTCACAAATATGACAAGCTACTTTTTTTTTTGGGGAACTATTTGAATAGCAAGAAAATTGAAGTATTCTATTGAAATTGCCAACTGCCTTTAGGATAATGACATTGTAATCAGGAATTCATTTTTGGGAAACCAGTTTTAATTGAATTTAGCGGATTATTTAAAAAAGAAATGGAAGAAAAATGGAATTTATGACTAATGCCTCATTTGAGCCCTTAAAAGTTTATTTGTTAGGAGTATGCTAATTTTCAACTACTACTTAAAGGTAAAAAACTAAGACGTACAGATAATTTAGTTATAATCTTCAGCCTCCTTCTCATGTGAAAGAATTTTGGCTTGAAGCTTCAACATAACACGGGCTTTCCTACACCTTGTAATCCGATACCTTTTGAAAGATCACTTCAATCCAAAACTTTAAGCTATTAAGTGAAAGCATATGAATTGTTTTCTAATAATATTTCACACACCCGTATGCTTGGAAGTCCCTTGGTTATAAAGGCTCTGATATGTACAACTTCATCTTATATGCCTAAGTTCAAATTTGAAGGCAGTATATTATTATCTCTCAAACAAGGAAATTTGGGTAAGGACATATATATATATATATATTTTTTTCATAGGAATTTCGTTGAATGTCCTTTTGTCACTCACTTATTCCAAAACTAATACTCTAATATTGTTTGGATTTTCCATTACTTTAGAAACTTGCATGACAAAAAACTATTTGAATTGGTGTCCCTATTGGATTTGCTTGATTCAGCTATTCTGTCTTCTAATCTGGGACAAGAGAATATGGACACTCAATTATCCTCACTTATTGAAGTTGTTTATTTTCTTCACCATTTTTCAAACAAAAATCCTTAGCATAACAACCTCTGCAAAATCCAAACCCCTCTACGATCTAGTTTTTTATTTGGACTGTGCTACTCTATTAGATTAATACTTGTGATATACTGTAGTTTTTGTAGATCCAACAAGGCTTGAATGCTTCTCTGTTGTGTTGTTTTAATCTAGACTAGAAGTAGGTGCACAGTTGTTTTCACATTGTGAAGCTGCGAGCTAGATTTTGGTGTATGCTTTTCAAGTGTTTGATGAACATTGGGTGTGGCCTCACAAATTGGATGTTTCTCTATTAACTTCACAGAGTTTTCCGTCTTTGTTTATTTAATAATTTTATTGGTGGTTTTTACTACATGTCTGTTGGTTTTTAACTTCCTTACCATTTTTGTCGAAGGAGAATTTCTTATCCTTCTTCCTATACTTCCCATCTGTATCCCTCTGTTTACTATAATAACTTATCCTAAATAATCCAGATAACATATTGGAAGATTTTTTTGTGTGCTGTTATGCCTCATCAGTTAATTTTAACTGTAATATCATGGTGCACTTCTTGAGCTCTTTGAAGAGTGGTAGGGAAGTGCTGTTATGCCTCATCAGTTAATTTTAACTGTAATATCATGGTGTACTTCTTGAGCTCTTTGAAGAGTGGTAGGGAAAGGAATTTTTGTTTTGCGTTCCACTGGCCTATGGGTTCAAGTCAGTATGTTTTTATATTCTTTTACAAAAAACTCAATAAATCAGTTAAGTTTCTTTGGTGCTTAATTGTATGTGGATGAAGTTTAATGCTATCCCAGCTGCATCATATGACCAAAAGTATTCCTTGACCCATAGTCCATAGAAATACCACAATGCTTTTTCTACTTTTGTATCTTCTATTTCTAGCTCCTCAACTATTGCATTAAGCTGTTCATTCCCGTCCATGCAGTGTAGATTGTTAATTGCATTCCCACTGTGTGGTTCAGGTGGACAGAGGAGTTACATTGGGTGAGGCACTCCTTAGGCATGATAAATGGCTTGAGAAAAAGGGAATAAAAAGTACCAACTTTGCTGTTGTTACATGGTCTAACTGGGACTGTCGGGTGATGCTGGAATCTGAGTGCCGTTTTAAGAAAATACGGAAGCCTCCTTATTTCAACCGGTAAACGCTGCAGCAGTGGGTTATTGATGCCTTCAATGTTTATCTGGATTTCATTTTTGACTGACTTGAGGTTTTTCTGTTGCTTATCTTTCATTAGCTGGATCAACTTAAAAATTCCTTTCCACGAAGTATATGGTGCTGCAAGGTGCAATCTAAAAGAGGCTGTTGAGAGGGCAGGCTTGGCTTGGCAGGGCCGTGCTCACTGTGGCTTGGATGATGCCAAAAACACCGCTCACCTGCTGGCGCTCCTTATGCGCAGGGGTTTTCAATTTTCAATCACAAATTCCCTTATGTGTCACACTGCTGATCGATCACTGATGTTGGGGCATTCACCAGAGCACGTGAGTGTTTTCCCTAATCACCCCTATAAATTAAAGGATATAAACACCCCTATGTTTCAGTATCAACCTCGCTGTTTCTGTGGGGTGAAAAGCAGTAGAGGAATGGTGAGGAAGCCAGGTCCCAAGCAAGGAAGCCTCTTCTTTGGCTGTGGGAACTGGACTGCAGCTAGAGGCGCCCTCTGCCGTTACTTTGAATGGGCTTCTCCTTAACCGAAACCACAAATCATGATTGGTTCGGAGGTGTTCTTATATATTTTATGTAAAAAAAGAAAAAAAAAATGAAAAAGAAAAAGAAATAAAAGTGGATGATGAAAAGTAGTGAGTGAGTGGGTTGGATTGTCTCCTAGGAAGTCTGTATGTCTGGGTGTGTGGTATGAGGCTTCTGCATCATGAAGAACAGACAACAATCTTTAGCTGAATTTCTCTATGTTGTGTCTGGCAAACATCCAAGTAGTCTTCCTTAGAACAAGAGGGAGCTTCAACCTGTAAAGCTGACTTGTTGACTGAGAAACAATTGGGAGTATAAGGAATGGGTAGTTTAGGATAATGGTGATGCTTTTACATGCTCACGCTGTGAGACATGCTAAATTATATCTCTTTTAATAATCCATGGGTATAAGGACTGTTTGTTTCCTTGCTCTATGGGGATTTGGGAATTACTGTATCTGCTTGTGGCTGGTTTGCTACATTTCTTTGTTGGTAACAATTTAACATGGAGCTTGACTGCTCAACAGTCATAATGGATAAGGCTGGCCTAATTTACTTTGCATTAAGTTCTGGTCATGATTATCTTTGCTGAAAATTAGGGGGACATGGGTTTAATTAGGAGGCCTACATTGTGCATTTAAATACATAATTTACACAAAGGGGTATTGGTGGCATTCTATTAACTCACCACCACTACCTTTCAAATTTTGAAACTAACTAATTAGAAGCATCTTGTAAGAACTGCAGATAACTAGAATTTACATAGGGAATTGGAGTTTGTTGCGTTAAAGAGTCAGGTTGCTCAGACTTCAATGGTGCACATGAGGAGGAGGGACTGCAATCATTCCAAATTTCCTTAGTAAGTGTTAAAAAAAAACACACAGAGCAATGTCGTTAAAAAATGTCCCTTATTTACTCTAAGCGCCTTTCATCTTTTATCATTTCCCCTCTCATTCTCTCATTATCGTTTCCGCTTCAGTATGTTTTTAATGGAGGACCCCCCCCCCCCCCCCCCCCCCCACCAAAAAAAAAAAAAAAAAAAAAAAAAAAAATTTTCCCTAAATAAAAACATGAAATCTTATAAATGGAAAGCTAAAAAAGCTAGTTTTACTATAATTACATTATAAGAAACACCACAAAGTTGAACAATACATATTGTTCATAGCTTATAACTAGTATGACTTTCATATATATATATATATATATATATAAAGGAAGTTTTGAGCCATTAACAAAAAGTAAAGAAGTGCTTGAAATAACTTCTCACACTGGTTGGAAGGATTTGGAAAGCTGGGTTGGGATTTTGCCCCCTCCTTTCTTTAGAAAAAAAGTTGATGGAGAGTGAAGAAAAGTTTCAACTAATTTTCCTTTTCTTGCCCTCTTATCCCTCAACATCAAAATGGGAGACCTAGGGAACTAAAATCCTCATTTCTATCCTACTTTTAATCTAAAATCTCAGCCCTTTCCCTTCTTTGCACTCCCCCTACCCAATTTATAAAATCTTTGTAGAAAGAAATTTTGGTTCTTTTTATATGATAGTTTGATAGTTTCAATGAATATTAAATATTTTTTCCATATTCATTTGAATTTTATAATCAATTTAATACTTTTAACTATTTTTATTGGTATCAGTGAATTAATTAGAAATGTCTTATAATTTAGACAAAAGGGAATACTAATTAAACACTGCCACCATCTATTCTCCTGTTGAACCAAGCTCTATCTCATAAATTTTAGTTTCAATTCTTCCTCAGATTTTTTTCTTTTCGAGACAATCAATACTTTTACCAATGTCTAGGGTTAAAAAAAATAGTTTGAAAATCATAATCATGTACACATTAATGTGTCAAGTATATCAACAAACAAATTCGAAATTCGAATGCCAGCCTTCGAAATAATTCAAAGAACCAGATTAACTCTAGTCTCACCCTCCAAAGGTCCAAACAATTTAACTAAATAGACATGCAACTTCAAAGACTAATTTTTAGTTCTCTTATCAAAATAGTCGTAATGTGCACAGCAGCCATCACAACTAGCCCGAACACAGCCCAGTCCTCGAAAAATTTACAAGCACGTGTAAAACAGAATGCATTAATTTAACATTGTTATCTTTCAATTTTCATTACAAAAGGTGGAAACTAAACCAGTTCCAGTTACTTTAAAATCTCCTGGACTTAGAAGGCACTACGGAGCTTCTAAGTTTTAATAAGGGGCCAGGGCATGGCATAAAACAAACAACTTCTTCTGGAACCACCACAAAGATCCTATAAATTCAAACTATTGCAGCACCTAGAGAAAGGAAAATTGAAATGACAAAAAAGGAGAGGGAGGCAAAAACTCCATTCTACTAGTTCTTAGTCATCAAAGAAGCATTAGCGCTTTTGTTTTTTCTCAATATCATGAAGCACACACACGTCTGCCGCTGTCTTCATCTGGAACCACCACAAGTGAAGATTAGATTAGGGGGCTTGAATATATGAACAAGTAAATATAAGTACTCCTTCAATTCTAAATATAAGACCTGCTTTATAATATAAACAAAACAAAAACTACTACTAGCATGATCATGGCTCAATACAATAAATAAATAAATAAAATAACCAAATCCGACTAATTTGTTTAGACAAGAATGTGAAGGAAGTTCTTTGAATCAATAGTTAGTCATATTAGTACGTTGTTGCACCATAATAAAAACCATGCCAAGCATGAGTAAGCTGATGTTCCAAGTACCAGGATAGTTAGGCACTTTATTTGTCTAGTGCAGGTAAGTCGATTCACACAAGTAAATTGGCATTTCAAAGCTTTTGTGCAGATAGACCATGGTCACCAATCACATCCTCTCAGTAAATTCCCAAAGTTATATTTCAATGTAAGATGGTTAAACCAAAGACAACTTCAGACAACTATTGACGGGTGTTGAGTTTACAGGGCATTAGATCCCTTGTTATGGTGTGAAAAAAGGACAAACTTTTTACGTACGAACCTGAATGATATTTACAACTTGCTTGATCGCCCATCCAAATAAACTTGTACCAACCAGGAAAGAAACTATGGATATCTTTTGCAAAAACTCACTAACACCTGAAAAGGATTGACAATTGAGTAACTTATAAAATGATCTTGGGAACCTAGACATCATAGACATCTAAAACAATTGAAAGACACAAAATATAACTTACATCCATCAATTTGTCTGTTTGATTCTCTGACAGAAGAAATAGGATTAAGTAAAGGACCTGTAAAATGAGAAATTTTTAATTTAAACATACAGGATTTTCATCAAAGTGATCCAGCATACAGGAAGACAACTACCTCACATGAGACACAACAGTAAGCCATAAACATCCTATTCCCGTAATATGCCTTAAAAAGCCAGCTAGTGCTGTCTTTTACATCCTTATGACTATCCTTGCCCAGCAAGAAAGTGCTGCATTTGAAACAGGAAGATAAAAAAAAAAAAAAAACTTAATAAAGACCAAAATAAATGGTTACAGATTTTCAGAGTAAATGAAGGGTAGGAAAAATATGGCATCAATTCATTTACATAAATTACCTGTACATTTGCAGCCAGTGGCTTGCAATATCTAAGGCAAGCAGTGACAAAAAGATCAGACCAGGCCTTCACAAAGATTCAACACGAATGTCAAACATGCTTGCTTAAAATTCCAGTATTGGATTAAATGCTTAAGGGTTTAAAATTCTTACTTGTATATTTGGGAAAGAATTACAAGTAGACAAGCTGTACTAATTCTGGAATAGAGGAAAAAATAATCCAAGTGAGCCAAATGGGAATACAAAATATTAAAATTATAGCATCATCATTTATTAATACTTCTCTTGGGTTTATATACAATAGTGTAAATGCAAGGATGCCTATGAAGCATGTACACTTCAAAATGAGGGCCAAATCCATGTCCAACACTCATTAGACACCATATAACACTTCAAATTAGATATGGATACTCCATATTTGTTGCATCATCCTGTCCTATTGTGTTAGTGTTGGTGTCTATGCACACAAAATGGTATGTGTACCAAATGGGGAGAGTGAGTAAATTACCTATCTGTTATCATGTCCAGAACAGCTCCAAAGGTTGACACTGAAAAACAAAAGGTATAAATACAATATTAATGTGCTGTAGTAATATATCTGTTAGTTATATTTACCAACTTCTGCCTGAAGCTACCATTAATTCTCAAGGCAGGGCTGAAATATTTTGTATATAAAAAAATGGATTTAAATGGAAAGGGGAAAAAAAAAATGAAACATTAAACCCATAAAAAAATTTGAGGAAAAGGGAAAATAGGGAGGGTAATTTTTATTGTATTTGGTGATGGTAAGGTGACTTTCTTGGAAAGAGTTTCCATGTTTATATGAGAAAATTTTTCATTCATTCTCATTCATTTTCATTAAATGGTCTCTTAAAAAGAAAAATATTCAACCATAACACACAGAAGGAAATTTATACCTTGATTAAATTTGCGAGCACACCAACCATCCACAGCATCACAGACAAAGCTGAAAAGACAAGTTCATCTATGTTATGACCCTAATTCCATAAAATTTATAAAGAACATAAAGAAGAATGCTTGAAAACGCTTTTGGAACTGCTTCCCACCTAAAAAAATATAGAATACAGAAAAGCATTCTGTTTCTGAAGCATATGTAGAAGGCAGCACAGTTCACAATAACCCGGATGTATCCTACAATACCACAAACTCAATTTTAAATAGTGAACCCATGGAGAATTAGCAAAGAGAGAATTAACTTGACTGAATTTGGAAGGTTATGCATAACTTCCTTGTGATAGAAATACTGTTTGCAAACAGATCATATAATCAAATAAAAGTGGTATAGTGTTCCGACTAGTTTTTAACATAACAATGAAGAGTCTTCAGTTAAAACATTTAAAGTACTGGAATCCAACATTCCAAGGAAAAAAATGGCAATAAACCTTTTAACGGTAAGAACTTTTCTGTAATAAATGAACTATATAGTTACCAAAATATGTAAGTAAGCAGCAAAGAAACACCATATCCACTTGTAAAGATAAATACCCACCAATGATATTAGGTACGTAAAGGTACACTGATAATTTGCTGGGTCTTGGTCCAGGCTTTTTGGCCATTGAATGCTACTTTATATACACCTTAAATGTACTATGCAAATCAAAATTCCCCTGCACACATTTACACATTTGCTTCAGGTAAGAACCAAATGTACACAAAGACACGTGTAAACAAAGGAAAGAACAAAAATGAAAGTAACATATAATTTTACCCATCATACCAAGAAAAAAATAACCGGTGTAGAGGTTGCAAATTGCTTTGTTCCTTCAATAATTCTGTTTGAAGAAGGGGAGGGAAATACTGATCAAAAGAAGTGCTGCTGCGACTGTTCCGTTATTCTGGACGGAAATGGCCGAATTCGAGTTCCAAATCGAGCAGTAACTGCGACAGCACCGAGCTTGAAGAAGAGAAATGGAAGAAGGAGGAGACGCAGAATCGAGAAGGAAGAAGAAGAAAATTGAGGCCTATGCAGATCGATGAAGGCGCGAAATGAACTTAGGCTCGCCTTCGCGAATGGAAGGAACAAATCATGAAAGGGAATGTAAGGGGGCAAATTCGCAAATGGGTGGAGAAATCACAACAGGAACAAATCTGAAATCCCCAGCAAACACAAATCCCCAAGGCCTAAACGACAGCGTCTAAGTGCCTGCTGGATTAATGGTCAGAGACCTGGCTTTGTCTCAATATAACCTTTAAAAACTTTAGGTATTTATGTTTAAATTAGCCGTGGCTTTTTAAAAAATTGAAACTTATTTAAATGATTGTTCTAAAAATAATTTTAGATGGAAACAGATTGAAAAAAAAACATGAATCTTACTCTCTTTGATTCTATTTATAAGAGTCTGATAACTTAATTACATGGTTTAAGAAAATGATTAAAATTAGTTTAAAACATTAAATGTGTCTTTTTTTTTTTTAAGTATTCTCTTATTTATGACAGGGCAAGTAAAAGAGAGAAATAAAATAAATATAAATGCAACTAACTTTTAATTAATGTAATATATATCCTTAGTGAGGGGGCAAAGATGAAAAAAACTTAATAACAGACAATTTTTGTTGGGATTTTATAAAAAAGGTAAAACAATTCAAATTTTGAGCTCTTATAAAAATAACCAAAGAGACTATAAAATAGTAATACACCAATTTAAAATATAAGATGCAAATAACTAAATTACGTGTAATTCGAAAAGTTGGTTTTGTTAAAGACTATAAATATGTAAAACATTTAACTTACTTTCCTAAAACACCGTTATTTATATAGATGGTAAGTGAAAGAGAGAATAGGTGAAAAAGAGATGAGAGAAAATGGGGGAGAAAAAAGAGTTAAGAGATACAATTAATTAGGAGGATTTTTTTTTTTTCAAAAAGCATTAAATGATAGGACAAACCAAACTGTATTTTATATACCATGTTCTATTTATAAGTCCCTTTGATCAAAAAAAATTTGGTCCTATTTATAAGTTTTTGACTAAATAAATGAGATTGTGACAATTTTGCCCATATTATTGTACTAATGAAAATAGAGAGAGAATAAAGAGTTAAAGTTACTTATTCATAAATGAGGATAAACTTGGAAATGTACCCCATAATCATTGTCATGATTCAAAAAAAGACTTATAAATAGGACAAGAGTAGTAAAATAAACTAGACCCCACTGTCATAATTTGAATAGGAATGAGCAATACATATTGGGTCTTTTGCACTAGTATAATCTTTCTTTAATAAAAGTAAGCATTTTTGTCAAGCTTCTCTTCTCCAGTGGAATCCTCATTCGATGCTTTTTTTAATATGTTTTTTAGATACTTGTCCTCCTAAAAAACACATAAAGAAATATTGATGGCATTTTTTTTTTATATTTTATAATTTTCGGGATTTTTTGGTGTTATCTTAAAAATATTTTTGATATTAGTGTTACAGGAAAAAATTAATTAATTTAATTAATTTAAGATTACAAAAAATATTTCAAGGCACATCATATAATTTAATTTAAATAAATAAAAAATAATAAAAAATGTCATTAATATTTCTTTATATGCTTCTTAGCTCTTAGGAGGACATACACCTAAGAAGCACATTAAAAAAAAAAAAAAAAAAAAAAAAAAAAAAAAAAAGCATAGAATGAGGATCCTCTCTAGTCTCACCGTTCCTCTTCCCATAGGATTTCCGTCCCACACTGCTAACTCAAACAGAGCTAACTAGCTGTGGTTGCTAGCAAGAAAGCCGTGAAATGCGTGTGAGGATTGTTGTTTAAACGTCAATGTTAGTTGACTTGTTTGATTAACAAATGCCTGACATTTTTACAACATTTAATAAACTTTATGCATACACTTTTGTACTATTTTCTTGATCGGTAAGTTTATCAATTGTTTTTTTTTTTCCGAATAAAAGATGAACTTCATTAATCAACTCATGTGTACAGCGAGGAACCAGAAAAATAAGATAAACATCAAGAAACAAGCTACAAACCACTTTAACTGGGTAAGTTAACTAAATAAGGAAGAAAACTAAGCAGCTAACTAAGAGTGACGTGCTTCTGAAACTCATCTTTGCATAATTTGTGTGGATGCTCAGTGGTAAAACTTCATTAACAAGTCGGTGAGCATAGGGAGTTTCGTGACAAAACAGTTGCTGGTTCCTTGCTTCCCACAATTTCCAGTTCCTTGCTGGTTCCTTGCTTCCCACAATTTCCAGCTTGGATTCTGATCTTGGAGGCGTTGGTTCCGGTCGAGCCATTCTTTGTAAGGCATACTGAAAAACTCAGACTGCATGTGTCGATCAGTTAACTTAATAACCATATCATTTTTGTAGCATTATGAAACCTTCTTATGTAATTATCAAGTGCGCTTGATGGATCACTTTTAAGTAAATTTGCATTTTAATCTAAAAGTTGCAATATAAATTAGGTTCTACATTTGGAGTGGAAGTGTAATATTTTACTCTCACAAGCTGTACTTTTGAATTTCACGTGGCTATGTTTAATTATTTAAGTGGTTGAGGAATTTAAATTAGACTAAAGTATACCTTTAATTTTCTAAGTTTACATCAAGTTTAAGTTTAGTCCTTTAAATTTTAAAAGTTCAATTTTTTTAGTCTTTTAATCTTAAGGCTGTTAGTTTCATTTAACAAAAAATGTTAACTCAAGAAATTTAAATGGTAATTCTACAATCTAATGCTCATAAAACATGATTAAATTTTAAAAATATAAAATGATTCTATTTTTTTAAAAAAAAAATCTATATTTAAACATATTTTGACGCCATTTGATCACAAATCACCATTTAAATTTTTCGATCAATGAAACTAACCATATTAAGAATAAAAACTAAAAATTCAATTTTTTTAAAAATTTAAAAAACTAGAAAACCTCAAAAGAAACTAAAATTTGATGTAAACTTAGAGAACCAAACGTCTAATTTAACCTATAAATTATTTGTAGTTAGATGACTAAAAAACGTTCAACCCTCAAACATGTCTCGTCTCCATCTTTTTTAGCCGACGGACACTTCCCTCCAACCAAACAAACAGTTACTCTTTGCATCTCTTTCTTCCTACTTTAGAAGCGTTTAATTCTTTTGAATTATCCTAAAAAGCGTTATTATTCATGCGTCTCGGTAAAAAAGAAAAAAAGAGGGGTTTTTTAAAAAAAAGCTGTACTAGAAATATACTAATAGCAGTAGAGTAATGCTGTACAGCACCCTTTCATCATATGAAAGCATGAATACACTAAGTACTACAGACAAGCACAGCAGCCATTACTGCTTACTGAAAAGTGCCTTCTCAGAACTAATCAAATGAAACAAAGATACTAAGATGGAGTTCCTTTTTTTTTTTTTCCTATACCAAAGTAGGAGTTCTCAAAATGCTATGGAAGAAATAAGTACGCTTACAAAGCGGGTACCTAATACACCTATAGAATAACATCCACTCCTTTCATGGCTCTAAAATCCCTCCTTTCATGATGACATTTTCAAGCTGCTTTCTGCATTATGATAACCCAACGAGTTTAAACACACAAATTAGTGCTAAAAACATTAAAGACTAGCGGTTTAAAATGTGAAGGGGCATCTCATACCTGCATTGGAAGGTACAATTTGAATTCGGTGGGAGTTCCTCTTCAGAGTAGAGGCGATCGGAGAAATATATCCTTCTCAGGCGGCAGTTTGCATGGACCTGAACTCGCAGAGTCTCTATGTAGTTAGTGCCATAAGCTCTCTTGGTCAGATCAACCAGATTCAACTGGATTTGATTCCAGCCGTCATCCATTTTCAGTGGCATGGTGCAAATGTATGGCTTTACTCGAGTCACAGCCTATATGATGTGGAAACAATTGATCACTTATGCGTATCTTTGGGAAAATCTTTACACAATAAGAAAAGTAAAAACTCTAATAAGTCATACATTCATAAACTATGAACAATATGGACTTGTTTCTCACACTTCCAGTCACGCATAGGACCCCACAATTTTAAGATATAGATGGTATCTATATGTGACCATGAAACAAGCTATATATTTATACATCAACAAAAAATTTTGTATTTGTAAAGGGACATCTTTTGCAATGGCAGAGTTAGTGACTTAAAAATAACAGAAGTACAGAACAAGTTGATTGAGTAGAACACAACAAAGTTTTTATCCCGTAGTTAAATCACTAAAATCACGTGATGAAGAAAACAACATTTTAATTCTCTGTTTTCAAAGCAATGCTGCTGAATTGATTTCATAACAGACGAAGGCAATGAGAGCAAAGACGTCTTCTCTCTTTAAAACCAAGATTCTTCGCAAACTTTATGACAAGTACAGCAACCAGAAAAGTTATCATGCCAAAGTATTACTAATAAAAAAACATCCTTTATGAAGGAGGATACACAATAAGACACGAAAACACACAGAAAATTTGAATGCCTGCAAAATTTTTAGGAAAATCAACAAAAATAAAAAACATGGGCAAACTTACAGACTTGGAAATTTGAAGCCCGAAATCGTCGTCTCACATTCTTATCGTCCAGAACTTGAATCTCAAATGTAAAATACTTCTTTAGATTCTTCACAATCATAACCAAGAATGGAAGTTTTATACCAAGTGTTGCAGCTGGATCTGCAGGACATGTGATGTATGTGGATTGGATATTGGATCCAACTA
Organism: Acacia acuminata; assembly: GCA_019022655.1. NCBI lineage: Eukaryota > Viridiplantae > Streptophyta > Magnoliopsida > Fabales > Fabaceae > Acacia > Acacia acuminata. The sequence continues at coordinate 3,952,518 of JAFJYI010000041.1, forward strand.
TTTCAAGTACATTGGACTGTATGTCTTCATCCTGTGGTCGTTTTATATGGCCATTGACAACTATAAAATAAACCCCACACAACATATAAGTCACATGGCATTCTAATCTTGTATAGATTAGACCAAAAAATATATCCTCAAGAAATTCGCAGATAAAAATGCTTCCTTGTTTTTTTCAAAAACCTATTTATTTAGGTTTTTACTGGGGTGTCAGGTCAAACTTTTGAATAATAATACTAGTTTATTTCTGAGCTGTTGCAAATGCAGTTTTTCCATAGTAAAATACAAAACAGTATTCATACGACAATAATTGGATTTTAATAATAAAGGGAAAAAAACTGGCATTATGACTCAACTTCCAGATAAATGCGAGACAATTGATTACAAAACTAGCTCTAAATATTATCACTTGGTATTGCAAACCATAAAACGGGCACCTTCTTTATCCCATATCTGCAAAGGTTTACTCCTGCAAAATCCAAGCAAATAAGAATGTCAACATCATATGAAATATTCAAAAATTGAACTTCGAAACAAGTATTATAGACCAGAAAACTACATACCCAAGGCTGTATAAGATGGAAAGAAATCCAGACTGGAATGTGTTCTTGAACATTTTCTGCAGTATCAAAAGCAACACCAAAAAAAATTAAAATCCCAACACCAGCTTTCCAACCCCCTTTACAATTCCATCAACAATCTCACCCACCAAAGAACAGAATCTACTTGAATTGATGAAACTAAAATGTGACTGGAATCTAGGGGTGCACAACAGACAAACAACCAAATTAGTGCCTAACGCATAGTCTGGTCTGGAAACAACAAACAAACAAACAAGGCTATCTGTGGTCTAGTCCAACCTGAGCTTAGCCTGGCACCAAACTGATCTGGACTTGGTTTCCCAAGTTGGGGGACTAGTCCACCAAACCAGGACTCTTTTTCCCCGCTTTCTAAAAATTTGGACCCTTAACACCCCAAGAAACTGACCAAAATTTTGGATTTTGTAACACAGAATTTGAAAAGGGGGAACCTTTAAGGAACAATCAGCCAAGGAAATGAAATTTAGCTAGAAACTAATTTCATGACAGAATATTAGGGTACAATTTGGAAAGAAACACAAATAGAAGATACGAAAAGATTGGAAGCAAAAAAGATTGAGCAAGTTGTATACACATTTGAATCAGTCTTCATACTAAACATTTGTTCACTGCTTACAAATTTGACACTCTGGTATTTCCTCCACTAGCCAAGTAACACAACAGTTATTATTCATTTAAGGTTCACCATGATCATGTATATATCATCCGGTAGCATCAGGATTAAGGTAAATGTAACAGGTTCAAATATTATACCATTGTTTATACCATAATTACTTTTTTATCAATGCAACACAATTTGTTGGCGTTCACTTTCATATTTCCCTGCCGCTCAATATAATTTCTTTGATCGTTTCTCCTAGCGTCATAGGCGAACCTATATTAGGTGCCCCACTGAAATCTTTGAAATACGCATAGTTGATATCGTACCCTTTTAATTTTTATTACGGATACTATAACGAAGATGCATTAGCAGGGCAATTGATTCAGACGAATCCTCCAAGATACTGGAGAATGACAATAATAACACTTGCAATTTATGACCTCCCAATTTATTTAAAAATGAAAAAGAATAAAAATAAAACAAAGCAAGAAACCATGCGACAGCGTTCGACGCAGGGTTGACAACGAACAGAGATTACGCGGGAACAAATTCAATTCTAGAATCAAGGCCAAATTGAAACAATCAAACTCCCAGGTCGTGGAAGTAGACAAAGCCCTAAGGTTCGTACCTTATTCAATACTGGCCGGCGAACAACCACGTATGTCTACGACGGTGGACGGCAAGCTCGACAAGCGTGGAATGCCGAACGAAAATTGAATCTGCTATCCCCACGAGCCCTCGACTCTCGAGGGCGTTTGGTTGGGTCTTGGGGTTATAATTCGCAGAGGGGTTTTTTTTTTTCTTCCTTTTGCCATGGGAATACTTTTATGAAAAATCCATGTAAAGAACTGTAAAAATATAGTTTTTTTTTTTTTTTTTTTTTTTTTTTTTTTTTTGCTCAGAGTAAAAATATAGTATTTCGAATGTTCATAATAATATTATTATAGAAATGTTAGTACTTGATTTATTTTTTGAAAAAATGGATTAAAGTGCAACTTTACTAACAAAATTTTTCACAAACATAAATAAGTAAGTTTTACAAGGGCAAAATGTCAATAAATAATTAAAAGTAATATACCTTCGACTATTAAATTTCACCAAACATCAGAACTTATTTGTGTTAAACTCTCTTGAGAAAAAACCATGTTAGTAAAATGGGAAAATCCCATATAAAATAATATTATTATAGAAATGTTACTACTTGATTTATTTGTTAAAAAAATGGATTAAAGTGCAACTTTACTAACAAAATTTTTCACACACATAAATAAGTAAGTTTTACAAGGGAAAAATGTCAATAAATAATTAAAAGTAATATACCTTCACTAAGACCATTAAATTTCACCAAACATCAGAACTTATTTTTGTCAAACTCTCTTGAGGAAAAACGTGTTAGTAAAATGGGAAAATCTCATATAAAGCTACTTGAAATAGGGAAATTCTAAATTAGGTTGGTAAATTCAATAAATCCCTAACTAAGTTATTGACCCAATTTAGAATTTCAAAATTTAGATTAAATGACATTATTTCCCTCTCATAGTCCCCTCTCTCATCTTAAAAAGGTTTCAATATTTTTTAACTTATTTTTACAATAAGTGTAAATATATATAAACATTAATATATAATAAAATATAATTAACTTAGATCAAAGAAATTTTATGTTTTGTGAAATAATGATTAGGAATAATTCAAAAAATTTATCAGCCCCAATATTAATTAAATGATTTATAGTTGAACATTGAGAATAAAAAAAATATTTTTTTGGTTTTTTTATTGAGAAAAAAATGTTAATATAAAAAATAACTTGTTTGATATAACAAACTGCATATCAAAGATTTTAATTAATGATTTTTTAAAAGAAAAGATATTTATTAACGTAAAAAAAAATCCTATATATCGCATAAGTAAAATTGCGTGATTAATGAAGATTTTTTTTTTTTTTTATTGACAAAAGACTAATTTGAGTTCTTTCAAAACTAAAATTTTATTCAAAGTGTTTAATAAAGACATTTAATTGATAACGGTGTTATGCATTTTTTTTTTTACTCGAATCATTCTTCTTGAACATAAAAACTCCTTTAATTTAAATGAATCATATTTTATTTTATTTTATATTAATGTTAATAGATATGCATACTTATTAAAAGACTAAGTTAAAGAGCAATTAACTTCTTTTAAGAGGAAACATGATAGAGAAGATTATGAGAGTGTAATAAAGTCAATTTGCTTATATTTTAAAATCTCAAATTGAGTCTATAACTTAATAAGGGATTTGTTGAGTTTAACTTGATTTAGAATTTTTCTATTTTAAGCAATTTTATATGGGATTCTCCCTAAGTAAAATTGCACCTTAACCTTTTAAAATTTTTAAAAAATGACATAATACCCTTATATATTTAGTCATTTACACTTCAATACTAATGTGCCATCTACACAGCTATACGACTTCGGGCAAGCCGATTTTGGGCATGTTTGGGTTGGCGGTAGGAATGGTGGCTTAAAAGCCATTTGACTTAAAAAAAGTTCGCTAGGAAAAAAGTCGGGTTATAGATAATGATTTGTGTTTGGATTGTCCATTTGGCTTTTACAGAAGTGGCTTTTTTCTAAACTGAGGAGTGTTTGGATTATTATTTCAAAAGTCAGTTGAGATAAAAAAAATGAATAAAAAGGTATGAATTTTATTAAATACTCCCAATGAACCTAAATATAAGATAGAATTAATATTTTAAAAATATATTATATCAAAAAACTTACCACACATGACGTTCAATATTTGACAAATTCCTACCACTAGATATGCTTTTGCATTATTCGGTGCATGCATGTATGATTAACAATAATGCAATTTACTTTTTAAATAAAATAATATTATATCTACAACCAATAATTCATTCATACATTAATCTCCCTCATCTTTCTTTTCCATCATCTTTCTTTTCTTCCCCGTGATACCTCTGTCTGCCACTTCTTTCTCATTCGTCTCACACTCTCACTTCCTTCTCTTCTTCTTCTTCTTCACAGCGCCGTAGATGAGATCCGGCGAAGGACGAATGGATCATGCGAGGACGAGGACAGATGAGGCAGGCGAAGGAATTATTGAAGATGAGGACAGGAGGTAGTAATTGCTGAGGAGATGAGGCGAAGGAATTATTGAAGAGGAGAGGATGGGAGAGAGAATCGGCAGATGAGAGGAGGGAAAGAGAAGGCACACGATGCTTTTTCTGGTTGCTGCCTCTTGGAAGAAGACGATGAACAGTAGCCTCCACGGTGCATTACAAGATAAGCTTTATTTTGGAGCGTTCAAAAAGCTCAGCAGAGTTGATGGTTTTGGAAGAAGCCAACGGATCATCCAAACACTCCTCATCTGCGTTGTTTCACTGTTGATTGTTTGCTTTTCCGCCACTGAATATTTTTGCCTTCAACGCTGCATTCAACGTGAATCTAAACAGAGCCTTTAACATCTACATTGACGGTTTACACGTATGGTAACCCATTCTCCCCTTTATAGCAAAGTTGTGTCGATGACACACTAGTATTGAAGTGCAAATGATTAAATATATTAGGGTATTTGTTTCATTTCTTTTAAAATAAAGGGGGCAAATCAAGTACTAATATCACTATGCTATTACGAATATTCAAAATATTGTTTTGTCATTTCCTACTTTTAAAGTTCATTTTGTTGGATATTCCCAAAATTTATTTATGATAGTTGGAAAAAAATAAAACTAATTTATGATAATGCCCATTTTTCATTTAAAAAAAATGTAAACAACCTATTGGCGGCAAGGCGGCGGCGGTGATGCGGTGGCGGCGGTCGCGTCGGGGGGGGAATTAATAGGTAAATGGTGAAGGTGGGGTTTCATCCCATGATCACTTGCATCCTAATATATGAACATAAGACACAAAAATTTTATTAACATTGTGTTTTAAAAATAATACTCCCTCCGTTCCTAAATATAAAATATGGTTGATTTTTTTTTTTTTAAAGAGATTAAGAAAGTTAAATAAGTTATTTAATCATATCATATATTGTGCATTCTTAGATTATATTCCCTCCCATCCTATTATAGAACACTTTTGTAGTGTAAATTGTACTACAAAAGTGTTCCTATAATTAGGGCAAAAATAGTATATCAGTTTATAAATTAGACAAGATAATTTAGTCAAAAAATAACAAATATAAATACTATAAAGTAATTTAATTAACTTCATTAATCTCTCTAAAAAATCAATTTTATCTTATATTTAAAATAGGAGGCAGTACCTGTTAATTTCTTAGTTGTGAAATTCCCATATCCGCTAGAGGCAATAGGCTGGGTCTCCGATGTAATGCTGGGAAAAGAGAGTGTAATAAATTAATGATGACCGTATGATGATTGTTTATCTTGCGGCTCCGAAGGAGAGGAATGTTAATTCAACGAGAATGATAATAAAACTGACGGCAGGATCTATCTATTTGAAAGGCGGACAATGTAATGACAAAGGCATGTGATATTTGTCCAAATAAGAAAAAGAGCCCATCAAAAAATATGCGGAGAAAATATTTAATACTGTTACCAATTCATTTAAAGCAACAAATCATTTTTTATTTTCTTAGGTATTGGTTTATTGGAGTTGAAACGGCATTTTCCTTTTCAAATTTGTGATGTAATACTAAGTACATTAATGTTAATAATTAATATCCATATTATTAATATTATACATATGAGTTCCTCTAGATCGATAGTGGCTCAGAAGGCTGAGAAAGCTTTCCTCCTTGGTTCTGATCAGGCATGTTTAAAAAAATGGGCCTAAAACGGATTTCATTAGTGAGATGCTGGAATTTTATTAAATCAAAGCCAGACTCAAGTCGATATACCAACAAAGATGAGGAATTGTATGCTTCTTTTACACAGTACTTTTTTAGAACAATGAACAATTATAGGATTCCAATCGCGGGGTTGTGTATGTTTCTTTACATTTGATTGTATTAAGATGTCATGAGCAAAGAATTTTGTAGGAAGCAAATGGCAACCCACGAGTTTCTTATTCGTTTCTACAGAGATGAAGCTCTTGGATTACATTTTTCTAAGTAAAAAGATTATCTTGTTTAGGTTTCGATTCATTTTTATAGCTAAATGATACCCCTTCCTTCTGTATTATGGCTGGCATTTGGTTAAGTTAATTTTGCTGATTAAATGTTACTCTCTATGATCCTAATTATAAGAGCACATTTAGGAATTGGTTTTGGTCTTAATTATAAGATCAAATTTTAACTTTTGTCAATTTCTTTCTAAAATACCCCCATTGATACTTTTTCAATAATAATTTAATAATGCATCTATATACTGTATAAAGTAAGTAATGCTTACAACTCATTAATGCCACATACATTTCAATACTACTATTTTTTGTTTTTTTAATAAAATAATTTTGAGCAATTTTTGCCATATTAACCCTACTAATACTTCCTCAACAATAATTAATTTGGATTTTTTTAGTTTTTTATTTTTATTTTCCCAACAGTTTTGTTTTTTTAAAAAATATGTTTAAAAAATATCCCAAAACGAAGGACAGGAGATGATAGAAATTGTGTTAGCCTTGTGCGTTTAAAAAGTTGGATTGGGATCTGTTGTGGATATGCAAGATAGATGAAGGAATAAGAAGAAGCATGAATAGATATTTTGCTGATGTTATTTTAAGTTTTAAATAAGGGTATTTTATGAAAATGAATATAATTAACTAATTTAACTTCTTTCCTTAATCGTTTCAAAATCTGGTAAATAGCTCCTATAGTATACAGTTGGTGGTTGCTAGATGAATAATTTTGAATAGGGGCAATTTACTTTCTAAATTTCAAATTTGTCCTTTGTCTTTTGTATTTCATCTCTCAAAGTTTATCATTTAATTTATTGTCCTCTGGCCATATGAGTTAGAGTAGTTTGTAAAGGTTAAAACTTTATGGTTGATGATTCACCTATTGGATGATACAAGTTGTTTGAAAAGGCTTGGACAAAACTTGAAACAAAGAGAAGTATGTTATTTGTGAGGGAATGTCAACACCACCATCCATGGTAATTAATAAACATTTATCCTAAAATGATCTAAATGTAATTTGGTAATTAATAAATCTAGGCATGAGTTTTGCAAGCTTGTCTGAACCACGAGAACAAATGGGCATATGTCATTTGGAAGTTCACCAGCACCAATTTGGACAGAGAAAGTTGAGACTAAAAATGGAATAAGTGGAAACATTTCTTTGCCTGAAAATTCCTTTCTCATGAACTAGATTAGTGATGAAGCTCCATTTAAATCAATGAAGAATTCTTCTACTGGAGTTAGACAGAGAAGTCTCACCACCAGAGTTCATGTAAATTAATCTGGTCACCCAACACCACATTATAAATGTATTAGAAATTAGGGTGAAAGACCTAATTTGTCACGGAAGTTTTGCTAAGGGAGCGTCCAAAGACCCTAAGTATTTAGGGTATCATTTTTGCCCGGAAGTTTACAAACATAGCAATTTTGTCTATCGTTGATCTTGACCGTTGGATTGGTATCATTTTTGTCCCGGAAGTTTACAAAAATTTGCTCCTAAACAAAACTTTTGAGCATATTTACTTCATTTTGTAAACTTCGGGCAAAAAATGATACCCAAAATATTTCCGGGTGTTGGGTGCCCCCTTAAAAAACTTCCGTGGTAAATTAGGTATTTAACTCTAGAAATTATTCCTTTCTGAATGTGGAGACAAACTCTGCGGCAAAGGAAGCTATGCATCTTGATGAAGCATTGCCATTTATAATTCGATATCAGATTGAAAGTCACAGTAATTAGAACTAGAAAAGTCGAAATCATCTAATCACAAACGTATTAAAAACCATGAGGCGTGCATTGATAAAACCATTGAAGAGGGAGTAGGGTTCCTGTGCAAAAAGAAGATGTTCAGCAAGGGAAGCCACATGGTACCAAAAAGAGTTGCATGCAATGCTATAGATGAGTACAGATACGCTCGTTACCATTCTACCATGTTATATTGATTTTGGACAGTCTAATTTTAGTTTAATAAAATTTGGGAAAATTGGGGATGGGCGAAATTAATCGGTTAATGGTCTCTAGGACATTTGACTTCTCGAGGCCTTTTAATGGCATCAAGCATTGTGGTGGAAAAAACCAAATTACCCTTAATGGACGCTTATATGCAAATAGTGTAAGCTCATGTGCAAATTCATGGAAGCTCATTTACTAATAGTGGAAGCTCATCTACAAATTGTGGATGCTCATTTACAAATTGTATAAGCTCACCTTCAATTACCAAAAGCTCATTTATAAATAGTGGAAGTTCATTCTCCCTTACCCAATTTCACTCTCAAATTTGAACTGAGCCATAATTTCAAATATGCTTTCTCATAGTTTTTTTTTTTTTTTTTTTTTTTTTTTGGCAATTCATTAAGGGCAATTCGGTCTTTCCACCACAATACTTTCTATCATTAAAGGGCCTCCAGAAGTCAAACGTCCTCGGGACCATTGGCCAATTAATTTGCCAATGAGAGATTTATTCCCAAGTTTCCCATATAAATTTTATATTTTAAATAACTATTTATTTTTCTGGCAAAAAACTAAGTTAATGTTTTGATATATATAAAATTTAAAATAAAAATAACTTTATAATGATCACTTCTCATAAAAACGAATTTATCATTTAAGAAATCACAAATTAAAAATTTCAAATCTAGATTGTTTATATTAAATTTAAACAGTTTAGATCATGTATCAATAGTGAGAAATAGGTTCTTATAACTGTGATGGGTGCTAAATGCATAATACTTCTTGTAATTATTTAAAGAAAAAGAAAAATATATTACCTTCGGTCTTAAATATAGGATATATTCTGAAGTATAATTTACATTATAAACTATATCCTATATTTAGAATCGGAGGAATAACAAAGAAGACATAAATTAGAAATGAAGGCGCATCCCATTCTTGAAGAATCACTCAGTGCAACACACCCATACTTTACATCTATTTAACCTGGAAGCCACATGAACGTTTTTTTATCTTCCGCCTGGGGACCGAGAGCATGTTTGGTTTGAAGGGAGAGAAGAAGGAGAGAGAAATTTTGTCTCTCATCTTTATTAATCTCAGGCCATGAAAAATTGAATATAAACAATAGTGTGGGAGGTTTCACCAGGCAGATTGGTTTCTTGACCTGAATGTTAGAGACACGGTGGCTTCCTCTAGGGGTGAGCAACGGGCGGGCAGGGCTGCCCCGGGGGTAGCCCCGGGCCGCCCGTTTATTTTACACGAGTAGTCAAACCCGTTTAACCTATATAAAACGGGTACGGGTTAAACGAGTACGCCTAAACGGGTCCAGAAAACCTGTTTAAGGAATCTGTCCATTTTTTTAAAATTTCAAAACAGGTTTTTTGGGCCCATAACCTTTTTTTGTGTGTGTGCCCAGAACAGGGTTTTTTTTTGGTTGCATTTTTTTTACCCGCACAAAGCACAATAATCATAAAAAAAAAAAAAAAAAAAAAAAACAACAACTTCGTGCCTCCCGATTCAAACTACACTGCCCAGAGAAAATGGGCGTTTTTCTCTTTGCATCTTGGCGCTTCTGTGATACCCAAGCTCTGCCATTTTCCTGATAAACATTAAATAAAACATGTAGATTCTGGGTTTATATATACACTCACGCATATACATACGCACTCAACTTTGTGCCAACAAAATCATAGTTCCATATAATTCAAACTTCAAACTTTAATTCTCTGCCCAGAAAAGCACCGATAATCACTGCAACAAGAGTCCAAGCAAGCTAGTGCTTCCCCCGTGACTCAGTCTCTGAGCCTCTAAGTCTGAGGAGCTGAGGGTGAAAAAAATAATAATAATAAAAAATAAACGGGTAACGGGTGGGCACGGGTGGGCTCAATCCGTAGCCCGCCCGTATAATGTAAACGGGTACGGCGCAGCCTGTTACCCGTGACAGACCCAATCGGGGTGGGTTTAATTTGGAGAAAATTTCACGGGGTGTGGGTGGTTGAGCGGGTTGCGGGTCACTTGCTCACCCCTAGCTTCCTCCAGCGACAACTAGAATGGCATCACCTTGTCTGAAAACAATGATCGTAATCTATGAGATGAGGAAAATCCCATAAACAAGGCAACGATGACAAACCTACCTGCAGAAACAGCACTTTCAATGCTCGGGCCTCGGGAAAACACCAGGTTCAGGTAAGTCCTTCGCAGATCGATGTACTCGAATCCACATGAGGATGGTATCTTTACAAGGGATTTTTCCAATATAGTATTGGGATGAATAAAATTAAAATCATGATATTTTACAAATAGGATATTATTATTACCAATGTCACTTAAAATTATATCAAAATCTCAATAGGAGAGAGAAATGATAAAGGTAGATGAGATTCGATCTAACGGTAGAAAAGTGGTAGTGACAATTTTTTTATCCCTTCCTTCATATATCATAGATTAATCGCTAAGTTTTAGATTTATTTTAAATCTATAAAAATTTAGATTTTATATAGAATTTGTTTTAAAAAGTTAACATTGTTTTAATTAAGGGATATAATATTGTCCTATCAATTTTGATCATTATTAATGTTTTTACTATTTTTTTTATTATTAAATCAGAATCTCAATAAGATTTGACAGTAAAAAAAAAAAAATGATAGTGTTCGAAATTGACGGTAACAATTTTAAAAAATTAATAATTGTAGCCGTAGACCATTTTGGTTCAGGTCTCAGGAGCATCAGATTCATTGCCCACTTGGGTTTTTGCCTTTATTGGCTCTTTTTCTGTTCAAAAAGGTGAAAGAATCTACCGTTTGAGGCGAGAAAAAAGCGTGGCTACTACAAAACAGGACCAAACCGCGACTATGTTTTGATTCTTGTGTCTACTTCTTCCTCACAAGCCATGTTTGGGTTTGCTGTTTCTTCAGCCACCGCCGTCCCCAACCCCAACTCTGTGAACGGTCCCTTTCTTGGTGCTTCGCTTACCCCTTCTCGTCGCTTAAATACCTCTTGTTTCAGTTCTCACTTGCTCCCAAGATCTGAGGTATTCTCTGTTTTAGTCCGTACAGTTTACTTCTTTTTTTTTTTTGTTTGTTTTTTTCCCCTTTTTACTTCTTAAACTTTTATGGGGCTTTATTTTTGTTCAATGATTTTGATCTCCCACTGGTTATGTTCAGTTCCGTCCTTCTTCACCGCGGCGGTGCTTTATTCCAATCAAAGCCATGGCAGAAACTGACACACTTTCAGTAAGCGCCTCCTCATCGTTTGCTGCTGGTAATTTATGTTCCTTTTTCCCTGCTTCATTAGTCAGGGGTTAATGTGCATCGAGCTATAATTTGTAATTTGTTTCATATATTATTAGCTTCATTTAGTTTTAATACCCAAAATTTGCGAGTGGCCCTTGGAAATAGGGGTGTCAAAAGGGCTACAGCACACAACTGTTTGCTATCTTCTATTAGCTCAGCGCACTCAGCTACCTGCTGAATTTTGGAGAGTACAGTCCAATGAGCCTGACAATTTAGGGACCAAATTGTCGATTTTTACTCATTGAAATTCATTGTACTCAAGCGGGTTCTTAGTTTTCTTCAACTGTAGAATATCAGGCTTTTATCCCTATACCATATTTGCTGATATGTTTTAAAATGCTGATACGCTTCAACCAGGCAGTGTCATGGTTGATCCTTGATTATAATACTAAAACAATTTTGGGCTTGTTTATGTTATGTTGGTCTGAAGAAGGCAACAAGCAAGCATTAATATCATTGTCAGACAAGAAGGATCTTGCTTTTCTTGGGAACGGGCTCCAGGAATTGGGGTAAGTCATATAGGTTCTGTTTTGTTTGTTTATGTCGAGATTTTAAACATATTTCCTTCTTCCTATTTAAGTTTCTTTCTAAGAGCAATGTTCGGCTTATTTTGTACAAAGCAGTTTTGTAATGGTCCCCATAATAAATTGTAGATATACTATTGTTTCAACTGGAGGAACAGCTGCTGCACTAGAGAGTGCTGGAGTGACTGTTACTAAAGTTGAACAACTGACTCAATTTCCTGAAATGGTGAGCATCCATTCTAGATTGAGTTGCTTCTCCCAAATCCTTATAACTATTATGTTTAATCTTCAGATTTCACTGGGCACAAATTTTTTAAGTTCACCTTTTCTTGTCTTTACAAATCACAAGTTATAAATATTGGCAATACTACTTCCTTTACTTAAACAATGTCAATCTGGGGAGCTTTTTAGATTCCCCAACTTTGTGAAATTCACGTGGATACTTGCTTTTTTTTTCTTTAAATGATGGAGTCAAATACTCAACTTATTAGGAGTTTAAGAGTCTATTATTCTTTTTGCAATCTGCATAAATGACATTTGTATAAAGAATGTATTGGTTTTTTTTCACAGCTCGATGGTCGTGTAAAAACTTTGCACCCCAATGTGCATGGGGGCATTCTTGCCCGAAGAGACCAAAAGCATCACATGGAAGCTCTTAATACTCATGGAATTGGTAAAACATGTTAACTCTATCAATACAAATACATGATGCAAGATATATCATTAGATCAAACTTTTAGTCCTTTGCATCCATTATGTTTGTGTTTATTATCTTTCTCTAATAGAGTTATGTTTCAGGTACTTTTGATGTTGTGGTTGTGAATTTGTACCCATTTTATGATAAAGTTACATCAACTGGAGGCATTGAATTTGAGGATGGGATTGAAAATATTGACATTGGTGGTCCAACAATGATTAGGGCTGCTGCAAAGGTGATTTATTTGATTGAAAGGGCCAATATGTTGAACTTTTGGAATTAGGAGAAATTTATATTATATTAGAATCACTTTTTGGACTGTGTTTGGCCTCTCAGAAGCAGGAAGAAGGATAGTTAAGTTTTGAAATTGTTTAATTAGAATTAAAGCACCAATTTTGTTTTTATGTTGCATCCTCTTAATTACATCAAGGCAGATTTTCTATGATTGTCTGTGCCCCTTTTGTTTTTACTTTTTAAACCGATTCTGTACTTTTTCATATATTGGTTGCTTTGAGATTGTAGTGATATGACAAGGAGTTAAAGTTTATTGATAAGTTCTTCATGGAACAGAATCACAATGACGTTTTGGTGGTTGTTGATTCAGAAGACTACTCTGCCCTTATTGAATATTTGAAAGGAAACCAGGAGGATCATAAATTCAGGAGAATGCTTGCTTGGAAGGCTTTTCAACATGTTGCTTCATATGATTCTGCTGTATCTGAGTGGCTGTGGAAGCAGAATGTGGGAGGTGAGTACACCATAGGTTTGTATAAATATATAATTCAATCCCAACATTTATTTGTGAAGTAGAAATGAACAAAAAATAACAGTATTCATAGGAATGCCTCGTTTACACCCACCAAACTTATATTTCGAAGCATCCCCCTCTTTCCCACCATTTTCTGGATTTTGATGTTTGAGAAATGAATAATCTAAACAGAATGACTTGTTCCCTTCTTGCAGCAATATAGATAACATCTGTTTATATGTATTGTGTAGGTTACATATGTGAAATTTAGTATAGATGGTAGTATGATTTAGATATTTTGAAGTGTTGATCATTGTAACGGGCACCAATGAGATGTTTTTCCCCTTTTAATTTGGTTGACAGATAAATTTCCTCCTAGCCTAACAGTGCCTCTTTCGCTGAAAAGTCATCTCCGTTATGGTGAAAATCCTCATCAGAAAGCTGCTTTTTATGTTGATAAAAGTATTTCTGAGTTTAATACTGGTGGGATAGCAACAGCCATACAACATCATGGAAAGGTGGGAATAAAACTTAGTTTTCTTCTAATATTTCTTGTGAATATCATTTGTATATCTCAAAGCCATTATTTTGTGTTTGGGCAAAAGACTAACATAAATTTGCTGTAATCTTGTGAGTTGAACTTACACATGTTTGCAATTTTTTTGTTCTATCAGGAGATGTCATATAATAATTATTTAGATGCAGATGCTGCATGGAACTGTGTGTGTGAGTTTAAGAACCCCACATGTGTAGTAGTAAAGCATACAAATCCATGTGGGGTAGCTTCACGAGACGATATTCTTGAAGCCTACAGGCTTGCTGTGAAAGGTGATCCAGTGAGCGCATTTGGCGGAATCGTAGCTTTCAATGTGGAAGTTGATGAGGTATTTTTGCCACTAAACTTCAAATAATCAGGAATGTTTTATTGGATGAGTGCATTTCTTTGGAATCCTTCAAATTTGGCAATTTTTTTTTGTTTTTCATAGTTTTACTTTATAAGTTAGCCTAGTACTTGTTGAATCATGGGCATTAGGTTAGCCTAGTACTTGTTGAGTCACGGGCATGGCTTTGGCATGTCATCCTGACTCTTGAGTTTATTGAAAAGATAGAGACTCTTTCCCTATCTTAACATTTTACTGTTTATTATCCTATTAGGGTAACAAAAAGGAAATATTTTATATTTTTATTGCATGATTTCTTGTATTATAGGTTCTTGCAAGGGAGATTCGAGAATTTAGAAGCCCAACTGATGGGGAGACAAGGATGTTTTATGAAATTGTGGTTGCACCTAGCTATACAGAGAAGGGGCTTGAGGTCCTTCGGGGAAAGTCCAAGACTTTAAGGATTCTCATGGCCAAAAAGAATGAGCCTGGAAAGCTTTCACTCCGACAAGTTGGTGGAGGGTGGTTAGCTCAGGATTCAGATGACTTAACCCCGCAAGACATCCAATTTAATGTAGTCTCTGACAAGTCTCCACAAGAGAGTGAACTTCGTGATGCGGAGTTTGCCTGGTTGTGCGTGAAGCATGTCAAAAGCAATGCTATTGTGATAGCAAAGGTTGCCTTATGTTGTATCTTCATACCTTGCTTTAATGCAGCAGGTTCACCAATCTCAATTTTTCCTTTCTTGGTCTATTTTGGCAGGACAAACGTATGTTAGGCATGGGAAGTGGGCAACCGAACCGTCTAGAGAGTTTGAGAATAGCCATGAGAAAAGCTGGAGATGAGGTTAAAGGAGCAGCCCTAGCTAGTGATGCCTTCTTCCCATTTGGTAAGTATTACTATCTTGATATGAGCTTCTTCCTCATAGTCCTGTACATGCCTTAGTATATCGGAGTAAGCTTTGTACAGTAAGAATGTTGAGTAAATTGAGAATTACTATTAGGCTGCGTTTGGTAGATGGCAAAGTGACTGTTTTTAAAAAAGGAGAATTTCCCATATTTATAGGAGAGGGTTTTTCCATTCCTATCGGTATAATGTGTCAGGTAGTTTGGAATATAACTATGCTGATATGAAGTTCTTCCTAATACTGTTGGTAGGGATGACAATGGGGGTGGGGCTAATGGTGGGTTTAGACTATAAAATTAAACTTATTCAATCTTATGTTTGAATAATTCAGTAAATTTGTATTATATATCTGTGTCGAATCTGGATAACAATAAAGATTGAGTTTTCTTGAACCTGCCCCAAACTTCAGTTGAATGTCAGTTTAAACAACTGAATTAGGGCAAAAAATAGTGCCTCATAGATTGAGAGGTGGGAAAAGATTTTCTTGGGAAATCTCTGAACACACTGCTGTTTCTTTGATTTATATGCAGCTTGGAATGATGCAGTGGAAGAAGCATGTGAAAGTGGAATAGGTATAATTGCAGAACCAGGTGGTAGTATCAGAGACAAGGATGCCATAGATTGTTGCAACAAGTATGGTGTTTCACTACTTTTTACCAATGTGAGGCACTTCAGGCATTAATTAATAATGGAAGATGTTGAGTTGAATGTTGCCATTTTTGTTTTGGGATAACTACCTTTTTTGTGGTAACATTCACTCACAAGCTCAAATTTGCTGCTTTTCATCATTTCAAGTGGCTGAATGAGTGAGATTGTGATATCCTTGTTGTAGACTGGAAAATAGTGTAATAATGTTTCCCATCTTTCTTAATGTTAGTTAATCCTTTTAAAAACCATCTAAACCTTATCGTTTTCATTTAGGAAAATTGTGCACGAGAATAATATGATAATCTTCTCATGAAAGCATAGGGCAATTAATACAATAGCAATAAGTATTATCTTTCTAAATTTTGTTTCAATTAATATGAGAAAAATTAACATGAAGTTTTATATGAATTTCAAGGTTAATTACATGATTCAACCCTATTCTTCTGCACTCTCATCCACTGAGATTGAAACTGTCTTTCATAGTTGTTGATCCATTCAAATGGCATCAACTGAGAAGGTTGATCTTTTTCTAGATTCCATTATAGCTTTTCTCTCATTTACCATTTGATAGCGATCCAACTCGCTATGCTTTAATTTATTAATCGAGTCGGTTTTGATTATCTTTTATCCTTTAATCGAGTCTGTTTATTGTATTATTATCTTTAGGAATATCTTATTAGATAAGATATATTTGTTAGGATTTTTAATTAGTCTGTTTTAATTATATTTTATTATCTTCTTTAGGAATATCATATTAGATAAGATATAGTTAGGATTATTAGTTATCTAAATCTTAGATTTAGATATATTTTTAGATTTAATTTTGAATAGAGTCTACCCTTTGTAAATTGTTATAAATAGGCCTAGTGCCTCATCAATAAAGTATTGAATATTTTAGAGAGTAAATTGAAAGGGGAGATTCTCTTGGGGCTTTATTAATTAGTGGAATTCCTAATTATTAGAGAGTTGGCTAATCTAATTGAATTCGCAAGAGTCTTGCGACTTCTTGTAGATTAGAGTATATTCTACAGTTACCTGCCTTGCGTCTTAACACCATTCTATCTCCAAATCTGAGATTAATGGATGACTTTACGTTGTTGCCATACTTTTTTTGTTGTTGTTCCCATACTTAACTGCACCTGAAATTTTCAATTAAGAGAAAAAAAATACAAAATCAAATGGCATGAAGGCAATTTGGTAATAGACCAGTTCGGCAGATTTGCTTGATTGATTCTGTGAAATTAAATACTTAAACGCCCGCAACATGTAATATAGCTTGAAAATAAAATAAATGTAAATAGTAAGAGATAAAAGGAGGAAGAAGATGAGACAAGGACTTATAAAGGTTCATATTCAAAATAGTGAATCCTATGTCCTCTTCATTCTCAATCACAATGCTTGAGAATTTTATTATGAGCATATGATCATAATACAAAAACCAGAATATAGTCAATTACAAACCAATAAAACATGATACATCCCAAGCCAACATTGGAACAACAGAGTCTTCCTACTAAACCAAAGAAAGATGCATGGAATTAGCACTTAAAATCAAGGCAATGATTTATATATATGAGCCATTCATGTTGATGTTGATAGCTTCAATTGAGGAGCGCTTCTTCCAATTTGAAGTTGAAACAAGAAATTCCCTTTTCTTTATGATGCTGCATTTTGCACAGAGAGAAATGATATTAGTTGAGTGTAGAGATAATAAGATGACTTTTTTTTTTTTTTGGGTCCTTTTTGCATACAGAAAAGATGAACTTGGCAGAAAGCTGTAAAATTCTTGTCAACAAGAAAGAAAAATACCGATGCTTTTGGTGAGTTTAGAAAATGTAGAAGAACAAACACCCTCGTTGCTTGTGTATAGAAATCAACGTAAGATTTAAAACTACACAAAATTAATTAAGTATCAAAGGATATTTATTTTTTAAATTTAATTGTCACCATTAGGAAGGAGCATATGATCCGATTTCACATTGAGTGCAACATACAAAAGCTAAATGTAATGGCATGTAAGATAGAGTGACAAATGGGGTATATAACTCTAAATCATTACTGATTTAATATGCAAACTGAGCCTATCTGTGAGAGCAAAGTATAGAGGAAATACCTTTTAGGGGATTCTTGTGTGTACATCTTAGTTAACCTTGTTGTGCTCAGTTAATGCGTATATTAGGGATATGAGCAATTATAGGCCAATCAGGTCCTTTCTCCTTTTCACACCTCTCCTTAAGCAACTCACAACCATAACCAATTGTTAAATGAGAAAGGGAAGGAGGTAAACTATCTTCCGGCATGCCCTCAAAACTCAAGCTTCGGCACCCTCCAAAAGATAAGGAAGTGAGAGAATGGAGGTGGACAAGACCCCTATAGTTTATTCTTTTCACATTGGGACAATCTGATAATGAAAGAGATTGGAGATTGTGTGGCAACAATCCCTCTTCAGGGAAGCACTCCATATCTTCAATGACACAGATTTCAAGATGTTTCAAAGACAATAGTTCATGCAAACCCCAATCCCTATTTGACACAATGACTTTGGAACCGCCTAGGATTGAAAGATGTCGGAGGCTGGAAAGCATGCCTCCTTGGGGAAGTGATTCCATTGCTGGACAATCCCATAAAGTTAGGTCATGAAGGGGTGGAAGCACGTCTGAGGAGCTCCATGTGGGCATGTCTTTTACTGTTATCTTCCCACAACCATTTAAAGACATATTTTCCACGCAAGAGGACTTGGGAAGTGTTGCCTCCAAATTCCCGCATTGCAGAATTTTTAGTGTTTTTAAACAAGGAAGGTGTTGAGGCAAAGACTGTTTCAGTCTAGAGCACCCAAATATATGAAGTTGTTCAAGGCATGGGAAACTCTCACCTTCATAACATATATCCCATTCTTCCCATTCTCTCATATTATCAATAATTAAATAAGAAAGGCAAGGAAATGGAGCAATTGAGGAGCCATTCCCATACAAGTCTTCACCTATCACCTTTATTCCATCCAATTCTTGAAGCGTGAGTTTCTGGAGGGAAGGTAGCTGCCCAAGTGGTGGTAAGCTCTCAATGTTGGGACAATCAGACAAACATAAAGACACTAAATGTGAACCATTAGCAAGCCACTTTGGAAATTTGGTACCTCCATATCCTTCAACAAGGAGATCTTTTACATTGTGATTTGGCTCAAGTGCTTCCATTACCTGCTCTTGGTGTTGTGCCTCGTTACGACTATAATTATACCGCCCATACAGCAACTTCAATGTATGCAACTGCTTTGCTTTCAAATTGGCCTCCCTCATATCTGCAGCACCTTTAATGCACTCCATATTTGAGATGGTTAGTGAACCTGTTAGGTGCTCCAATGCCCCTAATTCGTTTATATTTGATCCCCCTTTCTTTGCCACAACAAATTTATTCATTGTTTGGAGTTGATTCAACTTTCCCACATATTTTGGCATCTCCTGTATGCCACAGTCTTCCAAGTCAAGATGATGCAAGTTGATGAGTTTGTAGAAATTTGATGGCAACTTAGTCAAGCAATGGCAGCTTCTTAACTTCAATGTTTGTAAATTAATCAACAAGCAAATTGAATTTGGCAATTTCTCAACCGAAGTCCAAGAAAGATCCAAATAATGCAAGTGCTTTAGATTTCTAATACCTTCTGTCAAGTTATTGAAACTTATATATCCACTCAGAGATAATTCCCGCATGTATTTGAATCGAGAAAGTTTGGACATTATATCATGTGTATGTACAATGGGGAGGGGAAACCTCCATCCAAAATAGGAGGAAACTACGTAAATACTGACAATTTAAAACTTTCTCAGGAATTTCACAATTTCCACCATATTCACTTATAATGGAAAAATAGCGAGTCTTGGTCGACATATGTTGTGCTTGATCAACCTTTAGTTGCACCGAAAACTCTTGTGTCACGATTTTGCTAAATCATTTACAAGATCATGCATGATGAAGTAATCATCACCATTTCTCGATGACTCAAAGAAATACCTCGACTCTAGATCATTGAACATTTCATTTCCTGCTTCTTCGAGGCTCATGCCTTTTTGAGTAGGATATATCAAGCCATCTGCCATCCACAATTGAATTAGGACATTCTTGTCTATATTATAATCTTTAGGAAAGATGGAGCAATATGCAAAGCAACGTTTTAGATTTGAAGGTAGATAATGGTAGCTCAATCTTAAAGATGGAATAATGTGGCAATCCTTTTTCGGTAATTCCCAAAGATCACTTTTCAAAATCTTATCCCAATACCGAAAAGAAAGTTTTCTCGTGCAACATACTTCCTAGTGTTTTTATTGCTAAAGGCAATCCTCCACACCTTTTAACAATTTTTCTACCAATTTCTTCAAGATCTGGATCTGTAGGATGATGTTGGTTGTTAAATGCATGTTTTGCAAATAAATTCCAACAATCTTCAACTTCTAATGGCTTCAATGGATGTGTGAAGGTACAACACATGACTTCTGCTACCTTTTGATTTCGGGTTGTGACAAGAATCTTACTTTGGGGTGCAACATGTTTCAAAGGGGCTTGGAAGACGTCCCAAATTGTACAACCATCATTCCAGACATCATCAAGAACGAGAAAGAATTTCTTACCCGTCAATATCTCTTTTAGTTTAAGCTGATATGAGTGAAGATCATGTGATTGTAATTGTTCAATTGGAGAATTAAGTGACTGCTGAAGAATTGCTTTTGTAATTTGATGAACATCGAATTCTTTAGAAACACACACCCAAGTTCTATGTTCAAATTGATCCTTCATCTTCACATCTTCGTAGACAAGTTTTGCAAGGGTTGTCTTGCCCATCCCACCCATGCCAGTGATGGCAATAACATCCATGGGCAACTGATTCCCACCGATACTCTGTGATAGTAAAAGCTCTACAATCCTCTCTTTATCAGCATCTCTACCATACACATCGGATTCATCTATCAATCGTGTAGTAGGCAATCTTTTGTATACACTCATGTGCACCCCGGATTCAATACCAGCAGATGGCCCTCCCTTTAATCCCAATATCTCATTTTGCTTTAAAAGATACTCTAGGTTGTTAAGCACTCCTAGGATCCCTGACTCTATCTCTTTGTCAAACTGATTTCGATTAACAAGACCAGTAAAGAAGCCTCGTACCTTGCCGATAATAACGGTTCTGGATTCAGCATGCAGCCTCTGTCGTAGTGCCTCAGTAGCAATGTCGTCCAGCAAGTCTTGAGCCTTAAAGACTTCATCTTTGAGCTCGTCCAGCCACTGCTTCACACGATGGTCTCTGTATTGCCTTTCCTCTGCATCTTCAACAATCTTGTCCACAGAAAGAAGGATGGCATGCAATTTTTTCAGTAACCCATCATCCATCTTTCTGCGATGAAAGTAGTCGCGAAAGTCGTGAGAAGCCAATCTCTCAAATGCCACCTGAAGGAAAGAGGACAGAAACGCTCCAGCGACCAACTCTGCCATGGCAAAGCTAACACAAAGTATTCAATCGCAAGGAAGGAAGCAAAGTGGACAGAGATAGAATGAGAAACTGAGAGTTATTAATGGTATGAACCATGAAGGCAATTTGTAACCCACTTGAGAATTTTATAATGCGCAAAAGTGACCATAACGCAGAGGAGAATTTGTCAATTATAAATAATTATTTAACGGTGGCAAGACAATGAGAAACTGAGAGTTGTGAATGACTGAATGATTCACTTGGTTGTGGGCCATGGGTATAGACGAAAGTCTTCCTCCGGTGACTGGTCGTTTGGATGCTTCAAGGGAAATACTCTGATGCATATGAATTTGCTTATTTGCTTGTCCAGAGAGACCTTTCAAAATTCAACCGTACCACCTACCCTGTCGGCCAACGAATCGCATTCCCTGCTCATCTTTTTGGATGAGCACAACGAATCACATTCCCTTCTCATTCCTGTCGGCCAACGAATCACATTCCCTTTTTATCTTTTTGGATGAGCAGCATCCCCACATAAAAAAGGGTTTTCTAAGAAAAATTTAAACAAATATTGCATGCCCTAAAAGTTAATTAGCTTAAGATATTTGGTGTTGATTTTTTTTTTTTTTTTTGAGTGATATTAGAAAAATATTTTAAGATAGTGCTATAGGAAAAATATTTCTGATTGCAGAATTAGAAATTAATTAATTTGATATACCAGTACCAAAAATATTTTAAGGTGTAGTATACAATTTAATCTAAATAAATAAGAATAATAAAAAAATTCGCTCACCCAAATTAGGAGATGAGCATTTCTGCTCATATATGCGATGAATAGTCATGCGGACACTTCAGCCAACTACTATTGTTGTGTGTGTTTTACCTATCTCTTATAATTCTTGGCCGTTTGGATCCTCTTATTTTTAGCTTATAAGTTACTTTTTAAAGCTAAAAAAAAAAAAAAGCTTTAAAAAAAAAAGTTAAAAATTTGTTTAGTGATTATATAAATATTTTAGCTTTAAAGTTACTTAAAAGCTAAAATTAAAAATAAAATTTGTTTGATAAAATTTTTATTATAAGCACTTTTTCTAATAAAATTTATTATAAAAGGTATAGGGGGTGGCGGCGGCGGTAGTGGCGGTGGTGGTGGTGGCGGTGGCGGAAGTGGCAGTGGTGGCGGCGGTGGCGATGGACGGCAGCGGTGGAGGAAAAGTGGAGGTAGTGGTGGTGGACTGATGGCGGTGTGCGTAGTGTTCGATCGAGAGATTAAGGAGTTTTATTATTATTATTATTATTATAAAAGAGCTTATAAAAAAGCTCTTATGAGGATATTATTTTTAAGCTTTTTTTTCTTCATTATAAAATAAGTTCTTATAATTATAAGAGCTTTTGTAAAATCTTGTTTGACCTAGTTTATACTTATAAGTAGAAGATAAACTAAAAATAAGATAGACCAAACAGCACCTCGTCGTGGTTTGAGAATTTTGATTGCAGTGAAGTTATAATTTTATTTTATCTCAAGCGATTGCGACTGGGGAAGCCTTAACAATTTCAATGCAATTAGTTATATTTTTTTGGTCAAAGGATAGTTATATTAAAACTTTAAAAGATTACAAACCCAAAAATAGAGTGGGATAACAAAAGGAAAATAGACAACAACAAAGCTACAGAAAGCCAAAAAAATACAAAACAAGCAGAATACACATAAATAAAGCAAACTACAAACAATCACCATCAATGACTGAACGGGAGAGGAAGCATCAAGAGGTACACCATTCACCTTTTAGGCATCCAAGACTAGAAGAGGCATAAAAAACGGTGTTGGTTGTAAAACCCATCCGATTGGACACACCCCTTTATAAGCAATAACTGCAATTGATTTAGCGGCAAGATTACCCATTAGAGGTAAAAGACAGAGAGAACCCAACCTTGGATGACAAAAGACGAATAATATAAAAAATAATGCTCCTACTCCTCCAATCAATCAGATCCGAAGATTTGGCATTAACACATTCAAGAATGGAGAGGCAATCGGTTTCAAAGACCACATTATCATGACCGAAATCAACCGTAAGCATCAATGCCCTCTGGAAAGCTAAAGCTTCAGTCATAAATGCAGAGATCGATTTCACCCTATCCACAAAACCCCATTTAAAATCACCAAAATGATCCCTACAAATTACACCAATAGTAGCTCTAGTCTTATTAGCTGAGAAAGCCCCATCAAAGTTAAATTTAAGCTTGCCAAGAGATGAAGGGTACCAAAGAGCTAGATGATTAGGAACGACCCGCTGCCCCTCTGAGCTTCTATGCTTTTTATCACAACTCACCTAGAAGTCAGAATTTTTTTTCCTCACACATTCAATGACATCAAAAGGATTAGGAATTTTATGATTAAAAACCATATCATTTCTATGCTTCTAAATAAACCATAAAATCCAACAAATTAATAATAGGTCTTGCTTACTCAAAGAATGCATACCTATAATTTTGTAACACCCCCAATTTTTAACAATTATCATAATATAAAATTTAAATGATTTTTATAAATGATTACTAAAATTCGAAATAAACAACATTGGGGAGTGTTACCGCCGCACTTGTATTGGGACAAGTGCAAGGCTACTTATTACAATAATGTAAATCCAAACTTAAGCAAAATGTGTTTTATTCTGAACAAAGTAAAATAAAACAGAACAAAATTAGCTGAAGGTGCTTCCTCACTTCTCACTACTAGCCCTAACCCTTGGCACCTGTTTTACTGAAATTCTGCTCCCCCGAAGGATTATCGCAGCCCATGAACACAAACATCAGCAATTGCTGGTAATTCTAATAAAACACAACTTAAATGGCACAAATATGTTAATCAAAGCGAGTATATATAAATCATATGGTAATTGTATCCAACATTATTCGTCATCTTTTTAAATTTATTTAGACCCGGGAAACCCTACCAGTCTATTTAGTGGGAAGAGAACCATGGTAGACCCGAGAAACCCTGCTAGTCTACCCTATGACCCGGAAACCCTACCGGTCATAATTAATCAAATTTGCCCATCAAGTATTTCTTCCTAGTGTGCACACCTCTTCCCAAAGTTGCTACTAATGTCTCGGGAAACCCTGCCAGACACCACTTTGGGAAGAACCGATATCATCGGTTCACATTAAATACTATATCGAGGGCATAAAGCCCAATTGTGTTCATCACTTTGGGAGGTACCATCCCAAAGCTATCTTCCCAATGTTAAATTATTTTAAATACTCACATAATAAACTTCCCAAATTAAACTATAAATTAAATACTCACTACAGGTTCCTATAAGGTTGTTATGAGAAATTTCCATGACCATCATTTAAATCCCTAACTCTACTCATTATTCTTTTACTCATAGGTTCCTATAAAGTTGTCATGAGAAGTTCTTATAACCATTATCTAAATCCCTAGATCTACTCATTATCCATTTTACTCATGAAAAAAAGAGAAGGAAAAAAAGAATGACGGACCCAGAGGAAAAACATACAAGTGCACATGAAAAGCATACATAGGATTTCAATCATGAAAAGTCATGGGACGTACAAGTATTAGGTGTATATATATAATCCAAAGCAAAAGAAATAATAAAGAAACATACAAGTATGTTCAAGTCATGCAGTCAATGTGCATATATATATTCAATGGGTAATCAATTCACGAAAACCGAGGGAGATCAACATACATATATAATCAATGGAAATCAAGCAATATAATGTACGTACAGTCGTGTTCACATGAAACAGTAAGTGGTTTCTTTTGCAAAAGTTAATCACGCGAACCGAAACAAAAGCAATTACACACATTATATATATATCTCTATACATACAGAAATCAAACAATAATTGGTTTTTATAACTTAGGGATTAGGATTACCTATCAGGATTCATATAAAATTAACCTAAGATTCATGGGGATTAGGATTACCTATTAAAATTTACATAAAACTAACCTAAGACTCATGCGGATTAGAATTACCTGGTCTCCATTTTGCTAACCTCCTAGAAGAATAATTGACGAGAGTATGGAACGAGGATGTAGTAGCAGAGAGAAAAAATATAGCAGCGAAGAAAAATATCGAGCGTTTTCTAGGTTTAAGCGGTCGGACCTAAGTTTATATTAAAATATAGGGTTTTAGCTATGGGCTGGCCCTTTAATTATTCCCAATTAATAAATTAACAATACCAACATTATAATTTCTAGATTTTACTATATTATTATTATTATTATTTTAATCTATTATTATTGTTTCTATTATTAATCGGGGCTATTACAAATTTTAATCCACCAAGCGTTGAAGTTTGACATGCTGGCAACATCGATCCTAGCACGAAGAGTACAACTGAACCAGATACATCTAGTCCATGGGCAATGGAAGAACAAGTGCTCAATCGACTCCACATTTCCTTGACAGACTGGACAAGTGTTATCTTGGGATCTCTTCCTCCGACAAAGGGCATCATTGGTAGCAATAGCTCTATTCAGGATCCTCCAAATAAACTGTTGCACCCTAGGGATAGTCTTGATCTTCCAAATTGAGCTCCAGCAGGTTGAGGGAACTACTCTCAAAGACCTAGCCTTGTTATCATTCCTGAGATTACCTTCTTTGCCCCTATGATATCCCACTTTCACAGAATACACGTCGTTCTTGGCACTGGTTCACACTAATTTATCACCCAACCCATTAGAAGGGATAGGGATATTATATATAGCACTCTTGACTTCCCCTAATATTTAACGATCAATAAGAGAAAGATCCCACTTACCATTGACAATAAGATCGCAAACTCTACCATTAGAGATAGAAGGATCATTTAGGTTGCTTGGCTTATCTGGGAATTTAACATTTGCCACCCATTTATCTTCCCAGATTCTGATTGTAGTACCATTTCCTATATCCCATCGAAGGTCTTGCTCGAGAAAGTTGCGGCCATCCACAATACTAGACTAGCACCACGATGCCTTATAGCCTTTTTATGCTTGCATGAACCTTATAGCCTTTTTATGCTTGCATGAATTCATCCTTGGGGAAATATACACTCCTCAAGACCCTAGCACACAGATCATTAGGACTTATAAGAAATCTCCAGGTAGTCTTAGCCAACAAGGCATCGTTCATAACAGATAGATCACGAAATCTCATCCCTCTATTGCTCTTGGAAGTGGTTAGAGACTCCCAAGCTTTCCAATGTGTAGTTCCACTAAAGACCTTACTGTTCCACCAAAAGATAACAATAAGACTGTTGATCTCTTTACAAGTCTTGAGGAGAAACTTAAAGCAGTTTATAGGGTAAATTGGAATTGCTTGAAGAACAGATTTAATCATGACATCTTGTCCAGAAAAAGAGAGTAGTGATTGACCCCATCCTTGGATCTTATTAGCCACACGTTCACAAACATAAGCTAAAGCCTGATGTTTTGTCTTTCCCCAGATGCTCGAAATGTCGAGATATCTACTAGGATCTTCTGTCATAGGAATGCCCAAAATTCTTCCAACCATGCCTTTCACATTTTCAGGGGTATTGGGGGAGAAGAAGATACTAGATTTGTCAAGATTAATGACCTGACCAGAGGCAATACAATACATGTTCAAAAAATTGGCCAACTGATTACAATTGCTTTGACTAGCACGCATATACAAAAGAGTGTCGTCAGCAAAAAAGCTATGAGTAAGAACAAGGCAGCTGTTGTTTAATTTGATCCCGTGATGACTTTATTATTTTGACTCTTCCTGATCATAAGGGAGAGAACCTCAGCTACAATAATGAACAAATATGGGGAAAGAGGATCTCCTTGGTGAATACCCCTTACTAGGAGTAAATGAGCTCACAGTACAAAAACCAAATCGTAACAAGACATATTCTATA
Organism: Acacia acuminata; assembly: GCA_019022655.1. NCBI lineage: Eukaryota > Viridiplantae > Streptophyta > Magnoliopsida > Fabales > Fabaceae > Acacia > Acacia acuminata. The sequence continues at coordinate 3,979,792 of JAFJYI010000041.1, forward strand.
AAATTCCATTCTACACGATCATACGCCTTACTCATATCCATTTTAAGCGCAAATTCATACTTACCCCTAGATTTCTTCCAACAAAGATAGTGATATACCTCGTGGGCAATAATAATATTATCATGAATGCACCGCCCAGGGACAAAAGCACTCTGGTTCTGAGAAATACATGAATCAAGCAAAGGGCACATTCTATTGGCCATGACTTTAGAAATAATCTTATAAGAGAAATTACACAATCATATGGGGTGAAAATGGGAAACATGCTCGGGCTTATGTATTTTAGGAATAAGAGTGATATTAGTAGTATTTAAAGCATTAAGAACAGAGTTACCGCAAAAAAATCTTGAACCATAATACAAACAGACTCACCAATTTGAGACCAAAAGGAATGATAAAATTTACTTGAAAAAACATCCGGCCCGGCGCTTTTCCACTCCCAAGACTAAAGGCTGTAGCTTTAATTTCCTCCCTAGAGACGGGTAACAGGAGACTTCGGTTCATATTAGATGAGATTTTAGGATCTATGAAACCCAAGACTATATCCATTGATCGATCACCAGATGTAGTAAACAACTCCTAAAAAAAAGCTAGCAATGTTGTTGGAAATAGCATCCTTCTCCATTAACCGATAACCCAAGTCATCTCTAATACAAGAAATTTTGTTCCGCTGCCTCCTTTTGATAGTCGAGACACGAAAGAAGCGAGAATTTTTGTCACCGGCTTCTAACCAATTGATGTGAGAGCGCTGCCACCAATACTATTCTTCTACCTCCTGAAGTCTCTCCAATCTCCTTTAACCTCTGCAATCATTCTAGAGATGTCGAGTCCGATCTCCTTGTGTCAGTTCAGCCAGCTGAGTCTTCAGAAGATTAATAAGCTTAACACTATTAGGAAATTCCTTCTTGCTCCATGCAACTAACTTCTGCTTACAACACTTCAGCTTACTCAAGAACGTTTCTAGAAGCGAAAGATCATGATCCGGGAAGGTCCGCCAGCTCTATTTTACTACCTCAATAAAATGCCCATGGGAGGCCTAGGCTGATTCAAAATAAAAAGACCGTTTCTGCTGATGAATTTCATACTAACTCCTGATAAACAAAAGATGATGATCAGAGCCAGCTGGCTCTACATTAAAGACCTGAAGATTTGGAAACTGCTTTCTAAAGCGCAAATTACCCAAGGCCTTATCAATGCGCTCACAGATTGTATCCGGGAATTCACGATTATTGCACCAAGTAAAACTGGATCCATTGTATCCCAAATCCTCAAACTCAAAATCAGCCAACAAACACTTAAAATTAAGGATCTTCCTCTAGGATCTAGGACGGCCACCACACTTCTCATCTTGGGATAGAATATCATTGAAATCCCTAAGACATAACCAAGAGGGCACTGATGGTCTTCGAACTTCTTGCCAACACAACAATCTGTCATCTTAACTAGGTGGACCATAAATGAAGGTGATGTAAGATGGGATAGAGAAGGCCTCAGACATCACACTGGTATGAAATCATCTTCATTGCAATTAGTTATATGATCTCAATAATATGCTGTTTTTTTATCATTCCAGAGCCCCATTCAATGTAACAATATTACTTTACCTTTTCTTTTTTATAGGGCTTTATATATTATCTATAACTATCAAATCAGATTTAATTTGCCTCTTTCGCTGAAAAGTCATCTCCGTTATGGTGAAAATCCTCATCAAAAAGCTTCTTTTTATGTTGATAAAAGTCTTTCCGAGTTTAATACTGGTGGGATAGCAACAGCCATACAATATCATGGAAAGGTGGGAATAAAACTTGGTTTTCTTCTAATATTTCTTGTGAATATCATTTGTATATCTCAAAGCCATTATTTTGTGTTTGGGCAAAAGACTAACATAAATTTACCGTAATCTTGCGGAGTTTGCATGGTTGTGCGTGAAGCATGTCAAAAGCAATGCTATTGTGATAGCAAAGGTTGCCTTATGTTGTATCTTCATACCTTGCTTTAATGCAGCAGGTTCACCAATCTCAATTTTTCCTTTCTTGGTCAATTTTGGCAGGACAAACGTATGTTAGGCATGGGAAGTGGGCAACCGAACCGTCTAGAGAGTTTGAGAATAGCCATGAGAAAAGCTGGAGATGAGGTTAAAGGAGCAGCCCTAGCTAGTGATGCCTTCTTCCCATTTGGTAAGTATTACTATCTTGATATGAGCTTCTTCCTCATAGTCCTGTACATGCCTTAGTATATCGGAGTAAGCTTTGTACAGTAAGAACGTTGAGTAAATTGAGAATTACTATTAGGCTGCGTTTGGTACATGGCAGAGTGACTTTTTAAAAAAAAGGTGAATTTCCCATATTTATAGGAGAGGGTTTTTCCATTCCCATTTTGTATTCCTATCGGTATAATACGTCAGGTAGTTTGGAATATAACTTTGCTGATATGAGGTTCTTCAATACTGTTGTTAGGGATGGCAATGGGGGTGGGGCTAATGGTGGGTTCAGACTATAAAATCAAACTTATTTAATCTTATGTTTGAATAATTCAGTAAACTTGTATTATATGTCTATGTCGAATCTGAACAACAATAAAGATTGAGTTTTCTTGAAGTTGCCCCAAACTTCAGTTGAATGTCTGTTTAAACAACTTTATTAGGGTAAAAAATAGTGCCTCATAGATTGAGAGGTGGGAAAAGATTTTTTTGGGAAATCTCTGAACACACTGCTGTTTCTTTGATTTATGTGCAGCTTGGAATGATGCAGTGGAAGAAGCATGTGAAAGTGGAATAGGTGTAATTGCAGAGCCAGGTGGTAGTATCAGAGACAAGGATGCCATAGATTGTTGCAGCAAGTATGGTGTTTCACTACTTTTTACCAATGTGAGGCACTTCAGGCATTAATTAATGATGGAAGATGTTGACTTTGAATGTTGCTATTTTTGTTTTGGGATAACTACCTTTTTGTGTGGTAACATTCACTCACAAGCTCAAATTTGATGCTTTTCATCATTTCAAGTGGCTGAATGAGTGAGATTGTGATTTCCTTGTTGTAGACTGGAAAATAGGGTAATAATGTTTCCCATCTTTCTTAACGCTAGTTGATCCTTTTAAAAACGATCTAAACCTTATCGTTTTTATTTTGGAAAATTGTGGATGAGAATAACATGATAATCTTCTCATGAAAGCATAGGGCAATTAATACAATAGCAATAAGTATTATCTTACTAAATTTTGTTTCAATTAATATGAGAAAAAATTAACATGAAGTTTTATAATTGCGAGGTTAATTACATGATTCAACCCTATTCTTCTGCACTCTCGTCCACTAAGATTGAACTGTCTTTCATGGTTGTTGATCCATTCAAATGGCATCAATTGAGAAGGGTGATCTTTTTCTAGATTCCATTATAGCCTTTCCTTCATTTACCATTCTCTCTCCAAATCTGAGATTAATGGATGACTACTTAACTACACCTGAAATTTTCAATTAAGAAAAAAAAAAATACAAAATCAATTGGCATGAAGGCAATTTGCAACCTCTCCTATGTAAGGGACCAGTTCGGCAGATTTGCTTGATTGATTCTGTGAAATTAAATACTTAACCGTCCGCAACATGTAATATTGCTTGAAAATAAAATAAATGTAAAGAATGAGAGATAAAAGGAGGAAGAAGATGAGACTAGGACTTATGAAGGTTCATATTCAAAATATTGAATCCTATGTCCTCTTCATTCTCAATCACAATGCTCGAGAATATTATTATGAGCATATGATCATAATACAAAAACCGGAATGTAGTCAATTACAAACTAATAAGGCATGATGCATTGTGACCACAGAGTCTTGCTACTAAACCAAAGAAAGTCTCGGAGAAAAAAGAAGAAGAAAGATGCATGGAAAAAAGCACTTAAAATCAAGGCAATGATTTATATATATGAGCCATTCTTGTTGATGTTGATAGCTTCAATTGAGGAGCGCTTCTTCTAATTTGAAGTTGAAACAAGAAATTCCCTTTTCTTTATGATGCTGCATTTTGCAGAGAGAAATGATATTAGTTGAGTGTAAAGATAATAAGATGACATTTTTTTGTCCATTTTGCATGCAGAAAAGATGAACTTTGCAGAAAGCGTGTAAAGTTCTTGTCAAGAAGAAAGAAAAATACCGATGCTTTTGGTATGTTTAGAAAATGTAGAAGAACAAACACCCTCGTTGCTTGTGTACAGAAATCAACATAATAAGATTTAAAACTACACAAAAGTAAGTATTAAAGGATATATATATATTTTAATTTAATTTGGTCACCATCAGGAAGGAGCATATGATCTGATTTCGCATTGAGTGCAACATATAAAAGCTAAATCTAATGGCATGCAAAATATAGTAACAGAATGGGGTATATAACTCTAAATCATTACAGATTTAATATGCAAACTAATTAAGATGAGCATGTTTTATGAGCATATAAGTGAGAGCAGAGTATCGAGGAAGTACCTTTTAGGGAGTATTGTGTGTACATCTTAGTCTTAGTTAACCTTGTGCTCAATCAACGTTTATGTGAGGGATATGAGCAATTATAGGCCAATCAGGTCCTTTCTCCTTTTCACACCTCTTCTTAAGTAACTCACAATCATAACCAATTGTTAAAAGAGAAAGGGAAGGAAGTAAACCACCTTCGGGCATGCCCTCAAAACTCATGCTTGGGCACCCTTGAAAAGATAAGGAAGTGAGAGAATGGAGGTGGACAAGAGCCCTATGGTTTATTCTTTTCATATTGGTACATGTACAGAATGAAAGAGATTGGAGATTGGGTGGCAACTCCATATCTTGAATGTCAACAATTATAAGTTGTTTCAAAGACAACAACTCATGCAAACCCCAATCCCTACTTGACACAATGACTTTGGAACACCCTGCGATAAAAAGATTTTGGAGGCTGGAAAGCATACCTCCTTGGGGAAGTGACTCCATTGCTGGACACCCAATTAAAGTTAGGTCATGAAGGGGTGGAAGCACGTCTGAGGAGCTCCATAAGGGCGTGTCTTTTATTGTTATCTTCCCACAACCACTTAAATACAACTCTTCCATGCAAGAGGACTTGGGAAGTGTTGCCTCCAAATTCTCGCATTCCTTAATGCATAGTGTTTTTAAACAAGGAAGGTATTGAGGAAGAGACTTTTTCAGTCTATAGCACCAACTTATATGAAGTTGTTCAAGGCATGGGAAACTCTCACCTTCATAACATATATCCCATTCTTCCCATTCCTTCATATCATAAATATGTAAATAAGAAAGGCAAGGAAATGGAGCAGTTGAGGAGTCATTCCCATACAACTCTTCACCTATCACCTTTATTCCATCCAATCCTCGAATCGTGAGTTTTTGGAGGGAAGGTAGCTGCCCGAGTGGTGGCAAGCTCTCAATGTTGGGACACTTATACAAAACTAAAGAGACTAAATGTGAACCATCAGCAAGCCACTTTGGAAATTTGGTACCTCCGTATTGTTCAACAGTGAGATTTTTTACATTGTGATTTGGCTCAAGTGCTTCCAATACCTGCTCTTGGTGTCGTGCCTCGTTACGACTGAAATTAGACTGCTCATACAGCAACGTCAATTTATGCAACTGCTTTGCTTTCAAATTGGCCTCCCTTGTATCAATTGCATCTTTAATGCACTCCATATTTGTGATGGCTAGTGAACCGGTTAAGTAGTTTAAGGCCCTTAACTCTTTTATATTTGATACTCCTTTCTTTGTCACAACAAATTTATCCATTGTTCAGAGTTGATTCAACTTTCCCATATATTTTGGCATCTCCTGTAAGTTACAACCTCTCAAGTCAAGATGACGCAAGTTGACAAGTTTGTAGAAATTTGATGGCAACTTAGTCAAGCAAAGACAACCTCCTAACTTCAATGTTTGTAAATTAATCAACAAGCACATTGAATTTGGCAATTTTTGAACTGTAGACCAAGAAAGATCCAAATAATGTAAGTGCTTCAGATTGCTAATACCATTTGTCCAACTTTTGGAATTGTTCTTATACCTGCTCAAAGATAATTCCCGTATGTATTTGAGTTGAGAAAGTCTTGACATTATATTAACACGTGTATAATAGTTGCGGGAGAAATCAGGTTTCAAAAGGAGGAAAGTACGTAATCGGTGGCATTTGGTAACTTCCTCAAGAATTTTAAGATTTTCATAATTTTTATTTAAATAGGAAAAATAGCGAGTCTTGGTCGATATATCTTGTGCCTGATCAACCTCTAGCTGCAGCAAAAACTCTTGCGTCACAGATTTTGCTCTCAAAGAAAGACCTCGACTTTAGATCATTGAACATTTTATTTCCTGCTTCTTCAAGGCTCATGCTTTTTTGAGTAGGATATATCAAACCATTTGCCATCCACAACTGAATTAGGACATTCTTGTCTATATTATAATCTTTAGGAAAGATGGAGCAATAAGCAAAACAACGTTTCATATTGAAAGGTAGATAATGGTAGCTCAATCTTAAAAATGGGATAATGTAACTATCATTTTCTGATAATTCCCAAAGATCACTTTTCAAAATCTTATCCCAGTACTGAAAAGAAAGTTTTATGTGCAACATCCTTCCTAGTGTTTTTATTGCTAAAGGCCATCCTCCACACTTGTTAACAATTTTTCTACCAATTTGTATAAGATCTGGATCTGCATTATGATGTTGGTTGTCAAAGGCATGGTTTGCAAATAAATTCCAACAATCTCCATCTTGTAATGGCTTCAACGAATGTGTGAAGGTATAACACATGACTTCGGCTACCTTTCGATTATGGGTTGTGACAAGAATCTTACTTTGTGGTGTTGCATGTTTTAGAGGAGCTTGGAAGACCTCCCAAATTTTGAAATTCTCATTCCAGACATCATCAAGAACAAGAAAGAATTTCTTACCCATCCATGTCTCTTTTAGTTTAAGCTGATATAAGTGAAGATCATGTAATTGTTCAGTTGGACAATTAAGTGATTGAAGAGTTGCTTTTGTAACTTGATGAACATCGAATTCTTCAAAAACACACACCCAAGCTCTATGTTCAAATTGATCCTTTACTTTCACATCTTCGTAGACAAGTTTTACAAGGGTTGTCTTGCCCAACCCACCCATGGCAGTAATGACAATCACATCCATGGGAAACTGATTCCCATCCGCGCTCTGTGATATTAAAAGCTCTACAATCATCTCTTTATCAGCATCTCTACCATACATATCAGATTCATCTATCAATCGTGTAGACGGCAATCTTTTGTATACACTCATGTGCACCCCTGATTCAATACCAGCAGATGGCCCTCCCCTTAATCCCAATATCTCATTTTGCTTTATAAGATTCTCTAAGTTGTTAATCACTTCTTTGATCCCCGATTCTATCTTTTTCTCTAACTGATTTCGATTAACAAGAGAAGTAAAGAAGCCTCGTACCTTGCCACCACCAGCAGTTTGGGATTCAGCATGCAGCTTCTGTCGTAGTGCCTCAGTAGCAATGTCGTCCAGCAAGTCTTGAGCCTTAAAGACTTCATCTTTGAGCTCGTCAAGCCACTGCTTCACACGACAGTCTTTGTATTGCCTTTCCTCTGCATCTTCAATAATCTTGTCCACAGACAGAAGGATGACTTGCACATTTTTCAGTAAGCCATCATCTAGCTTCCTGCGAAGAAAGTAGTTGAGAAAGTCAGGCGAAGCCAATCTCTCAAATGTAACCTGAAGGAAAGAGGACAGAAACGCTCCAGCCACCAACTCCGCCATCACTCAAAAGTATTCAGTAGCAAGGAAGGAAGAAAACTGGACACAAATGGAACAAGAAACTGAGAGATGTTAATGCTTCACAAGTGGGTAAGGCATAGAGATAGACGAAAGTCTTCCTTTGGTGGTTTGGATGCTTCTAGGAAACTACTCCAAAATTGAAATCCGACATAATGATTCAGTGATCTCCTTTTGCTTTCGCTGTGCTGAGGGCCAACATCTATTTCTTTTTAATTCCTGTTTTATATTTTTCGCATTTTTTAAAAAAAAATTATGCCGAGAACCGTTTGTATTATAACAAGTTATCCCCGGGGGCGTTTTATAACATCTTTTAACGGAATTATGTGATTTAACAAATATGTTAAAATTAATTAAAAGTAATAAATAAATAAGAAAAGAATTTTTTTTTTAACTATGTCTTTATTTATAAGGAAACAAGTAAGAAAGAGAAATAATTGACCAATATGCTATTAGTTGAAGTGGTAAAGGGTCTTATCCCCGTAAAATCAACTTCACATATATATCTTATATCAACTATTGGAGTGAGTATTTAAAAATAATGAGTCAGTTAGATAGGATAGATCAAGATCCCAATGACTTTGTTGGTGTCAGACTGGGTCTTCTAGCCCCAGCTCGAAGACACAACACTTGATCATTTGGATCCCGATACATCCACCCTCCGCGTATGGTATCAGAAAAAATACTCATGATAATCAGAAAGAGTAACATATTATATAAAAAGTATCAAGAAAAATAATAATACCAAACAATTAGTCTTATAAAAAAACAAGAACATGAGTTTTGTAATTGATTATTTTGAGGTCTTTTCCTCTCGGTACAGTTTATAAGTCCATATTTACTTCAACAAGGCTCTTTTTTTTTTTGATTAAGACTTCAACAAGGCTCTTCTTGATGAACACTTGTGAAGAGTAATGGACGATGAAGGTTTTTTTGTACAATGTCCCACCAATCCAATGTACTACCAGCTTACAGAGTTTTTGTAGCCATCACTTTTTGATATTTGTCACAACTAATCGATTTAAATAACATCTTCAAGCTATCAATGCAACCCTCAGCCTCTGTTTGCAATCCTCCGGAGAGAGTCTTAGCATGGAAATAATCTAAGTACTTCCATGCTGTAAACATGTATGAAGCAACCCTTCGCTCTTTAAAAGGTTGTTTCGCCTTTAACAAGATTTTAGTTTAGAAAACTTTTTTTGAAAAAAAAAAATCCCAAACGTATATTTTAGATCTAAACTGGCTGTTTGGTTTCAAAAGCCACTTTTTCTAGGGATAAAAACTAGGGTTAAGATATAAAAATATACAAGAGATTTTTTTAAAAGTGCGTCCAAAGACCAAATATTTTTTAGGGAAAAAATAACTATTAATTTCCAAAATAGATGCAAAAATACACATTAACCATTTATTTAAATTTTTTAATGGTTAAGGTGCAAAAATATGTACGAGATTTTCTTAAAAGTGTGCTTGACACATTTTTTTTAGGAGTAAAAGTAACTATAAACTTCTAAAATATGTATAAAAATATACGTTGACCATTAGTTGATCATTTGTTTAAATTTTTTGATTTGATGACATGGATTATTAAGAAACAACTTAAAATAATAATTTGTGACTGTCTAAAGGAAACTATTTCTATCTAATCCTTTATCTCCATCTAACCCTTCCTCTCCACTCCCTCTCTCTTGCAAAAGAAGTGATGATGTGGAGACAAAAGGGTTAGTGGAAATTAATTTTCTTAATTGAATAAAATAAAATAAAATGATCAACCAATATTTTTCTTTAAAACAAGATGAAATTTAATTTTTTTAGATGGGTCATCAACCAACTAGGATTAAAATGATTTGAGTTGTTATGTTTTCCTTAGATAGAATTTAAATGATGTGGTACTCCTGAAGTATGTTAGTATTTATCTCCAAGTGTTTTTTAATCATCCACGTCATTCTCCATATCACCATTTTCAGTCAAAATATTCATAGAAACAGTCAACTAACTAACAGCCACTATGTATTTTTACACCTATTTTTTGAAGTTCATAGTTACTTTTTGCCTCTAATAAAAGCATTTGTGTATCTTTTTTTTTTTTTTTTTTTTTTTTATAAAAAAAAGCATTTATGTGGGATGCACTTTTAGGAAAATCTTGTATATTTTTGCACTTAAACCCTCAAAAAATTCAAATAAATAATCAATATATAATTTTACACTCATTTTAAAAATTCATAGTTATTTTTACCCTTAAAAAAAATAACTATAAACTTTTTTTAACGGCTTTCTCTTTTACCCTTTAAAAAAGGTTCATATTTTTGCACTCTGCTTCGGTTTGCAAATCTTTGGATCAGAGTGGCTGATGGGATTTTTAACTGCTGCTGCTTTTTATTTCTTGTTTTGTATTGTTTTTCATTTCGGGTGTATTAAAAAAAACATTTAACAGGTGCACTTATTTTTTTTCCCAACTCTATCCAACATGACATTGATCAACATGTAGTTGGCCTAACGGAACGTGGAAATGTTCTTTAAGATGTATAGGGTTCGAACGGGTAAACCACCGTAATCCGCCTTGTATGGAGCCTAGTTGTTGGGAGGGTCGTCTTTTGCCACTCTGAACTTGGAAAGTGGTTTGACACTTGTCACCATTTTTTATATTTAAAAAAAAAAAAAAAAAAAAACATGACATTGTATATAATGAGAGAATATTTTTCTATTTTTAATTTTAAAGTGTAAAAAGTACTCCTTCTGTCCCTCATCATATCCTTATTATAAGTGATCCAGCGTAACATGTTCTATCTAAAATATTCATTTTTCCACCAAATTATAATAGTTTCTAACTAAATATTCAAACTCCTAAACTAATGCTTTTTATTAGGGTAATTTCATTTTTTAAGGAAATACGAGTAACTAATTCTAACCTATTATTTATATCTTTATATTAAAAGACAGTAGAGTAGAAATAACTGCTAGAATTAAATTGAACACTTTTTCACGAAAAAAAAAAATTGAAAATGAAAATCTTTTCCATTTTTAGTGTAGTAGTTTCTTCTGTGTGTGTGTGTGTGTTTTTTTTTTTTAAAGGCTAGAATTACGAGAGGGGTTAAGAGGGGGTTATCGTTATCTGGGTTCTGCTTTCTCTTGACCCTACCGCCCCATCGGGCAGCAGAACCACCACTAATCTTCGACCTGCAAACAGGAACATATACTGAACCTGCGATCAACAACAAAGAAGAAAGCTAATCTCATTTTTATGCTTTGGTTTGTCTTCATCTTTCTTTCACTCTATCTCACTACTTTATTCTTCTCCATCGAGTTTGAATCTCCACTGCTTATCCAGTCATCGTTCAATTTACTTCATTCATGCCTTTCTTTTGTTGTCTTCGTTTTTCTTAAAATTAAGGGAGGACATTGCTGTATGTATAATTGGACAAAGTGTAATACCCGATGCCAGTTTTTCCCTGCTTTGCGTATCGGCACTTCCAAATTGGATGACTAAATTTCAGAGATTAATTCTCGTCTCTCAAACCTTTAAAGCAGAAGTGGGGAAAATGAAAAAATGAATGAATTAAAACTTTTTCGGTATATTAATCTTTCTTGTTCTTAGCATTCTCTTCTTTCATCAGAAGAAATGGAAATGGGAAGAATTTGAAGAAAAGAGGATTTTTTCCCCCTAATTCAATATGCTTTTATTATTGGCTATTTGTGGTACTTGATGCTTTAACAAGTTCTTTATCTGTAGCCAACTTCTTAAAATCTTACCTTCGATAATTATTCAGGTAACTGTTTGCTTAGACCATCGGGAGAAGTCTCTTTAACGGCCAACATGGCTGCCCAGGCAATCTCTGAAACTGCCCAGAAAATCATCACCCCTGAAACCCTACGCAATGCAGCCAAACAATCCCAACGTTGCCTTGTTGTGCCTGTGCGTCTCCGTCGTGCCATTAAAAAATACTTACGAGGTCCCAACTCTTCTCTTTTTAACCTCCTCATCTTATTTGTATTGTGTATCTACATGATTCCACAGTTTCAAGCTTATGTTGATGATGATGGGTTTGGAATTATAGAGGAAGAGGAGCCACATATGAAGAAGAAAGTCTTAAGATTGTCTCAGTCATTCAATCAAATCAAGGATGTCAACCTGCAGCTGACCACATCCACTTCAAAAGAGCTAGTTGAAGATCCTTTCAAGTCCGTTGTACAATCTAAGCGTTGGAAGATTAAGAGCTCTTATGGTGACATTGGTCTCACGTATAAAGATGACGAGACGATTGCCTACTTGGCATCCCGAATGCCTGCTGTTTACTCTGCATGTTATAGAATACTCAAAGAGGTAAGTGGGAAAACCCTAAGAAAAGTGAAGGATGTATCTTTGCTGAGTGGGGAAGTGGAATGGATTTTTTATTCATTCATATTTTGTAATTTCTTGCTAAATAAAATAGTGAACTGTGCATTTTCTTATTAATAACTTCCCCCAACTTATCAGTGTACCTCTGTCTCTGTAAGGGGTGAACTGTGCTTTTTTGCATTTAGTAAAACATTATTACTTTTGTAATGAATCTTTCATAAAAAGTTGGCGTTTTTTGTCTCCTTTTAGGTTCGCAGAAGACTTCCTGGTTTCTCCCCAGCCAAGGTATTAGATTTTGGTGCTGGAACAGGATCAGCTTTTGGTAAAGGATTCTTGAACTTTGCTCTGGTGGACTGGTGGTTTTGATATCATAGCTCTTGTTTTTCTTTTAAAAAAATAATAATAGTTTGTGCTGATTAAAACTTGCTTAACCAGGGCACTGCGTGAAGTCTGGCCAAAATCTTTAGAGAAAGTTAATTTAATAGAACCATCACAGTCAATGCAGCGTGCAGGTCAGAGACTGATACAAGGTATTTAGTTGTTAATTTTTCTTTAATCATATCAGTATTTTAGTCCTTTCAATTTGAGGTGAAAGAGAATAAGAATATGAAGTCTTAAGAGAAGGCTAGCCAAGCAACTGTCATACATTGGAAATACGCATTGCAGTGGAAGAATGTGCACTGATAATGTTAATCATCAGATTCAAAGCTTGCTGAACTTTGGTTTTAGTTTTGTAAAAACAACTGTTTCTATATTATGAGAGTGCGTTTGTGCTAAAATTAGTTTACATGCTTGGAACAGAGGGATTGGTCAAATCCATGATGACAAATTAGTAATATGAGGTTAGTGATCAGGGCTTAGGAAAATTCAGATTTTTTTTTTTTTTAATAACTTTCAAGAATTATATATGACTTAAGCGAGTTAGAATACACAGCCACTTGGACCTATATACTGATTGCAGGAAAATTGTTCTTCTCTAAGCTATTCAGTTTTTGATAATAGAATGAACATTGCTGGACAAAGAAAAGTTCTGTATTATTTTTTCCCCCTAATTTGAACTGAAATAATTTAGTGTTGAAACTTCAAAAGATGAAAGAAAATGGTATATTTCTATTAGATGAGATGTTGGTTAGAAAAAGCATGAGAAAACTACTTTTGGAAGAGTTTGGCAAGCAAGCCTTGTTATGCTTGATTCTTCATTTGCACATTCAAAACTCTCTTCAATTGATGATAACTGAATTGTATCAGGGCTATTGAAATTAACAAGTTTTTCCTGGTCTCAACTGTGCCCTATGGTTCTCCTTGATTCATTTTACTTTGTAACTGACATAAATTTATATAGTGGATAGGTTTTCCCTTCTTTCCATAAAAAGATTCTTTTGTAATGGTAGTGAATCATCAATTTTCAAGTTTAGTAGTATCAAAAAAAGGAAAAGGATTTCTGCTGCACTCTATTGAAGGTTCTTTTTGTTTTTGCTGGAGTTATATTTGTGCATTAATCGGAATTAGGATTGCATATTTTGAAATCTCTGAAGAAAATTAATGATTGATGATATTTTGATTTTCTCTTCTGTTGTTGGCTTTTCAGGTCAGAAGAATTTGCCATTAATTCATAGCTATGATAGTATTCAAGCACTATCAAAAAATATTGGTAAAACTGAGAGAAAGCATGACCTTGTAATTGCAGTAAGTAAGTTCTTTTGGTTTTATTTTTAATTACTGACTAGTTGTTTGTTCAAGTTCAATGTGGTTTTACATTAAGAGGGGAAAATAGCTAACCAAGAAAATCAGCCCGGAAATTTGTGAAATTTCTTCTCAAATAACATGATATCTAGGATCCTAGGTTTAGGGTTTTGCATCAGCCTATATTAATACCTAATATACAAGCCATTTAATCATTGAATAAACAAAATAGAGGTGCACTACGCCTCTTATCATTCATTTCCTTTAATTGATTCTAAGTACTTTTGCAATTTATTCTTATGGGTTAAAGTCCTACGTACTTGGGGAGATACCATCACTAAAAGATCGAATTACCATGGTTCGCCAACTTTGGGATCTCACGCAGGATGTTCTGGTATGATCTCAAATGTTATAGTTCTTTTTGTTTCAATATTTTGATAATTTTCAAGTACTTATTCATGTAACTCATTAGCTTCTTCTATTCATTTTTTTTTTTTTTTTTTTTTTGTAACTTGAAAAGAAAAGTTGCCATTTGAGCATATTTTTATAAATAAAAAATTTTGTGAAGAAGCTTGTGTGGGTAGTGACTCTTCATAGCTGAGCAATTTTTAATTTCAAAATTTCCTCCTGTTCAGTCCTTAATGATATTCAATCTAATTCTGTCTAATTTTTTGAAATCAACATCTGGTAGGTTTTGGTTGAACCCGGCACACCTCATGGATCTAATATTATAGCTCAGATGAGATCTCATATATTATGGATGGAAAAAAGGGTAAAATTAACTGTTCCTTTTATATTGTTTTTTGAGAGAAGTTTGAAATGGAGATAATTGTTATGCTTCTTTCAAAGTGATGTCTTCTCCCTTTGTGGTTGTGCTTCTATTTAAATACTCTGTTCTTATGAGGAATAAAATCTTCAAACTTTCTAGAAATTTCGTAAAGTTGCCCATCAGAACAGTGGAGTTTGTAAAGATTTGATCACTCAGAAAACTGGGGCTTTTGTTGTTGCTCCTGTAAGTATGATGCATTTTGACTCAATTTCCTTTTTCTACATTGCAGTTCACCATACTCACTTTCTGTCTACTTAGCTGCCCCCTCCCCTTTTCATCATCATCTTCTAGTCTGATAAGTTTTCATTGAGCAGTGTCCTCATGATGGCCCTTGTCCTCTGGCAAAAACTGGAAAATACTGTCATTTTGTTCAACGCTTGGAGAGGACATCTTCTCAGCGTGCATACAAGGTTTTTCTTTAAATTTCAACTTTTCTTGTTGGAATGAGTCTCATGGTTGATGCACTCTTATTTCCCCTTTTCCTGATACAGAATACCATCATAAAAAGAAATATGCTTTTATTATAACAACTATACTATTTTGTAGCGTTCCAAAGGTGAGCCCTTGCGAGGATTTGAAGATGAGAAATTTTCTTATGTTGCTTTCAGACGAGGGCAAAGACCAAGGTGAGTGCTTTAAACAAGTTTTTCAAGCTTGTAGATCAATAATATATAAATAAAATTGCAAAACTGATGTTAAGAGTTCTCTCTCATGTAACTTTGACATGTGTACATTTATCCCACCTTTACACTGAAAATATAGATATTTATCTGTCTTCATTTACCTAGTTAATTTATTACTCCACTATTTTTACGGATGCCTTTTTTATTCTTAAGCCAATAGATGATTTTTTTTTTTTAATCATAATTCCTTGGCCATGGAACAATATGAGCCATGTCTCGTAGGACTTTATTTTTACTATTCATGTTGTAGAATAAATTTGTGATCTTTTGACTCATCCCGTGGACCAGTGAACCTTGGCCTCTTGACGGCATGCAATTCGAGACTTTAAAGGAGCAAAAGGCCAAAAGAAATCCAGAGGATCTTGAAATTGACTATGGTATTCCTTAAACTTGTGCATCCTTGCTTTTTGTTAATGGTTGGGTTTGGCACACTATTTTAGCTTACAAAATTATATTTAACCCTTTCTAACCTACTAAATGATGACCAAACTGTGCTGGGCAAGGCTAGTCCTATGGACTGAATTTTTATTTACTTTTTTCCTTGTTGAAAAGTCATTGAATTTATGTATATTAAGCAGGTAAAGTGAATCAACCCATTTACCTTGTCAGTTAATGACGTATTAGTTTTTTATACCTTTTATATACCATCCAAGATTTGAACCAAATCAGGCTGGGTTGAGTTTGGTTGGCTCATTTTGGTTTTTTTTATTTGCCCAGTGTTTGGGGAAGTGTCTCAAAAACAAACCTTTTTGTTTCCATATTTTTATTTGTTCCCTTTTCCTTGTCAGAGGACTTGGTGAAGCTACAAGAAGCTAGTGATTCTACTTATGAAGAAAAGGATTTGGTTACTTATGATTCCGATATTGTTGAAACTGAGGCTGCTGATGACAATGAAGAGGATGAGGAGGGAGAGGAAGAAGATGATGGGGTTGGTGGTGCTGATCTTGGTGGCGGCTGGGGCAGAATAGTTTTCATGCCTGTTAGGAGAGGGAGACAGGTAGCAATGAATGTTTGTAGATCCACCAAAAGCGATGCCTCAGAGGGTTCTTTTGATCGTATTGTTGTTACACAGAGCAAAAATCCTACATTGCATCATCAAGCTAAAAGATCTATCTGGGGTGATCTATGGCCCTGTTAAGGCAAACAAATTTGGGGCCAAAATGGTTAATTTCTCTTTCTTCTGGGCTGGGCCAACCTGCTGGGCATTTTTATTTTGGTGGGCTAGTCAGACCCAAGGATCAGGCTGGGAGCCCTCATTCCAAAGCTCTTTTCTTTATTCAATTCTTCCCTTTTCTTTCTTTTGAGCCAACTTGACACCTATGTATTAGAAGGGTGGTAGCAACATTTAGATCGGGAGTTTTAAAAAAAATTTAGATCGGGGGGGGGGGGATATCCAGTTTTTTCTCTCCAAAATGTATGTTGGGAAGATAAGTTTTCTGTATTTTGATATATTATTTAGGTCGAATTCTATGCTCCCTTGTAGGATTTTCGAACAGTGATGTGTTATTTTTTAATATAGATATATAAATTGATCTGCTGGAGGTTCACATGCCGAAGTTAGTTTATGTTTATTTTCGGCATACAAATGAAGAATGATATAGCTAACGATTCCAGTGGGTCTGTTTTATCAGAATGCTATTTAGTTAAATGTATCTCCAAATGAGGTTCTCGTACAAACCATTTCCTTGATAAGTGTAACTTTATCTTAAGCAAAAATCCTATACTTTATGCCTCATATTTAGAATGATAAATTTCAATGTCATTTTAATTGTGTCGATTTATATGAATTGAATTGGATAACTTAATTGAGGATCATGTCTTTAAAAAAGACAAAGAAGAATGAATACAAATATAATGTAGCTGTTCAAGCAAATGTATTAGGTCAAATTGTCAGGTTTTGTAAACATGCTATAAGACCCTTGGGACCTCTTCTTACTAGCCGAACCTTACCTTTTTCTTACAGTTTTTATACATGTTCATGGCTCCCTGCGATTATCTTAGGCCTGTACTACTTTGTTTTTATATATCATTTGGTTTAGCTTCCCAAAAAAAAAAAAAAAAAAAAAAAAAAAAAAAGAACTTGGAATCTGAGTCGAAATTTCAGCATTTAAAGGGCCTACAGTAAAAGGGTGGGTGCAACTGGTGAAATATGCCAATTACACCATAGAATCCTATCCAGAGAATTAATTGGCATTTGTATTTTTGGTCATTTTCTAACAATTATAGGTGAATTGACATGGATATACCAAAATTATCCAAATCTAAACTTCATTTCAAACTATTTTTAATTTATCTAATAACGACATGACTTGATTAAGTTCAGAAATACGAATAACAAATTAGTTCATATGCTTATAAAAATTAACCATCCCAGAGGCCCATGCAACCTCAAATATCGATGCAATTTGTTCATGAAGAATTCTTGACTTTCCACCTCATGCTAAAGACATTGAAATAATAATATGAAAATTGTGACACCTCAGTTCAAAAATAAATTAAAAATAGCGATAATATCATCTAAAAGACTTAAAACAACATAACATGGAGTATGTCTTGATTAAGAAACACTCAATAGCTAAAGCCACAAAATTTGCCATCACATTTAACACATCTATCTCCAGAAGAAAATTGAAGCCTGAATGTATTTTTTGCTTGAAGGATAGTCCTTTTTTTGCTAGAAGGATAGTCCTCAGCAATTCACAGATCAAGGGGCCACCACCACAATCCTACCAGCCACTTGGTCAAGATCCCTCCGACCATTTGAAGTAATTTTCCTGCCGCTGAAAAATCAAGTTCAAGATATTTCAGATTAATGTTCAAATGAAATCTTGGACCATTTGAATGATAAAATAGAAAGGACAAGCATAGCTCAAAAAAATACAATCAATGATCAATAACAACATAAAATGAGCAGCATGTTTCCAGAACAGTTCCTGGTTGATGTTCAACAATTGCTAGAGCATGACAAGAAAGTGAAGTAAACAAAACACACATTCAACGGTCATCAACTGAAGACTAATGAGTAATAAGTAATGTCCTTGATGTTCATCACAAGTATTTAAACTCCTGAAAATTAACAAGAAAAAAGATACTTACCCCTTGGTGTCGACTTCAATGATGCTCATGTTCTGCAACTGTTGAAGAATGTGACGAGCAATAGCACCACTGCTCTTGCAGAAATGAGGAGGGCGGCTACCATTCCTCTTGCTCCCACCATAAATCCGCTGAAAAGAACCAACACCAAGACCCCCTCTCAAGTAGATCTTCCTAGCCATGGAGGCTGCAACCAAAGATTGAGATAAGTTCCAAAACTTACCAGGACTCTCCAAGCAAAATGTAGAAGAAAATTTTCACAGAAGTTATTGACACTATACATATCAGGACAAAAATTTGCAACAGTAAGTAAACAAATGAACAAAATCTAAGAGGTAAAACTCACCGGCCCTGACATAGTACCAATCAGGATCATATGGAGCCAGCTCCTTGAATCTTGCAGTCTTCACAATATCTGTCCACTCGGGAAGCTCCATCTGCTCAGAGTAGAAGAACAATAAATAACTATAAAAGAAAAATCATTGAAAATTTTAGTTTTAAATAGAAGCTGCACCAGATAAATTATATCACAGAAAACTAATTTACAAAGAGTTTCAATCCAATTGACAAATTAAATCACTAAAACCACTAATTTTCACCATGATCTCAGCTCCAACTATAATAGCTGCACACAATTATATATACTGGAGAGGGAACAAAGGAAATAAGGAAGTTAATTAAAATACAACACGGGGAATATTCATTAGCTCGCATTGATATTTATCTCAATGTTGCAAACAATTTCCCAGAGACACAATCACCACAAATTTACTCCACGAATAAAATTTTCAGATCAAACCTAAGCAGGCTCCAACGACTGAATTACCAAAACAGGCCATGGCATTTCGAACAAGAAAATCGAGCCACGTTTGTGAGAAAAGATCAAATAGATATGACCACAAAAATCTACATAAGAAACACAAAAGCATGGAATACTCAGTTTTGAAAGGCATTCTACTTAGCAGGAAAATAAGACAGGATTTGACACAACCAATCAATCTCAATCTGTTATCATCTGAAACCAAGGAAGACGAAGAACCCATTCCCAGCTAACATATCAGTTCTTTCCCAAAGAAAGAAAAGAGAGAAGAAGATACCTTGCCAGATCGCTTGAGATGAGCAGAATAAGCCTTCACGAACTCGTGAGGCGAAACGTCCTTGACAGTTTTAGCAGTAGCCATGGTTGAAACAGAGAGGGAGGGCAAAAGAGAACCAGGGAACTGATAGCCGCTTGGGGAGTGGGAGGAGGAGGAGGAGGAGAAGACGGCTCTGCGAACTAGGGTTTCTGAATATTGTTTGCGTAATTATTATTCTTCCCAACGGGGTTTATGGATCTCCCTTCACCTGACCCGACCCGAAAGAACAATATGGGTCTTCTTCACCTGTAATGACATGGGCTCAACTAATTCCGAAAGAAGTTCTTAAATGTAGCAATGTTTCCCTCGACTAATGGAGAGACTAACAGACGTCTGCCACGTAGGATAACTTGACACATCAACACCATGCGGGAGAGCCAAGTTCACATGTGGACTCCACACCACCACCTCGTCATCTTCTTCCTTCCTAATTGTTAGACCCCGAACCACCACCACCAACACCGTCACACCTCTGCAAGGGTTGAGAACGACGTCGACGAGTTGAAAGCGCTAAAGCGAAAAGGCCATAATGAAGTATCACTCGCAAGTAATATCGGCGGAGCTGTAAAATAAATATTACACGAGTAATATGTGAGCGTTTCGCCTTTTCAGGGTTTCATCGCAAATTACCCGAGTAACTATCATAGTTACCCGAGTAACTCCTAAATTGGGAAATATGTTTTTGGATTCTTGAGTTAATGCTCAATGATCAATCTTCAATTCAAAAGGTACTCAAGTGTTTGCTTAACACACTTAAATTGAGGTATTTATGGTAATTTATTCACATAAATTTTTCAAACTAAAATTCTCTGTATTATCAGCTTCATGTGGAATTTCATTTTTTATTATTATTACCCGAGTAATATTAGCATTGAGCGTTTTAGTATAAGTATGGTATTCAAAATTACCCAAGTAATACTATGATTACTTAAGTATTATCGACTTCCAACGCATTTTAAATCAATGTTTGCTGAAATTACCTAAGTATCGACGGACTTAATCAAGTGCGTTGTATTTGAAAATTCTTATATTACTCGAGTTAAAAAAAAATTACCCGAGTAAAATCGCATTCTTTAAATGGACCAGGTGCTCTGTGCTCTCATGGCTCTAGTCTAAAGATTAAAAGCAAAAGTACTTTCGATGCACTCTTACTCCAATCTGATCTTAGTGCATGGTGCATCATCATCTCTCTCTTTTTAATTAATGACTCTTCCTTCATTGCTTTAGTTATTTTTTAAAAAAAAAATTAAAGGCAAGACCCGAGTAACTTCGATCTGCTTCTGTTTTTTTTTAGACGCACTATGCGTCATTTTGGACCGAAACCGAAACTTCAATTGCTATCTTCAATTAATTAAGGAATACATGAAACAGAATAAGGAACCGAAACTGAAACTAAATTTCATTGTGGACCTTGCTGCTGCACTCAGACCATAAGAAATCATGTAGGCAATGGATTCCGTGCTGACACTGCAAATATTAATATGATTAACAAGACTAACACAACGCAGATACAAACGCAAAGGCGTGATCATTCCATATTGCAAAACTAGGCACCCAAAGTTTTTAAGAAGGATGTGTTAGTTTCTTTATATCACTGCAAGTCCCATTTGTGCAGCTTTAATACATACATGCAGACAGTGGCGGAGCCAAGATTTTAACTTTGTGGGTGCACAATCAGTGGTGGGATTCGGGGGCTTTTTTAAAGGAAAGTTTTAAATGAATTAAAAAACAATAAAGCTAATCAATGAAATTGGACTACTCAATGATTTCTGAATTAAAGAAACTATTCTTGCTAGTTTAATCAAATCACAAAAATCAGGTCTCTATCATCTGCCATTTCTACTTTGTATAAGTCATGGTATTCTATCAGTGACAGAGTCCATCAAAGAGGAATGAAGAATGCTATATAGTACATTAAGAAACTATCCTTGACCAATGAAAAATAGATCTGCATATAATGACATTTAGAGCAAGCAGCTTTGATGAGTATGCTAAATATGAAAGATTTTATACGTAAAAAAGACGCTCCAAATTGTAATAAAAGCTTACATACATAGACTACGGGAAATGGTATCACAATTTCCTTCCTTACATTTCTATGATCCATCTTTTTTGTAAATTAGCAATGAAAGAACAGGAATTGTGAAAGAACAACGCTCAAATGTTCCTTCCAAATGTACTTAAAGGAGTGTGAAGAAACGAGACATTCGTATGGATCATCGAGGCGTTCAAGTAAGTAAAGTAAGAACCTATCTAAACTATGTATATCTCATGAGTAGGCGAGAATATGTTCATACGGCCAAGACTTTGTACGGGAGCTTTGTGTGAAAGAATTTGACACAACTTTACACGTAATAAGAATTAAAGGTGGTATATGAGCCGAAATTTCAATTAGTCTACCAAGGCGTAAGTGTTGTGACACGACATTATAAAGAGAATAGAAAGATTAAATCCGAAAATGTGCAAGACAAAAAGGATATTGTAGAAGTGAGATTTTTCCACAATGAATCATAATAATGACTTGTAAGATTTCATTGGTCAACTCAATCGGGTTTCTCGAAAGAGACTCGGTTGTAGCATTGAATGAGTGATGGAGAAGAATGCAAACCGAATTCATCTCCCAAATGCCCCGTAGAGTGTGGAGCGTAAATTGTATATGACAATGGTACCGAGAGGAAAAAAGTTTTTTCACGAGCAAGAATAGAAACAAACAATTTGAAAAAAAAAAAAAACTTACGGATCGATGTTAGTTGGCGCCAAATTGGAAACAAGGTGCAAAGAAAAGTTGATCGATGAAGAATGGGGAGAATGCGAAAGGAGTTACGGGAGGAGGTGTAATTGGTTGAGCCGCTCAACCAATTTAGAATTCTTCCTAAAATAAGCAAAATCCGTAGATTCAAAGATAGGAAAAGCAAATTCGAGAATTTGACCATAGTTGGATTTGAATGCACTAGCCACCAAGAATCCCAAAATCATTGTGGAAGACAGAGCTACACGAACCCTAATATGCCTAAATCGAGAAGCAACGACGGAGGAGCTGGAAGCACTCAACGATGGATCTGGAAGGAACAGCGACGCCGGCGATGGAGGGAGAGTTTGGGAGCGAGAGGCACCGTGGGTGAGAGATTTGGAGGACAGATCGGTGAGTGAGAACAATGAAATTGGAAAAAAAGAAGAAAAAAAAAAAAGGAGAGGATAAGTGAGGATCGAACCACGAACCTTGTCATTGATATGGAAAGTTATAACCAACTACTCTAACTAGATCAGTTTAAATAAAAGTCCTTTACAATATATATTTTTAATTTTTTTATGGGTGCACTTGCCCACATAGGCACTAGTGTGCCTCCGCCCTTGCATACAGATACTAAGAAGGATATGTTAGTTTTTTAATTTTTTATATCAACGCCACAATTTTATTTCACCTTGGTATTTTGTTGGTAGAATGCCACCCCCTCCCTTTTGCATCTTGAAGTTAGCTATGAATCTCTTGAATCCCTCGGTCCTTTATTTTGATACAAAGCATTTTTTACTAAAAATTTGTGGAGTTTAACTTTTGAAATGAAACTACAGAACTATTTATTTGTATTGCATATGTTGTTCTGAGAAGTTTAGAGATGATAAATTATTATTATTATTTTGTTAAAACTGCTTATTAGAAAACGTTTGAAAGAACATGCTATTTTTGTTGTGCTACTAGAACACTCACCACCAAATCCTCTGTTTAGCTCTGTTTGAAGTTATTTGAACAGGGGATGGTGGAGGGAAACAATATGTAATTCTACGTGCTTTATAGATGTCAATTGCAATCACACATATTGAAGAATAGTGGTGCTCTGGTAAGCCTAGATCTATAGAGAATAAGCAAGAAGAGGTGTGCCGATGGTGGTGGGGCGGGGTCCAACGACGAGGGAGGAGGAAGAAGGGAAGGGAAGGAAGAAGATGACTAGGTGTAATGATGAGGTGGTGGTGTGGGATCCATATGTGAACTCCAATGTGGTTGTCCAATTTAACATTCTACGTGTCAAGTTATCCTACGTGGTAGATGTCTGTTAATCTCGCCGTTAGCTGAGGGCAACATTGCTACATTTAAGAACTACGGGGGCAACATTGAGACTAAAGAAACTTCTATGGCAATATTACTCCTAGGCGTATATTTTCGAGGCAAAATTCATACTTAACTCATAGAATAACATGTTTCTATTTCTAAAAGACATTAATAAATGATAACTTGAATTTTTTGTATTATTTGTTTTAGTTTCATTCCATTAATTAATTACTTTTTAATTAGATAAATGATAAAAAAAAAAAAAACATAAATGATGAATCTTATCTGTGTCGTCAAATAGATTAGTATCATTGTGTCTATATTTCTTCTTATTTTATGAGAAGCTAAACACAAAGCATAAAGCATAAAGAAGTGCATCAAAATTCAATAGGGATGCAAAAGTTAATGCCAAAAGTAAACGTAAAGCTCAATACTACATTTATCAGGAGTACTTTACACAAGCCTTTATTTGAAACTCATTCAATTTTTTTTTTTTTTTTTTTTGACAGACTAAGAACAATGAAATCAAATTCCCCACTATAATATGTAATATAGCCATATGCTTCCACACATATATTTCCATAGCATTTGAGCACTTGGAAAAAACAAACATCAGAGAAAATGTTTGTTGCATTATTTCTCCACATCAAAAAAGAACAAAACCAATCACCACCACCATATAGGCACATGGTTTCAGGTTCTCTAGTAAGAAAACATCTTCATGTTTCATCCTCAGCTTCATCATTATCATCACTTTCTTGTTCTGCAAAACTCAGTGCCTCACAAACAGCAGATCCAGCAACCCATCTTCTTCTTCTTCATCACCATCCACATTATCAGGGCAAAAGTAAGATTTCTTCTTCCCCTTCAATTCAGCCACTCTTTTTGCAGGTCCTGACCCTCTGGGGCTCTCATCAACCCATCGAGTTGTTTTAATCTTTGGAAGCAAATCTGTTGTCAACAATGTAGTCTCTTCCTTTTCCACCTCTTCTTCTTTTTCTTCCCCCTTCCTCCTGTAAAGCGCGATCTCAGGTGGAATCTCCCACCTCTTCTTCGTCCTCCCTCCCTCTGTGATTCCATCACTCCCTCGTGCCTTCTTCCCACAGTCTTCCTTCTCATTCTCTGGCAACGACCTCTTCCGAGCTGCTTCAATGGCTGTCCCAAATGATTGGTTACTAGAAACCATGTTGTACCTGTTAGAACAGAAAGTGTCTCAACTCAACAGTTTGAGGCTTCAATCACAGTTCAATTCAAGTTTTTGAAGCATATAAATTAATTCAAGATTAAATATTCCAATGTTGTTCATGTTTGCGGATGTTTTATAAGTGAATTAAGATCAGCAATTTGAGTTTCACAGTAATTTATTTCCTTCAATACCTGCTTGCTACTACTCGTCCAGGCTTCAATGGCTTCTTAGTGGATACTGATTTTTCTTTTTCACCATCTTTGAAGAGTTTTCTTGGCTGAATCAATGAAGATTCCTTCTTCACAAGCTTCTTACATCCCGCTGTGGTAGTCGCTGCTTGCTTTTGGGATTCAATTTTGCTCGCATTTTTTCGTGATTTCGGACTAACAGTCATACTTTTCCTTCTTTCGTTTATCGCTGATTTTGATTTCTCGATATCTTGAGGTTGCAAGAAGCACGATTGGCGGCGACTTTGAGTTGCCGTACTAGGTGTCGTTTCCAGCTTTCCCGGCAGTCGGAATCTTGCTGTGGCAAAGATCTCCGACGGCCCCAAACTCATGCCCCTCCGATTAAACTTCGATTTAACACTCGACGACAGCGATGGCTCTTCAATCTTCTTCACACTCTGTGTCGCCGTACCTGGGGTCATTTCCACCTTCCCCGGCGGCCGATATTTCGCTTCGGCAAAAATCTCCGATGGCCCCAAACTCAAACCCCTCCGATTAACCTTCGACTTCACACTCGACGACAAGGGAGTCTCTTCGATCTTCTTCACACTCTGTTTCGCTTCCATGAATTTCGCAGGCACAACTCTCCGTCGCTTTTCAACCGTCGTTTTCGCGATTCGTTCAGCCTTTTCAAGTCGAAGCGCTTCCAATCTAGACGACAAGCGTTTAATCTCGCTCTCGATTTCTTCAATCTCTGTATCGATCTTTCTGTCATCGTCTTGCTCGCCCGTCTTCTTCTTGGCCAAAACCTTCGAAGGTTTTCTCAGTGAATTTCCGAGGACACCGTTCGAATGAAGGGGCTTAATCGCGATGGAAGATTTGACAGAAACAGAGGAATTCACCGTTACAGGGCTCAGATTTTCCTTGCTGCGTTCAGAATCCAGTGATTCAGAAGGGTTCTCGAACACGGGATCAAGACTCGACGACCACGAAGCTTTTATGGGTACTTCGTCACTGTCAAAGGCGGCATTGTCCCACACTTGAAGCTCCGAGGAGTTCATGGCGTCTGTGAATTGCAGAAAACTCGTGGCTTTGTGATTCTATAGAGAAAATTGGATTATGAGTCTCTCGGTTCTTGAAAGAATCTTGAAATGAAGAATGAAGATTGAAGAAGGAGAAGAGAAAATTAAGCGTGATTTCGAAGGGTAAATTGCCTTTTTTTGTATTTTGGGATTATATGACCGTTGGGGGGGAAGTAGACGTTGGCATATGACAAGAAGGA
The DNA here is from genome assembly GCA_019022655.1 of Acacia acuminata. Classification (NCBI taxonomy): domain Eukaryota; kingdom Viridiplantae; phylum Streptophyta; class Magnoliopsida; order Fabales; family Fabaceae; genus Acacia; species Acacia acuminata. Next base: position 4,006,007 of record JAFJYI010000041.1, read on the forward strand.
GCGCGATCCTGACCGTTGGATGGGAAACGGCTCCTATAGACGCTCCGATTTGATTTAAAGGTATATTAATTTGTGGTCAATGGAATGTTCATAACATAAAAAAGTTAGTAGTAGTAATTTTCTTCAGTAGGTGCTTGTTTTTCATCCGAGCACGTTTAATGCTCATCAGTTTGATGAGGAAAAAATGTTCTCACCACTCATGTATACAATTAGATTAATTTTTAACAGTTCAGATTTAATGTAATTTAATTTTTATATTTTAAATAAAATTTTATTTTAATATATAAAAAATTTAAAATAAAGATAATATTATAACTATCACTTCTCATAAAACTAAATTTATCATTTGGAAAATCACAAATTAAAAATTTTAAATTTAGACCACTGACATTAAATTTAAACTGTTGAAATTCAATCAAATAATAAGAAACTAGGTGCTCATATAAGGTTATGTTTTTTCATTAATTTGTTCTTGTATGGCCGCGTATGTATGTCTTAATTTGGTTAGTGAGTTTAATAAGTAAATAAATACTATAAAAAATTATTTTAAAAAACATAAATCCAAAGATTATGATAAAAAATCAGAATTATTACCAATACAAAGTTATTTTAGTGATGTAAGGTCACACTAGATTCTTTTGGATCTCGAGTTTGTCTTCCAAAGAAGATATCTATATTGAGAGTGGCAACCCCAAACACCATACCGGACATCTGAATGTAATATATTAAAAAAAATAGAATTTTTAAATGGTTCAAATCTGTATTAATTACTTTCTTAGAAAATATACCCCCGGTACTTAATGAAAAGATTAGACAATAGGTCTATTTTGATCATAAACAATATATTAATTTACTCTTTCTCCCAAATTTATAACTTTCTCATTAGAGTAATACTCCGTCCAGTCCTAATCATAAGATAACATTTAGGAGTTGGTTTGGTCCGAATTATAGGACACAATTTTATATTTTTATCAATTTCTTCCTAAAATACTTTTATTTTATTCTCTCAAGTATGTTTGGTTTTTAGTGAGTATATGCAGGGGTGGATCTATAAATTTATGGAAGAGGGGCACTATTAGCGGGTAGCCCCAAAGTTTTTTTTTTTTCACTTATCATCAAAAACACAAAAAATAATACAGGATTCAAAAGGTTTTCACTTGTCATCAGTTGCAAGTTTGATCATTATCAATAAGAAAAAGAGCACATGTTAGGCATAAAATGTCCATGGCGGAAAATTAGCAACCTACATGCTCCAAGCAATTTTTTGTGCTACGAATATCCACCTAAAATATAGAAAAAAGGCAACAAATGCTAAGAAAGTATCTCAAAAAAGGAAGTAAATCTTTCCCAATTGAGGTCACAATGCTAAAATATGTCCTTTAAGGTGAGCCGATTGAATAAAATATATCCGCAAGGTGAGCCGTGCCCCCTTCTTTGAATAAAATATGTCCGGATCACTTTTGAATAAAAGCTTTGATTTTATTTTATTTTTTTTAAAAAAATCAAAAATCAAGGCACGTGCCCCCCTTCTCACATAGCTTTGATGATTTGTATATAGGTGCGTAGATTCTTCTAGTAAGTGAAACTTTTAAATTGTTGGATTTTAATTTATTTATCGATTAGCTGGCGTTAATTTGCCAATATATATATATATATATATATAGACATACACACATGTAAACCCCAAATTCAACAGTCGAAAACTTGGCCAAAATATTTGAATACCTCAAATGTAGATGCTTAATATCCAAATCATCAAATTACATAGCTATTTCAAATAAAATTCATATAACAAAGTTATAATAAATTCCCAAAATGTTTCAAAGTCAAATACATTGCAGAAGTCCTAGGGCCATGGCAAATAAAAATAACATAACATAAGTTATAGAGTATAAAAGAGCCTTCAAAGCTCACTCCATAGGCGCCTTCCCTTACTCCCTACTAGAATATTCACCTGAAAAATGTTAATATAGGATGAGATTCCACGTCTTAGTAACCACTGAAAGTTTCTACCGTACACAAGCAAATTACATATGACAAAAAAACAGGGGCTGATTTCAAATATATTTGTATATATCATAATTTCTCATACAAAATTATTGTGCCAAAGTAATCATCATTATGTCAAATTGTGAACTATACAATTATACAATATGCAATATGCAGCCTCCCTTATATCACCATCCACCCTTGTACCGCTGACTGGAGCCATAGGCTAACACATAGTCCAATAGAAACTCATTCATTTGACTGGATGGTTCCTAGCTTACCAAAACTTAAGATACACCCAATCAAAGGTATAGACCTTAAGTCTGGACTATGCCCCCCTCCTTAAAAATTACTGTTGTTTATGATTATTTTTGATGATGTCTTATATAGATGTCATTCTTAAGAGCAAAAAGGTTGCATACTACATTTATCTTCTACTTTGACTAATTCTTAATTTAATGTAGATGCAAAGTTTAATAATGGAGATTGATCAAGAAATGAGACTAAAGAAAGAAGAACTTGCACTATATGTTCTTATATGTGATACTGGAAGTCTCTATGACTAAACAGAAGTTGGAATGAAGCTTCATCATATTTGAGCTACAGTGCAGTATACATGAATAGTGCAGATACAGAAAGACGACACATGAAATTCTAGAACAAGTTCAGGATAGGCTCGACTTTCTGGATATTGAAAAAGGTAGAACTTGTTGAGAATGATGAGTTCAAGTTGAATGATAGAGAATGATCAAGAGAAGAAAAGAAAGAGTTGGATTATGAAGAATGATCAAGATGAGAGATTAAAGAAGGAAGAACTTGTTGAATAGAATGAAGATATCATTATTCAAGTTTCTAGATTGATACAAGAAGTAGGGGTGGAAAAAAGGCCAGGGGCCTGTAGCCTGGCTTGCTCAAAGCCTGATCAGGCTGGCTTTGTCGGGCTAACGAGCCAGGCCAAGGCCTAATTTCAGCTGTTTGCCTTAACGAGCCAGGCCCAGGCCTCTAAGTAGGCCTGAAAAGCCTGTCAGCCCGGCCTGTTAAGGATGGTAAAAGTGTAAATACTTTTTTTTAAATAATTAAAACTCTCTGCCCACTCCACTGCCTAGTGAATTAAAAAGAAAAAAAGAGTCAAATCCTCCAATCCCCATTTCATTCCGCGTGACTGCGTCTGCCTCGCCCTCGCCCTCGCCGCGGCTTAACCCTAAGTCCCCAAATCCCTAATTTCACGATCGGCCTCACCGTCCCCACTCCCCCTCCGTCGGTGATTCTCCTCCTTCTACCTTCTTTCTCGTCGGCGACTGGTGTGTGTCTCAGACTCTCAGCCGCTCCTAACCCTCACTTTCGCTTTCATTTTCATCCTCTCACGCAAGCCCTTCCGTCTTCCGGAAATTGTCGGTGCTCTGTCTCCGACGCCACACCAGGTAAAGGGTTACCTTCTCCTCCTCGTCCCAGTCCCTCTCTTCCTCTCTATCAATCACACACTCAGTTGATTCATCTTTTAAAAACCTATTGCATTATCTATTTTTCTTCATTTTGCAGAACTATGTTACTCTGGACTCCTCCCTTTTGTAGATCTACAAGGTTCTTGCTGCTCCTAGTCACCAAGTAAAGCCCTTCATTCTTCATCTTGCTCCTTTCTTGGATTATCTGTGTTTCCGATTTAATTGGTGTTTGTTAACGGATGGATCTAAGTTTTCTCTTCGGTTATTGTTTGATTTTCTCTTTGGATCTGAGTTTTATCATTCTTTGGATTTCTTGTGCGATTTGTGTTGCTAATCGCTTTAGTTCTCAGATCTTGATATGATGTTGTTTATTTAAAGTGAGGGTTTCTTTATCCTGTATTGTTTAGCCCGATAACATCATCTTTGACCTCACAGGTCCGCTTGGATGCTGCTTCAATATTGGGGCTTTTGGCATTCGGCATAAACTACAAATTTGAGGATGTCTTATCTTCACCGTATGTATATCTTAGTTCTCATATTAACTATTATGAAAAACTTTGCTGCAAATTTTTATCAAGGGTTGGAGTTAATTGTAATTTGGTTTTTCTAATTCATGGTAAACCATGCCTTAAGAATCTGGAATATGTTATTCACAAAGCATATTTATTCCTGAATACTGTGAGTTTTTTTTGCTTCTGTTCATGATCTATCCCGTTATGCAAAATATTGTCAAGCTTGACAGTATACCTCTGCAAGTTACATGCACAGGCTTTCGATTAGCCTTTGAGTATACCTCTGGTTTTCTCAGGCTCTTCTTCTTTCTGTGCTGTAATAATTAGCCTTTCGATTTTTTTTAATTTTTTGATTGGCCTAATGGGTTCTGTTTGAGGATTCCTTCTTTTTTGGAGCATATTTAGCTACTTGGGACTTGCTACTTTTTTTTCTTTGGTTCTTTGGCTTTCTTCTTTCCATGGTTATTCTTTGTGTTTTTTTCCTATCCCTTTACGATTGGTCACTTCTCTTTCACTCGCCCACTTCTGCTTTTTATTATTTATGAGATAATTTCCTAAAGAGGGATTTTTTCTCTTCTTCCTTCCTTTGTACTATAATAATATTATGAGCTCCACCTGAACTTTTTTTTTCTCATTGGCTATGAAGCTTTATGTGTCTATTTTCTCTCCTCTGATTGGTTCTTGTTTCTTTTCATAGATTTTATGTCCGAGGTCACCACAAGTTTTTTCTCACTACATGGATGATGAATATGAGAAACTCTTGAAGGATGAACCCTCGCAGTACAAACATTTGATGAATATGAGAAAACAGGATCTTTTGTTTCAATTGTTTTGTCCTTACATTCTTGTTTTATACTTGTCTTGTTAGGGTTGTAATTGATAATGAATCCAGCAAGAATGCTACTGTTATAAGGGTATTAATTATTTCCTTTCTTCTTCTTCTTCTTCTTCTTGATCCTTCAAACTTGTATGATTGGGAAATTTCCCTAACAAAGTCTTGCTTTTAATTTGCAAGTTGATAGTGCAAACAAGCATGGAATACTTCTTGAAGTTGTACAAGTCCTCACTGATCTAAACCTTATCATAACTAAGGCTTACATATCTTCTGATGGTGGATGGTTCATGTATGGTAATAATTTTTTCCTTTTCGTAGTCTTCTCAAATCGTTTGCTTTTATTATTTTTGTTCCAAAAGGAATCTAAATTAAAATGTTTAAATGTTCTTGCATTTTATGTTGTATTATTTAACTGGATTATATTAACAGTTGAGGCTGATTTGAGCAAATAACTCTTGGCTCCTGTAAAAAGAATTCTAGATCAGCCAGTTGAGGCAGCAACTGAAGTAAGGGATTTTTCAAACTGTATGGTCATCAGATCACTAAAAGCAAGAAATAAGATGGAGATTGGCACCAACGCACCGTGAGCAAGAAAAATGAGACAGATCTACCAAGGCTGCAACTAGAGGCAGTGTAAGTAATGTTTCCTATTATTTCAACTTCTAGCTTTTGGAACCAACAAAAGACATTTTGGCAGTGATTGCATCTATATCACAAATTTGTAGTTGCATTCCTCTTTTCTGATATTGGTCAAAATTTATGTGCAGGAGGTGATGTTTAGAGAAATGAGGCAGCCTTGCGAAGATTTGATGTGAATGTCTAGTGACTTTACATTGATTCGGTTTAAATTGGTGAACTTGTAATGAAAATGGTTATGTTGTTGTATTTGGTTTCATATTTTATGATGTATTTTAGATCATTAATATTTATGATCTATTCAATTCTGCATAATCAAAATAAAAATAATATACTTTAGGTCAATGGAAACAGAAACAACTGTGGATTAATCTGAGCACAACTTTTCATTATTCTAAGAAAATGTTGCAATTGAAGGAAGATGCTCTACATTGGTAAGAAAAGAAGAATATGTTATGTTGTTGTAAAGTAGGCTGTTTTTTGGCTGTTTAAGGTAGGCCTATCTTCGGCCTATTTACAGGAGGCCTGTAATGGAGGCATGTTTTTGGCCTGTAAACAGGAGGCCTGTTTTCGTTGGGGCCTGTGGCCTGTTAGGTGAAGTACAGGATTTTTAAAAATAAAGGCTTCTTAACAGGCCACAGGCCAGGCTCAGGCTTATTACAGGCCAGACTCAGGCCAAAATATAAGCCTGTAACAGGCCACAGGCCAGGCTCAGGCCACTTCCTTGCATAACAGGCCTGACCTGTTTCCACCCCTAACAAGAAGTGTCCAAGATCATATGGAAGTTGGAATGGCTCAATTCAGAGTTAAAACAAGCAAATATGAGGTTCAAGATGAGAAAAATCGAGTCATTAAGTTAAAACTCGAGTTTACTACCTTACTGCAGTTATTTGCTTCTTGGATAGGAGAAAACTTGAGTTAAGGACACAAAACTCGAGTTTAGGACTCAAAACTCAAGTTAGCCATCATAAACTCGAGTCAATAAGTGTCTTCAGCATCTCTGGCATCTCTGGACTAGGAAAACTCAAGTTTCCAAGTGCAAACTCGAGTTTACAGCTTTCTTCAGCACTTCAGTTCTACTCTGTTTCACATTTCACCTAAGCAAGGTCTGATAATTCGATGATATCTCCTAAACTAGAAATCGGATTAAGGTGAAACTAATTTTGTATGAAACTAGACTCCCAATGCGTCATTTTGAAATAAAGTTCAAGCCCAAAAGAGTTCATATAAAGGAGCTATAAATTGTTGAAGTTGACAGTGAAATCCACGCCATATAGCAAACTAAGCTTCAATATTTTGAGTGTATCTCACAAACTACAAATCAGATTGAGCTGAAATTGGTGGCATATGAAAGTAGACTCAAAGGGATTTCCATCAAGATTTGAATGGACAAAAACGGAGTTCAGACCAGGGAGATATGGCCTTTGAAAGTTGACAGTCAGTTCAAGAAGGCTCAACAAAGTCAAAACTCGAGTCATTAGGTTGGAAACTCGAGTTTCCATCGACACGCAGAGCAGCGAACGTCAGAGCATCTTCTAAACTCGAGTTTGTGAGACCAAAAATCGAGTTTGGATCAGACAGAGAGTAATCTGGAGTAATGCAACAACCTCCAAACTCGAGTTTTCAATTGCAAACTCGAGTTTTCATCTCTGCTTCAGAAAATCACCGTTTCGGAAATCTTGATTCTTTTGATAAACATCCAGATGATTACCCAAATGACTTATAATACTTCTTAACATTATTTATATCATTTTTATACATGTTTTAGATGATCAAAGGTTCTTAAAGCGAAGATCAATGGTAAAGTAAATGCCGATGTCATACCGGTTTGAGAAAATGAAGTTCTAACGGCTAGTTCTATCTGAGTCTAACAGCTATATTTCTTTATCCAACAGTCATTAAATCTTCTCAACAGTCATATATTGATTTCTACCTATAAAAGAAGAAGCATTCAAGGTTGATAAGTGAGAGCTTGACCGTCAAGATGCCAACATTCGAATCCAACACTTATCTCTCACACACTCGTTTTCAATGTTTACATAGCTTATCATAGAGAGTGAAATGATTTGTATTGTACTTCAGTGTTTATTCATTCACTTTTGAGAGAGAATATTTATTGTAATCATCTTATCATTCTATTTGAGAGTTACTCAAGATTGGGTGATCTTGAGTGGGAAACCCATTGTATTGATTATAACTTGTAAGGGGAGTGAATCCTAGTGAGAGGGTTACTTCGAGATGCAGAGTGTGTAATCAAGTGAGTGTATTGATTACAGTTTGTAAGGGGAGTAAATCCTAGTAAGAAGCATTACTTCAAGTACAGAACTTGTAATTAAGTTGAAAGAAGATAGTGGATTGAAAATCTCAAGTGGAGCTTGGGACTGGACATAGGTCAAGGATTGGCCTGAACCAGTATAAATCACATTTTGCATATTCTCTTCCCTTATCTCTTATATTCCCGTATATATTTATTTGAATATCTAACTGTTGATTTAGAAAATGTAAAAGATTTTCAAAGTATCAAGTTTTTAATCAAACACCAATTCACCCCCCTCTTGGGTGATAGCCATGTCTTTCATTTGGTATCAGAGCAAGGCTCTTGTTTAAAGGAATTAACCGTCTCAAGAGTTTTAATGGCTGATTTTGGGTGTTCCTCGTTTTCAGAAGGTGTTGATTATACCATTCCACTGCTTTTCAAAGATATTGATTTTTGGTTTTGGAAAGCTAAAAAGACTAGTTTTATCAAAGCAACTGATTTTTATATGTGGAATGTTTTTACAAATGCTTTTGATTTCAAACCAAGAAAGGATTGGAAAGAAAAAGAAATGAAAATATTTTCGTTGAACATTAGAGCAATGAACATATTATACAGTGCATTGATCGAAAATGATTTTGAGAAAATCAAGTCTTGCTCTAGTGCTAAAGAAATCTGGGATACTCTTGATTTTATATATGCCTCTAACAACTGTGTTGGAGTTGAAAGTGTTCACAGTTCATCTGAGACTTTAAGTTTTACATCTACGTCTGATGAACAACTGGAGATTGAAGAAGGAAAAATCATAGAATACCTTCACGATCTAGTCAGCACAAAACAAGAGGAAGACAATTCCCAGGATAAGCTCATGGACAATTGTGATCAATCATGGAAGATGTGGCCCTGACAAGTACCATCCACTGTGCACCAAGTGATGGCATAAAGAAATCTAATAATTCAAATTCCTCCTTACTCCAACCCATCACAAATACAGCCGCTATGATAATTATATTCAATAAAAATAAAGTATATTGAAACAAGCTTCCATTCATATAAAATATCATCACAAGGTAAACCAAACATCTCATAAAACCTCATCGGGCCAATCTGTCATTTCTAAAATTTGGGACTAAACTATCATTTCTAAAATTCGGGGCAAAATCGTAATTTTTGCTGGTCACAAAACTGTAATTTTTATGGGTGCAAAACCGTAATTTTCATGGCTACAAAACTGTAATTTTTGTGGGTACAAAACTTTAATATTAAGCTTTTATTAAAATAATATTATAATACATATACACATATTTCGGTCTATATAAAAAAATAATATATAAACATACACAATTCACAAGTATATGGAAGAATATTCAGAGTTACCTGTTACCCTTTAGCTCCCAAATAATCACCAAAAAGCTATTACAAGACTCCCAAATAATTATCAAGTGTGAGTGTAAGTGTGTGTGAGTGTAAGTGCGGTGTATGTATGTATGTATGTGTGTGTGTGTGTGTGTGTGACTGGGGGTATTTATAATCCCTCCACGAAATAATTAGGGGAAACGGTGCCTAAATTAATGGGAGGCGCCACACCCCGCACACCCTCATTTTTCAAAAAGGGTGGAACCCACTCCCCCAACTTTTCAAACGGGTGGGCCCCACCCCCTCTTTTTTCTTCTTACTTCCTTCCTTCCTTTTCTTTTTCTCCTCTTCTTTCTTTTCTTTCCTATCCAACGTCCCGACCTCCACTTTCTCCCTTAATATATTATATATTAATATTATATCATATTATGATAATAATAAATATAATTATATTTATATATATAATAATAACTTTTTATTTTATCTTCTAGATCTCTTTTAAACCTCAGACCACTTAATAAATTATACCTGAAAAATACTTAATTACTATAAAAATTTAGGATGTTACAGTACACACACATATATATGTCTGTCTGTTTGTGTGTTTGTCTATATATATGTGTGTGTATCTGTGTCTCTATATATATGTATGTGTGTGTGTGTGTCTACACACAAATATATAGACATATAGACACACACAGGTGTGTGCACATATATGTATATATGTGTATGTCTATCAATATATATGTCTATGTATGTGTGTGTGTGTCTCTCTCTCTCTATATATATTCTGTGTGCGTGTGTGCGTGCATTTGTGTGTATGTGTGCGCATATATATATATGTGTGTATATGTATATATATCTTCATGTATACATATATATACACACGTCTATGTATATATAACAAGACCATTATTTCAATCAAAAAACGTGTGGAAAGGAAAATTCTAGGTCGGAGAAGTATGTGGCTAGGGTTGTTGATTTATTTTTACATATGTCATTTTAAATTTATATGACGGTATTTTAGGAAAATGAGTAAAATTAACTAATTTAACTCCTCTCCTTAATCTCCCTAAAATCGGTTAAATATGTCATATAATTCGGACCAAAGGGAGTATTATTTAATTGCTCATGGGAAGGGAGTTTCCATTTAGAGTAGTCACAATGTACATGATTAGAGAGGGAATTTTAGGTAAATGAATATATATTTGTGACAAATAACTAACTTAAATAATTTTTTTCAAAATTTACAATTTAATCACTAATAAAAATTAATTATTTAGTTCTTATAGTTTTATCGAGTTTGTAACTCAATCCTTATAGTTTGACTCGTTGCGACACAGTTTTTATAGTTTCATTAAGTTTGTAACTCGGTCTTCATTAGTACCACATAAGATATGTTCTATATTTAATTTTTAAAAAATATTAATAATAAATATTAAAAATAAAAACTTAAATTAACAATATGTATGTTAATTCTTCAAAAAGAAAAGGGTAAAGGTGCAAAAATATACATGTGCTTTGTCCTCAGGAGCACCCAACACCAAGTACTTTTTTTAGGTGCAAAAACACACATGTGGTTATAAAAAAAGGTGCAAAAGTCACACCCCAGTTAAAACAAAAAAACGTTGACTGTTAAAAATAAACTTTTTGACTAACAAACGTGGTAATGCATGAAAGGAGGGAAGAGAGGGACCCACGTGAGGGAACACAACTCTAAATCTTCTCTCCCTCAAAGATAAATTACTTCTTTAACGTGTAATCTCATCCTCGGGCCACACACCATCTGACCACAGGCAACAGCAGCTCTCCCATGCTTCTCGACTTCCATGTGAAATACCACTATGCATACCCTTTTCAAATCGTTAGCTTTTCTCTCATACCAGACCTCACATGTAGTATATATTCACTCTTCTTTGTTTCTTTAATCATTCACGTTGCAAAAGAGAAACCAGAGTTGAGTCTGAGAATAAAAGAGAGAAAATGTGGAAGAGCTGTGTGTATAGCTCTGTTTCGAATTCGGTAAACAGAGGAAGTTGTGATCATTCTCATTCAACATGCTCTGCGTTTTGAGAGAGAGAGATATATAAAGAGAAAGCTGAGTAAGAAATGCAGAGGCAGGGACGATGTTGTATCTGAGTGGGCGTCTCTAAGTTGGATTCATCATCATATATATATATATATATATATATTATCATCATTCCTATGTTATATATACATATATACTTTCTATTGACAACAAAGTTTTGGGGGTTTTATCATTACCGCTCTCATGTGTAATCTGTCTCCTGCTGATATATATATATATATATGGAAAACGGATAGGAAGACCCTATTGATATGTTTTTACGACCCATCGTTGTTGTACATATAAAAAGGAAAGTGGTTTGAGATATATACATATGCATATCTAAGGGAGTAGGAAAAACTTGCTTATGTATATATCATAAGCTATTATGTCGCTACTGTTAGTAATAATAGGAGGATGTCACTGTTATATATATAATTTATGAGCTTATAACTATATATATTGTACATATATAATACAGTTGTGACTCAACTCAATAGCCATTATTAAATAATGTTTCAGATCCCACGTTGGGGAATATAATAATAAATAACAAATTATATTAAAAAGCTGTTATGAGTTACAAGAGCTTGGGAGACAAGAAAAACATATAATAAAAAAGAGTTGTTAAGTAGAAGAATGAGAGCTGCAACCACATCCCAGCTATTCAATTGATTTGGCTACGTTGTGTAGCTTGCATCTCCTCATGGATAGATTGTAATTACATCATTGTCATGATTCATAAATACTATTACTAGTAGCCACCTGGAAAAACTCGTATGGTCGTCATCAGCTCATGTAATTAATACTAGTATTTTTATTTAGGTATTGTATCATGGACAGGACTGAAGGGCCAAAATATTTAACCTTTTAATGAGGTAATGTAATATAATGATGTTTGGGATTTGATACTCAATCTTATTTTTAAGATATCAAGCACTAATTACCCTCGCCAGTCACCCCAACTCCTAATCAACACCTCCTATAGTCAATATAGATATACACACACGACAAGTCAGGGATGATGGCCTCCTGGCCAATTTAATTTTAAATTATTATAATAAACAAACACTGAGGCTTGTATTATTACTATTGGATGTGGATAGAGTAGAAAGAAGGTGGAGCTTGGGAGGAGTGACAGTGAAGGCAAGTCAGAGGTCGCACCCGAGGGAGGCGTACCGATAGGATATCAGATTCAGCCTTATATGTATATGTGCCACTCTCTCCTTGTCATCCCTTATCCGGCCCTGTTTTAGTACTAGTCGGGTTATATTTACTTCATCCATTTACCAGAATAATACACGACAAGCGAATCTAATGTAAGATTTTGGGTTTTGATTAATTCTTTGACTCATACAGCCCTCGCCCATCCCTCGAAGTATCAATTGATTCAGAGTTAGGGGCTTATGGGAGCTTTGAATTACTTGTTCGGCCGATGAAAATGAAAAGAAATGAATTTTTGAGGGAGAGAAGATTTAGGGTCGTATATTTTTTATTCTCTCCTCTCAACTCATCCCTCACGTAGGTCCCTCTCTACCCTCTTTTCACGCATTACCACGTCTGTTAGTCAAAAAGGTTCTTTTTAGTAGTCAACGTTTTTTTGTTTTAACTTAGGTGTGACTTTTGCATTTTTTTTTATAACCATATGTGTATTTTTACACCTAAACCTCCCGAAGACAAAGCACATATGTATTTTTATACCTTTACCCAAAAGAAAAAATGCTTCTTATAAATTTTCTTATCTGACCTTAAGCCCACCAACTTTTATTTTGTTCTTTGGAGAGAACATCAGAACGCGAGGGATGGGAAAATATGAAAGAAATGTAAAAGACAAGGCAAAAAATTGATGATTTATTTTTTTTTAAAAAAATAAAATATAAATTAATGTATACCATTAAAAATGAGATTTGAACCATTTAAAACTACCGTTAAAACACACAGAAGAAGAAAAACTGGAATGAATTTAAGAAAAATTGGACAACCTAGATTTAATATAATTTTGTTTTCATAATTTTACTAGGTTGTCATTTTAATAATAATATCTTAATTATTATTCGATAAAAATGATCTTTTTATCTTATAATCTTAAATTTATTTTATTATTTAATAAAATACTCTAACCACCCTTCGTTTAGCATTTATTACATGGAGCCCCCTCCTATTTTAAAAATATACACAAAAATCCAGACCGTTAACTCCATTAAGAATATTTCACAAAATAATAATTAAAATAAATTTTATTTACTGATTTTCCCTTCGTCATATCAAATCCTAATTTATTTTTGAACATTTGAGAACTTCAGGAGAAAATATCAACTTCCAGCAATGAATCCTTTATGTAATATCTTGAACTTATACTATTTTCACCACATGATAACAAAAATATGTGTTTGAAATATGTTGATATCCGTTTAAAGAAAAACCCAAAATAAACAAGTTTCAAAAAATATTATGAGAAGCTAAAATTATAAAATTCTATAATATAATAAAAATTAATCAATTTTATAACATATGAGAAATTTTTAAAATACATAATCCCTTTTGTCCTAGATATAAAATATAGTTGACTTTTTTGAAGAAATTAATGTAGCTAAAATAAATTATTTAATTCTAGTATATTTTTGTATGAATTAATTATAGTATATATTGTATATCATTAGATTACATATCTGTTTATAAATCAAACAAATTTGTTGGAAGAAAAAATGAGAAAAATAAATACCTAAAGTAATTTGTTTAGCTTATTTAATCTATCAAAAAATATCAATTAAGTCTTATATTTAAATGGAAATCGTATCAGAATTATTTTTTCTTGTACAATTTTTTGTTTGACAAATATAAATGTTTAAATAAAGAAGAGTATTTTAGTTTTAAAAAAAATTGAGAATCAAATTTGATGGTCCAATGGTTAGATAGATTGAAAGGAAATCTTAAAAATTAAAAGAAAGTTTGTGTTATTTTGATTTTAAGTTTATATAAGTTTTTAAAATAGATGAGTGGTTGATATAATGAGGACAAAAGTGATGAGAATATGGTCCTCTCAAATGTTAGAGAGAGAGGAGGTGAGAGTGAAAGGACTTTCTATCTTGGTATACTAAGACAAGACATGAGTTTGTGGTCCCTACAAACAAAGCTATGTTTTATCATTTTGGTGAAAAGATACATACTACGCATGTTTTTCCTATGCACAAGCAAATTAAGATATGTTTTCATCGTTTTATAGTCCTTTTACCTTTTTCTGCTTATGTTTCTTTAATGTAATCTTGACATTTCTATATTTATATCATTTTGCCTCGATTAAAAAGAAAAAGATATGTTTTTTCTTTCTCACAAGCAAAACATATGTAACAAATATATCATACATCACATAATTAAAGTGCTTATGATTGTGGATGATACAAGTGGGATTTGATTGATTGGAGGCTCTTGGCAAATATTCATAAACTTTAGTGTCACTATTTTATGTATAAAATTTTTAATGTAAATATAGGAGGTCCATGTATGAACCTTAATTATGTAATGGTAATTGAAATTCATCAAAAGATCTAATACAATTTATCTTTAGTTACGTGATTCAGTTACGTGATTCAGATATGTGTAATCTATCTTTAACTATTTGTAAAATAAAAAACATTTATACATAGCTAATATATGTTGTAAAAAAGAGTTAAACTCGACCCGATAACCAATATTCTTAGATACTTTTGATCAACAAATTTTATAATAGGGGATTTTTCAGCAATTCTCCCAAATCTTAAGCTGAATTTTCCTAGAGTTATTACTGAGGAAATGTCCCAAGGCTTTCACGATCACACAACTTTATGGGCCACATCCCATCCAGCGGATTTCTGATGGCAAAATTAACGAGGTTTTCTGCAACCCACATGCACTTGAATTATGTTGAACCCCACATTACAAGAAAAAATTAATTGGCGTATATGACCCCCATAACTCTTCACAATTATTTTCCTCTTGTCCGTGTGGGATATCTCACATGCATAAACTTTGTTGAAAGGAAGAAAAAAAAAGGAAAATTTCAGTTAGCCCCCTCCCCTCTATAACAAATTAATTTCAGTCAATCTCAAAACTTTCTTAAACTTCACCACTCCCTGCAGTTAAAATGAAATTCATTTTTACAAGATAATGATGCCTCATTTTATTTTTATAGTAAATCTCTTTATTTTTCTTGTAAATGCCCTTACTTATCTTGTTAGCGTTCTTTTGAAAAAATTAAGAAAAGGACATCATTGTCTTTTCACACATAAAGAATTTCATTTTAAACATGAGGTGCAATAAAGTTTCGGAAAGTTTTTAAGGTGACTGAAATTAATTTATTACAGAGGAGAGGGGACTAACTGAAATTTTTCCTAAAACACACTCGTACGGTTCTTTCAGATGATGCGAGAAACTGACAGATATATAATTTATCCATTAATTAAATTTCATTAGCTTATTATTTGAGATTGACAACGCAACATATATATAAATAAGTTGGTTTTGGTTTTAACGCACGTGATATTTTGTTAAAGAAAGAAGTATCGTGTATCTCAATATTAGGAATGCTCTAGTCTCATATAACTAACCTTTGAAGATGGCCGCTAGAGCTTTAATGTGTTAATTGACTGGTTTTAATGACATTTAAATGATTTTTTTACATCAAATTAAACCATGATTAATCCTTATTTTGTAATTGTCATTAAGCCGACTTTAATGGACATTATGGTTGTTCAACGGTTACATATTTTATGCTTATAAAAGGCAATGTACGGTGTAAGGTCAAAAGCACCAAGGCCATTAGGTGCCCATTTGGAAACCTTTCAAAACCTTGGTTTTGTGCAAGCCTGAGAAGAGTTTTATTTCAGTTTGCGTAAGGTTTTTGAAGATTTCCAAACGGTACGATCAACAAGGATGGAATTTGTCCACATTTTTAATATAAATTGGAGTTTTTTATACATTTGACTTAAAAATTTATACATTTTGACCTAAAATTTTATACATTTGGCCCCCCAAATATTTTTTCTCAAAAATTAGTTAATAAGTATACATTTAGCCTCTCAAAAAAATTCTTTCAAGGTTCGTCCCTGACGATCGAGGTCACTTGATATCATGCTGTATCCCCAAACTCTCCTCCCCTTTCTTCTCTTTAGTTACATTGTTATCATTTTATTGTTTTATCACACCCGGCTTTTTGGAGGAAGGGTTCGTAATCCGAGGAGCGTCGCTTCCTGATGATTTATTGGAGGGTTGCCGAATATATCATAAAGACAGAATCTTAGAGATACAACTCGAACAATACATTCTGCTGTGTTTTTGCAAGTTTCACGAACAACACACACATTGATTCCACATATGATTTAACTAACAAATTTTCTGCTAAAAATTAAAGATCACTCTCAATCACAGAAGAAACTTATTGCTGCAATGAGTTGATATATAGAAGTCTGGCCTTATATATAAACTCTAGTAACACACTGCATATGCAAACTCAGAATCATGATGAGACTTAAAATGAGAGACCAGACCCAGCAAACATTTCATCAATGATTTTGGATAATCTCTCCACCATGGAAGGTGACAAGTGATTCACCCAATCTCCAATTTCAGCCTTCCTAAACAGATATTTATTCTCAAAGTTCCTACCAAAAGTTCCAGTTTTGTTCACCTCCAACTCCTTCATCTTCTCAAAGCTGCACAACTTGATGATACTGTCAATCTCACCTCTTTCTTCTTCCTCCAAGCTGAAAGGACAGCCCAAGAACTGTGCAATTCTCTTCAGATGATTAATTGTATCTTCTTTCAGATCTTCATACTTCAAGAACAAAACTTTATTAGGTCTCTCCTTGCTTTCATTCCAGTACCTCAACATGTGGTCCCAGGATGGACCAAACCCAATTATCCCTTTACAGTACATATCAAAGGCCTCTTCTAGTGTCAATGAAGGGAGGGATTTTGGCTTGATTTTGTCAAGAAAAATCCCGGAAGAGACAAAAGTATCAAAAGGGTTTCTGCAGATGTAATTATCTTGCAACCCCAGGTTTTGATTGAGGTCGGCATTGGGTCGAAAGGTAGGTGAGTTCCAAAGAGCCTTGGATCAGGAGGAGCTTCTTCTTCTTCAAGCTGGTCATGGTGGCTTCCATAGACAGTATACTCAAAGAAAGGAACAAGGTGGTGAGGATTTGAAAGAATCAGAGGGTGGTTCTTCGAAGAAGGCGAAAACTTATTGCGGTTAGCGATGGCGAAGGTGAGGCCTTTCAGCCATGTGGTGCCAGATTTAGGGATTGTGGCAACAACGACATCAGAATCTTTGGCTTGGAAGTGATTTTGAAGGAAGGTTATGGCTTGAATCTCAGCAGGCTGGCACCAGAATCCTTGGAAGAGATAGAGATAACGAGTTCTCCAACCTCTCTCTCTGGGAAGAGAGAGAACCAGATCTTTAGTTTCCTGGCTAAGCTTTTCTAATTCTACTTCACTAACGGCGGCTTCTTCGTCGTCCCTGTGATCACCATCATTATTATTGGATTGGGGATTTGTGAAGTGAGTCGCAGCCGTTGGAGCCATTGGAGGCATTGAAGAGAGGAGAATGAAGAAAAAGGAACAAGTAGAAAGAGGAAATGGTTATGCGAATTTTCAGAGAAGAAGAAGCCCTAATAATCTACTCGCTCTCGTACTTATTATAAGACACCAACTAATTTTTCTTATAAACTAATAAAAATAGTTAAAGTCAATAAAGTTACCTATAATATAATTAACTTCCAATATTACCCCTACTAATTACAGTAGACTCTAATATTATATTAATTATTACTCTCACATACTACCCTCATTAATCATGGGCAGATATGGAAACAAATAATTAATACTCATTGGAACAAGTAAGTGCCTTATAAAAAGGATCAAATAAAATTACTAGTTGGTATTTTATAATAAGAACCGGAGAGTATAGCAGAAATGGTTTATTAAAAACGTGGAGCTCATGCAGAGAAGGACGATGCTATCCTCGGTCCCACTCGCCTGGTACGAAGTCACCCTTGTCTGCTTGCAAATGTCTCTTTCTTTAAAAAACAAAAAACAAGGCCATGGTGACCTGTTTCTAACATTAGTTCGACAAGAGACATGTCTCTTGAAGATCTTGCTGGAGGAGGAGGCGGTTGCCAACGACGTGTAGAACGCCTAGAAGAGACTGGCTGTGCAGAGCCATAATCATCATTGTCATCAAACTTCTTATTCTTGTAGGTGGATGTATCAGGATCCAAATGACATTGGGGCTAGAAGATCTCAGACACAGCCACCAATAATGCCATCGGGACCTTGATCTATCCTATCTAACTATCCGGATGACCGAGAAAGTTTGATAAACCGAAAATTATTATCTTGGATAGCTACCAGGAAATACATACATTGATGGGGAGATGCTTAATCCATTGGGATGGTCAAGCTTTTCGGGACTTATCTCTTGCCCATGCTCAAAGACACTTTAGGATTCAAACATCTTCCCAATCAAGGCATATAATACCGGCATATTCGGTATCCTAATTTTCAAGTACTCTCACATACTTGGATTGTAATCCCGATTCTGTTCTCGATGCAATGAGGTTCCTCATGAAGAGGCAAGTGCAGAGCATACTTGGAATCTAGGAGCAGATAATATCGATATACCGAGAACTAAGGCTCTCGAAACGGAAGGGGAGTTTAGAAAGAAGTCATAGGAAACACACTCGAATATTATTGATCAACCGCGATCCGGTTACAATGAACACAAAGTCTCGCTTATATAGAGAAGCGAGAGTCATTACAAGACAAACGGGGAAACGAGATAGTACCAAGAAAAGTAGTGGCTTCAAATAAAAATGACAGATGCCAGTACATGATAATACTCGACATTATTAACTTCACGCTCGAAAAGTAAAGGACACGTAATATACATCGAAAACACATGACTTAAAACCGGAAACCGTCTGGAAACGGGGCCGCGGTGGCCGACACTAGCTATGGGGACCACCCTTTGCGCATTGATTCGTGATCGGGGAGAGATTGTTGTTGTCACTTTGCCTTTGTCATAGTAGTTGGACTGGAGATAGTTGAGTGGATCAAAATCACGGGGATGGATCGGGCCAACTGGGTTATCTCGAACCGTGGTCTTGGGCACGTGGTTGAGAACAATGGGCTGGATACCGAGACGAGCCTGGGAGAGACAAGAATAATCGTGTGAATTGGTCCTCATCTTCATAAGGGTCTTGAGAGTCTTGAAGAATATTTCCCGAGAGTCAAGGGGAAGTTCCGCGCTTGTGAGGAAGAAGCATAGTATGATGACACATAATGAGGTTGGTTGGTACAATTCATCATATGCGTATGCCTTATCTTCACCGGGTACGGGGCCAAGAATAGTACGAGTCTTTGGAAACAGAGACTTGTTGTAGTTGGCAAGGATGAGACCGAGTTCTTTCCATTGTCTTGGATCCGGTTGAACCCAATCAAGAGATTCAGTCCATAGTAGGGCATTGGTCTTTAGTTCTACACCATCGGCTTTTGCGCATGATAAGACTCCGCTAAGAAAAAACACACAAGAAAATCTTTTTTGTTTTGATTTTTTAAGGAACCAAAGATTATTTTTTCGATGACATTAAACAAAGAACCTCTCCGAAATGAAGAGGGGCAAAGAGTGTGAGGAGTCCGACTAGGCGTAATCTTCATTGTGATCTATTACGAGATGTAATGGTAGGGTAAAAGGGCTAAGGCAATGGAGCTGGTATGGAGAATAGTCATTGTCCGGACATACCATAAAAGTTCATCGGTATGGCACCTTGAATGAACGGGACAGTAGTGTATGGACAGATAGGGCTAAAATGCTGGATTTTGGGAATGAGATCAGTTCTATTGAATAGAAGATGGAGCCAAGAGTAGAGGTGCTCATTGGCATATTTTTGGAAATCTGTGAAGGAGTGGAGGTCGAATTAGGAGGGAGGACGGTTGCTTTAGTGTAATAAGGCATGGTGGTAGGAGGATGGCTTTCGAGAGAGTAAGGATGTAGAGAATCTGTGGGTGAGGAGGAGGAGTCTTTTGAGGTCCGGAAAGGAAGTCTCGCAAGGATGTTTTGGGGACCCTTGAGATGTTTAACCGTGAATTTATAGCGTGAAAACCAGTCTTTCCACCGAGTAATCTTGGGCATCGCAAGAACTTCTTTTTGGATCTAGCATCTTTGGAAAAGATGTGTTGTCCATTTCTACCGTGAAGTGGTAGGGGCTCAAATGAAAGCTAAACTTTTCAATTCCACGTTTGACAGCAAGGATCTCTTTATAGGTAGCATGATAATGTTTCTCCGAGTCCTTGAATTGGCCACTTGCATGCCCACAGTAATCTCGTACTCCATTAACTTCTTCAAGAAGTATTGCACCCCAATAATCTTCACTAGCATCAGTTTGTAGGATCTTGTGTCCTTGATCTGGAATCTTTAGTGGTGGAGGATTTTGAGCAATCATTTTGAGGGTAATTACAAGATTTGTCCGCACTTTTGTGACCATGGTGGTGGATTCTTTTTTAACATTTTGTACAGTGCATTTGGTATGATGGGACAATTGAGGGATAAAGTCTCTCAAAAAATTAACAATCCCGAGAAATTGTTGGACTTGTTTATAAGAGAGATTTTCATCAGGAAATTTGAGCAAATCCTGAGCAATATGTGGGCCTGGGCTGTATTTACCGTTGTTGAAGTGCATTCCAAGAAAGTCAACTTCTGTGATTCCAATATCACTTTTCTTAGATGAGAGCATTATGCCATGTTGGGCTATGATTTGGTAGAAATGGGCCAGAAGCAATTGATGTTCTTCTTCAGTTGCTGAGAATAGTAGGATATCATCAATATAGATGAGAGCATTATTGATGATGGGCTCAAATATTTTAATCATAGCTTTCTGGAACAATGAAGGGGCCACCTTGAGGCCAAAGGGCATGACGGTCCACTGATATTGAGCGTTAGGTATACAAAATGCTGTCTTGGGCCGATCTTGTGGGTTGATCCCAAGTTGCCAAAATCCTGCTTTAAGATCAAACTTTGAGAAAACATGGGCCGAGCCTTTCAATCGTGCAAATAAAGCCGTGGGCTTAGGAAGAGGAAATTTGTCATCTTGAAGAAAATGATTAAGAGGCTTATAATCAATAACAAGCCTTTTCTTTCCTCTTTTGATCTCGATCTTTTTTCAACATAGAAAGCTTGACAAGCCCATTCAGACTTTGTTGGTTCAATGAGACCTTGTTTGAGTAGTGCAAAGACATTCTTCCCGAGCTAGCTTTAAGTCCTCCGGATTCATACCTGGATGGGAGGCTTTTGTAGGATTAATATCCTCATTCCTCTTAAAAGGAAGACTAATGAAGAAATCTTGATTTTTCCATAATGGGGAAGGATGTGGGAATTGGTCATGGTCATCAAGACAATATCAGTAATAACCGATCTTTTACATCCGAATCTTGTGGTGGAGCATTTTGTAATTCATAGAGAGAAGGAATTTTTGTCCAGGGACCGAAGTTGGATTTCCACCGATCCCTTTGGGAAGTATAGTCAAATTCTTGGTATGATGAAGGCATCAAAACCAAGAAGAATATCTTTTCCTGGAAGTTCACTTCCTAGCACTTTGATTTTTAAGGTGCATCCCGGGAAGAACTTAATGCTGATCTTTCTTCCGGTGATCAAATCAATTTTGAATATCTTTCCATCGGATAGAAGTGCGATTATGAGGTACCCATTCTTCGAGAGGAAGGATATGTGGTTTCATCACTGTATGAGATGAACCTGTATCAATGAAGGCTATTGCAGTAATGGGCTTTGAATATTTTTCTGGTAAGACTTGGACTTGAATGTTTGGCAATGGAGCCGTCAGGTTAATCTCAGGGTTGGAATTTAAAGAGCCAAGACATCCAATGGATGGAGTTTGGGGAGAAACTTGTTGGACAAGATTGATAGTTCCGGGGAGAAATCTTCTTCTTTCGAGTGATAATCTTCTTGATTCGAAAAGGATGAGTCTCGTTGATTCAAGTATAAGAAGGAAGAACATATTGCGTTTCAAAGATCCCGTTCATCCCGTTCTTCAAGATAATCTTCAATATCCGCCGTATTGTCCGAAATCATCAAGATCTTTCGAAGTTTCGCATTAGCTTGACATCACCTTTTGTCCTTTTTGGACAATTTTTTGCAAAATGTCCCGGCTTTTGACAAACAAAACACCTGGAGCCTTTGGAGAAAGGTTTTCTAGATTTGAAAAATCTAGGTTTCTTTCTGAATCTCGATCGCCTTGATTTTTTATAAGGTTTCGGAACGGTTGAGAATAATGACGATAATGAGATTTCTTCTTGGAAGGACAATAACAATCCTTCTGGTCTTTGCATTTGATCTTGAGATAAGGCTTCTTGCATGCAGGCTTGAACTTATGAGCTTTCTTTTGCATATCCTTGAAAAATTTATGTTGCTCGCAGAGTTTATCAAGGGCATTGAGAGCAAGTTGGTACAATTCTCCTATAGAGATGTCAGACATATCTCGTTGGAGAGCGTTAATACCTCGTTAAGTTCGCTCAAGCTCATCCGGAAGGGAGGCAATAAAAGTATGCCTCAGTTTACATCATTTCCTCCATTTAACATGTGGTATTTCTCCATCATTCGATGGTAATGAGTCCGGAGATCCTTTCTTTTTAGAGAGCAGCATTTCATCTCAAAGAATTCTTGCTTCTCTCTTTTCCGAATGATATTATGATCTCCAATAAATTCTTTATGAATAACACCAAGGAGAAGAGCAGGGTCTTCCACTTGGACTGCTTGAAGCTTTTGATATGGAGAGAGATTTTGAAACCATGCTCTGAGGGTACCAGTGAATCGTGAAACAAACTCCTGCAACGCTTGCCTAAGAGGAATTTGATTTGCTGTGATTTGTAAATCTATCCAGGCACTGAATTCTTCAAGGCGAAATCGCCATTTATCATAAGGAGTGTTGTCAAAAGTGAACCATGGACCATTGGTAGGCTTGTAGTCATGGTTACGTCCTCGAGGTCGATCTTCGGGTGTTCAACAAATGATTCATCAAATTCTTCCTCTTCGCACTTGGTCGGACCATAGCAATTCTTGAGATATCAGCCATTTCAGCTTCAGAGCTAGCATCAGAATGAATTTGGGAAAAACCTTCTGACTGTGATTCCTCCGAACTGGATGAGTCCTGTAAAGGAGCGAATTGGTTTGGACTTTGTAGGATTCCTATATGAGAAGGATTAGTGGATGGTATAGTGTGAGAGGAAGTTTGTGAGGAGGATGTTGCGGAAGTAAGATGAATAGGTAGATGGTTGGGTAGGTCAAGAGGACTTGCCGCATTTTTGTTTTTGTCTTGGGAGGGTTCATTAATCCGAATGCCTTGAGAGCGATCCTGGTTCATGAGTGTGAAAAGGGGTGAAGTATGGTGGTCTTGGTTTGGGGTAAGTAAAACGAGGTGTAGGCCGAGGTTTGGTGTGTGAGGTTAATTTTAGTGGTGATAATTGAGCAAAACAATGGATAATTGAATTTAAACTGTTTGCTTTGTGATCTCGCTTCTTCCGGTAGGTCATTTGTTGGTGATGAGGGAAACAAGGGTCTTTGGAATGGTTGAAAATGAAGGATGGGTTCATATATAGCCTCGAGACCGCTTTTTGGCTATATCCAATTCAATTCTTTTAAATCTTCCGAATAGCCCGAAGCTCAATCTCTTTCGTTTGAACTGGGAACCCATGTATCCTCTTTCGATAAATGCCTCGAAGTTCGCATCCAGTTTGGTAGCTTGCTGTTTTTGATGAAGATAAAGATTTTTAACCTCTTCGATATCGATCTATCGATAGGCTATCCCTCTGTCTTGGTTGTCGAGAGTCAAGCTTGGAATCAATCCTTAGCAAAGTATGGTTCGACAAACAAGCATTTTGAGTCTCCGGTTTAAAACTTCCTCGCTTGTGAAGATTGGAAATTTCCTTGGGCATCAACATGTCTTTGGGAGTAGCATATGGCTTGGATAAGATTTTGTTAGCTTGATCAACTCTTCTCTCAAGGGGAGGAAATTCCTTTTCATAAGGATTAAGCATAGCAATACAAGAAACGGCTTGAGGAGCAGCTTGAATTGAGGTTGCAATAGAAGGTTCTGATGGAGCATTGAGAGTAACATCTGGAAAATATCTTTTAACAAGGCCATGGTGACCTGTTTCTAACATTAGTTCGACAAGGGACATGTCTCTTGAAGATCTTGCTGGAGGAGGAGGCGGTTGCCAACGATGTGTAGAACGCCTAGAAGAGACTGACTGTACAGAGCCATAATCATCATTGTCATCAAACTTCTTATTCTTGTGAGATCTACAAGGAGATCCAGGAGAGGACTTGTTTTTTTAATGCTCGCTTGTGAGCATATTTACAAGGATATAAACCTTGTTCATCATCGAATCTTCCCACCATTCAAAGAGTATCACACTCACATTGTGGATCACACATTCCCGATCCCGGGACATCCCATAAAAAGTGACCATTGATATGTGAAACATAGCAAGGCTTGGCATCCTGGTTTATCCAAGCAATTGGCGGATCTCTTCTGGAGGTGTGTAAGCAAGTGTAAGTGACAACATTCTTCCACTAGGATGTGGATTTGATGGTCCAGAAGTACTTGGTCTAGTGAAAGTGGTTTTTGATACACCATTTCCAAGGTCTTCAACCTTTGGTGGAGTGGTGGTGTGGACATCGGTCAAGTTTCTCATGGAAAAGCTTTTCATAATTGCTAATCCATTCCATAGGCATAATCTGAGCGAGTTCATTCTTTGGGATCTCGCCTCTAACTGGATAATGGATGTTTCATCTCGCTCTATTAGAAACCGCAACAAGGGCATCCGTGGTTGAATTAGGAAGTTCAAGATCATAAGCATGATTCTCGTTGGACGATAGATAATCGATGATGAAGTGTAGCCATAATGGCTTGAGAGTCTTGTTCTGCTCCTGTGATCTGGATCTGAACTTTTAATCTCCTTGGAAGAGTTCTGTCGGAGAGACTGACATTATAATCAGGCTGGATAGTCAGGATAACACTGCCATTGCTAAGAGTGGTTAGGAGTGCACCAATAAGAGCATGAGAATAGTTCTTATAAGTGGAATCTAAAAGAGCCACTTTAGCAGTAACAGGGAGTCCTTTTCTTCCATGAAGGGTGAGAGCAGCGAACAGCACCAAAATGGAGATGAGTATAGCCTTCAGATCTCCATTTAGCAATAAGATCCGGAGAGATCTCAATGGTGGAATATTGCTCTTGGGTAGTTCGGGAGAGTACATCTGTTCAAGTTTGGTAGATCGAACAATTTCTTGGACATGTGGTCTTCTCGGTTCGAATAATGGATCCGATGGAACTGGTAAATGAGTTACTTGTGGAAGTAACTGTACGGGTTAAGGAGTGGTAGATCAAGTAGATCCAACAGACGATCGGGATGATGGGTAACTTCAATAAGGTTCTCTATTTTGTTGGAAAGAGTTCTCTTCATAGAAGGAGACAAATTTCTAGGAATAAAGGGAGTGATAAGAGAAGAAGATTCAGAGGTAGATGATTGAGGTGGTTCACTCATACTGGGAAAGTTGTTTCTTACTCACCTTTGTCCTAAGTATCTCAAAGATTATCCGCGAAATTCGCTACCGGCTCGATACCACACAGATATTTTGTTTATCGTTTTTTATAATAAAACGTAATGAGAACAAATAATTGGTTTGAAAAAGTAAACAAGATGTGCATATTTGAAAAATAATTTTTACGGTTTATGAGATAAGTATGTAAAAAGAATCTTGTCTTGTTGTGGAGAAAAAGACTTTTAAAACTACGGTTTTTTGATTTAATAAACATACTTTGGTTAGTTTGATTAAAGAAATGTTGATGTAATTAAGACAAAGGGTTCAGCGCTGATTGACCAACCAAGTGTCAAGGTAGAAGTACTAGGCACATAAATGTTTTGAAGGAGAAAAAATACTAATAAAGAATTTAAAACTTATGAAAGTAGCACAATTTCCGTTTTAGTTTATTCGGGAGTTTTAAATTCTTCATTTGTAGTTTTGCTCATTTTCAATTGTTTATTAGTATTTTTACTCCTCTTAAATGTTAGAGAAAATTGGTCTGCAAGATGGGAAGCACATAAGGTGCTTCTCCCTTATGTGCTTCTTAAACACTTTTCTTTTTTGATTAAATTATATCGCTTTATGGAATTTTTTTTACACCCCAAGTATCTCGATTAATTAGTTTCCAATCCTACATTTAGAAATATTGGTCCTGTAACACCGATTGAAACTAATTAATTTGAGATACTGGGTGCAAAAAAAGTTTCAGAAAGCAACATATCATTTAATCTAAAAAAATTAAAAAAAAAAATTGTTTGTCCCTCTAATTAGAGGGATAAACATATAAAAAGTGCCTTAGTACAAGCAGCTAAGGTGAACCCGGGAGAGGATTCTCTCATGAGCAAATTTCTCATTATCTCTCACAGTCTCATCCTGACGGTTGAAATCGTGATCCAAGGATCCAAAACAAATTTTAAAAAACGCATGCGGTAAAAATTACGTCATGCGGTTTTTTTTTTTTTAATTTGCTCTGGACCCTTAAATAAGGATTTCGATGGTTATGATTTACTGTTGATGAGAGATAGGCAGAGAGCTGATAATGAAAAGATCAAGACTCAGGTGAACCCGAAGATGAGAGTGAAAGGACTTTCTATCTTGTTACACTAAGACAAGACATGAGTCTGTGGTCCCCACAAGCAAAGATGTGCTCTATCATTCTGCTAAAAAGATATATACTACATATGTTTTTTTCTATCGGCAAGCAAATTAAGATATGTTTTCATCGTTTTAGAGTCCTTTTACCTTTTTCTGCCTATGTTTCTTTAATGTGACCTTTCTATATTAATATCATTTTGCTTTGATTATAAAAAAAAAAGGTTAAGGTGCATTTTTACCCTTAAAGTATGCATTCAGGAGCAATTTTGCCCTTAAAGTTTCAAACATAGCAATACTGCCCTTGAAGTTTTAAAACAGAGCAATGTTGCTCCTCCGTTAAAAACCCTAACGATCAACTAACGGTCAACGTTAGGGTTTTTAATGGAGGGCAACATTGCTCCGATTTTGAAACTTCGGGGCAACATTGTCTAAAAAAAGTAGCAATTTTGCCCCCCTAAAGTTTTCAAAACGGAGCAATGTTGCCCTCCGTTAAAAACCCTAGCGGTCAACTAACGGTCAACGTTAGGGTTTTTAACGGAGAGGGGCAACATTGCTTCGTTTTGAAACTTTAGGGCAACATTGCTACGCCGAAAACTTTAGGGGCAAAATTGCTCCTGAACGCATACTTTAAGGGCAAAAATGCACACTAACCCTAAAAAAAAAACCCTCCGATCTTAATTATAAGACATAGTTGACTTTTTGAAAGAGATTAAAGAAGCTAATAAAATTACTTTAGAGTATTTTTATTTTTATTTTTTCTTCAAACTAATTAGTTTGACTAATAAACTAATATATAATCTAATGATACATAAATATGATATGATTAAGTGATTTATTTAGCTTCTTTAATTTCTCTCTAAAAGTCAACTATATGAATTTTATAATTAGAACCGGAGGTACTATGTTTTTCTTTCTCACGAGCAAAAGATATGTAACAAATATATCATACATCACATAATTAATTAAAGTGCTTGTGGTTGTAGATGATACAAGTGGGATTTGCTTGATTGGAGGCTCTTGGCAAATATTCATAAACTTTAGTGTCAATATTTTAGGTACAAAATCTTTAATGTAAATATAGGAGGTCCATGTTTGATATGAACCTCTTAATTATCTAAAGGTAATTGAAATTTATCAAAAGTTCTAAGTACAACTCATCTTCACTTATTTGCAACTCCTATTCAAGATGTGTATAATATATCTTTTAACTATGTATAAAATAAAAAGATATTGGGAAAATTCCATATAAAGTTACTTAAAATAGAAAAATTAAAATTCTAAATCGGGTTGGTGAATTTAATAAATATTTAATTGGGTCATTAACCCAATTTAGGATTTTAAAATATGTGTAAAATAACTTTAATACCCCCTTCTCTCTCCTCATTAATGAGTTTTATTACTTCCTAACTTATGTTTCCCATGTAAATGTCAAAATTATTTTTAATACAACAAAATATGATTCGTTCAAATTATTACGTATATCATCATAAAAATAAAAACCTACAATATTTTTAGCAAAGAATTCATTTTATTAGCATGAACAATTTTTTTTAAAGAAAACTTATAATATATGTCACTATAAAAAGGACATATTTTGATAAATATATTAATTAAGTATGAATTTTCCTATATTTTCACATACACACACAGCCACACATATAGGGGTTTTTTTTTTTTTTTTTTTTGAAATTTTTATATTGATGTAAACCGTTTTATGAAATTTTAGGTGCATTTTACATCTTTTTTCTGAAATATCCATAGAATTATATAAAATTTAAACATGACTTTTTAAAAAAGATAAATAACATTACTGATCTAAATTAAAGAATTTAAAATTAAAATTGAAATATTAACTAAATTACTATCTAAAAACTCACATTTATGTGTTAAGGAAAATTATTCTAGTTTAGGTTAATATTGGTAAAAATGACTTTTATTTCAATTTAATTTTGCAAATGGTGAAGTTGGCATGGATATATTTTTTTTTTTTAATCTCACCCAATAAAAATAACAAGTTTCCTTTAAAAAAAAAAAAAAAACTCACTTTTATTCTTTTATCATTAATACAATTAATTGACTTTCAATTAAAATATATTTAATTGATATCAATGATACTATTATGGCATGGCATACTTGAATTATTCTTGATTATCCTTTTATATAAAATCATAAAGCAATAATACTCTTTTAAAAGGGGAGAGAAGAAATCTTTGGTAAGAAAGAGAGGAGGGGCATTAAAGTCATTTTACACATATTTTAAAATCCTAAATTGGGTTGATGACTTAGTTCATGATTTATTAAATTTACCAACCTGATTTAAAATTTTTCTATTTTAAGTAGCTTTATATGGGATTTTCCCAAAGATATTTATACATAATTAATATATATTGTATATAGTTAAAGAAGAGTTACACTCACCCTACGAACCGATATTCTTGGATACTTTTGATTAGGGACGGACCGGGGGGCTAGGGTGGCCCCCCGAAAATTATAGAATCACACTCAGATTTTGAGGAAATTACATTTCAGTCCTATAAAAATTTCAATATTTTCAGTTTAGTTCTCATTAAAACTTTCATAGAATGACTAAAATGAAAATATTGAAATTTTTATGAGGTTAAAATATACTTTTATGAAAATATGGGTTCTATTTTATAGTTTCGCCCCCTAATTACATTTTCCACCCTTCATTTTGATCCAACAAATTTTATAATAGGGGACTTTTCAGCAATTTGCTCAAAATCTTAAGCTGAATTTTCCTAAAGTGACTAAGGAAAGGTCCTAAAGCTTCCACGATCACACAACTTTATGGACCACACATTACAATAAAAAATTAATTGGCATATATATGATCCACGTAACTCTTCACAGTTATTCTCCTCTTTCCTCTTGTGGGATACCTGACATGCATAGACTCTTTTGAAAGATAAAAAAAGGAAAATTTCAGTCGGCCCCGCCCCACTGTAACAAATTAATTTCAGTTAATCTCAAAATTTTCTTAAACTTTACTGTACCTTATAATCAAAATGAAATTAATTTTTTAAGGTGAAAAGATAACGTTGTCTTACTTTATTTGTATACTAAATTGTCTTATTTTCCTCGTAAATACTCATATTTATACTGTAAATTTTCATATTTCTTTGTAAATGGCCAAAATATTTTTAATTCCCTATATTCTTTTGAATCCCTTTATTTATCTTGTAAATATATTTATGTTTTTGTAAATGTCTATATTTGTCATGTGAATTTTCATATTTGTCTTATAGAAAACCAAAATATTTTTAACTCTTAAATTTTTTTGAATCCTTTTATTTATCTTATAAATGCCCATATTTATCTTGTAAATGGCCAAAATATTTTTAATTCCCTATTTCTTTAAAATCCCTTTATTTATCTTGTAAATCTCTTTATTTGTTTTGTAAATGCCATTATTTGTCTTTTTAACACTCTTCTAAAAAAAATAAAAAAGGGCATAATTGTCTTTTCACACACCAATTAATTTCATTTTAACTATGAGATGCAATGAAGTCTCACCAAGTTTTTCGGGTGACTGAAATTAATTTATTACAGTGGGGATTGGCTGAAATCTTCCCTAAATTAAAACACACTCGTGCTGTTCTTTCAGATGATGCAAGAAACTAACAGATACTTTATCCATTAATTAAACTTCATTGGCTCATCATTTGAGATTGACAACACAGCATATATATAAATACGTTGGTTTTGGTTTTAACGCTTGATTGTGTTAAAGGAAGAAGTCTCATGTAACTTAATATTAGGAATGCTCTAGTCTCATTTAACTAACCACTGGAGAAGGCCGTTAGAGCTTTAATGTGTTAATTGACTAGTTTTAATGACATTTAAATGATTTTATTACATCAAACCATCACTAATCCTTGTTTTGTAATTGTCATTAAACCATCTTTGATGGGGATTATGGTTGCTCAACGATCACATGTTTTCTGCTTATAAAAGGCAATGTACGATGTAAGGTCAAAAGCACCAGGGTCATTAGGATCGAGGTCAGGTGATATCATGTTGTATCCCCAAACTCTCCTCCCCTCTCTTCTCTTTAGTTACTTTGTTATCTTTTTGCTGTTTTCTCACACCCTGCTTTTTGGGAGGAAGGGTTCGTAATCCTAGGAGCACCTGATGATGATTTATTGGAGAGTTGCCGAATATATATATCATAAAAGACTGAATTCTTAGATACGACTCGAACAATACATTCTGCTGTGTTTTTGCAAGTGTCACGAACAACACACACACATTGATTCCACATATGATTTAACTAACAAATTTTCTGCTAAAAATTAAAGATCACTCTCAATCACTGAAGAAACTTATTGCTGCAATGAGTTGATATATAGAAGTCTGGCCTTACATATCAACTCTAGTAACACACTGCATATGCAAACTCAGAATCACGGTGACACCTTAAATGAGAGACCAGACCCAGCAAACTTTTCATCAATGATTTTGGATAATCTCTCCACCATGGAAGGTGACAAGTGATTAACCCAATCTCCAATTTCAGCCTTCCTGAACAGATGCTTATTCTCAAAGTTCCTACCAAAAGTTCCAGTTTTGTTCACCTCCAACTCCTTCATATTCTCAAAGCTGCACAACTTGATGATACTGTCAATCTCACCTCTTTCTTCTTCCTCCAAGCTAAAAGGACAGCCCAAGAACTGCGCAATTCTCTTCAAATGATTAGTTGTATCTTCTTTCAGATCCTCATACTTCAAGAACAAAACTTTATTAGGTCTCTCCTTGCTTTCATTCCAGTACCTCAACATGTGGTCCCAAGATGGACCAAACCCAATTATCCCTTTACAGTACATATCAAAGGCCTCCTCTAGTGTCAATGAAGGGAGTGATTTTGGCTTGATTTTGTCAATAAAAATCCAGGAAGAGACAAAAGTATCAAAAGGGTTTCTGCAGATGTAGATTATCTTGCAACCCGAGGTTTTGATTGAGGTCGGCATTGCGTCGAAAGGTAGGTGGGTTCCAAAGAGCCTTGGATCAGGAGGAGCTTCTTCTTCTTCAAGCTGGTCATGGTGGCTTCCGTAGACAGTGTACTCAAAAAAAGGAACAAGGTGGTGAGGATTTGAAAGAATCAGAGGGTGGTTCTTCGAAGAAGGCGAAAACTTATTGCTGTTAACGATGGCGAAGGTGAGGCCTTTCAGCCATGTGGTGCCAGATTTAGGGATTGTGGCAACAACAACATCAGAATCTTTGGCTTGGAAGTGATTTTGAAGGAAGGTTATGGCTTGAATCTCAGCAGGCTGGCACCAGAATCCTTGGAAGAGATAGAGATAACGAGTTCTCCAACCTCTCTCTCTGGGAAGAGAGAGAATCAGATCTTTACATTCCTGGCTAAGCTTTTCTAATTCTACGTCAATAATGGCGGCTTCTTCGTCGTCCCTGTGATCACCATCATTATTACCGGATTGGGGATTTGTGAAGTGGGTCGCAGCCATTGGAGCCATTGGAGAGAGGAGAATGAGGAAAAAGAAACAAGTAGAAAGAGGCAATGGTTGTGCGAATTTTCAGAGAAGAAGAAGCCCTAATAATTTAGAGCTGAAATGGTTTATTAAAAACGTGGCGCTCATGCAGAGGAGGACGATGCTATCCTCGGTCCCACTCGCCCGGTACGATGTCGCACTTGTCTACTTGTAAGTAGAGCCGCCTCGGGCCTGGCCCGTTTAAGGGTCGGGTTTAAAAAATGGACGAGATTTTTGAAATTAGTCTTGGAGGGTCGGCCCTAACGGGTCTCAGGCTTAAACGGGCCGGCCCTGGAGAGTCTCGGGCCAGTCTTGTAGGCCATTCTCACGGTAACTTTTTCTTTTTTTCCTTTTTAAATTTATTAATTTATATATATATATATATATATTTGTATTTGTTATAGAGTTATTTATCCATTTAACTACAAATACATAATAACTATACTCTAATTTTATGATTTGATTTATCATTTGTTGCAAATAAAGATTATGGATGTGTTCATGATGCAGGAGAAGAAGTTCATGATATTCTTACTCATGAGCTAGAGACTACTACTCAAAGTGAAGAACAATCAAATGTCGTTAAAATTGATGATAGTAACGAAGATGACGACAAAAATAGTCATCGTATTAATTCGCTTAGTGAAATGTTTTTTATGTTTTATGTGAGTTATTTGTGAACATAGTTTGCTTTTGATTATGAATTAGTGACTGTGCTTATTTATTGGATAATTCGTGTTGTAATTTACTAATTATATTTTTTTTTTAAAAAGTGGAGGAAAAATAGTTAAAATTTGGAATAGTAATTTCCAGGCCCTGCGGGTCGGCCCTAACCCTAGTGCTCTCGGGCCGGGCTTTGAAAAATAGGTTTTTTTCTTACTTTGGGCCCTGGAGGGCCGGCCCCGATTGCCAACTCTACTTGTAAGTGTTTTTTTTTTTTTTTTAAAAAAAAAAAAAAAAGCTAAAAAATCAGTAGTTGAAAAATATTATGGTCCCACACATCTCACATGGACAATGAAGCGGTGTCCGAGCACGAGGGATCCAGTTTCCTACCCATGGAGGGATTTAGTTTGAGTGAGCAAGACATCGTCTAGACTAGGGGGTGTTCATGATGCCTAGTGTCCTGTCTGTCCGTCCGCATCCATTGAAAAATCGCCCTGCCTAGCCTAAGGAAAAGCAG
Organism: Acacia acuminata; assembly: GCA_019022655.1. NCBI lineage: Eukaryota > Viridiplantae > Streptophyta > Magnoliopsida > Fabales > Fabaceae > Acacia > Acacia acuminata. The sequence continues at coordinate 4,039,511 of JAFJYI010000041.1, forward strand.
CCCAAATTGAGCTAGGCACAATTGGATGGGCAGGGCATTTTTGCGGGTAGGGCTGGGCATCGGGCATGGTATGCTGCCTTGCCCATTTGGCCCTGCCTAGTAGTTATCATAATTTTTATTTTTATTTTATAGAATAAAAAAAGTATTAAATATTTTTTTTATAGGATGGTATTATATATTTTTTACAAAATTATATATAGCTTAAGAAATATGATTGTCTTTTTAATTTTAAGACTTAAGTTGTAGACTTATATTTGAATATTCTGAAGTGTAGAATTATGTATTTCATTTGAATTTTGCAATATTGTTTATTAGGTATGACTGAAGCTGTTTTTTTCCATATAAGTGTGGCAGGGTTCCGCCACTTGGGCAGGTAAGGGCCGCCATGCCCAACCCATTATTGCCATTCCCAAAAAATTTAGGGGTTCTATTTGGTAGGACCGGGGACTGGGTTTTATTTTACAGACCAATGAGGGCATCGAACAAGGGTTTCGCCCTGCTCAGTCCTGCCCATGAACACCCCTAGTCTAAATAAAATCCGGTTTAGATTTAATTCTTTTTAATTGTCATTTATAAATGAGAAATTATTTTTTAAAATATGTTAATTGAGAGATTATTTTTATTTTAGATTCTCCATCTATTAAAATATGGTTTTTTTTAAAAAATGAAAATTAAGAAAAATAAGGTGTGGCGGGGTTTCGCCACTTGGGTAGGTAAGGGCCGCCATGCCCAACCCATTATTGCCCTGCCCAAAAATTTTAGGACTTTTATTGGGTAGGGCCGGGCACTGGGTTTTATTTTACAGCCCAATGATCTTTTGGGCAGGGCATCAAGCAAGGGTCTCGCCCTACTCAGCCCTACCCATGAACACCCCTAGTCTAGATGAAATCCGGTTTAGATTTAATTCTTTTTAATTGTCGATTTATAAATGAGAAATTATTTTTTAAATATGTTAATTGAGAGATTATTTTTATTTTAGATTCTCCATATATTAAAATGGTTTTTTAAAAATGAAAATTAAGAAAAATAAATCTGCATGGACCTACTAGGAAAAACTTCACTGCTTATCCTACTGGATCCAAATGAGGAGTACCGAACGCCATCACACATACAATCTTTTTGATTTAGCATCAACTTCTTAGATGCTTATCAACGGGAGTTGGTACAAGTGGTAAGCGGCTTATGTCGCTTAAGCAAGGTCTCGGGTTCGAGCCTTGTGAATGCAAAAAACTCCAGCTGGGAGACTCTCCCACCAAAGCCAGGTGCGCGATGCGGGTCGGATCCGGATTAATCGGGGCGAAGCCCTAGTGAACCGGGTGGGCAACCAAAAAAAACTTCTTAGATGCTTCGATCTAAACGGAGATGAGTGTGGGAGGGTGTTGCGCTCAAAATAGGCCTCTCAGATCGAAGAGGGGTGCAGGAAGGGGAGGCGTTGCCGGAGGATGGAGAAATGTTGAAAGATGAAAAAGAGGAAAGGAGAAGATTTTTATTTGAAGGCATTTGTGCTATTTTTATTTTAGGGAAAAAACTTTCTTATGTTGTAGGAGAAGTGTATTCTTATATCACATACACATGAAATGGTGGGACTCACATATATTATTTCATGTGTGTGTAGGAATCTTCTTCTTCTCATGCAACATGAAAGTTTAAACCCTTTTATTTTATTTGTAAAAAGATAGACGAAATACTCATACTTCTCTAAAAATATGAATATGAAAATAATCTCTCTATCATTTAACATTTATAATGGTCTTTATGTGGAACTTTTCCTTTTACATATAAAATCGCTGCTTGTAGAGAACTACGAACTCATTCAAGACTTAAACAATACTTAAATTTTAGTTTCTTAATAATAGAATTGTTCTGTCTACATCAACATCAACAGATGTCTCTAACCTCTATTGGATTAGTATATTGATATTGGATCGGTTAATTCTCTCCTATGTATCTATAGATCAGATACCTATAAGCAAAGTTGTCAAATCATCATGAGTTTAAGCAAACTCGTGACAGTGAGGTAAACTCGAATCGTAAACTCGTAAGAGTACATTTACCATTAAATAGATATTAATAGTGTATAATTAAATAATTAAAATATAAAAAACAACAATAATTAGATTTATATATTTTTTAAATCCAAATAATTGAAATTAAATCCATCAACATTCATAATTGATCATATTTAACAAAAAAATTCTATAAAAATCACATTTAAATCACCGGGCTTGATCAAATCGATGAAGTTAACACGAGTTTAAAGATGAGCAAACACGATTTTGTAAGCTGAAAACGTAAAAACGGTAAACTCGGAGAGTCAACTCGTGAGTTTAGCCGAGTTTACAACGATGACGAGTTTACTAATGACTCGACTCGATTTTATAAGTTAGAAACGTAAAAACGCTAAACTCGGAGAGACAACTCGCGAGTTTAACAATAATGCCTATAAGTATAGTAGATCACTGTGCACAAATAGACGTTAATCAAAAGGAGTGGTGTGTGTGCACAGTGACAGCAGAATAGTAAATTGAGAGAGAATACTCATACCTTTAAGGTTTACCTCTTATTTAAAGAGTTTACTTGTAGGGTTAGAGTTTGGACTTACGGGCTTTGTGCCTCCAAACCCAAGTACTATGCCGTTACATCTGTATCACGTAGATTGCCCATCCCTTTGTTGGACCATATATTGAGTAGGCCTTATATATGAATATATAACAAGAACATTAGTGAAATGACCATTAATGGAATGGAATGTAGTGACAAGTCAAATTTTAGTGACAACTCGGATTTGTATCATTTGTGCTCTTTTTGTTATTCACGTTATATTCACCAATTAATCATTATATAAAAGTGTGCAATATTAAATTAATATTCATAATTTTGCAGTATGTTACTTGCACGAGTACTTAATAGTGAGGTCTTTTTCCGAAAAAAATACTAGTTAATAGGTCTTATTTCGTTTTTTATGAAGATACTACAAACAGTAAAATCATTTATCCAAATTTTATTACTACTTTTAAAATCGTTTAGATAAAAAGCGTATTTAAAGTTATGAGAAATTCATTCTAACGTTAAAACGAGCTTGCTTTTTAATTTTTTAATTTTTTTTAAAAGAAACACAAGTCATAATTAAGATGATGGGATTGGGGTATTAAAGCAAACTCATCAATAACAAAAATGAGTTTCTCACAACCTATTTGGATTAACGCTAAAAATTGTTTTTCTAACATAATTTAGGATATACGAGAAATAAATATGTAAGAAGAGTTTTATCTCAACTTATGTAAACGTGTTTTTCGAACACTAACTCAAATAAACCCTTAAACTCGCTTTTGGCCTGAAGTTTAACATCATGATAAATAATTTTCATCGCGTCGGATATGAATACTTTTTTTATTGTTTGTAGTATATTAATATAAAAGCAGGTCTTGTTCTTTTGAACTATCCCTGTCGTAAATACATAAATTAATTGAGGAGTTAGTTTTAATATGAAGGTAAGATCTCATCTGTTTTGATTTTAAATTTAATTATAATTTTTTTCAAGTTATTCTTATCAATTGCATAATGCATATGTTAAACGGAAATATCATCTATTGAGATAATGATTAAAGAGATATTTTAGGGAAGTCATAATATAATAACTAACTTAACAAATTTACTTAATATCTTTATATTAATTATTTAGCTCCTACGTATATTTAAAATCAAAAGAAGTAGTGTTTTACTAATATGGATATCTTTTTTTCTTATTCTGGCGGAACAACCCATAACTTTTTCATGATCATATCACCAAGTATTCTACCAAGAATTAAACTCAATACCAGTTGGTTAAGGAGTTAAGATACTCTCTCCGATCATAATTATAAGATATAGTTGATTTTTTTGGAGAAATTAAAGAAGCTAATTAAATTACTTTAGAGCATTTTTTTTTTTTTAACTTTTTCTTCAAAGTAATTAGTTTGACTAATAAACTAATATATAATCAAAAGATACATAACATATAAAATGATTAAGTAACTTATTTAGCTTCCTTAATCCTTCTAAACAAAGTTAACTATGTCTTATAATTAGGACCGGAGATAGTATCTATTAAGAGCCAATCCTCATAGTTTGCCAATATGGTTTATATTTTTTTTTTTTTTTTGAGAAAACGAAATATAAATTCATAGGTATATATATTTATACATTAACGTTTAATTGTTATTAATACTAATTGGGTGGGAGCAAGTTAAGAATTACTCCCTCCGGTCCTAATTATAGGACATATTTAATCGATTTTGGGGAAATTAAGGAAAGAAGTTAAATTAGTTAATTTTACTTATTTTCCTAAAATGCCCTTATATAAATTTAAAATGATATAAATAAAAGTGAATCAACAACTCCTGTCACATACCTCTCCGATCTAGAATTTTCTTTTTCACACACTATCTAATTAAAATAATGGTCTTGATATGTGTGTGTGTACATATAGATATATATACATATATATGTGTATGTTTACATGCATATATCTACACACATACATATACACACGCACAAAGATATATATGTATGTATTTGTGTGTGTTGATATATGTACATATACATATATACTCACACACACACACACAAAAAGATATATATATGTGTGTTTATATATGAACACACAGACACACTAACTCACACACATATTTATACATATATACATAGACACACACATGTCTATATATATTTCTGTGTAGACACACACACACACATATATATAGATATATAAACACGCACACACATATATATTTAAAAGTTTTACGAACTGAAAGAGTCCACATATATATACTTACTAAAAATCAAATATACTTGAGAGAATAAAATGAGGGTATTTTAGGAAGAAATTAACAAAAATTAGAATGTTTCCCTATAATTAGAATCAAAACCAACTTTTAAATGTTGTCTTATAATTAGGACTGAAGGGAGTAATAGATTTGCTTTCGGCTCAAAGATCTTAGGGAAAATCCTTCTGAGGGCCCTTTTTGGCAAAAACAATCCAAAAAGGGCCCTAACTTTCTGACAGTTCCAGAAAGGGCCCTTGGGCCCTTTTTGGGATTGTCAGAATCTTGGTGAGTTGTAAATGAGACTGATATAGTTGTTAATCGGGACTGATATTGTTGTAAATCATACCGATTTAGTTGTAAAAAAATTGTTGTCTGATTTAGTTGTTAAAAAAATTGTTGTAAATAAGACCGATTTAGTTGTTAAATTTTAAAGCATTTTTGAGGGGGCCCTTTCGGAATTAGTTAGGGCCCTTTTTGGATTCTTTTTGCCAAAAAGGGCCCCTATAAGGATTTTCCCAAGATCTTATATGTGTTGTCCTTTGCTTCCCTTTATATTCTGTACTAGATTTGTTTTCCAAACTTTGAGATCCTTCGTACATATATTATACTATTTGTTCAATAAACGTATGGCTCGAATTGCCCACGATGGGCAAGTTATGTAATATGTGTATTATAGTACTCTATTTGTGACTTTGACGAGAAAAATAAAAGATTATATCTATTTGTGACGTTGGCCAAAAGACAAAACATTCACACTCAGATCCTAGTAAGATCGGTGTTACTTGTTTTTTTTGTTGCTCTTCCGATATTTGGAGAGCTTCGTCTCGACTAATCTGAATTCGACTTACGCATCACATATTATGGTGGGAGAGTCTTTCAACTAGTCTTTTTGCATTTACAAGATTCGAACTCGAGATCTTATTTAAACGATACAAGCCATTTTACCATTTATACAATACTCCATTAGTGATAGGCGTTACTTGTGAATGTGAGAGAAAGGAGGACATTAATGGAAACATAGGAGTGGTTTGTTTCCATTTTTCAAAGCAGTTTTTTTAAACAAAAATAATAATAAAACTGATAGAAAAAAAACTTTGAAATTATAAAATTTTAAATTAGGTGTTTTCTAAAAAATAATTTATGAATTGCTTATCTTTCATAATTCCCTTGTTAACTTTTGGTAACGAACCCGATTTAGAATTTTATAATTTCAAATTTATTTTTTTTGTCTTTTCTTTAAAACTTATATAGAAAATTGTTTTCATAAGTTGTTGTTGTTGTTTTTTTTTTTTTGAAAAATGACAGAAAAATACTATTTGAATTATAAAAACTCTAAAATGTCGCTAAATTAGCAAAAGAACAAATAAATAATTGGGTAAAAAATTGGGATTTTAAAGTTTGTGCGTTGGCAACTTGAATATATGAATTAGCAACTTAGGTATAAAGATTTGTCATTATCTATATTCAAATTGTCAACACCTAAACTTCAAAATCTCATATTCCTATTAGATTACCTATATGCCTTTTTTGCTAATTTAGTAGATATCTTGGAGTTTTTGTAATTCAAATAGTTTTTTTCTATCATTTTTCCCTAAAAAAAGAATAAATTTATTTTTTAAAACTATTTTTTTTAAAAAAAATGTAAGTTTTTTTCTTTTTTTTTTTGTTTTTTTTTTTTTTTTAGGCCACCACATGTTTACTATAGACATCACACTCCCATCATGTGATTTCAAAAATATATACTTTTTAAAACAACTATCCAAACAATTTTTTTTGTTTACAAAACTGGTTTTGGAAAACTGTTTTGAAAACAAAAAACAAAAACATACAGATCCATAACATCTCACTTTTCTCTTTTTATTTTTTTTAGTACATCATAGGTTTTGCTCCTTAAGCTTTATTTAAAACATTAGCCACCATAATTTAATAAATATATGAACCATTTTATCCTTTAAGAGTCCAAAACTCAGCTTAAAACTTGAGAAGCCAAATTAAAATAAGGACAAATTTGAATGAGTAAATATTATATTAGTCAAAAAAAAAAAAGATAGATGGGGCCTTTGGACAATGTGTTGGTGAGCACTACTGCGTTCGAACATTACACTGCCGAAAGAGAAATACTTACATAATCTTAGAGTTCCGCGGCATCTAAACTCTGTCTAATAAAAACATAACAACACATATTATTTTAATCTTAGATGACAGGTGACTCATAAAAAATTCACTTTTTAATTTTTTTTTAATAAAAATGATAAAATCATATTTTTCTTAAAGAAATAAAAGTGATTTTTTTTTTTAAGAGGAGTCGTCTACTAACAAAGATTAAAATAATCTGAGTTGTTATATTTTTGTTCGATAGAGTTTAAATAATACGGTCCTCATAAAGTACATAAGTATTTGTTTGTTTAGAATAGCGATTGAAGAAACAACTTTTCAATTGTGATTTGCGATATCTGAGGTAAGTATGCGATATGAGTTTTATCTCAATTTTCATGAATAAACACTTTGAGGTCCCAAACAACACCCACAGTGCAGGCGCAACTTGACAGGAAGGATGTTTTATCTTTTCTCGACCAGCATGTAATAAAATTTAATAAGTAATATGATTTACTCCATATGTTATATTTATATTTTTAAAAAATATATTTTAACATATACTTAATAAACTATAAAGTATAATATTTTTATTTTTTATATTTATAAGTTGAGCCGTGTCATTTACCAATCAAACCAGTAAAACTTTAAATTTTTTGAGAACTCTATATAGATAATTTTCCTACACAGATGTTTTGTTTTTTTTTTATATAATAAAACGTACTTTTGATATTTCAAATATATGAGAACAAATTATTGGTTTGAAAAAGTAAACAACATGGAATATTTGAATTATAATTTTATGATTTATTAAAGAAATATATGAGAAGAAATTTATCTCACTTTTTTTAAAAAAAAAAACTTATAAAACCATGGTTTTTCTGATTTGATGCATATACATGTCACTTTAGTCTTATTTATATGTCATTTTGACCAAAGATTAAAGTGGCATGTATATGCGTCAAATCAGAAAAACCATGGTTTTATAAGTATTTTTTTTTTAGGTGAAGTAATTAACTCAATGATTATAGGTGTAGGTTTTTAACTTTCATCTTTATTTATGATTGAATATTTTAAAACTTTCTTTTTTGTTTATCTTTATGGATACAATTAATATAGATAAAATTGTCACAATTTCATTTATTACATGAAATTGAATTTATAAATAAGATTTGATCAAAATAGACTTATAAATATGATATACCTTATTTGCTTAAACAAAATTGAACGAAACACTGCCGTAAATTCTGTCTATTTTTGGGTGTGTGGCAATACAAGGTCCTAAGGGAGCAAGTGGATTCTTTCCAAATATATCAATAAAAAATGCGGGCCACGAGACGTAAGACACCTCCGTTTCATTCAAGTGATGGCTTGTCCATCACATCTGAAATGATTTGTTTATTTTTTATCAAATTTTGGGCATGATATTTTAATGCAACTGACTAATATTGGATGCTTGAAATGGACCTCACGGATATATAATTGTGTGGCCGACAAATACCTTCTGATTTTTGTAAGCATACGTGAAATAAAATAATCCATTATCATCAGACAACCAGGTATTAAATGAATCTTTCTTCTTCGCAACAGTCATCAACAGTATATTGACTCGTGAAAAATAATTAAAATAGGGTTAAGGTGTAAATTTACCAACAAACTATTATAAAAAGAACATCTGACACAAATATTTATTAAGGATATTTTAAATACCAACAAACAATTAAAAGTTGTTTAAAAAGACAACACCCTTTTTTTTTTTTTAATAGACGTTCAGTTGATGTCTAGGTGGCGTGGAGTTTGAGAGCAACTGAATTTTCTTTAATTAAAGAATTTTTGAGTGTACAGGCATTTCTGGAAGAGGAAACACATCTTCTTCTTCATCGACGGACTCTACAGTACGAGAGCCACACTACTTTCACCCTTCCCGGACTCTACAGGGTGGTTCACGGTATCGATGTGTTCGATCCCAAGTTCAACATCGTCTCCCCCAGCGCCGACATGGACATCTTCTTCCCCTTCACTAAAACTAAGCGCCGATTGACTTCTTTCCAACTTGAGATCGAAGAGCTTCTCTATAGCTCCGTCGAGAACGAAGAACACATCTGTGTGTTGAAGGACAGGAGCAAGCCAATTATCTTCACCATGGCTAGATTGGACTGTGTGAAGAACATTACCGGACTGGTTGAGTGGTATGGCAAGAATGACCGCGTCCGTGAGCTAGCAAACCTTGTGGCTATCGCTGGTGATAGGAGAAAGGAATCGAAGGATCTGGAAGAAAAGGTTGAGATGAAGAAAATGTACTGTCTGATTGAGACCTACAAGTTGAACGCCAATTCAGGTGGATCTCGTCTCAGATGAATAGAGTGAGGAACAGTGAGTTGTACCGTGTGATCAGTGACACCAAGGGAGCTTTCGTGCAGCCTGCTCTGTATGAGGCCTTCGGGCTCACCGTCGTTGAGGCCATGACCTGTGGTCTGCCGACTTTCACCACCTGCAATAGTGGTCCAGTCTCTCTTGATTGCTTCGAACACGAGATAAGACAAAGTCAAAAAATACACCAAGAGGCGATGAAGACAAAACAACTTGATGAGATGATATTTTGGTGTTGAGGTTGGTGGCCAGTGGCGTCAGGTAGGGGGGGAGAGAGAGAGAGAGAGGAAAGAGAGAGAGCAAGGGTGAGAGCAAGGGGAGAGAGTTGACCGGTGGAAGGAGGAAGCGAAGAAGAAAAAGTGTGTTGAGAGAGAGAAGAGAGACTAAGGAATCCGCTACGCCTTTAATCCATACAATCATGGTTGTCAAACTCGTGAGTTAACTCTCCGAGTTTACCGTTTTTACGCTTCTAGCTTGCAAAAACGAGTCGAGTCAGTGGTAAACTCGTGCTAGTTGTAAACTTGGTTAAACTCACGAGTTTATACACCGATTTTACCGTTTTTACGTTTCTAGATTACAAAACCATGTTAATTTACTCTTAAACTCATGTTAACTTTTTTTATTTGATCATACTCAATAGATTTATATAGAAATTTTATAGAAATTTCTTTCTTAAATATGATAAATGATGAATGTTGATGAATTTAATTTCAATTATTTGGATTTAAAATATATTTAAATCAAATTATTGTCATTTTTATATTTTAATTATTTAATTATAACTAGTAATATCTATTTAATAATAAAAGTAAACTCTTACGAGTTTACGATTTGAATTCACGATACGAGTTTACGCCATTGCCACGAGTTTACTTAAACTCGTGAGTTTATAATAACTTGCTAAGGATGTTATGTTTTTTGACACAAGATGTCCACATCTTTGCCACATCATCACATAAAACCACCATTAAAAAAAACTAACGGATGTTGTGTTTTTTGACCCCTTTTAATTGTTTGTTGGTATTTAAGATACCCTTAGTAAATATTTGTGCTAGATGCTCCTTTCATAATAGTTTGTTGGTAAATTTACACTTTAACCCATTAAAATAAAAAAACTGCGACAATAACATATAATAAGAAGCACCTCTTTAATGTGATATGATCATATGATATGATCCTCAGGAATTCAGATATACTTGGACAATATATGATAAATATATTCATGGCTTTTAACTAAGTTTAACCAACTTTTTATCTACATAATTTGGTTATTAATATCTTATAAAAAGCATGGCAAAGAGTGAAATTTTTATATACAATGCTCCTCAAAGAAATTAAACTCAAGCTGAAGAGAAACAATACCATTTCTCTTCACCAACCGTAGAAAAAAGCTGATGAGAAGGCTATATTGTAGGATCAACCATTACTGGACTGAGAATCCATCTGCTATCCGTTGACACTCTCCAGCTAACTTTACTGCAAGAATGATATTAAGAAGTTTATAGTCATCAAATCAAAACATGATAATGTAGTTGGTAGGCCATATTGCCACCAAAAATACTTTGTGCAAATTAAAGGGGTAAATGGAATTGTTAAAGATTACCATGCAGGTCCAATTCCATATTTTCGTGCAAGAAATTTTGCGACTTCTTGGTTTGGATTGATGGAACTTCCAGGGTTGCTTGTTGCTCAAAATTAACAGAGCTTGACCCTTTTAGCTTGTGAATCCAGAGCATTCAAGAAAGGGAGGGCAATTGTTTTGCATCTGGAATCATATATTTTATGAACTTGACGCAGATCCTACAATTATGAATTTTATAGAGCACAACAGCGTCGTCCAATCAATGTAGGTGACTCTATCTAGTAGGATAAAACTTGTTGATGATCCAGATCCCTTTCGTAGATTAGTCTTGGACCCTTGACAAGAACAATGCAGGGTATATACTACTGATATGGATAAAAATGTGAAGAGAAAGGTTAAAACTTCAGTATGATGAGGCTCCTACTTGGATGCATCTTTTTCCCTCTTCTTGGTGACAGCATCTGGTATTTGGAACTACATTGTATCCCAGCTAAGTCACATTTGGGCTAAGTTGGGTGTTTGAGGGTTATAGCCCTTTCCACTATGATGAACACCTGTTGATGGATACGTCTTTTTGTTATTATCTTGTAATAATCAGTATCAACTAAAGAAACCAATATTTGCTTAAGTAGAAGCTTCAGACCAATTTGGGTCAGACTACTGTTTTTTTTTTTTTTAAATCCATGTTATCGTTGGTCATATTTTTATTTAAATCGTAAGGTTAGGAGCCCTTTAAGGGCCGGGGCTTGAAAAATGGATGAGATATTTGAAATTAGCCCTAGAGGGCCGGCCCGACGGCCTCGAGGCTTAAACAGGCCCGAAGGGCCTCGGGCGGGCCGGCCCCCGCAAGCCCTTTTCACTGTAGCTTTTTCTTTTTTTCTTTTTTAAATTTATTAATTTATATATATTTTGTATTTGTTATAGAGTTATTTGTCCATTTAACTACAAATACATAATAACTATACTCTAATTTTATGATTTGATTTATTATTTGTTGCAAATAAAGATTATGGATGTGTTCATGATGTTTCATGATATTCTTACTCATGAGTCAGAAGCTACTACTCAAAGTGAAGAACAATCAAATGTCGTTAAAATTGATGATAGTGACGAAGATGACGACAATAATAGTCATCGTACTAATGTCGCTTAGTGATATGCTTTTTATGTTTATGTGAGTTATTTGTGAACATAGTTTGCTTTCGATTGTGAATTGTGACCGTGCTTATTTATTGGATGATTCGTGTTGTAATTTACTAATTATATTTTTTAAAAAAAAGTAGAGGAAAATTAGTTAAAATTTGGAATAGTAATTTCCGGGCCGGGCCCTGGCCCTGATGCTCTCGGGCCGAGCTTTGAAAAACAGGTGTTTTTCTTACTCCAGGCCCTGGAGGGCCGGCCCTGATTGCCAGCTCTAGGGGAAGCCATTATAGTTAGTGGTGGATCTTGGGATAAATATTTTGGGGGGCCAAAAATTTATCCCAAGATCGTAATATTTGGTATAGATCGGCAAATACATGAGAGTGACAAATCCAATTTGAGTTATGAAGATAACAAATATATCTATTACTATCATTTCTCACCGACAACAAACAAAGTCAAATAATGAAAACAAAGAAGGAAATAAAGAAAGAAATAAGAAAATAATTTTTCAAACTTGACAATTTCGACGAGATTTACCGATTAGGAAATTTCTTATATTAGAAAAGAATCAAGACTAGACAAAGTAAATATGGAGTTGAATCATAGCAAAGAAATAAGATGAGAGAATTTACCTGTAGCAAGCAAGAGGCGAAAAATCACAAATGAGTTATCAAGGGAGAATGGGAGAATAACAAGTGTGTTCCTCGCTCTTGTTCTTGTTATTGAGTTATGTAGGGAGATTGGGAGAATAATAGAAGCGTGCCCTAATGTCTAACGTCAGTGAGCGGGACTGCGGGAGGGAATGAAAAAAGGGGGGAAATGTTTTTAAAAAAATTGGGGAGCCAAAGGAGTATGATTATCCATCTTTCATGTTGAATCCAACTTGCGCATGTTGAATTTTACGCTGAAAATGATGAGTGATGCTGATAGATTTTGACATTATCGAAATAATTAATCAATTAATCAATCACATTTAATTTCTCAATGTCCATTAAATTTAATTAATTGGTTGAACTTCCCACATTCTGTAGCTTAAACCAAAAGATCTCACATTCAATTTGCATGATTAATTTTTTTTGGGGTGGCCATCATCAAAGATCCGCCACTGGCTTAAACCAAAAGATCCTACATTCCTACATTCAATTTCCACGATTAATTTTTTTTTTGGGGGGTCATGGCCCCTTTCGGCCTCATTAAAGATCCACCACTGATTATAGTGTTCCTTGACAACGATCTTGTTTCATGAAAATTGTTATTAAAGACATAAGATGTAGACATGAGTGAACGGTAAATAGGATTTGGCTACTTTCTTGAGTTCACCTGGGTAGACTCTATGCTTTATTCCTGAGTTCACTGGGGTTGCTCCGTTTAAAATCAGAAAAATGACTATGGAGGAATGTGTTCAGAGACGGTTCCAAGACCTAATTGGCAAAGTTCTCGCTTCTGAGTAGATAAGAAGCTGTTGGAATTTGGAAGATTTGTGATCAATGCAACTATTAAAAATCAAATTATTGATCAAAATTTGTAGTCGGCTGATTGTAGTTTGGCTCTCAATATGTCATATGTTCAAGTTGACCCTGGAGAAGGGAGAACAATTACACCTTAACAAACGATTGTAACTTTTGGCTTAGTGGTAAAGCACTTGGTTTTGTATAATGATTACATAGACCCATACATATAGTTAGATTTTCTCTGTATTTAGAAACTTGTTAAGGAGTGAGTTTTGAAGATAAGTTTAATTGCAAGGGTAGGAAGAGAGACAAGATCAACATACCACTATGAGGTGTACCCAGCAGCCACCACTACTTTCATATCTGCAAAATATACCACAATTTAAAAAGAAAAGCAGATATAAAATATAAAGTTTGTATGGACCAAATCATGGTTTAACAGATTCATAATAGAGAAAAAAATGTTACCTAGTAAATTGTTGCTGCAGAAACAACATTATATTTCTTCACTCGTATCCATAGAATCTGGAACTTCTAGGACATTAGCAATTGGCATTAGAGATGGACGATTTTCTTATATGAAAGGAAGTAGCTCCCCTGAACATAAGTTCTTAACGATCCAACTTAAAGGCTGTAAAGGATATCAAGTTAGGTTTGTTGGAATTTTAGGATAAAATCACATGGGTTATGAATAAGGAGGATGGAAAAGAAGATGAAAAAGTAAGAAGGAATGTGTGTGTGAGAGAATAGTCCCACATTGCTTAGTTGAAGAGAAGTTGGAGGGTATATAAGCCCCAACTTGGCTCCTACTAATTGGGCCCTTGGGCCAATAATTTTTTATTAAATAATTTTTTGAATTTCCGAACGTTTAAATAATTTCGTTGTCCCTCTCCGAGTTTGCCAACCAGCAGCTGCGTTTTGCGATCCGTTCGGATCGTTCGCTTCGTTCGTGTGTGTGTCGTTCGTACGACACACCACCCAGTTTCGCGACAAGAGACGGGTCCCTCGTTCGTTTCGTTTTGGTGCGTCTCCGTTTGCACAACGCACCAGTTCACGAGTCCATCGATCGTGTTTTTTGAGAGTCTATAAATGAGTCCATCGAATAGAATTATGTTTTTTCTGTCTTTTCGCATACCAGTCTATTTAAAGTCTAGGACCAAATCTCACTAACCAAGAAAAGTTAGTCACAATGATTATGGGGAATCACATTTATGATTGGGTACTTTTTGATTGTTTCTTCTCTCTCTATCTTTTTCTACACACTCTCTGGATTTATATATAGGACCAATTTTTTTGGTCAAATTCCGACTTATAAATAGGACAGTGGTATACATTGCGTGCGTTTCGAAAGCGGACTCGTTGGATTGGCTTGGGCTCGCATGACGACGAGCCATCTTTCTAGAAACGAATAATCCGCTCTATCTTGGGAGACAATTGCTCAGAAAACCTTCGGCATCTGTATTGAGGGAGCAAAATTGTCTTAAGGACACAACGAAAGTTAGGCCTGGATTTCTGCATTGTTCATTCGAAATACGGTAGTCTTGTGAGTTCGTTTTATAGTTTTTCCATATTATACAGACTTGTTGAATGTTCTCTGTATGTTCTATTTAGTTAATACAGATTCTTGTTATGCTATTATGTTTATTGTATATTCAATTTCTACCTACTCAATACTTTAGAAACAACAATCTTAAGACAATTTTATGATTGAAATTACTTTATAGTAATTTATATCTTTGCTGATTTCATACGTTGGTAGTGATATTGAATTGAATTTGTGTTTAGTTTTTGTGAATATTATTATTATATTGTTTTGGATTAATCTGTGTGATTAAATCAGAGTTTCTTTTTTAACAACAGAAATGGCAAGTACAAGTAGCAATCTGATTAACCTAAGGGTCCTGCTCCAATGCATGGTGAAAAACCAGAAAAGTTCAAAGGGAATGATTTTAAAAGATGGCAAAGAAAATGTTTTTCTATTTAACCACATTGAACTTGTTTTTCTATTTAACCACATTGAACTTGGCACGGTTTCTCATCGAAGATGCTCCAAAATTGGAAGAAGGACAACATGCCGACAAGGAAAAGGTTGATGCGATAGATGCTTGGAAGCATTCGATTTCCTTTGTAGAAACTACATTCTCAATGGTCTAGAAAATACACTGTATACTGTATATAGTGCTTTGGAGACAACCAAAGCATTATGGGAGAGTCTCGGACAAGAAGTACAAAACGAAGATGGCTTGAAGAAATTTATTGTTGGAAAATTTTTGGACTTCAAGATGTTTGACTCTAAATCGTGGTAAATCAAGTTGAAGAACTTCAATTGATCGTGCATGAGATTCATTTGAAGGGATGTCTCTAAGCAAGTCTTTCCAAGTTGCCGCTTTTATTGAAAAATTGCCACCATCTTGGAAGGACTTCAAGAATCATCTCAATCACAAGCGTAAAGAGATGTCACTTGAAGATTTGATTGTAAGATTGAGAATAGAAGAAGACAACAAGGTTTCGAAAAGAAATTTGGCAAAGATCCTATAGTCTCAAAGGCCAACATTGTTGAAGATGGTCCAAAGTTTAAGAAAAGGAAACGCTTCAATGAGGATCTTTCAAACAAGGCCATAACAAAGGCCCTAGCAAAGGCCAGAAATTCAAAGGCAAGTGTTATAATTGCGGTAAGCCTGGCCATCGAGCTAAGGAGTGCAAGAAGCCAAAGAATCTCAAGAAGAAGAACATCGAAGCCAATATGGTTGATAATGCCACTGATATGATGGATAATATGAGTCTTTCAGCAGTTGTAATGCAATGTAACTTCGTTGGAAATACCAAGGAGTGGTGGGTGGACACTGGTGCCACCAGGTATGTATGTGTAAACAAATGGATGTTTTCTTCTTATACTCCTGCGAAGCAAGATGAACAACTGTATATGAGAAATTCTTCTACTTCAAAGGTTGAAGGTTTTGGGAAAGTGGTTTGTCAAGTATGCATTGAATCAAAATTTTCTAAGTTACCTAAGAATGATATTTTTCTTTTCAAAGTTGAAAGATCAACTAATTTATGGCATCAAAGATTTGTTATATTTAATACATATTGTCTAAAGTTGATTGATATATGTGATATGAAATCAGGCGGAGTTGTTATATTTAATACACTTGATATATGTGATATGAAATCATAGGGGTAATAAGAAATATTTTATTACATTTATTGATGATTGCGTAGATATTGTTATGTGTATTTGTTTAATAGTAAAGATGAGGCTATTATTGCTTTTAAACAATATAAAATTGAAGTTGAAAATCAACTTAACAAGAAAATTAAAATAGTAAGGAGTGATCATGGGGGAGAATATGATGGCCCCTTCGAAGTATTTCTGTATAGAATCTAGTATTATACACCAGACTACTGCTCCTTATGCTCCTCAATCAAATGGGATTGTAGAAAGGAAAAATCGGACATTAAAAGAAATGATGAATGCATTATTAAATGAGTCCGGTTTACCACAAAATTTGTGGGGAGAAGCCATTCTGACGACTAACTTTCTAATCAACAGAGTGCCTCATAAAACGATAAAAAACATACCATACGAAATATGAAAAGGAAAGAAACCTTCCTTGAATTATTTGAAAGTATGGGGGTGTTTGGCAAAGGTTGAGATTCCCAAACCTAAACGGTTAAGAATCGGACCTAAGACAGTAGACTGTGTGTTTATTGGCTATGCTCATAATAGTAGTGCATATCGTTTCCTAGTTTATAAGACCGATGTATTAGATATCCATGTGAACACGGTTATTGAGTCAATGAACGCTAGTTCTTTGAAAACGTATTTCCGTACAATAAAAATAATGATAACAACAACACAGTGATATCTCAGGATATTGAGACTAATGATAATCTTGGAGACGAGGAACCTAAACGGAGTACTAGGCGAAGGACTTCAACATCTTTTGGGCTTGATTTTTCGACTTATTTGTTGGAAAATGAGCCTCGAACTTATGGAGAGGCTATGGGTTCTCTGAAGCACCATTTCGGGAAGAGGCTATCAATAATGAACTTGAATCCATTATGTCAAACCACACTTGGGAATTGATTGACCTTCCTCCTGGAAATAAACCTTTAGGAACTAAGTGGGTCTTCAAAAAGAAAATGAAAGCAGATGGCACTATCGATAAGTACAAAGCTAGGTTGGTAGTAAAAGGCTACAAACAACGTGAAGGCCTAAACTATTTTGATACCTATTCACCTGTTACAAGAATTACATCCATTCGGATGTTAATCGCGTTAGCAGCATTGAATGGATTGGAGTTACATCAAATGGATGTAAAGACAGCCTTCTTGAATGGTGAATTAAAGGAAGAAATTTATCTAGAACAACCTGAGGAATTTGTTGTCTCAGGACAAGAACAGAAAGTTTGTCGTTTAATAAAGTCCCTTTATAGACTTAAACAATCCCCAAAATAATGACATGTGAAATTCGATGAAGTTATGTTATCAAATGGCTTTAGTATTAATGAATGTGACAAGTGTGTCTACATTCGAAATACTGAAAACGGATTTGCCATAGTCTATCTTTATGTAGATGACGTGTTGATAACGGGTAGTAATAATCAAATAATTAAAGCTACTAAGCGATTGCTTACCAGTAAGTTTGACATGAAAGATATAGGTCTAGCAGATGTCATTCTAGGAGTTAAAATCTATAGACCTTCTGATGGGTTAGCTTTATCGCAAACACACTATGTTTCTAAAATTCTTGAGAAATTCAAGAGTTTAAACATAGCTCCTATGTCGACCTCCATAGAAACTAGTCTTCGAATGTTAAAAAATAGGTGAAGCTGTTAAACAAAAGGAATATGCTCAAGTGCTAGGTAATCTTATGTATGTTATGAACTGCACTAGACCTGATATTGCCTATGCAGTAAGCATGTTGAGTTGCTTTACAAGTAATCCAAATGAGTTTCATTGGAAAGCTATGATAAGAGTTTTGGGTTACTTAAAGCAAACTCAAAACTTTGCTTTGCATTATGAGAAATACCCTACAGTACTAGAAGGGTATTGTGATGCAAATTGGATCACCAGCTCTAATGACACAAGATCCACAAGTGGATATGTATTCACCCTTGGTGGGGGAGTTGTGTCTTGGAAGTCATCTAAGCAGACTTGCATTGCAAGATCAACTATGGAAGCAGAATTCATTGTGTTATATAAAGCTGGTGAGGAAGCTGAGTGACTTCGTAATTTTCTTGAAGACATTCCTAGTTGGCCAAAGTCGGTACCAGCAGTGTGTATACACTGTGATAGTCAAGCAGCTATTGATAGAGCCAAGAATGTCATGTACAATGGCAAGTCTAGACATATACGTCATAGACATGATACCGTTAGACAACTACTTTCGAATGGAATCATCTCAATTGATTATGTGAAATCAAAAGAGAATATAGCGGATCCATTGACTAAAGGGATTCCTAGAAAGTTAGTTAGAAAATTGTCCAAAGGAATGGGTTTAAGGTCGATACATTGTTGATTATCGCGGTAACTCTACTTAGTAGAGTGGAGATCCTACGAACTAGGTTCAAAGAGACAACTAAGTCTTAATCGACTGTTAACATTGTGGAGCTTTTAACTCATATTCATTCCTAGACAAGACAGTGCATATATATATATAAGGGTAAGCTCTTAAGCTTTTAATGGTTTATTAATCTGATGTGTTCAGATAATGTATGATGACTTACATCACAAGGAATCACCTATGTGAGTGTGAAGTGCAGGTCGCTTCTATGAGAACTTAAAACAGCCGATTCTCTAGAACACTCACAGAATCAGGCGGTGTCCAGGGCCAAAATGGACACAGCATGGGAACCAACGATGCTAAAGGAGCAACTGTGTAATTCCTATTGTCTTGGTATACACTAAAAGGTCAACAGTTCAAGATAGCGCGTCCACTGATTAACCAGTATATCCGATAGATTTTTTACTAGAGAAGGTTCAAAGGTAACCCCTACCTTTCTCGATGCAGTTGTTTCTCGTAGAGGAACCGCACTTTGCATACATGATCATTTGCATTTGGTCATGATGGACTAACTTCTTATCCATGTGGGGGATTGTTGGAATTTTAGGATAAAATCCCATGGGTTATGAATAAGAAGGAGGATGGAAAAGAAGAGGAAAAAGTAAGAAGGAATGTGTGTGTGAGAGAATAGTCCCACATTGCTTAGTTGGAGAGAACGGGTTGAGGGGAGATATAAGGGTATACCGTGCCACTACCGTCCTCGGTGGTACCACATTTGGCTATATACCCCAATTGGGCCCTTGGGCCAACCCACTTTTGTGGAGGGGTGAGGACTTAGGTGACCCTTGGTCCACCACACACAAGTGCGCGCCGCCGCCTTTCGTCCGGCCGGCTCGGCTTAGTTCGATCGGTCTCGCGCGCCGCCGCCCGGGTCCGTCTAGTCCTGGCGCATGTGAAATAAAAAATTAAATTTTTTTATTAAATTATTTTTTGGATTAAAAAAATAAGTTTTTATTAAATAATTTTTTGAATTTCCAAACGTTTAAATAATTCCGTTGTGCCTCTCCGAGTTTTCCAACCAAGAACTCATTTTGCGATCCGTTTGGATCGTTCGCTTCGTTCGGTGCGTACGTTCGTACGACGCACCAAGTTCGCGCAAAGAGACGCGGTCGCCTGTTCGTTTCGTTCTAGTGCGTCTGTTTGCACAACGCACCAGTTCGCAGCAGCAGACAAGTCCATCTGATCGTGTTTTTTCAGAGTCTATAAATAGGGCGCCCTAGTCATAGAATAGAATCACATTTTTTCTACACACTCTCTCTCTGCATTCTGCATATACATTCTGTGTGTTCTGAAAGCAGACTCGTTGGATTCGCTTGGGCTTCAGACAGACAGAGCCATCTTTCTAGCGACGAATAATCTGCTCTATCTTGGGAGACAATTGCTCAGAAAACCTTCGGCATCCATATTCAGGGAGCAAAATCGTCTTAAGGACACAACGAAAGTTGGACCCGGATTTCTGCATTGTTCATTCGAAATACGGTAGTCTTGTGAGTTCGTTTTATAGTTTTTCCATGTTATACAAACTTGTTGAATGTTCTCTGTATGTTCTATTTTGTTAATACAGATTCTTATTATGCTATTATGTTTATTGTATATTCAATTTCTACCTACTCAATACTTTAGAAACAACAAGGTTCACATGCATATACGCATACAAATATAAAAACATACAGGTATAATGAACAACTTTATCAACATTTTCTTTTACCCTCTTTGGCCGGAAATCTGGAAACTATCAACTATTACATTACTCATGGTTATTCATTTTATATATATATATATATATATATATTTTGCATGCGAGATCAACATACTATTGCCTTCTAATTCAATCATTGGATAAATGAAAATTACCTCCAATGATAAAATAGTGAGAAGAATAAAAATGTTAAATTTTACGCCAGCGTCAATTGATCTGTGTCCTTTTATATATAAAGCCAATCAAGTGAGAGGAGTGGTCTAATTCTAAAGGAGAATGGAAGAAGTAGATAGTTAATCAACCATAAGATCACAAATCCACGGTCAATATTAATGCAAAGGTCATTAATGGAAAAATCAAAAAATGGTTATTACAAATTTGTGAAAATTTTGCATCACTCCTGACCATTTAATTATGATTTTAAGAGTGAATATTTTCTCCTCTAATCTCTCACATAACATCACCTCTGTAGGGTACTGAAAACTATATAATTCCTTGTTAGTATTAAAAAGATCCTAAAAATTAAAATGTATTCTTGGTTTCTTACCATGATAGGAATCTCCTTCTCCAGAGCACATGACTTCAAGTGACGAGATATAGAAGGTTTATATTTTACGATAATAGCTCCCCCAGAAACCCTTCCTTTATCAATGCTCCTGACTAACCTCTAGAGGGTTTTGTATACCTGTCCACCTCCATGCTGGGCAACAAAAGAACAGATTTTTTTTTTTTTTTTTTTTTAATAAAAAAAAATAGGAGTTATTAACTAATATGCAAGTCAGTCATGGATGGACATTACAGCTAACTAACTAGAAGATGGCTATGGTGGCATTTTAAAATGCAACAAAATACAGTGGTGTGCGGATAACAACTTGTAGATTCAAGTTATAAAACTAGCCAACTAGAAGATGTACATGATGTTATTGGTATTGCAATCATTGTTTGTGTATCTCAGCACCTACAGTAATTCAAAAAATTTATTATGATTTCCTAGGTATTACCCACCTAAATTTCAGAAATGAGCCATCCAGAGGTGAGAGGTGGAATGATAGCAGAAAGAAACTGAAATTTAATTTTATGGTTTCATATTGGATTTAACTAGAATCCCTTCTCCATGCAGAGGAGCTGGATATGACATATATAAAAAACGAATAGTCAAATAACAAGATTATTAGAAAAGAATAAAAGAGCTCCTCTGCAAAAAGGAGTACTGTCGAGACGGGCAAGGCAAAAATAGCAGTACTGTCGAGTTAGGGTTCTAACTCCAAGACTATGGATGGGAGAAAAAGACCGTTACCTTGATAATACTCGCCAATTTGGTGCAGAAACTATGCTTGCCATGTAGCATGAACCCTACTCTCTCAAAAATTGGCTTGTGTTTATTATGACGAACTAGCATTCTTGTTATGGTCAACTTTATGTCATTCCGATTTGGAAGAATCATGTATCTAACACAGATAAATTAAAAGCAATTAATTGGAGATTGAGAACATAGATCATTAAGATAGGAGATCCAGATCAAATGTGTCCATAACATGATTGATGATTGTGGAGCTACTAATTTCGAAATAAAATGTTAAGAAAAAGAGACAAAACAATAGTTGATGATTGAAAACAAACCTTTCTCATACAAAGAATAACAGGAAGTTGTAGGCGAGAGAAGGTAGATTTCTCTTTCTCCTCGAAATTGAAGGGGAGGGAATGTCAGAAAGAACCACTCCACCAGAATTACTTATAAGTGCTTCCATGTCTCTTTCCTTCTGACTAGATAATCCAGTGAGCAGGAACTCTGTACCTAGAAATATATGTTTCGTCCTTACCTTTCAGCAATAATTTGTTAGAGAATGTTTCATATGAGGCAAAGAATTTGTCAATGACTTGGAAGCTTTTCTTCTTTTTTCTCTGACAAACGAACCTACATTATTGGAGCGCAAAATCAAGTAATCTCCCACGTAGAACACAGATACATCACACAGTCAATACAAAAAAGAGTTTACTTTTTTTAATTGAAGATTCCAACTTCGAGAGAGTCCTTTTGAGATGAAGAAGCTCCTCTTCCTCTGTAAAACGTACTCGTTTTTTGACTCCGACATGTCCATCATGGAATTCACTGCACTCAGCTTGTAACTTATTAAGGTTGTTCTGTTGATGCTGAGCGAAAGACTTCTTGTTTGGGTGTTTCTCCCCATTGGTATCATTCCCAACAATCTTCGGACCCAGCAAGGAGTGCTGTATCCTATCATTAAGAATTGGAGTTAATTCCCTCTCTTCTAATGATTCCACTGGAACGCTACTCTTATCTGCTTCTTTTAAATCATCAGTTCTCTTCTCATTTCTCATTTCTATATTTGACTTGTGATTAACAAAGTGTTCATGATTTTGCATAATTTTGCTTCCATCTGTGAACTTGTTGGATGCAGAGAGACCCTTCGACCTCTTTTTATCTGAAAGTGCAGCAACATCCATCCACTGATTAGTTCGAAGTAGTGGCTGGTTGCATTTTTGAATAGGGCATTGGTTAGGGATAATCATGCTATAACTCTTAAGAGACCTCAACTGTTTCCGACAAGTCTGAGCAACAATAGTCAACGTCTGAGGCGTTTGTTGAACTATATTTGTGATATTGGCTGGAATATCTTCTCCATCTGATAAAGACATTGTTTGTTTATCTCTATTTTCTGATACAACATTACCAACTCGGGTCCTCTGACAATTGTCAAGTTCAAATTCAGGAATAGCGGGGACGTTTACATCATTATCAATATCCTGACTCTGAGGTTTGGAATTGGTCAGTTCTGAAGGAATGCTTCATGGAACAACTGAACAAAGAGGGTCATCCAGTGATAGATTAGAGCATTGGGCCACATTTTGAGAATGGAATATGTCCTCATCAGCTTTGTGCAAAGTTTCGGAAGGTATGCTTGACTGAGAACCAATTCCAACTTAGAGTCGTGTTTTTGCACACAAGAATTCTCATCCGGAACATCAGCAGATTCTGAAAGAAAGCTTGTCTCTCTAATGAAAAACTAAGAATTACTTTCTGCATTTTTCTGGTCGCATGGGGATGAATCCAATTCCTTCCAAGCAGGAGAAAGACAGGGCAACAGCCATCAAAGAACGATATAAGTATCAAGACGTTAAATCCATAGTAGCGTATGCATATGCTATAGGCACATTTAGAAATTTTAAAACGTTGAAGACCTATCCCACTCTAAAAGCATATATTTCAGTATAAAGTACAGTGATAATGTATATCAAGTTAAAAAAAAACTGAGCAGTGTATCAAAAAAAAAAAAAAACAACCAACTGAGCAGACTGTTAGTGAATGAAGGACAATGGATACAAATTGCCATCCATGACTATTAGAATTTTACCTCTGTCAAGACAAAATATCGAATGAATATAAAAAGCTAGAATTTCCGCAAGGTTTGAGCATCTGATTTGGAAATAGAGGAAGAAGGACTGAGAAATAGGCAAGTGGCATCCATTAAAATTCTAACAAATTTAGCATCCTTACAAAATTATTGAAAAAAACATAGATCCATAGATTATGATTTAAAAAAAAAATAGAATTTTTACCAATACAAAGTTGATTTAGTGATGTAAGGCTTTATTTTTGAGTCTCGAGTTCATCTCTCAAAGGAAACACTTATGTTGAGAGGAGCAACCTCAAACCCCATACTGGACATTTAGATGTAGTATAAACAAAAAAGAATTTTAAAAAAGGATGAGATCAGTAACTTAATAAATTTCGGTCACTTTTGTTCATTTAAAGTGCTTATATTTTAGACAATATACCTCCGGTACTTAATGTAAGGATTAGACAATAGGTCCATTTTGACCATAAACAAGATATCAATTTACTCTGATCTGTCCCACGAATTCATGACTTTCCCATTAAAGTAATACTCCCTCGGTCTTAATTATAAGATAATATTTTTAGGAGTTTGTTTTGATCCTAATTATATGACAACATTCTAATTTTTGTCATTTTTTTTTTCCTAAAATACCCCTATTGATATGAATGAGGAATTATGTGAAATCAATGAGATAGTTGAAGTGCAAAATTTACATAAGGGTATTTTAAGAAAATGAGTAAAAGAAACTAATTTAACATCTATCTTTATCCCTCTAAAATCGGTTAAATATGTCGTATAATTAATTAGGACTGGAGAGAGTATTATTTAATTGCTCATGGGAAGGGAGTTTCCATCTAGAGTAGCCACAATGTACATAATTATTAGATAAGGTATTTTAAGTAAATGAATAAATATTTTTGACAAATAACTAACTTAAATAATTTTTTCAAAATTTGCAAATTAATCACTAAGAAAACTTAATTATTTAGTTCTTCTAGTGTTATCGAGTTTGTAATTCAACCGTTACACTACTAGAAAATTCAATTTTTGCAACGGAATTTGCGAGGGAACTTCTTTTCCGTCGCAAATTTTGGTTAATTTCGAGGAAAAATAGTTCCCTCGCAAAAAGGTCAATTTTTGCGAGGGAAAATTAGTTTCCCTCGCAAAAATTGACTTTTTGCGAGGGCAAAAAACCTTTTGCGAGGGAACTAAATTTTTCCCTCGCAAAATTAAGTCATTTTGCGAGGAAAATACGTTTCCCTCGCAAAAATTAAGTCATTTTGCGAGGGAAACGTATTTTCCCTCGCAAAATGCCATCCTTTTGCGAGGGAATTAGGGTTCCCTCGCAAAAAGGTATTGTTTGCGAGGGAAGGTTCCCTCGCAAAAATGGTAAATATGTATCTTTTTGTTTTGTTTTAATCTCTCTGCCCTAATGTAAGCCAACATAAATAAATAAAAAAAATCCAAGTCTCTCATTTGATTTCCGCCTCTTCTTCTGCGTGCTCACTCGACTCGATAGCCCTAAATCTACTCTCACGATCGCATCTTCGTCTCTTCGATCGGCCTCACCGTCTTCTCAGTCGCATACTCGCCGTCTCAGGCCGTGATTTGTCCTCGCTCCTCATCGTCGTCCGTCGCATACTCGAGAGTCTCGGCCTCACCGTCTTCTCAGTCGCATACTCACACAGTCGCACGTCTCAGGCTGCGATTCGTCCTCACCTCACCGTTGTCCGTCGCATACTCGAGAGTCCCAGAGTCTCAGCCTCTGTCTCTATCTGTTGTTCGCTAAATCGCTGTCCAGGTTATTCTAGGGTTCCTTGCTTAATTCTTTTCAATATTAAGTTAAGCTATTAAGGTAATTTTCGAATCTTTCTCTCCCATCCTGGAAACTCTTCTCCTCTTTTACGTTTTTCCTGTTGGCTTCAATTTTAGTTGGAATATTATTTTTTTTATTTCAGTTTTTAAAGCATTCGTGCTATTATTCTAGTTGTAGCATGACTTGAGTTCTCGCCTTCTTGGTTTGCTGTTAATATGTTACCTTCTTATTTTGTTCTATAAACCGTTGATTCTTTTACGAAGTATTGTTTGCTTTTATGACGATGAGTTATTGCACCATGTATTTAAAACAAGCACTTCTACTTTACGTGGATAATCTTACTGTGGCCACCTCTCATCTCTGACATTTGCACTGTTGTGAAGATCTCATATCTGTTGCTCGTATAATTTAATGTGCAACTTTTGATTAACCTTTTTATGGTGATGAATACTTTCACTATTTTGCATTATAAAGCCATTCCTTCAGTTTTTCTTGGCCTTTCAATTTATTTAGTCTTATTTCTGGTCTTTTATGCACTCCATGTGAAGATGGCGAATGATAATGGTTTAAAGGCATGGGTATCGGACCGGCTAATGTCCTTTCTTTGGGATATTCTCACCAACTATTATACAATACATTATTGGACTATGTAATTCATTCCAAACCACTTTGCATATTGTTAATTTCTTCTATATATTATCTCTAAAACTCATTTTGGAAAATGTATACCTGGGTCTCATTTGAATTATTTTGGAAATATATTATTGTGGTTGCAAACAAAGCAATCTACTTCACCAGCTGATGTAGTGGGCAAACTGGTTGAGTTTGGGTTCTCATCAACGGGTGAGACTCGTGCATTTGCTGAAGAGATTTTTGCAAGAGTTCCTCGCAGAGCGTCTGGTTTAAACTTTGCATCCATCTTAGCTGTTCTCCCATTGGTTAACTAGACCCCTCGCTAAGTGATACTTTGATCCATATGTGGAATAATGCTGGTGAAATTATTATTGTCTTTCATAAATATGAATTATGGAAGCTTGGTCTTGTTGTTTATTCTAGCGAGTCCCTTGTTGAGATTTTGTTTCATCTGAGGAATTTTTTCTAAACTATTAATTTCTAGTTATCTGTCAATATAAATTCCTTGATTGATTTTGTGGAATTCAAGATAGTTTTCTTATTTTTCAAATAGCAATGACTCCTTTGATAAACCATTCTAACATATATGTATACACCCAATGGCAAGGACTAGATCGCATCACTACCCACCCTAATGAAAGGAAATTGAAACAAAATAAAGGAGGATGGGAAGTGAAATAGATAATTAAGCTGCATTTTAGACTTATCTTGAGTATAGTTCTTCAAAAAAAAAAAAATTTATAGATTCTCTCTTTCTTATGAAACACTCTTATTTATGCATTAACTAACCTTTTGATGGATTTTTACAGTTGATGTCTTACTGGCTTATAAATTTTCAAATGGGCAAAATCTGTTGTCTATATTCTTTCTCATACAAGGAATTAATTTTTGATTGCTTATGGAAAGGGCCAAAGTTAAGAAATATTTCATGACACTTCATGTTTGTGCTTTTGGTTCAGAAAGGTTTCAAGGCAAGAATACTTGACGAAAAGGGAGATGAAGAAATTGGATGAACTGAGGTATGATCCTGCTCCATTTGTATTATTTCTTGGTAGTTTTAGATTAGTAGTCTTGACAGTTGAATAATCGATTGTTGGCTTTGCTAATTAATCTGCTTTATATGCTATAATATTGAATTCTTTTTTATGATTGGATACATCTTTACAATATAGCGTTTTATCTCAAAGATGATATAGAAGATGAGCAATATCTATTTGAAGGAGTGAAGCTTACAGAAGTATAATACAACGAGTTCAGGTGACCTATGTCTTCATTTGTCTATTAAAGTTTTCTAGTTCAATTTTTTTTTTTTTTTTTTTTTTTTTTTTGGTTACTTAGAGTTAGAGGGTTTTCCTTTTGAAAGGTATTGTATGAACTCTGGACATCACTCTTTCATCATTTTGATTTTAAATTACATTTAAGTTGTGATTGTTTTCCCCTCATCTTCATTGATGTTCCACCCTTTTTACTTAGAAGAAATACTTCAAATAATATTTGTATAAAAGAAGTGCCTCTCTTTTCTTCCTTTTGCCATTCCAATGTACGAAATTTATACTCTCGCATAAAATTGCTATTTAACTCAAACAGAATTTTTCTTCGAGGATAGAATAAGAAATTACACAGGAGTTTAAAACAGAGGTAATGGTTCCCCTTCATTGGGAGGATGCCTTATTCTACCCTAACATCTTTGACACCTTTTCCTTTAAGTTGTTTACCTTCACCCAAGAATGGGGTCATCTTGATGTCTTGGTGAAGAATACTTTTGAATGGTGTTAACAAACCGACGGATTGAGGGCTTAAGATATTCGAGAAAAAATCGAGATTTAGTTTCTTTACTTCATCGTACAATCAAATCATTGTCTCTGCTTTGTTTTATTCGCAAACAAGTTTAGGCCATGTATCGCATCACCAAGTAACTAGCTCCTTTATGCTCATATGAGGTTGCATGTTCAACTTGTTTGTTTAGGATTTGTACTTGCATTTGTTGTATTCTTCTTGTGCATGTGAAGATTATAGGCCTTCTCTCACAAAGTGGGAGTGCTTGCAAATTTGGCGTTTGATCGTTTGTAATCACCTTTTTTAAAATAGCTCCATTCATCGGGTTTTGTAACATGCTTGTGGTTTTCACCACGATTATATTGTTTTTAAGTGTTTCGAAGAGGGAAAGAAAAGTGCGGTCACCATATCAAGTTTTCGTTCCATGATTGTATTCCATATTTGTTTGGATTCTTGATTATTTCAAATCTACCAAAATTTATTTGAATACTTGTCATTTACGGTGTTTTGTTTATGGAAAAGACAAGATGGAGTCGTAGCCTTCTATAGAAGGGGATTGTTGGATTTAATTCTTCCTTTAAACTTGCTATTGGAATTGTCTCGTGGCTTGGCTTTCGCTGCAGTGTGTTTCTTCATAGCATAAACTACACACTCCTGGCTTTGGCTTGTGTCCACCTTCAAGTTTGTTTACTTCGCTTCTACGCTTTACTTGTATCTCGTGTGCTTTTTTTTATGCGAAAGATTTTAAATTAAATTAAAATTTTAAAAAATTTGTGAATTAGGTCCTTTCTATTTTAGTCATAAAATTGATGATCTTTGAAAGCACTATCCAAGTATGTATGACAGTAAAAAAATATATACCTCAGGTTAAAATTTATATATTGTCTTGTTGCTTCATTTCCCTTCAGGAAGAATTCTTTCTAATTTGTATTTGGTTCCTTTATTCGGGTATCTAGATGGTGTTAGATTGTGTTATGAATGAGTATAGGCCTTCAAACTTCAAAAAAAGATGTCGAGCGGCTCGGATGTTCAGGCTCTACAACATTATAATTTGTAATGTTCAGGCTACTTTGGTGTAATATTAGGTTTTCAAAGAGTGTGTCCTGAATTTTGTAATAATGATGGTTTCCCTTGAGGATTGGGCTTTTTGAGGGAGAGAATACGTTACAATTTATTTTTATTATATACAAGTATTTTTATTTTTTAATTTTTAATATTTTTTATGTAATTATTTTATTTTTCTGATTTTTTATATATTTTTTTTTTTTAAAAAAATTTTCCTCGCAAATATCCGAATTTGTGAGGGAAAATTTTTTCCCTCGCAAAATCATGAAATTTGCGAGGGATTGGCTCCCTCGCAAAATTTTCAAATTTGCGAGGGAAAACTTAATCCCTCGCAAAATGTTGGATTTTGCGAGGGAACAGTTTCCCTTGCAAAATCCAACATTTTGCGAGGATTATGTTTTCCCCTCGCA
Source organism: Acacia acuminata (assembly GCA_019022655.1). Classification (NCBI taxonomy): domain Eukaryota; kingdom Viridiplantae; phylum Streptophyta; class Magnoliopsida; order Fabales; family Fabaceae; genus Acacia; species Acacia acuminata. The sequence continues at coordinate 4,069,280 of JAFJYI010000041.1, forward strand.
AATTTCAATATTTGCGAGGGAAAAGTGTTCCGCCGCTAAATCCAAATTTTGTGACGGAAATATGTATTTTTGCGATGGAAAATGGTTTGCATGGGCGATTTTTGCGACGGATTTTTTTCCGTCGCAAATCAGTTTTTGCGACGGAAATTTGCTCTTTTGCGAGGGAAAAATTCCGCCGCAAAAAACTTTTTTTTTTGTAGTGGTTATAGTTTGACTCGTTTCAACTCAGTTTTAATAGTTTCATCAAGCTTGCAACTCGCTCTTCATTATAGTGCCACATCAAATATGTTATATACTTAGGTTTTTTGAAAAATATGAAAAATAAAAACTTAAAATTAACAATATGTATGTTAATTCTTCAACAACAAAAAAATGCTTCTCATAAATTTTCTTATCTGACCCTAAGCCCACCAACTTTTATTTTGTTCTTTGGAGAGAACATCAGAACATGAGGGATGGGAAAATATGAAAGAAATGAAAAAGACAAGGCAAAAAATTGATTATTTATTTTTAAAAAAATTAAAATAGAAATTAATGTATACCATTAAAAATGAGATTTTAACAATTTAAAACTACAGTTAAAACACACGGAAGAAAAACTGGAATTTAGGACTATTAACTAAACCTAGATCGTCCGCATCAAAATTGGACAGCCTAGATTTAATATAATTGTGTTTGTATATTTTTAATAGGTTGTGATTTTAATAATAATATCTTAATTATTATCCTAACAAAAATGATCTTTTTATTTTAAAATTTTAAATTTGTTTAATTCTTCAATAAAATACTCTAATCATCCTTTTGTTTTGCATTTATTACGTGGACTTCCCTCTTATTTTAAAAACATACACATAGGTCCAAACCGTTAACTCCATTAAGAATTTTTTTTATTAAAATAAATTTTATTTACTGATTTTCCCGTCATCACATCTAATCCTAATTTATTTTTGAATGTTTGAAAACTTCAGGAAAAAAATCAACGGCCAGCGATGAATCATTTATCTAATATCTTGAACTTATATTATTTTCACCACATGATAACAAAAATATGTGTTTGAAACATGTTTCTATCCGTTTAAGAAAACCCTAAATAAACAAGTTTCAAAAAATATGATGAGAAGTTGAAATTATAAAATTCTATGATATAATAAAATGTAATAAATTGTAGTATAACGTATGATAAATTTTTAAAATATATACTCCCTTTTGTCATAAATATAAGATTTAGTAAACTTTTTTGAAGAGATTAATGAAGCTAAATAAATTATTTAATCATAGTAAATTTTTTGTATGAATTAATTATAGTATCATTAGATTATATATTTATTTATAATTCAGGAAAATTAGTTAGAAGTAAAAAATGAGAAAAATAAATACCTAAAGTAATTTATTTAGCTTCTTAGTCTCTTCAAAAATATTAATTAGGTCTTATATTTAGAATTAGAGGTAGTATTATAATTATTTTTTTGTTGTATAATTTTTTGTTTGAAAAATATAAATATTATTATTATTATTATTTTAGATAAGAGTATTTTAGTTTAAAAAAAGTTTGAGATTCAAATTTAATGGTCACCTAATGATTAGATAGACTGAAAATAAATATGAAAAATTAAAAGAAAGTTTGTGTTATTTTGATTTTAAGTTTATATAAGTTTTTAAAATAGATGAGAGGTGATGTAATTAAAATAAAAGTGATGAGAAGATGCTCCTCTTAAATGGTAGAGTAGAAAAAAGGGGTCCCGGAGATGATAGTGAAAGGACTTTCTATCTTGGTATACGGTATGTTTGGTTTGAGCGGAGGGGATGGGAAGGAATGGATCCTTATAGAGGATATTGACCAAATTGTTATTAATAAAAAAATATTTTTTTTGTTGAAAGTGTATTTTTATAATATTGAAAATTTTCATGAGCTTTTAATAAACATGAGAGGAAAAATTCCTCTCTCTTCTCTTCCTCTCACTCCCTCCTCTTAGACCAAACAAACTTTAGGACAAAACATGAATATGTGGTCCCTACAAGCCAAGATATGTTTTATCATTTTGGTAAAAAGATATATACCGGTACGACGTATGTTTTTTCTATCCGCAAGTAAGTTAAGATATGTTTTCATCGTTTGAGTCCTTTTACCTTTTTGTGCTTATATCTCTTCAATGCAATCTTGACCTTTCTATATTAATACTATCTCTAATCCTAATTATAGGAATACTTTTATAGTATAATTTATACTACAAAAGTGTTCTTATAATTAGGATCAGAGAGAGTATCATTTTGCCTTAATTAAAAAAGAAGATATGTTTTCTCTTTCTCACAAGCAAAAGATATGTAACAAATAAATCATACATCACATGATTAATTAAAATGTTTGTGGTTGTGGATGATACAAGTGGGTTTTGATTGATTGGAGGCTCTTGGCAAATATTCATCCAAATGTAGTTAAAATTAAGCAAAAATCTAAGTACAACTCACCTTTAGTTGTGTGTAACTCCTATTCAGAAGTGGGCAATTTATCTTTAATTATGTGTAAAATAAAACACATTTACATATAGCTAATATATATTGTATATGGTTAAAGAAGAGTTACACTCGCCCGAGAACCAATATTATTAGATACTCTCTTTGGTTTTTGTTATAAAGTACCAACTAATAATTCTCACGTACCAAAAAAAACGGTTAAAATTAATTAAGTTGTCTTACAATTTAAGTAATTTTAATATTATCGCAATTAACTACACTAAACTCAAATTTTTATAATAGGAGAGTTTTCAGCAATAATTTTCCCAAAGTTACTGAGGAAATGTCCTAAAGCTTTCACGATCAAACAACTTGATGGGACACATGCCATCCAGCGGGATTTCTGATGGCAAAATTAACGAGGTTTTCTGCAACCCACATGCAGTTGATTTATATTGGACCCCACATTACAAGAAAAAATTAATTGGCATATATGACCCACATAACTCTTCACAATTATTTATCTCTTTCCTCTTGTGGGATATCTCACATGCATAAACTTCGTTGAAAGACCAAAAAAGGAAAGTCTCAGTCAGTAGCACCCTACCCTCTGTAACAAATTAAATTCAGTCAATCTCAAAAGTTTCTTAAACTTCACTTACCTTGTAATAAAAATAAAATTAATTTTTATAGGTGAAAATAATAATGATGCCTTATTTTATTTGTGTAATAAATTTTCTTATTTACATTGTAAATTCTCATATTTATATTGTAAATTTTTATATTTGTCTTGTAAATGGACAAAATATTTTTAATTCCTTATATTCTTTTGAATCCCTTTATTTATATTGTAAATATCTTTATTTGTTTTGTAAATGTCTATATTTGTCATGTAAATTTTAATATTTGTCTTGAAATGACCAAGATACTTTTAACTCCTAGATTCTTTTAAATCCCTTTATTTGTCTTGTAAATGATCAAAATATTTTTAATTCCCTATAATTAATCTCTTTATTTATCTTATAAATACACTTATTTGTTTGGTTAACGCTCTTCTAAAAGAAATAAAAGAAATGCATAATTATTTTTTTACACACAAATTAATTTCATTTTGACCATGAAGTACAATGAAGTTTCAAAAAAAAATTGGGGTGACAGAAATTAATTTATTATAGAGGGGATTGACTGAAATCTTTCCTAAAACACACTCGCACTGTTCTTTCATCAGATGAAGCAAGAAACTAACAGATATCTTTATCCATTAATTAAATTTCATTAGCTCATTATTTGAGATTGACAACGCAAAATATATAAATACGTCGGTTTTGGTTCTAACGCGCGTCATTGTAGGAAGAAGTCTCATCTAAGTCAATATTAGAGATGGCCGCTAGAGCTTTAATGTGTTAATTGACTAGTTTCAATGACATTTAAATGCTTCTATTACATCATTAGTCCTTATTTTGTAATTGTCGTTAAGCCGTCTTTAATGGCCATATCATGTTTTATCCCCAAACTCTCCTCCCCTCTCTTCTCTTTAGTTACTTTGTTATCTTTTTATTGTTTTATCACACCCGGCTTTTTGGAGGAAGGGTTCGTAATCCGAGGAGCGTCGCTTCCTGATGATTTATTGGAGGGTTGCCGAATAAATCATAAAGACAGGATTCTTAGAGATACAACTCGAACAATACATTCTGCTGTGTTTTTGCAAGTTTCACGAACAACACACACATTGATTCCACATATGATTTAACTAACAAATTTTCTGCTAAAAATTAAAGATCACTCTCAATCACAGAAGAAATAAAACTTATTGCTGCATGCAATGAGTTGATATATAAAAGTATGCCTTTATATATCAACTCTAGTGACTAGCTAGTAGCACACTGCATATGCAAATTCAGAATCATGACGAGACTTTAAATGAGAGACCAGACCCAGCAAACTTTTCGTCAATGATTTTGGATAATCTATCCACCATGGAAGGTGACAAGTGATTCACCCAATCTCCAATTTCAGCCTTCCTAAACAGATGCTTATTCTCAAATTTCCTACCAAAAGTTCCAGTTTTGTTCACCTCCAACTCCTTCATCTTCTCAAAGCTGCACAACTTGATGATACTGTCAATCTCACCTCTTTCTTCTTCCTCCAAGCTAAAAGGACAGCCCAAGAACTGTGCAATTCTCTTCAAATGATTAGTTGTATCTTCTTTCAGATCCTCATACTTCAAGAACAAAACTTTATTAGGTCTCTCCTTGCTTTCCTTCCAGTACCTCAACATGTGGTCCCAAGATGGACCAAACCCAATTATCCCTTTACAGTACATATCAAAGGCCTCTTCTAGTGTCAATGAAGGGAGTGATTTTGGCTTGATTTTGTCAACAAAAATCCAGGAAGAGACAAAAGTATCAAAAGGGTTTCTGCAGATTTAGATTATCTTGCAACCCGAGATTTTGATTGAGGCTGGCATTGCGTCGAAAGGTAGGTGAGTGCCAAAGAGCCTTGGATCAGGAGGAGCTTCCTCTTCTTCAAGCTGGTCATGGTGGCTTCCGTACACAGTATACTCAAAGAAAGGAACAAGGTGGTGAGGATTTGAAAGAATCAGAGGGTGGTTCTTCGAAGAAGGCGAAAACTTATTGCGGTTAACGATGGCGAAAGTGAGGCCTTTCAGCCATGTGGTGCCAGATTTAGGGATTGTGGCAACAACAACATCAGAATCTTTGGCTTGGAAGTGATTTTGAAGGAAGGTTATGGCTTGAATCTCAGCAGGCTGGCACCAGAATCCTTGGAAGAGATAGAGATAACGAGTTCTCCAACCTCTCTCTCTGGGAAGAGAGAGAATCAGATCTTTGCATTCCTGGCTAAGCTTTTCTAATTCTACGTCAATAATGGCGGCTTCTTCGTTGTCCTTGTGATCACCATCATTATTACTCGATTTGGGATTTGTGAAGTGGGTAGCATCCATTGGAGCCATTGGAGAGAGGAGAATGAAGATAAAGAAACAAGTAGAAAGAGGAAATGGCTATGCGAATTTTCAGAGAAGAAGAAGCCCTAATAATTTATAGCAGAAATGGTTTATTAGAACCGTGGAGCGCATGCAGAGAAGGACGATGCTATCCTGATCGGTCCCACTCGCCCGGTACGAAGTCACACTTGTCTACTTGCAAATGTTTTTTTATTAAATAAAACATTGCTGAAAAATCAGTAGTTGAAAAATATTGGGAAAATAGGTGCAAAAGTCACACCACCGTTAAATTTGACTTGACGGTGTTAACTTTGGAGGTGGGGCCCACACTTTTTTCATGAAAATACTAAAATGCCCCCTTTTTTTGTAAAAAAAAATGCTCCTAGTTCCATTTGGAGCCAATCCCAATCTGCAAACACCGCCCCCTCCCCCCAGAACCATCTCGATCGTCTGTCTCCCCTCCATCTCAATTTGGACCACCTGTCCCCCCCATCTCAATCCGGGACCGCCCCCCCATCTCGATCGGATCGCCCCCCCCAATCTCGATCCGAAACCGCCCCCATCTCGATCCGGATCGCCCCCAGAAAAAAAAAAATCTTGATCCGAAACCACCTCCCGCTCTCCCTTCCAACTCGCTCCATCGCCGAGGAACCCCTCCATAGTTTCAATCCCTTCAACACCTTGTAGCCAATTACAATACACGACAACCGCGATTCGACGGTGCTCCGATTCGACCGATCTCCTTTCAATCTCTCGCAAATCTCGATCGATCTCTCGCAAATCGCACAAGAATCAAGTCTAGAGGTGTTCTCTACTTTTTTCAACAACAAATTCGATTCGATCTGGTTAATATAGAGCGTTTGATTGAGTTTCTTTTTTTTTTTTTTTTTTTGGAGTTAGGGGTATTTGGCTCCACATTGTTCTATCTTGGTTCGATTGATCTGGTTTAATTTTATAAATATGTTTCACCGCAACTGCAATTTCGTCAGGGTTGAACTTTTGATGTTGAATGTTCATTTTTATGGTGCTGTCTATCTCTCTAGTCTTTATAGTTTCGAGCTCGCATAGGTAATAGAATAGGTGAAGGTTGCCGGCGACGGTGAAGGATTGTTGCTGGCGACCAAGAAAAGATGGTGATGGAACGATGAAGCTTCGGATTGTTCATGGCTCTGTTCTGGATCGAAGAATCAGAGGTTTGGAGGGTGAGGGCATTTTGGTATTTTCCTAAAAATATTGTGGGCCCCACCTCCAAAGTTAACACCGTCAAGTCAGATTTAACGGTGGTGTGACTTTTGCACCTATTTTCTAACCACATGTGTATTTTTGCTCCTAAAAAAATCACGTGGTGTTGGGGGCTCCTCCAAGTAAAACACATGTGTATTTTTGCACCTTTACCCTTTCTTAAATAAAACATTGCTGAAAAATCAGTAGTTGAAAAATATTATGGTCCCACACATCTCACATGGACCATGAAGCGGTGTCGAAGGAGGAGTACCGAATTGAATGCCATCACACACAGGGGCGGATCCAGAAATTTATGGAGGGGGGCACCATCTAGTGGGGGATGCAGGGGTTCAGGGGCAGCGCCCCCGAATTTTTTTTCCAAAAAAAGTAAAGCTTTAAATGCATTAAAAAATAAAAGAATATAAAGGGAAAAGTAAGACTAAGTGTTGTTAGAAATAACAAGGCTGGACACCATATATTTTAATAACAAAAGTACATTACAATAAAAACAATTACAATATCATCCTTCCAAGCTTTATTTTTTGGAATTATATCATAATTGTCTTATTATCAGTCTTATCAAATACATCTTTTTTTAATATAAGACACTAAGCAATCATTCAACCAAATTGAATAGAAGGAAAAAATTGAAGGAGCAAGGAGCAGAACGCGGGCTTGTTGAGGAAGGAATAGAAGGGAAAAAATTTATTATTATTTTGTTATATTTTTTTATTTTTATTTTTTATTTTTTTAAAAAAAGGAAGAAATCAAGGGGGGCACGTGCAAAGACGGAACATAGTTATGACATGGCCCCCAAAAAAAAATTTGTTTAACATTTTTTAATAGAACTTTTTACTTTTTTTATTTTGTTGTGTAATAATACAACTTTGGCTCCCAATGTAGTGAATATAACTTTTTGGCCCCCAACTTTTTTTCTTCTTTTTTTGGCCCCCAAAGTAGTGTAATACTCCCTCCGGTCCTAATTATAGGAACACTTTTGTAGTGTAATTCAATCTTTGTTCCATGTGGGGTCTTATATGATTTATGTTAATCTTATCATTCTTTTCTATATTTCATTCTAATTACCTGAAATTTTTAGCTTATCGGTGAAATTTACTTTTGTGGTGTATCCCTTACTATGTTTTTACCAATTCTACACTACACTTGTAAATGAAGTTAATTGACTTGATGTCATGAATTTTTTTTTTTATTCTTTTCATTTTTAATGCATTTAAAACTTTCCTTAAAAAAAAAAAAATTTCATGGCAGCCCTGAATCCCCCCACCACTATTTGGCCCCCCCCCCCAAAAACTTTTCCTCCAAGTTCCACCCCCCGGGCACGTGTCCCCCTTCTCCCCTACTCCGCATCCGCCTATTATCACACGCATATATACAAGCTTTTTGATTCATCATCAATTTCTTAGGTGCGTCGATCTAAATGAAGATGAGTGAGTGAGTAGGTATGGAAATAGGTGAGATCAGGTTTTGGCTAAAATAAGTTTGAGTTTATAATGGAGGTAAAAGACCTGAGCCTAAATGTCGATTTTTTCTAAGCTTAGGCATAAGTATTTATAAGGCCTAATTGAGTCGAAATTTTTTTAAAGATCTATCAATAATATAGGTCTTTAAAAAGCCTCATATTGCAAGCCTTGAAGATAATAAGTAATGTATTTTAAAATTATAATATAAGAATTTAAAAAATAAATATTGTGATATATATATATAATTACATTTATTTAATGTGTAAACCGCCTTAATCTATTTACACATTTAAACCTTTAAATAGGCCAGACCAGGTCCTAAATAAATTAGACTATAGGCTGCCTGGTAGGGGCTAGCCTATTCTCACCCCTATATGGGAGGGTGCTGCGCTCAAAATAGGCACCGAAGAGGGGCGTCAAAGGGGGAGGCGTTGCCGGAGGATGGAGAAATGTTGAAGGATGAAGAATATTTTGATTGAAGGCATTTGTGTTATTTCTTTTTAATTTGTAAATGGACATATAAGATACTCACTGTTCTTTAGAAATATGAGTATTAGAGCCACCTCTTTATTATTTAGCATTTATAATTGTCTTTACCTGGACTTTTCCTTTTATATATTATAATTAAAAATAAAATTTAAATATAAAATCGCTGCTTGCAGAGAGCTATACATTCAAGACTTAAACAATACTTAAATTTTAGGTTCTTAAGATGATGGGACCGGGATATTAAAACAAACTCGTTATTAACAAGAACGAGTTTCTCACAACTTTAAACTCGCTTTTGGATGGCCTGCACGATTGTAAGTTTAGTATTATGATAAATAATTTTCACCACGTAGATGATTTGGATTTTTATCTTTTTTTACTGTTTGTAGCATATTAGTATAAAAGCAGGTTTTGTTCTTTTGAACTATCCCTCTCGTAAATACATAAATTAATTGAGGAGTTAGTTTTATCATGAAGGTAACATCTCTCTATCTATTTTGTTTTCAAATTTAAATATATATTTTTTCAAATTATTCTTAATAATTGCATATATTAATTAAAAGGGATTATCATCTATAGAGATAATGATTAAAGAGATATTTTAGGGAAGTCATAATATAATAACCAACTTAACAAATTTTCTTAATACTCCCTCTGGTCCTTATATTATAAGACATCAATTAGTAATTGTATTTGATCCTTTTTTATAAGGCACTTGCTTGTTTCCAAAACGTATTGATTATTTTTTTCAAATATATCTATAATTAATAAGGATAGTGGTGAGAGTAATAATTAATATAATATTAGAGTTTAATGCAATTAATAAGGATAATATTGGAAGTTATCTAAATTTTATGAAAAATTTATTATTGTAACTATTTTTAGTAGTGTTTTGCAAATATGGATATCTTTTTTTTATTCCGAAACAACCAATTAACTTTTTTATTATCATATTACCAAGTATTCTATCTAAAAATTAAACTCGATATTAATTGGTTAAGGATTCATGGAAATAGCAAATCCTCATTGTTTGCCAATATGGATATTTTACATCTTACACTAATTTTTTTTTAATATAAAATGAAATATAAATTCACAATGACCACATTCATACTTTTTTTTTTTTTTTTTTTTTTTTTTTTGAGTAATATACAGGCAAGCCATAGCTTGATAGGATGAAAAAGAACTAGAACATAGAAATCTAGTCCTAAATACAATGAGACAAAGGCCAAAACTAAGACCGGCAAACCAACTAGTCCTTCAACACCATATCACAGCACCCCGCAAGAATTGTTGGGATAAGAATCGCATCTATATCGACTGGAGCACCATGTCCTTCGTTGGCTAGATAGTCAAAGCACAAGCAATATATATATAAAATGAAATATAAATTCACGATGACCGTACCATTCATACTAAATTGTATTTATCGGTCTCATCTAATATTCACACCGAAGAGGCTTCGGAAAATTCACATGGAGTTTAGGACCTTTTTTGGGACTTGTCTATTTCCCGTGAATCCTCCGATACTATCATTAACTTTTTACTAATTAATTATTGGGTTAAAGTGAAAAATTATATATTTTATGTATTAGTAAATATATATATTATGTGTTGTCATAAACTTTACTTGAATACAAAAATAAACATATTTTTTTTAAAATGAGAGAAAAATATCATGACCATTAATTTAATTCAACGTCATCATTTACTTTTTCAAATGGAGAATATATATAGTTTGGTTCTCATCTCAAATAGTAACGAATATTAGGTTAAATTAACAATTTTGATATTTTTGTCTCATTTTTTTTAAACATTATTTATATTTTTGCACTGCTACCTGCTTAACCTTTAATTATTATTAATAATAATTGGGTGGGAGCAAGTTAAGAATTAATAGATTTGCTTTTGGCTCAAAAATCTTATATGTTGTCCTTTGCTATTCTCTTTTATAGACACTATAGATTTGTTTTCCAAACCTTGAGATCCTTTGTATATATATTATACTATTTGTTCAATAAGCGTATGGCTCGAATTGCCCACAATGGGCAAGCTATGTATATTATATATAGTACTATATATTTGTGATCTTTGACCAAAAAAATAAAAGATTATATTTGTGACGTTGGCCAAAAGACAAAAAATTCACAGTCAGATCCTATTAAGATAGGTATGACTTGTGAATGTGAGGGAAAAAGGAGGATTTTAAGGGTGTTTTTGGTTTGAGATCCTAGGGAAAATATTGATTAAAGTGTTAGAATATTTCATTTTGTTGAAGTATATTTTTTGAATATTAAAAATTTTTATTATTTAGTATAAACATGAGATTTTCTCTCCCCCTCCCTCAAACCAAACAGGGTTTAATGGAAACATAGGGGTGATTTGTTTCTATTTTCCAAAGCATTTTTTTTTTAAAACAAAAAATAATAAAACCAACGGATTTTTTTTTTTTTTTTTTTTTTGAAATTCTAAGATTTTAAATCAGGTCTTTTCTAAAAAAATGAGTTACAAATTGTTTATCAAATTTTGTCATTTCTTTACCAACTCTTGGTAACAAATATGATTTAGAATTTTACAATTTCAATTTTTTTGTTTTGTTGTCTTTTTCCCTAAAACTTATGTAGAAAACTGCTTTCCATAAGTTTTTAAAAAGAAAATGATAGAAAAATACCATTTAAATTACAAAAACCTTAAAAATTTTGCTAAATTAGTAAAAGAACAAATAGATAATTGGGTAGAAATTTGGGATTTTGAAGTTTCGTATGTCAACAACTTGAATATAAGAATTAACAATTTAGGTATAAAGATTTGTCATTGCCTATATTCAAGTTGTCAATACCCAAACTTTAAAATTTTATATTCCTACCAAATTACCTATTTGTTCTTTTGCTAATTTAGTAGACATTTTGAAGTTTTTGTAATTCAAATAGTATTTTTCTATCATTTCTCTAAAAAAATATAAAATTATTATTTAGAAACAAAAAATTAAAACAGTTTTTTGATTTTTTGGTTTTTTTTATTTCTTATTTTTTGAGGCCATCACATATTTATTATACATTAAACTTCCTGTCATGTCATTTCAAAAACATATATTTTTTAAAACAATTATCCAAACAATTTTTTGTTTACAAAACTTGTTTTTGAAAAAACAAAAAACAAAAACAAACAGATCCATAACATGTCTTTTTTTTTTTTTTTTTTTTTTTTTAGTACATTTATAGGTTTTGATCTTTAAGCTTTATTTAAAACATTGGTCACATAATTTAGTAAATACTTGGATCATTTATCCTTTAACAGTCCAAAACTCTTAGCTTAAAACTTGCAAACCCAAAATTAAAACAATGACAAATTTGAGTGACTAAAGATTATTTTAACCAAAAAAAAAAAAAAAAAAGATAGATGGGGCCCTTGGATGATGTGTCGGTGAACACGGCTGAGTGCAAACACTACACTACCTATAGAGAAAATAACATAATTACATATCCAATAAAAACGTAACTCATTATTTTAAGCTTAGATGTTAGTGACTCATAAAAAGTTCATTTTTTAATTTGTTTTTAAGAAAAATACACATCTTAAGTTGAAAAAAAACTACAATAAAATGGTGAAATCATATTTTTCTTAAAGAAATAAAAGTGATTTTTTTTAGATGAGTCGTCTACCAACTAAGATTAAAATAATTTAAGTTGTTATATTTTTAGTAGATAGAGTTTAAATAACACAGTTCTCATAGTGTACATAAGTATTTGTTTGTTTATAATAGCGATTAGAGCCTTTAAAACAACTTTTTAATCGTGATTTACAATATACAAAATAAGTATACGAGATAATTTTATCTCGATTTTCATAAATAAACACTTTATGGCCCCAAACACAATCTCAAACAACACCCAGGGTGTAGGCGCAACTTGACAGGAAGGAAGTTTTGTCTCTCAACCAGCATGTAATAAAATTTAATAAGTAATATGATTTACTCCATGATATAAGTTATATTTTTTTTATACTTTAACATATACTTAATAAACTATAAAGTATAATATTTTTAGTTTTTATATTTATAAGTTGAGCTGTGTCATTTACCAGTAAAACTTTAAATTTTTTGAGAACTCTATATGGATAGTTTTCCCGATTTGGCTTATAGATTTGGCTTTGGTCCTATAAGCCAATAATTTTCCTACACGGATATTTTTTACTATTCTTTATAATAAAACGTACCATTGATATTTCAAAATATGAGAACAAATAGTTGGTTTGAAAAAGTAAACAAGATGTGCATATTTGATAATAATTTTTATAATTTATAAGATAAGTATGTAAAAATAGTTATCCCGCATTGTGGAGAAAAAGACGATTAAAACAACTGTTTTTTTATTTAATAAACATATTAAAATTTTTTTATTTATTTATATTTAAACAAAATTGAACGAGAACTTAAATTTTATTTTTTTTTTGGATATATTTTTTGAAACAAAATTGAACGAGACACTGCCTTATTTTCTGTCTATTTTTGGTTGCGTGACAAGACAAGGTCCTAATTGAGCAAGTCCTAATTGAGCAAGTGGATTCTTTCCAAATATATCAATGAAAAATGCGGACCACGAGACATAAGATACGTTTGTCTTATTCAAGATCAAGTGATACATTATCCATCGCATCTGAAATGAATTTTTTCCCTTCAAATTTTGGGCATGATATTTTAATGCAACTGATTGATATTGGATGCTTGAAATGGACCCCATGGATATATAATTGTGTGGCCGACAAATACCTTTTGATTTTTGCCAGCATATATGAAATAAAATAATCCATTATCAGACTATCAAATGAATCTTTCTTCTTCGCAACAGTCATCAACAGTATATTGACTCGTGAAAAATAACTAAAATAAAAAAACTGCAACAATAATGAACATTTAATAAGAAGCACCTCTTTAATGTGATATGATATGATCCTCAGGAATTCAGATCTACTTGGACAATATATGATAGATATATTCATGGCTTTTAACTAAGTTTAACCAACTTTTTATCTACATGATTTGGTTATTTATATCTTATAAAAAGCATGGAAAAGAGTAAAATTTTAATATACAATGCTCCTCAAAGAAATTAAACTCAAGCTGAAAAGAAACAATCCCATTTCTCTTCACCAACCGTAGAAAAAGGCTGATGAGAAGGCTACGTTGCAGGATGAACCCATTACTGGATTGAGAATCCATCTGCTATCCATGGACACTTCCAGCTAACTTTTTACTGCAAAAATTATATTAAGAAGTTTATAGTCATCAAATCAAAACATCATAATGTAGTTGGTAGGCCATATTGCCACCAAAAATACTTTGTGCAAACTAAAGGGGTAGATGGAATTGTTACAGATTACCATGCAGGTCCAATTCCATATTTTCGTGCAAGAAATTTTGCGACTTCTTGGTTTGGATTGATGAAACTGCCAGGATTGCTGATGCAGATCCCTTTCGTAGATTAGTCTTGGACCATTGACAAGAACAATACGCGTAAATACTACTGATATGTATAAAAATGTGAAGACAAAGGGTAAAACTTCAGTATGATGAGGCTCCTACTTGGACGCATCTTTTTCCCTCTTCTTGGTGACAGCATCTGGTATTTGGAACTACATTGGATCCCAGCTAATTCACATTTGGGCTAAGTTGGGTGTTTAAGGGTTTTAGCCCTTTCCACTATGATGAACACCTGTTGATGGATACGTCTTTTTGTTATTATCTTGTAATAATCAGTACCAACTAAAGCAACCAATATTTGCTTAAGCAGAAGCTTCAAAGAAGTTTGGGTCAGACTACTATTTTTTAAAAATCCATATTCTCGTTGGTTATATTTTTATTTGAATCGTGAGGTTTGGAGGGGGAGCCATTATAGTGTTCCTTGACAACTATCTTGTTTTATGAAATTGTTATTAAAGACATAAGATGAAGACATGATTGAAGGGTAAATAGGATTTGGCTACTTTCCTGAGTTCACCTGGGTACACCCTATGCTTCATTCCTTAGTTCACCTGGGTTGCTCCGTTTAAAATCAGAAAAATTGACTATGGAGCAATGTGTTCAGAGACGGTTCCAAGACCTAATTGGCACAGTTCTCGCTTCTGAGTAGATAAGAAGCGGTTGGAATTTGGAAGATCAGTGATCAATACAACTATTAAAAATCAAATTATTGATCAAAATTTATTGTTGGCTGATTGGGGTTCGGCTCTCAATATGTCATAGGTTCAAGTTGACCCGGGAGAAGGGAGAAAAATTGCACCTTAACCAACGATTGTAACTTTTGGCTTAGTGGTAAAGCACTTGGTTTTGTATAATGATTACATAGACCCATACATATAGTTAGATTTTCTCTGTATTTAGAAACTTGTTAAGGAGTGAGTTTTGAAGATAAGTTTAATTGCAAGGGTAGGAAGAGAGACGAGATCAACATACCACTTTGAGGTGCACCCAACAACCACCACTAATTTCATATCTGGAAAATCTACCACAATTAAAAAAGAAAAGCAGATATAAAATATAAAGTTTGTATGGACCAAATCATGGTTCAACAGATTCATAATAGAGAAAAAAAGATGTTACCCAGTAAATTGCTGCTGCAGAAACAATATTATATTTCTTCACTCATATCCATAGAATCTGGAACTTCTAGGACATTAGCAATTGGCAATAGAGATGGACGATTTTCTTCTGTGAAAGGAAGTAGCTCCCCTGAATATAAGCTCTTAATGATCCAATTTAAAGGCTGTCAAGGAAATCAAATTAGGTTCACATGCATATATGCATACAAATATAAAAATATACGTGTATAATGAACTTCTTTATCAACGTTTTCTTTTACCCTCTTTGGCTGGAAACTATCAACTATTAGCATACTCATGGTTATTCATTTTTTTAATATACATATATATATATATATATATATATATTTTTTTTTTTTTTTTTTGGCATACGAGATCAACATACTATTGCCTTCTAATTCAATGATTGGATCAATGAAAATTACCTCCAATGATAAAATAGTGAGAAGTATAAAAATGTTAAATTTTACGACAGCGTCAATTGATCTGTGTCCTTTTATATATAAAGCCTACCAAGTGAGAGGAGTGGTCTAATGCAAAAGGAGAATGGAAGAAATAAATAGTTAATCAACCATAAGATCACAAATCCACAGTGAATATTAATGCAAAGACCATTAACGGAAAGATTGAAAATGGTTATTACAAATTTGTGACAATTTTGCATCATTCCTGACCATTTATTTATGATTTTAAGAGTGATTTTTTCCTCCTCTAATCTCTCACATGACATCACTTCTGCAGGGTACTGGAAACTATATAATTCCTTGTTAGTATTAGAAAGATCCTAAAAACTAAAATATATTCTTAGTTTCTTACCATGATAGGAATCTCCTTCTCCAGAGCACATGATTTCAAGTGACGAGATATAGAAGGTTTATCTTTTACGATAATAGCTCCCCCAGAAACCCTTCCTTTATCAATGCTCCTGACTAACCAATGGAGGGTTTTGTATACCTGTCCACCTCCATGCTGGGCAACAAAGGAACAGATTTTTTCTTAAGAGAAAAAAGGAGGTATTAACTAATATGCAAGTCAGTCATGGATGGACATTACAGCTAACTAACTAGAAGATGGATATGGTGGCATTTTAAAATGCAACAAAATACAGTGGTGTTGATAACAACTTGTAGTTTCAAGTTATAAAACTAGCCAACTAGAAGATGTACATGTTGTTATTGGTATTGCAATCATTGTTTGTGTATCTCAGCACCTAGAGTAATTCAAAAAATTTATTATGATTTTCTAGGCATTACCCACCTAAATTTAAGAAATGAGCCATCCAGAGGTGAGAGGCGGAATGATAGCAGAAAGAAACTGAAATTTAATTTTATGGTTTCATATTGGATTTAACTATAATCACTTCTCCATGCAGAGGTGCTGGATATGACATTTTTAAAAACGAATAGTAAAATAACAAGATTACTAGAAAACAATAAAAGAGCATATGGTTGAGTAGATTATAGTTCTACAAAAAGTAAACCAAGACGGCCAAGGCAAAAATAGCAGTGCTGTCGAGTTAGGGTTCTAACTATAAGACTATGAATGGGAGAAAAAGACCATTACCTTGATAATACTCGCCAATTTGGTGCAGAAACTATGCTTGCCATGTAGCATGAACCCCACTCTCTCAAAAATTGGCTTGTGGTTATTATGACGAACTAGCATTCTTGTTATGGTCAACTTCATGTCATTCCGATTTGGAAGAATCATGTATCTGACACAGATAAATTAAAAGCAATTAATTGGATATTGAGAACATAGATCATTAGGATAGGAGATTCGGATCAAATGTGTCCGTTGACTGGGAGAATTTTGTCAACTTGTCAAGCATTGGGGAAAATCCATTGAAATTTACAATCCAAGCTGTTAAAGTTTACAATGTGAGAATGAGATATATATTTTACAAAAATCTTCTGCACCCAGAAATACTAAAGTCGCAAAAATCAAAATCTTAGCTGTCAAAGTTAGGGATGAATATATATTTTACAATGAGATTCAGTAATTCCCCCCCCCCAAAAAAA
This sequence comes from Acacia acuminata, assembly GCA_019022655.1. Lineage (NCBI taxonomy): Eukaryota > Viridiplantae > Streptophyta > Magnoliopsida > Fabales > Fabaceae > Acacia > Acacia acuminata. Next base: position 4,086,505 of record JAFJYI010000041.1, read on the forward strand.
AAAAAAACACAAAACAAAAAAAGTATAAATAAAAAAGAACAGAATAGTTCACAGATCTCAAAAGCAGACTTACTTCTCAGGCTGTACAGTAGTTCCAGCAGCAATACTATCAGTAAGCCAATCAACTTTTAGTATTGCGGCTCCAACAGCACATCCATACAAGAATTTGGCAGTTTGCAGCTGAGACAAATACCAGGGAAAACACTACATAGTAGAGGAGGCAAAAAAAAGCAATAATTATGACACTCTTTATCAGGTTCTTCTAAAATAGTTTCCTGCTCGTTCATATCTGTGATTTCAATCCTTTTCTTGGGTGTGATGCAAGGGAATATTTAACCCCCCCCAAAAAAAAAAAAAAAAAAAAAAAAAAAGAAGCAAGGGAATAGCTGAAAATATTACAAGGTCAAATGACACAAAAACATATCAAAACGGCATAACAAGATCACTACTGAAAACTATAATAGAACGACATAACAGGGTAGCTCAAACATAAGCTGTTGTAAATACAGGAAGTTAAGGAAAGACCAAACTATGAACAATTCTACATTTTCTTGTCATAAATTTATTTTTTATTTTTTGAAATTTCAGAACCAGACACCAAATTATGTCTAACCCCAGAAGAGAATTTGGGAATAATCTTTGGGATTTAGAGGCATAAAATGATTGATGATTGTGGAGCTACTAATTTCGAAATAAAATGTTAAGAAAAAGAGACAACAATAGTTGATGATTGAAAACAAACCTTTCCCATACAAAGAATAACAGGAAGTTGTAGGCGAGAGAAGGTAGAACTTCTCTTTCTCCTCGAAATTGAAGGGGAGGGAATGTCAGAAAGAACCACCCACCAGAATTTCTTATAAGTGCTTCCATGTCTCTTTCCTTCTGACTAGATAATCCAGTGAGCAGGAACTCTGTCCCTAGAAATATATATTTCGTCCTTACCTTTCTGCAATAATTTGTTAGAGAATGTTTCGTATGAGGCAAAGAATTTGTCAATGACTTGGAAGCTTTTCTTCTTTTTTCTCTGACAAACGAACCTACATTATTGGAGCGCAAAATCAAGTAATCTCCCACGTAGAACACAGATACATCACACAGTCAACACAAAAAAGAGTTTACTTTTTTTATTTGAAGATTCCAACTTCGAGAGAGTCCTTTTCAGATGAAGCAGCTCCTCTTCCTCTGTAAAACGTACTCGTTTTTTGACTCCGACATGTCCATCATGGAATTCACTGCACTCAGCTTGTAACTTATTAAGTTTGTTCTGTTGATGCTGAGCGAAAGACTTCGGTGGCACATGCTTGTTCGAGTGTTTCTCCCCATTGGTATCATTCCCAACAATCTTCGGACCCAGCAAGGAGTGCTGTATCCTATCATTAAGAATTGGAGTTAATGCCCTCTCTTCTAATGGTTCCACTGGAATGCTACTCTTATCTGCTTCTTTTAAACCATCAGTTCTCTTCTCATTTCTCATTTCTAGATTTGGCTTGTGATTAACAAAGAGTTCATGATTTTGCATAATTTTGCTTCCATCTGTGAACTTGTTGGATCCAGAGAGACCCTTCGACCTCTTTTTATCTGAAAGTGCAGCAACATCCATCCACTGATTAGTTCGAATTAGTGCCTGGTTGCATTTTTGAATAGGGGGTTGGTTAGGGATAATCATGCTGTAAGTCTTAAGAGACCTCAACTGTTTCCGACAAGCCTGAGCAACAATAGTCAACGTCTGAGGCGTTTGTTGAACCATATTTGTGAAAGTGGCTGGAATATCTTCTCCATCTGATGAAGACATTGTTTGTTTATCTCTATTTTCTGATACAACATTACCAACTTGGGTCCTCTGACAATTGTCAACTTCAAATTCAGGAATAGCGGGGAAATTTACATCATTATCAATATCCTGACTCTGAGGTTTGGAATTGGTCAGTTCTGAAGGAATGCTACATGGAACAACTGAACAAAGAGGATCATCCAGTGATAGATTAGAGCATTGAGCCACATTTTGAGAATGGAATATGTCCTCATCAGCTTTGTGCAAATTTTCGGAAGGTATGCTTAACTGAGAACCAATTCCACACTTAGAGTCATGTTTTTGCACACAAGAATTCTCATCCGGAACATCAGCAGATTCTGAAAGAAAGCTTGTCTCTGTAATGAAAAACTTAGAATTACGTTCTGCATTTTTCTGGTCGCATGGGGATGAATCCAATTCCTTCGAAGCAGGAGAAAGACAAGACAACAGCCATCAAAGAACGATATGAGTATCAAGACGTTAAATCCATAGTAGCGTATGCATATGCGATAGGCACATTTAGAAATTTTAAAACGTTAAGACCTGGCCCACTCTAAAAGCATATATTTCAGTCTAAAGTACAGTGATAATGTATATCAAGTTAAAAACAACCAATTGAGCAGACTGTTAGTGAATGAAGGAAAATGATGACAAAATTGCCATCCATGATTATTATAATTTTACCTCTGTCAAGACAAAATATCGAATGAATATAAAAAGCTAGAACTTCCGCAACGTTTGAATATCTGATTTGGAAATAGAGGAAGAAGGACTGAGAAATAGGAAAGTGGCATCCACTGAAATTCTAACAACTTTAGCATCCTTACAATGTGAGGGTGAATCATGATTCATGACACCCTACAAGTAAAAAAAACAATGTATTTTCCTAGCATTTCTCCAAAAAAGTTGGTTGCGAGTTCCTTGTAGAACAAAGTCCAAGGAGTCACCATTTTTTCCCTAAAATTCAGATCCTTCATGTCAACAATAGAATACAAAACATAACAAATCACCTCTTCCTTCGAAACCAAGTTTCCCTTTTAACTACATGAATTTTTCGTTTAGTCAATACATCCAACATTGCTCCATTGCACGAGCTATTAATAGTAGAAAAATTATAAAGTCCAAGAGGCAATATGAAATTTTAGATCCCATGGCTGGCAACTTATTTATGTCAGGAGGAAGAAGGCTTGGAGAGAAATCAAGGGTGTCAGTCAAAACTCGCCATATCATAAGATGAAAGACCAAATTGGTGCGACTCAGAAAGGAACAATGAATGAAACGGAAGAAACACACACCTCAGTTGTCCAACCACCGAACCAGCGGCTTTTAAATCTGTCTGGAACCAAGTAACCTGCCAAAATATTTTTTGCTGAATAATTTCACAACAGAAAATATATTATCATAAATTCTAGAGAAAGGAAAATTATAGGAAAATGTAAAAAAGTACTTAAAACTTACTGGTATTTCCAACAAGTGGAGAGTTGACCCTGTTTTGGAGTCTGTTTGAAGTTAAATCAGCTGGATCAACATCCTGAACAGTCATAATCAGGGTAGTAGTTACTAAATTAAATTAATGACGATAAAAGTTGATCCTATAATAGTGTTATGATTCTCTGTTTACCATGAACTGAGATAGAGAGATGATACCCACTACAATCAGGAAAGAACAAGTTTTTATTTGTTACCATGCTGACATTTAGCTTCTTTTTTTTTTTTTTTTTTTCAAATTCACTTGTCACTGGTATTGGATAAACAAGATGTGTTATAAGGTTGAACTTTTAAAGACTAAACATCTGAAATTTTTTTACTGGAGTGATGGTCCGTAAAGGCAAAACTAGGATGCCTAATTACCTGGTTTAGGGTAGAAACATTGGAAGTATGCTGCACAAAATGATGATAGATATGATCCAAACCAGGGTCATCAGAATGCTTATCCCTCTCACAACACAGGGACTGTACAGGTGAGTCTTCTTTTTGCTGCAACTCGATCTCTTCATTGACTTCTAATGGTTTCTTTGCTGAATTATCATCTAAATTAACAAACTGAGATATATGCTCTCCGAGTTTATTAACACAACCATGATATTTTCCAGCATCAGAGATAGCCATGGCTGAACTCTGATGTTCATCAGGGAAGATGCCAGAAGGTAACCCCACATCTTCATAAGCATCTTCCATATTAACATCATTCAAATCAGAAAAAGAATCACTCCAATCAGATTCCTCATTTGAAGAAAGGAAGCCATCTTCCAAACCCTCAAGCCTAGCCTCCTTCACACGCAGGGCCACTTCAAGGACAGCTTCAGCAGGATATGTTTCTGAAACTGATTCCATCTTTACTAGTTCATGTATGACCAATGCCTCAGACGCTGCAATGGAAAGTTCAACTGCATTACTGATATCAGCATTTTTGAAGCTTCTGACATTGGACTTTTCTTTCTGTTTTCTAGCAGAATCAATATCATCGGAAGGACATTTTGGACCATCCATTTTCACTGTTTCAGGAATGGTTTCAGGAATGGAACTAGGCAAAACATTCTGTTCAGAAGCACGGTTACCCATCATGGAAGGAAGGTTCTCTCCAAAATCAACAAAATTTTTAGCTGGTTGCATTGACAGAACTTTACTTGATGCCACTAAATTATTAGACGTGACTAAATTTTTGAAGCATCTGACATTGGACTTCTCATTCTGTTTTCTAACAGAATCAATGTTATCGGAAGGACGTTTTGGACCATCCATTTTCACTGTTTCAGGAATGGAACTAGGCAAAACATTCTGTTCAGAAGCATGGTTATCCATCATGGAAGGCGGGTTCTCTCCAAAATCAACAGAATTTTTAACTGGTCGCATTGACAGAACGTTACTTGATGCAACTAAATTATTAGATGCATTCAAACCCTGGGTTGGAGAAAACAGTGAATCGACATCTGAAAGGCGCAGACTAAAGTGTAATACCTGTTCCTGCGAAATATTTATATACGAAACAAACCTTAGTGTTGAATTTTAACTTTAACACATAACACAACGACCAATTTTCCAGTTACTGGAAATAAGATGTATTAACATTTCATATGCAAAAAATTTTCTAATAAGTTTTTTTAGTTGCGGAGCACAGAAGCATCTACTGGGAGATGATAAGTCGATTTAAAAGAACAGGATAATCTTCCTAATGTAGGTGAGATTAGATTCAGTGGTAATATTAATTTCAGACACAGACTGCATTTAGAATCCCTGTAATTTCTTTCTTCCAATCGTTTAAAGTCTTCGATAGTTCCAGCAAAATGAGGCAAGTTGCAAATGCATGTAATATATACTATTATATCAGTTAATACTTTAAATACAATTAACAAGGATGTGCTAACATAAGATCCGTAGCTTTACCACACAGGCCCAAGAAAACATAAAAAACAAAGAACAAGAGAACTAAACAAACTTACATTTCCTGGAGATGAAGCAAGACTAGTGGGAGAATTATCTTCTCCAGATAAGAACAAATGACAGCTTTTGTACCCACATTCTTCCCTTGAATGTGCATTACTGTCTTTACCCTCCCCAAGATTTTCTTGGGGAACCGCCAGATCCTAGGTTATTTTCAGACAAAAAAGTCACCAAAACAGAAATCAAAAGATCCATTTAAATCAACCGGAAAAAAAAAAAAAAAAAAAAAAAAAAAAAAAAAAAAAAAAAAAAAAAAAAAAAAAAAAAAATCAAAGAGGGGACAGAACAGGAGAATAAATTTCAACCTTCAAATTTTCATTGAGATGAATTTCAGACTCTTTTACATATTCATAAGATCCATCTGTTCTAAGATTCTGAAACCAAGCAGGAACCCAAGCTACATCCTGTAACATATGCATCCGTTAAACAGCCTTCAAATTGACCATTATATTAACGACATTATAAAAGAAATGGGGCCAGTATGGGTACATCGAAAAGAAATAGCATTATGATATATTTGAATTTCTCTGTAAATCATAAACAAAGAAGTAAATTGGTGATAGAGAGGAAATACGTTGATAATTATTTTGTCTTGTTACTCATGCATCTCAAAAAGTTAACACCTTCAACATTTATATACCATATGCCACTTACAAACAACCCCCCCCCCCCCCCGGGGGGGGATTTTAGATTCTTTATCATTGTATCAACTTAAGATTTTAGATTCGGAGCTCGAACAAGAAATGCGCTCCCAAAAGGAATTAACTTAAAGGTTCGGGTCCCACGGATATAAATATCGGGGATCATCAACAATCCATCACATGTAAAGATTGAGAAACAAGAGAACAATTATACCATAATCCATGATCACACTTCGCACGAAGAACAAAGAGGGAAAGAAAAATCAGCTGTCTATTGATTAAAGACCAACGCGGGCAAGATTATCGAAAAACAAGAATCAACCATCACAAGTGTTCTAACCTCGGAGAACTGGGGAGGACGAAGCCCTAAGCTTGCCATCTGAGAAGCGGCAGTGAGGGGAGAGCTCAACGCCATTGAAGAGAGCCAGAGGAAGAGGCAGCACCCGGAAGAAAAATTTGGCGCGAAATGGAGCCACGCTTCGGGGGAGTATGCGCCAAAACTGAATGATTTATCTACTGAAATTTTTTTAAATGGGAGTATAATTTATAATAGTACCAAATTACTAATCTGGCCATGTTAAAATGCCCGTAGGGCCGGGAGAAATATTTTATATGTTCACCCAAAAAGAAGAAGAAATACTTTATAAATAGGAGAAAGACAGAAAAACATTATTAAAATTGGTAAAAAATAAATAAGTACGTTGAATTTCAATAATTCTAAAGGGATTATTTTGAAATTTTGCAAATTTTGAAAAATTACCTAACTACCTAGAGTATTTTTTTAAATAAAAAACCCTCAATGTCGGAGCTTTGGCAGTTTATATTTTTTAAATTTCTCAAGTAAAAGTTGTCAATATGGATCCTTAAGTTGTAAATAATAATAGTTTGAAGTTGTAAACAATGGCCAAATATATATTTTTAATTTCTCAAACAAAAGTCATCAATATTGATTATTGAGTTATTAATAACAATACTAAAGTTGTAAACAAGATATTTGTTGAATATTTCATACTAACTTTCACGAAGCTCTAACAGCTAATATTTTTTTTTTTTTTTTTTTTTAATCTTAAGCTAAAGTTGTTGATAGCAATACTAAAGTTGTAAAAAGAGCATTTGTTGAATTTCTAAGGCTAAAGTTGTTTATCTTTTTTAACAATTCAAATATCCATATTGACAATTTTTCCCTAAGAAGTTCAAAAAAAAAAAAAATATTAACCCGTCATTTACAAATTTAGTATCACGATTAACAACTCAAATATCCATATTAACATTTTTTTGCCAACAAAAAAAAAAAAAAATTGTGCCACCGTTTACAACTTTAGTATCGCTATTAACAACTCAAATATTTATATTGATAACTTTTGCTTGAAAAATTTTAAAAATATATATTAAGCCGTTGGATCTCCAATTATTGATCGCTGTTGTCAGAGCTCCGTGAAGGCCGCCACCGGGCACCAGATAGGAATAAATTCACTGAGATGAAAGAAGCAAGAAAACAAGAAACATCCTTGAAAAAAATATTTGACGATGGCTTCAAGGATTTTTGCTGCAAAAAGTGAGATTAGTGAGATTTGTTGGACCTGTTACGTACACGGGTAGAAAGAACAGTGTAAAAGATCTTTCTAACGGTAAAAAAATGTCATTTTACACTTAGTTGTATTAAGAAGAAAGGTTGTGAAGGCGATAACTCCAAGGTAATGGGTCCACTTAATATTATCTGATCTCAAATAACATGTAGTAACATTCTCTATCCCATTGATGTTTTGCTGCCGCCCATGGCCATGGATGATGAAGTAGAAAGTGAGGCTTATTAAATTCTGTGTTTTCCACTACACGAAAGGCCATTTATTATTCCTATGGAATGTTCCTCTTGAGTTTTGTAATGATCTCAAGGGTCATTCCTCACACTGACCACTGACCAGTTTAAGGAGATGTACTATCCATTTTTGCATATGTTCATTTCTTGAATATATACATACCCATCAACACTATTAGTGCATCAAAGATGAGTACTTATCTCTCAAATATATTCTTTAAAAAATCATTATCAAATGATTCATCATCGATAATACAAATAGTATTAAACTTGAACCCCTATCAACATCTAGCCCCTTGGTGATAATATTACAAGAAAAACAAAACTAGGAAGAAGTAGCCGGCCTCACAAAGCTCCAAATGGCACTTGTTCTTCCTTTCCTTTGACCCCCACCATCAATGGATTCCCATATTTATATCTCAAGAACTCTGCTTCATAACAAAAAACCTGCAACATAGGAGGAGGAGGAGGAGGAATCATTCACAATGGCTAAGATGATGCCCTTTCATAGGAGGAAGGAGAAGGACGACGATCTCATCCTTTTCAAAGATTTGCAGAAGCAGAAGCATCAGGATGACAGAAACTTGAGCCTCCTTCGTCCTGTGTCCTCAGACGACTACGAATATGACTTAAACGGTGACTGTCTGCAACTACGGTTTCTTTCCTTGCTTCATTTCATCTTAATCAATGGAACACATATCTCCTCCTTTTATGACTCGGAACATTGCACAACACCCATTTCATTAACAATCAAGTCAATAATAAGCTTATGAGAAAGTAGAAAGTGCAGAGATTTTCAGAGTAAGAAAATGTCGCAGGATCTAATAATGTGAGACTGTAGTTATGGAGAGATAGGTTGACAAGCTCTTGAAGATATTTGAGTGATCTTTTAAGACGATTATAGGATCCTGCAAGTGGAACAATCCAGTTAGAAAGCATATGAGAGCATGAAGTATATAGATTTTGAGTAGGAAGATGTTGGTGTTCATGATTATAGAGATGGGTTGATTAGCTCTTGAAGATTTTTTCTTTTTTTTTCCTTTTTTTTTTTTTTTCATTGCACTCTGCACTGATCCATTCTTTGCTTTCCACCTTCAATATATGCTTGAATATAGTGTTTGATATATAGGAAGTAAAAACAAGTAAATATTTTGCAGGAAGGAATTCACTTTACAGAATTCCTTCAGGGAAGAAGGAATCTAGTTACGAGTTCCTCACAGAAAACCACAAAAACGATTATGATTGGTAAGTATAATATCTCAATTGTTTACACACACATTATACGTACGAATGTGCATTTAAATGTATGTATACGATAAAATCATTGTTCCTTTTTTACATGCATTTGACAAATGAATGATACTGGACAGATTCTTACGGAATCAAATTCTTCTACCCTATGCTGGGAATCATCAATAACTTCTATATATACCTCTTAGAAGCAATAAGTTAACCCATTGCTTTATTTCTATTCTAGTTAATCTTGATTCTAACATTACAAATATTTTGACATCTTCTCAAGAACTAAATAGCTTTATATGTATATACTGCACATTTCCTCCATCTATTTTCTTCCCCATGGGTTCCAATCCAAAAAAGAATGCTAATTTTACATGTTCAGCGTATTATGACAGAAAAGTGCCTCATATATATGTGTGGTCATCATTGACTTAATTTACCCAACATAAATAAAATTAATCTACTTTGGACTTTCCCAGTACTGTAGTGTAAATTTGACTTCATGCATCAGTTTCATTTTCAAATCAAGGAAAATAATTTTCCCAATAACATGTGAAACACTAGGTTAAAAACACCACCAGCAACTCCTCTATTTCCATCTCTGGAAATGGAACCAGGTGCTCCTCCTGCTCCTCAACTTCTTGTTCAAAAGGAGTTACCAATCATGCAGCCTCTTTCAAGGGTATGTCACTTATCTCTTTCTTCATATCTCTCGACCTTTTGTCTAAATCATGAAACTTAAATGCATATAAAGAAAGAACAAGAGCTCACAATTTTCCACCCTACATAAAAATTCATCAATTCTTTGCTACCTATCATCAAACAAGTAAAGTTTGAGCAAAATAGAGGAATTTGAATATTAGCTTTGGATTTCATGATTAGAGCATAAAAAAGGAAAGACCTGTTCCACCCTGTATTTATTTTTTATTTTCTATGATTTGACGGGTAGCTATAGAGAGCTCTAGCTCCCTAGAGGCTGAACATGTTAATATTTGATGTGTTTTGAGATCTTTCATTTTATTAAGTAAATAATCAAAGTGAGAATCTCAAAAGTGCACCTAATGGTGAAAAAGCTCAAACCCTCAATATAATTCCCCTTAGAATTATCCCTTTTGATCACATGCATAAAGACAACGTACGCCACAGTTTTACTTGTATTCTGAGCTAAAAATGGCTGACTCATAAACAGTTTGTAACAGGTTTTGACATCTGAGAATCTATTTGCCAGCATACTTACTTAATAGTTTTAATTACTAGATAGAATTATTAAAAAGAATATTTGTCAACTAAGCAACACTCCTTTGTATTCCATAAATGATTGTCATATTAATCAAGTTCATGACATGAAAGAGGTTTTGAAACTCAGTTTGCAGGGAGTGATTTGGAGGCCTCAAAGCCAAAGACAAGTGAAGGTAGAGCAAATCATACGAATTCATCAAAACCAAAACTTCCTACGAGATCAATAACCCCCAGTCATAATAGACAGAGACCCAGCATTATTAAGAACAAGACAAATGAGCAAGAATCAAGCATTCTCTCCACCAAAAACAGCAGTAATAGTAAATTCCATGTGGCTGCTTCTGCTTCCAATGTTAAAACTACCATCCAAAAGCAAAACAGTGATGCTGATACCCTAGCTTTGAACCTTAAAAAAAGCCAGGAAGTGAATGACTCAAAAAGGATGCTCAAAAGTAGGGGTATTTCACCTTTCGTGAGGTCAAGTGTTGCAGCTCATATTACAGAAGAATTCCCAGACAAGGCACCACCAAATCTACGGACAGATCATCGGTCAACATCCGCTACTCGAGGAAGAATCAATAATCCAACATCTGCAGTAGTAGGGTTTCGGAACCGTGATACCACTCCTACATCAAGTAGACAGTCATGTTCGCCTACCCGTAGTGTGTCCCGTGGTAGGAAACAATCACAGGGAATCCAAAAAGAGTCAAGAAGCCAGAAAGAAAGATCAGTATCAGGCACTGGAGAAAGTAGAACATATTTCATGGGAAGTAAGATGGTTGAAAAAGTGGTAAATGCTAGAAAATCTGCCACCAATCAAGCTGAGAGAGAAACAAAACCCAAGCCTCTCAAATATAGAGCATAATTCATCCTCTCCTTGCACTTTGCTAAGTTAGTAGGAAATAGGAACTACTACTATGTCAGTTTCAGTTTAAATGTTCAGAAGAGATATGAAGACAACGATGCTCCAGAAGGAAGTAATTTTTTTATGCTTCGAATGGCTTGAAACTATATAGAAGCAAGTTAAGAAAAGCTGCTAGACAGAGATCTCTGAAAACTTTGATTTGATTTTGAGAAACCTGGATCATGTTGAACTTTCTATATGCTTTTTTAACATGCAGGTCTTGAATGGCATGTGATCTCAATCAATTAACATCAGGTAGCTCATATAATCAACAGAATTTGAAATTAGATTCCATAATGTATATAGGAGGTAAAACTAGTCTACCATTCTCTGCCAAAATGAATACTCTATTTTAGCCTTCTATGTGAGTTTTTCACTACAGAATAAGTCTAACAGGCCAGCATTATAATCACCCTTTGAGTTTATCGAAGCTGACTGGGTTGAATTACATAGCTAGATACCCTTTAAAACATTGAAATAGGAAAGCAACTACTAAAGAACATAAACCATTACTAAGTTTAAGTTATTCAATGCATTACAGAGATGAATGGACATTAAGACCTTTTCTTTTCCACATTTCAAAATTCCACAGGGGCATTTTTGCCAGCCAACAGTTCAGGGCAATAACCTCTCAAAGTCAAAATTAAACTGTATATTTTTCACCATTGTTGACAAACTAGCCTAGGGGTGTGTTGGGATTAGCTTTTGGAGAATGACTTCTGAAAAAAAGTGATTTTAGAGAATAGATTTTGGAGAATAGCTTCTGAAAAGGTAGAAAAAAAATAGCTTCTAGGAAAATCATGGTTTTCAACTCCAAACCATGGTTTTCTTGCCAAAAATAGAGTCTGGAGAAAACTAGAGTGTCTGGCTATCTTATAACAAAACCATGGTTATAGGAGAAACATTGATTATGAGAGAGATGGGAGTGTTTTGGTTGCTTTTTTTGGAAACCATGGTTTTAGAAACAACCATGGTTTTGTGAATTACCCAAAACACACATATTAGATTTCCAATTTCTTCTGCATTAACTTCAAAACTTACAAAGCAGAACTAAACATTATTTAACAAAAAAATGTGAATAATTTAAGTTATGATACAAATTGGCCACATAACTTTTATTGAACAAGGAACAATTTGTGGAAGGATTTTTTTTTTTTTTTTTTTTTTTTTTTTTTTTTTTTTTTTTTTTTTTTTTTTGAAAAAAAAAAAAAAAAAAAAAAACAATTCTGAAGAATATTAAATGACATTCCATTTTCAGATTTTCTGATTACATTTGAATATCAAATGATTTACTCAATGAATAAACAACTATGTCAGAGTCAGACACAATTTTTGCACCTACAACTCTGATTGAAGGAGAGGGTGAGCCTTGGCGCAATAGTAAAGTTGTTGCCATGTGACCTGGAGGTCATAGGTTCAAATCTTGGAAACAGCCTCTCCAATTGAGGGGGTAAGGCTACTTACATCTATCCCTCCCCAAACCTCACCTAATGGGACCCTTGTGCACCGGGCAACTCTAATTGAAGCTTCTAAGCATTATGATTTAATACTTCAAGAGCTAAAAGGGGAAAAAACAGAGACATGTTTATGGAAGCCACACTCAAACGAAATATTGAATATACTTTTTTATGAGTACTTATATTTTGGATTAAAAGAAAGTATTTTTACCATCCCTATTTGGGTGTTGTACTAAATAGTATGATTTCAAGAGATATCACATGAAGCATAAGCTATTTTGCATTACGATACTATGATCAGAAAGTACATTAATTCATTTTGCTACAAAATTTTACAAGATGTTTTAGTATGATTATACTAAGATATTCAAATATAAAAATAACTGAAAATATTAACATAAATAATTTTAATGCATCTAAAGCCAACTAGATTAAGACATACATGATATGCATAAGAATTGATAGTTCTAAATATGTCTTAACATCTCATACTGCAAAACATGCCCTGATGTGTAGCTATCAACCATCATATTATAAGAAAACAAATCTTCTAAGCCTATCCAAGCAGGCCCTAAATCTAGAAACGAAATTTATGATGACAACAAAAATTCCATAAACTGTTGCCCAAAATGCAAGACAATTTTCTAGAATTTCAATCCTAGATTTATATAATCTTTAAATAACTATTAGAAAAAGATCCATGAAAGTAAAAATTATCATAAGTAGAGGGTCGAGAATCACCTTTGGATATTATTTATTAAAAAAAAAAAAGAATCAGCTAGTAAGTTGGGATTTACGGGTTGCACCTCATTTGCAAGAGAACCTTTCATATATTCAACAAAATGAAGCAATGTATGACCATAATCCAAATAACTTTATAAGGAGTCTCCTATAATAGATAGCGCTTACTTCCATGAACCAAAATCAATGGACTGAAGAGATATGTGACCTAGGTACAAATCTTGCAAATGTTGCTTACACAACCCAATTCGTCGTTTATTTAGGCTTGGATGGATGCAAGTTGAAAATCCCGTCTTCCAGCTAGGAAACTTCTGCCTTTCCATAACGTGAAGAGTATAGACACTTGGTGCTGCAGATGAGCACCCAATAACAAAACAATTACAAGGTCTTGAATGTGTCACTAATCTGGCCAGAGACAATAAACACAAACCACTGTGGGAAATTCCATACATTAATGACTCGTCATTTTCAAAAGCTTCAACATTCAAAGCTTCGTTTGTCACCTTATTCTCTATCTCCTCAGTTAATGGAAGCCTGCTGAGTTCTTGGTCAAACCGCTTCTCTATCTCAGTTTCATGTATCCGATACTTTGCTGCTAAAGTACGGATACATGATTTCCTAACTTCCTCAGAAATCAGGAGCTTTACCTCATTAAAGTTAACACAATTCTGATACCATCTTAGCCAGCGCCGAACAATCCCTGAAAACCAGTCAATAATTTCAGCAGTGTCTAGCAAGATAAGTACAGTAGCAGGGCGAGGGCATCCGCTTGATGTTACCAACCCATATCTCTGGAGACGTTTTTTAATAGCACATATAGGAGCAATAATCTCAGTTTTTTTAATTTCAGGTTGTTTTGAGATGTCATAATTTGACAAAAGATGAATTGTAGAAGCAGTCTCAGAAGATATATACTTATCCACCTGTGTTAGAAACTCGTAATAGGAGTCTTTAAGCTCTTGAGGTAAAGATGGTTCTGCAACACACTTAGGTAGGATGATTTCTTCACTCGCAGCATTTTTAGCTTGCACGACTTCCATCCATATTTTCATTAAGTATTTATACCAATGGTCAGTTTCCATTCCAGACTTGCGGAAGCAGGAAATACTGTTTAGCAAAGAGTTATTATTAGCTAGATGTTTGATTTCTGATTCCTTAACCTTCTTTAAACCATGGCCCAACCATTTCTTCCCAATTCTAGTAGTCCCATAATTCCAGGCTTCTTGCCTTTGTAAAGCAAATAACTCCACTTTTTTCTTTAACTTGTGAACAGCTTTAACCGCAGGACTATCTCTAACATTTCTTCTAAGTGAAATTCCCAGAAAGCGAATAGTTTCAGGTCCATCACAAGATAGTATTTCTGTTTGATCATCCACATCCAGAAGCAAAGAGTCCTTCAAATAACTTTGGATCTCAGTCTTCAAATTAATAGCAGATTCTCTAGAACCAGAAACTGCAAAAAACATCTCATCCATAACACGGCAAGAGTATACTTTGAGATCAGGACTCCCTTCAACCATGCACTTAGGATCATGACCTTTCAACTGTCTCCTGAACCAACTGCGCAATTTGGAGCATGATTTATCTTGATCATCACAACTTCCACCACTAATAGCTTCATATTTCATTGACAACCTGTAAAATTCCCGATCAAAGAAATCAAAATATATATTCATTAGAATAGAGGATAAAACCCCTTCTTGAGGTAGACCATGGCCCTTTGGGAAACCTCCAAACTCAAGATTTAGTACCTGAGCATCAAACATGCTCCAAATCGTAGCAAATAATTTAGGGTCTTCTATCTTGTCCCCCATTTCTGAGATGAGCTTGGTTAAGACAGCAGCATCTAACTTTTTGGTTACTTGCAATGTGAACCACCAGTCGGGATTTGACATCCCTTTGCAGATGTATTTTAAAGCCGTGGAGTGTCCCCTGCCACTTCGACAACCATGTGAAATTTTGGAAAAGTGTGGCCTGTAAACAACTTCCAAAGTAATCCTGATAGCTTCCTGGAGAACCTTCAACTTAAAATTAGGGAGGACAAGAACTTCTTTCTTCACACCTCTTGTTGAAATAGTGAAGGTATTGGCAGTGACATCAAAACTCTCATGGGATAGCCCTTCTGCCAAGGTATTGAAAGTGCTGTCATAGTTCAAATCCACATCAACATTAGAGTTAAGCCTAAGACAGTTGTAAGCATCTTGAAGAGTTTCTGGATTGGAAATCACTTTTTCCATTAAATTCTGAAATTTTCCATTCACATATTGCTCCTTGACTCTCTTTTTTATCCTGTATTCAAGCAATCTCTTGAGCTGCATTCGACTCTTTGTTTTTTTCTCAGCAACTTCAGAAGATTCCTCAACAAGACTGGCCAGGTCTTTTGCCAATGTAAATTTCCCGGATTCCTTATCCATGTTATCATCAACAATTGGCATCATTGAATAGGCACCTTCTCGTATTCTATCAAGAGGTTTACCTGATACAATGAATACTGATTTTCTTATATACACAAGAAACTACCACTTAAAGACTTATTTAGTCATTTAAATTTTAGAGAATCTTAGAAATAAGTTAGCCAATGGCTAAATTTTTTTGTCCATATAAAAACAAACATGCCCAATTGCCCATGCCATAATCAGAGTTAGAAACAGTGACCCAACTGCCAAAGTTTCAGTGCACTAGCAGTGCAGTAGTAACGTTCAGCTTCTTGGCTGTGGAAAGGAAACTTTGAATGAAATGGCTTACCCATATCAATCAAAAGAGAAGAACCGACTCTAAGAAAGTTCAGACTCTGCAGGACGCTACATTTCAGAAGCTTTGGTCTGCAAAGCATGATTTCAGAGACAGCACCAAAGTTCCATTCAATGGTCTAGAATCCTGTAGAACAAGAAAAATGCATGAGGAAGAATAAGAGGTTACAGAAAAAAGACCCCTATAATTTACCAAATTTTGCTTAACCTCAGGATAGTTCACATTCGCAAGAAGGTGAAATTTGGAAGCTTAAAAATTTCAGTGAAATCTTGGTACGGCAGTCTAAAGCAACAGCTAAAAACTAAAACGAAGATGCAAAAGTGGCGATGGAACCAAAAAAAAAAAAAAAAAAAACTATGAACTCAGTGTGAATCAATATGTTGACCAAGAAATTCCTCAGACGTTCAAAGATAAAAACGATGCTGATATTTTGATTTCCAAGTAAACAATCGGAAACAAAAACAAAAATCAAACTGGGTGCATATTTTATAGAAGCCAACCAAAGAAAATCTGCGAAATTCTGGGCTGCGGGCTTCGTGGAAATTCTTCCTGGTCCACTGCGTTCCCTTTTCATACATCTGGCAAATTACAAAAGTATCCTTCCCCTTACTTTATTATTTTTGAATGGAAATGGAGAATTCATTCATTCATTTAAAAAAAGTACAAATAGAACAACAAATGCCAGATTACTAACGTAAACGTCAATATCTTCTGAACAATTATGGCCGAAATCACAGGTACTAACGTCAGTCATAAGAAACAATGAACTCGTTGAGCGCCAAGCCACTTCAAATTAGATCCCGGCATTTGTTGGTTTCGTTCCCATTGATTTCCTCGCTTGCCTTGTAAGCAGAACTACAGAAGGGGCAGAAAATGCTCCATATGGAAGAACAGTGGAAGCAATCTGGCTTTTGATTCTCAAGGAAGACCCTTCTCCTTCCTTCGATATGCTAATCTTTTTCCTCTTTTATACAATTTAAATAAAACCATGCTCAAGTCTGCGTTGCCACTAGAGCAACTTGACATAGTCCGCCATCTTAATATATATACTGTACACACATACACGGGTGTGTGTCTGTGAGTGCCGGGGAAGGATAGTGTGTGAAAGAAGGCAAGAAGAAAAATCACCCCTAAAAAAACCTGTTTCTCGCTTTATAGAGCAAATATGTGGGCATAAATGCATAATAGATTATGAAGATTAGCAATACACTACAAATAACCTGGAAGGCAGCAAGTAACGCATCACTGCATCAGTGAGTAGCGACGAAGACAATGCTGCAGGCAGAGTCGAATCACGAGCATATGATAGAGTTTCAGACAAGAGGCAAGTCGGAGCTCCAGCGACTACCACCAGCAACGCAACAAGTAAAAACAAGCGAGCAAGTTTGGGGCAGGCGCACGCTTATTCGGTGTTCATTTTGTAAGTGTGAAATATCCTGAGCTTTCTTATGTGTTGTCTTAATTATACATGTATCTTCTCTATTTTAAAAATATATGTCACATTATTTTTATATTAAAATATATTTTATTTACTAATTTACCTTTCCTAATTACTAATTCCATAATTTTTGCAACAACTTTTTAAATAATTTAAGATTTTTTTCTTTTTCTTAATTTATTTTTTACTTTTACAAATAATTATCTATTAAATTTTCTTTCATATTGAGGTAAAGACTTAATTAATTTAATTAATGCAGACAGAGGAAAATTAATTAAAAATATGGTTAATTTTTTAATAGATACATACTTAAATAAATGCGTTTATAAATGTTTATGCAAAATTGCATTTAAGAAATTAGAATTTAAAATTAATCTAATTTATATAATATCTCAAATTTAAATTATTAATAACATATGGTGAATAAAAATACATCTTTCAAATATGTCTTTTCACTTGAGAATGAGAGAGGTCTGACCAACAGAAATGACTTGTGAATTCACCACAACCTTGATAAGCAAAGATGAATAATATTTTTTAAAAAAATTAATTAATTAAAATAATGAGCATAAATTACATGTTTAAAAAATGGAATATACTTTTTTTGGTACAGAAATTTCGTCATGGCAGAGATCTCAAACTTACAAAAAATAAAGGAAAGAGAAAAATTGCATAATGAAATGGGCTGCACAAAATGTTGTTCTAGTTTCTGGGCTTAAAAAGGCCCAAACTCAATAATTTCCTAAACTTCCTGAAGAAAGGGGTCTTGCTTGGGTTTCCTTTGTTGGATGAAGAAGCTTGATCTTGAGTTTGATTTCCTGCCAAAAATGAAAAAATTGTAATAATAAGATTAATTATTAGTAAAGCATTCTTAGTTTTTTCAAAATTAAATTGTATGTTACCGTTTGAGGCTTCGGGAGCAGCAATACCTATATAGGAAGCAAAATCTACACGTAAGTATATATAAATTTTAAAAATATTAAACTAATGTGTGTGTACGCGCAGTGGTTAGTTATTTAGAATAAATTTTAAGAAGGAAAAGTAGTTTTTTGGGAAAAAAAAAAAAAAAAAAAAGTCAAAAAAATATTGTTCTATGTAAGACATAAAGAATGATAGTTAGAATTTTGATTTGGTTAGTGCTTAGTAATTCGATGCCATTGCTTAAAACTTTTTTTTTTTTTTTTTTTTTGCGCGTTTGCAATTGATGCAAAAAGGACGTATGATTATAACTGCTGCAAGGCTATAATGTCACAAAATAACTAATACCTTGTACAAATAAGACAAAGAAGAGTTTGTAGTATTTTTCATTGAATTATTTCATTAAAAACAGAATAACTATATGTATAACTGCTGCACGTCTATAATGTCACGTAACGAAAATAACTGAATTCAGTAATGAGCTGAAATATAGAATTATGTTGTAAAAAGTTGAGGATATATTATATATACACTGCAAACAATTAACATAATATATATTCAATGATATAAAAATTTATTTTCTTAGCCTGCTACTAAGGAAATATTTGAAAAAAGAAAGGGAAAATTTCAGTCAGCCCCTTCATAGCAAATTAATTTCAGTCAACCTCCAAAAAACTTACTAAAACTTCATTATACCCCCATGGTCAAAATAAAATTAATTTTTGTATGAAAAGACATTAATGCCCTCACTTTATTTGTCTTATAAATTGTCTTATTTTTCTTGTGAATTTTCATATTTATCTAGTAAAATGAGCAAAATGTTTTTAATTCCCCAAATTCTTTTGGATCCTTTTTATTGTCTTGTAAATGACCAAATATGTTTTTAACTTCCTAGATTCTTTTTCTTTCTAATCCCTTTATTTGTCTTATAAATCTATTTATTTATCTTACAAATGCCTTTATTTGTCTTGTAAATGCTTTTCTGAAAAACAAATAAAAGAAGGGCATCATTATTTTTTCATCCACAAAAATTAATTTCATTTTGATCATGGGGTGCAGTGAAGTTTCAGAAAATTTTGGGAGTTGACTGAAATTAATTGCTACCAAGGGGCTGATTGAAACCCCCCCCCCCCCCCCCCAAAAAAAAAAAAAAAAAAAAAAAAAAAAAATGCTGATTAATAACCCACTAAGTGACTAATAATATGAACCGGAAAATTCTTCTATGTCCCTATATTTGGGAGTTGAAAGAGTAATATTTATGTAACTTGAATAGCACTACCCCAGTCCCTAACGTAAAAACTAGATAATTAATTTATGAATATTAACAAAATTAGTTAAGTTAGTTATTTGTAACAAATGTGTGTTAGTTTCCCTAAAATAACATCTTCAATCATGTGTATTAGAATTATCCTTGATGGAAACTTCTTCATATGTGCAATCGATAGAGATACTTTAGAAAAAAAAATTATAAATTTAAGAGACAAAGAAAACCAGGGTCTTATATTTCAGGATCAAAGTGAACCTTTCATTTACTCTTACAATGTATAAACTGTACTATTAGTTGTGATTGTAATAGTTAATTTATGCCCCAAAAATCTTAGAAAGGATTTGAAAGTAAACTCTTGGGAAGCTGAACTCCTTTTTTTTGCTCAAAGGGAAGCTCAACTTCACATATAGTTTCTATCTCTTCATCATTAACAACTAACAGATAGTATAATGTCACATTCAAGCGATAAATATTGGGCTATATTCATATAAAAGTACTTCTACAAATATATAATTTCATGTTAAGAACTGGAACCTAATAATAATATGAATTTTTAAACACATACAACACAGCATAAAAAATTCTTGTCTGTTTGTCAGGGGAAAACATATTCACAATGCAGTAGCTCAAGAACACTCACTCAGATATCCAATTTAAGTTTTATTACCTTCAGCAACAATATTTTCAAGGGAAGGTCCAGCAGAGCACAAAAGATAAGGCTTCCTTGCCCAGTACTCTTTAATTCTCTGTTTTGCATACTCCATGAAGTCAAAGTCAATTTTGTTTAAATGTGCCTGGGCAATTCAGGAAAAAAAAACACGAAGATTTAGATTACTATCCTCCTATAAGTCCCTATGGGGCCTGAGACACACAATATAGGACTTTCAGTAGTCACAGTCATTAAGGTAGTGAAAAAGCAGAACTGGTAGAAAACTGAAAAGTTAAAGGATTTTTAAGTTGTTTCTGCATAGACATTTTGGTACTACCGGGTCATCCAGCTACAGGTAAATACAAAATTAAAATAAGGAAAAAGAAATCTAAGGTAGAAACAGATCCAGCCTCTCAAAGATAGTATTTATTATTGATTTGTCTTACTTTCTTTGGTAAAAGGTCTGACTAAGAATCTCTCATCACTATTCACTAATGCTAAAGAAAGAATATGTGAAAGTACCGAAATTATTCCCCACAAGCCCCAGAATAGATGATTTGCAAGTGTAAACTTCTCAGCTTCTCGAACCATCTGCTCTACTTCATCCTCGCTAGGCTCCTGGCCTGCATTTGAGTCCAAAAAAAACTCAGGATGGAACATCATAATCCCAGTATTGTTTTTAAATTAAACACCAAAAATTGTGCAGATTGTGAACTAAATAATTAATTTTATTGTATGGACAGAAAAACAATATTCTCTTTAATAAATTTTTAGACCATAAGATGCAGTTGTGCTGAAATCAAGACAAAACTGTGCAATACCTGAAGCACTCAAATACGCTTGCACAAATCTTTTGCGCTCCTCCAAATCTGTCAAGAGAAAGTGAGCAACATTCACATGATACAGAACAACGAATGGAAAGAAATTAGACAAGCATCATACCAGGATATTTATTGAAGTCAAGAATGTGAGGTGTTTCTGAATGATAATCGGCTGCCATCTCGCAGAAGTGGTTTGCGATGTCATAGGCTACAGGATTATAACCCGAATATTCATAATCCTGTTACAAAAGGACAGCATTAAAATCGTAAGTCTAATTTCGAGCCAAAAAAAAAAAATCGCAAGTCTAAGACTATACATCATTTTGAAATCTCGTATCTATGACAAAAAATTAGATCATCAATCAAAATAATCATTCATTATGATAATTTGACTTAAAGTACTGGAAAGGCTCTCAGAAACCAAATTCTTCAAGCTATAATCAAGACAATTCAAGGTTCTGTATCCAGAGTTAGAATAAAAGGCTGTCACCATTCAAGTTAGGTTTATTCTCTTCCTCTTTTCACAATGCTTAATGCTTTATCATAAATATAAGACATAGTTTTCATATTTGTCAATGTTTTCCTAATTTTACCCATTGATGCTTCCTCAATCATAAGTCATAACTAAGGAGGAGAGGGAAAGAGGGAATTATGGAAGACGACTAGGGTATTTTAGAAAATACATATTATATTGACTAACTTAACCAACTTCTTTAATCTAATCAAATTAGGTAAAAATGTCTTATATCAAGAATCGGAGGAGTATAATATGTATGAGGATAATTTTTCCCATAAATGTTTGTACAGTATTCAAGCTGAAAAATGTCCACAGGACTTTCAGTAGTGCAGTGGAAGTTGCTATAACAAATGGCCAAAACCATGTATGGCAAGTCTATGACTAAAGCAGAACTGGCCTTTTCTTCAAAGCAAGTCGTTCTATCAAACAGAAAAGAAGCAACAAAACCTTAATTTCACAAACTAGCAAAGAAAGACTCACAATTAGGGTCACAGAATTGCTCTCTTCATTGAGCATTATGTTACCATATTGCAGATCATTGTGGCAAAACCCTATTCGCTGCTGATTACTTGAGAGTTCCTTTTCCAAAACATCAATTTCCTTGTCAATTGTGTCCAAATAAAAGGCTTCAATTTCTTCAGGGGAAGATAAACTCTTGGCTATGCCAATCCATTTTCTGAAGCATTGAGACAAAATTGTTTCAGAAACGACCAAACTCAAAATCTGGAAGAAGCAACAAACCTTCTCTAGTGAGAAATGCAACATGGTTCTCATCTATGACAAACAAACTCTTCCCTCTGAAAAAAAGAGTGAGGATAGGATGGGTGATCAGAAAGCACATACCGTATTTTATCCCATAGGATGATTTTGTTTGGACCAGGCATATCGAGATCATGAAACTCCTTCATTTTTGCTGCTATAAGAGCAGAGATAGACGGATCACGCAGGTCAGGTGCTGATAAAGTCTGGGAAATTCACATAGGAGTTAAACAGATCAGTCTCATTTGAGGAAGGATGTATATGAGCAATCAATTTTAAAATGGGATAGCACTAAACAGATATGACCAATTGCTAAATATTTCATATCATTAACCGTGAAAGAGGCCTCCCTTTGGTATCTGCATATAACTAATGTCACTTTGAAAAGTAAGCCTTTAGGCATGTCCTAAACACAGTACCAAAGCTTCTTGAATCAAGTTGTCAAGAAATTAAATACTTGCACAAACTATATAATGCATTCATTCTACAGTTGTGATTGATGAACAAGGTTCAAAAATACCAAATTGCACCAAGGTAGTTTGAGCGGTATTAATATTAAGATGAGTAAAAATAAGTTCAGAGCAGATTACCCGTGCTTTGATGAACTCTTCAATGCGGCCTTTAGAAAACCGGCCCAGGAGTCTAGGACCCTGCTCATTCTTAGACAGGAATTCAAATGCCTGTATCTCATCATCTCTATCAAAGAAATTTTCCACACCCTCACCATAAATTCTAACAATAACTTTTCGTGAGGGTTCCCCGGTCTTTGTTGGCCATTTTATTTGGAATACCTTATTTGTCATCGCCCCCTTGAGACGGATCACCTGCAATGCATCTACATCTTGTATATTATCCCATTCACTAGCTAATGATTTTAGAAGAGCCTTTGCTTCTTCGGGGAGATCAACAGCCTTATTTTTTGCAGGATCATCTGCTTTTTCCACAACAGAATCATCTTCTTTCTCCTTTACAAGATTATCTGATTTATCCTCTACTGAATGATATGACTTGTCCTCCACAGAATGATCAGATTTGTCCACAACAGAATCATCTTCTTTCTCCTTTTCATGATTATCTGATTTATGCTCCACGGGATGGTGCTCCTTGTCTTTCAAATTATGATCTGCTTTGTCTTCCACCGGATGGTCAGCTTTGTCCTTTACAGGATTCTCGATAGAAGCCATTTTGAAAGACTCCCAAACTTCAAGCAAAAGCAAGGGAACTACTGAAGCTGTCTAGCTCCTTCTATTCAAGATTGCCAGGACTGTACAGCAAGGGTAAATAACCATAAGAAAAAGAACCAATACAATCCTTCAACACAAATAATGATATACAAGAAATGCTAGGTGACATCTACAAACTCATGTAGCATAGTGCAACAGTTGTCCCTACCTCCTCACAAATATGAAGATGTAAATAAGAAAACCTTAAAACGATTCAGCACTGTTAACAAAATAACAATCATGGTGGTTTCTATTTTGTTTTGTGTCTGAAAAGGATGCCTCGCTTTCTGTTCGGTCGTGATGTCTAGAAAAGATAACAGAGTCACTTAAAGACTCCCGAAGCATCCAGATTTCTGTCCTTAATCTGAAAAAAATAGTGATCTAACAATAACTATGTTAATTATTAATTAACCTACCTAGCACGAAAAATATATTCATAATATGCATCTCAATTCGAGCACAAAAGAGACCTTAAAATTCGAGTTTATGATTTTGAATCTTAAAAATAGATTAACAATCACTTGTGCTCACCCAAGTGGAATGGAACAGGAAATTGGAAAATTGCCATCCTTATTTTTTAGAAGAATTGAGATAAAAACGAAGAGTAACTTCAAACTACTCATTAAATGAAGCGAAAAAATTGAGACATGCGAATTAAAATCATTTCATTCGTTCAACTTTTCATAGCTTTCTGATCCAAAGAAAAAACCTCTCATAACCCATTTTCATTGTTGGGAAGAACAGAAGACTGTTGAGGGCGTTGAAATTATAAGCCACTCAGATCATGTTTACCCAAGAGAACGAATGAAAAACGCATAAAACTGATACTCATCACATTTCCAACCCAATTTCCTTCAAGAATTCAACCAGAAAAGAGCAATGATAGCGAATCAACAAATACTAACCTCAAGAGAAGAGAAGAGCATTAACGAATCAAATACTGGCGTAATCTCGGCAACCGGCGACCTCGCCGCCGGAGGCGGTGATTACAGGAAAAAAAAAAAAAACTGAAAAAGGAGAGAGACAATTGAAGTGGATTTAGCAAAATGGGTGATCAAGCTTCTGAAAGTGAATGAAGAGAATGAATTTATAGTATGAAAGTTTCCACTAATTTAGTGTTGTTTCAAAAGAGGAACGGAGAGGAACAAAAGATTTCAAATTTAGAAAATTCTATTTTGTGACAAAAATACGAAAAGATGTAAAAATAGAAAATTATTGTTACCTCTAATTTGACCTTGAGAAATAGATAGTACTCCTCGTGCGAAAAAAGAAATGGATCGTACTCATGGTTCTGGAACCCGGACCGGACCGGCCGGTTTGGACCGGAAACCGCCAAACCGGCCTGGAAACCGGTCCGAGTTAGTGTAAAACCGGATTTCCGAGTTGACTCGGATTCAACTCGGTCAACTCGGCCTAAACCGGCCGAGTTGGCCGAGTCAGAGTCAAAAAATTTTCTTTTAAAAAAAAAAAAAATTTGACTGAAGGAGAACGAGAAGGAAGGGAGAGTGCGGTGGTGACTGGCGGAGATCACGATCTGCGTTTGTCGAAGGTTGAAGTTTCTTTGGTGGAAATAATGGAAACGGATCTTCACTGGTAGAATTTCTTACCGTTCACAACCAGGTCCAAGCTTCTTAATCTCGAGACAGAACGAGATGGAGGAGAGACTGAGAGAGAGACATCTGAATCTGAAAAGTTGAAGGAGAAAGAGAGATATCTGTGACACAAAACAAGAAGGAGCAGGGACTGAGAGAGAAAGAGATCTGAAGAGTCGAAGCCTTGAAGGAAAGAGAGAAAGAGAACTCAACAACCAAATATGGCGACGGTGACAAAATAACCAAAGAGGTATTGTTAACGATGGAAAAAAAGCAATCCCTTTTTCACTCAAAAAAAAACTATTAAACAAAAATCAAAAGTCAAAAAGCCTATACCTCACCCTCAGCCTATACCTGCCCCTGCTATGCACACATCACGACGTGAGAATTGAAGCAAGTTCACGCAACTATTATACATTTATACCTTTTCCTGTGTGATCTCGGTTTTTTTCAAAAAAAAAAAAAAAAATCAATATAATATTTTATATAATATTATATATGTTCTCATGTATATGCCAACATATCTTCTCATTTTGATCCTAAAATATTTTTATATTTATCTATTTTAATTAAATTATATTTTTAATTAATACTAGGTCGACTCCGTCGACCCCGGTCGACCCTTAACCCAAGATTCTACCTAGGTTTAGTGACCAGGTCCGGTTTTGAGAACCTTGATCGTACTCCTATTTTTCAAAAAAATAAATGATAATTTTTTGTTTTCATAATTAAGGCTAAGTTTAGGTTGCCTTAGCCATTTCATTTTGTCTATAAATATTTTATTTGTAATGACTCGTTTTATGCTTTGCTCAAATAAAATTATGTGCTTTATTTTTATTTTTTATAGATCAAGGTTTTCCTCTTAAAACTTAGAAGGCATATGTTCTTACACTCTCCAATAAGTGTGTTATTCGAGATTTGAATTTGTGTTTGTCTCTTTTTGGGGTAAGCGCTCCTTACCACCTCAATCAACAACTTATTAATTGATATTTACCTTATCTTTTATGGTATCAGTTCCTAATATCTTATTTAAAACAAAAAAAACTTCTTTCATGCCGACGTACGATAGATCTAGTAGTGCAAGACTCCGTGAGATCCTCTAGATCTCGGACCCTTTTTTTTTTTATCAATTTGCCCCTTATTAAATAACTATTTAACAAAATACCCATGTCTCGAAAACTATTTAAGTATATGCATCTGTTTGTCCTTGTTTAGTTGACTACACCTCTCATGTAGTCGACTAAAACGAGGCATATTTTTTTAAAAAATTCCGTGATTTAATCGACTAAGCCACGGTGCTTAGTCGACTAAACCAAACCGGAGGGGTTTTTAAAAACCCCCAATCGCAATATTTGGAACCCTAATCGACTACAAAATGTCCCCAAACCTCTCCCCTCTATTTTTTTCGCAAATCCTTGCCGAATCCGATGGTGGGTAGCGAAGGAAACTTCATTCTAGTGTCATTTGCGTCGATTTTAGGTATGTTCTCATCTCCATTTCAAATTTCTGCCGTTATTCTTTCGTTTATGCGGGGCTTTTACTTTTTCTTCGTCCGATTATTTATTTATTAATATTTTAGTATAAATTATAGGGTTAAACGTGAAACTCTTTATCATGTTCATGAGTGTATAACACGCTCGATAATATTGTGGGCCCCGTTAGATAATCAACTCCTTTGTCATGCCTATTGACACGTGGAGCTATAAAACAACCATAAAATTAATTTTTTTATTAAGTTTTTATATTGAGGATTTTTTTATTACGATTCTTAGTTATGTTCACAATCCTCACGAACTTTGGAACCTTGTAAAACTCATTTTTATTTTTAATTATTTGTCTACCTTATATTTTGGGGTTATTTTTTTGTCTTCTTCTTTCATTTTATAATATACTTTTTTAATATAAGACATACTTTTTTCTCTAAAAAGATTATTATTATTTTCATATTAAAATTTAATTGAAGAATGAAGTACACCAAAAAAGAAATCCACTTCTAAGTTGATTTGAAATCTTAAATGATAAAAAATGTTTATAGTTTAAATATTATGATTCATAGGTCAACAAAAAAGACATTTTCAGGTTTAAAACTTATATGATTGCCTGAAAATTTGTTTGACTAAAATATACTTAGGGACATAAAAAATGAACCTAGACCCTAAACCCCTCACGTGCTTCTAATTTTTTCAATTTTTAAAGTCAAATATATATATATATATATATATATATAAACTATAAATAGACATTCGAATGTACAAGTATAAATCATTTTCTATTTTTATGAAAATATAATTTTGTTCAAATATTACAAATGGCCCCCTAAATTATTAACCATTGTTATTACTCCCTCCCGTTCTTAATATAAGTAGCGTATGAATGCTTGTCGGAGGTAGGTTGAGTACCTCAAGAAGTTATTGTTGATGAGTTTGAAAATGAAGACATCATTAGCTATTTTGATATCTATTTTAAATCAAGTATCTTAACTAATCAATTTGATATTTTGAATGTGATCAATATAAATTATAAATTTTGAAAAATATTTCTTCATATTCGGGTTTAAGAAACCATAAAATTAATTTTTTCTTATTAAGATTTTATATTGGGGATTTTTTCGTTAGGATTCTTAGTCATGTCCTCGATCCTCACCGATCTTGGGTGAACTTTGATTTTAAATATAAAATTCATTTTTACTTTTAATTAATTTGTCTACCTTCTAGGGAAATGAGGGTTTGCATAAACGAAAGAACAACGACGGAAATTCGAAATGGAGATGAGAACATACCAAAATCAATGCAAATGACGCTAGAATGAAGTTTCCTTCGCTACCCACTAACGAATTCAGGAAGGATTTGGTGAAAAAAACAGAGGGGAGAGGTTTGGGGAGGTTTTGTAGTCGATTAGAGTTCTAAATGCCGCGATTGGGGTTTTTAAAAAAACCTCTCGGGATTGGTTTAGTCGACTAAATTATGGGATTTTAAAAGAAAAAAATATGCCCCAAGCGTTTTAGTCGACTACATGAGGGGTGTAGTCGACTAAACGGGGTATATCTTAAATAGTTTTCAGATAGGGGCATTTTGTTAAATAGTTATTTAATAAGGGGCAAATTAGTAAAAAAAAACCCTAGATATCGAGTTCAAGGTTTAAAGAAGACACTTACACTGGAACGATTAGTTACCTGAACTAGATATAATAATATACAAAAAGAAACATGTTTCATTAGATTATTTTTGTTACATATTATAGAAAAATTACAGTAATCTACATGGTTGATTGATGTTATATAAACCATTAGACGAAATTCCTTTTTAAAAAAATGTAAAGTCCACATATAATACCTCTAAAATGTATAATAAAACTTTATAATAAAGTACTCGCATATCTTATTGCATGAAAAATATGATAATTATTAATCTTGATATTTAGTAGAATAATAATTAAACAAAATCTTTAACTAAAAATTATAAGCATGCATAATTCTTGAGTCTTGACAAAAGGTAATAGTATATGCTTTAATAAATTTTGGGACATAATGGCATATGCCATTCTTTTTGTTGGCCGGATATGCCATTCAAATTCAACAATCGAGTATTGACGCTGGTGCCCTTTGGTCCCCTCTTGCATCAACACTGTCAAATTTGCACCCCACCATGCATGCTAAAAATACGTGCATCATTCCAGAGAAAGCTTATTTTCCTCAATAATGACAAAAATGAAATTTATCCAAGTTAAATTTTATAGATTAAAATTAAAGTTAAATGATGTAGCGTGACTTATGTCTATATAGGCTTGTATAAAAAAGAAACGTAATTTATTAAAAATTTGTTTAAATTATGTATTGAAAACCTACAAGGTTGAAAATTAAACAAAAAGTCAAGATTGGAGAAAAAAAATTTATTAAAAATTTGTTTAAATTATGTATTGAAAAGTCAATTCTACAATGTTGAAAATGAAACAAAAAGTCAAGATTGGGGAAAAAAAGGATACATCATCTATTTATATAAGCCAAGTTTAAAAAGCGTTTTTCATATAAGATAAATGAGGCAACTTATTCCTAAGCTTCTTAATTCTGAAGTAGTAGTTAGAGACTTAGAGGTAACTTATAATATGTAGTAGAGGGAGTACTCTTCTACTTGCTCCTATTTATAAGACAGAGAATATGTTTTTTCTCTCACATTTTTAGGTTTTATTATTAAATTTTTCATATAGACGTGCAATTTTCTTATATATTTATTATTGTACGGACTTTGTTTTTAAACGATTTAGTATATTAAATGATGATAAAATTGTTAAATTTTAACGCCTACGTAATAAAGTTTAAGGTTTTTTTAGTTATGGTAAACATATGAAAATGATTTATAATTCAGATGAGAAGAGCATACTCCCTTTGGTCTTTTTTTATAAAAAAAACACTCTTTCTATAGGGCGGTTCTTAATATAAGGAACATTCTTTTTCATATGGATGGTCATTAATATAAGGAACGTTCTTTTTATAAGAAACATTCTCTGCTATAAGCTCTTGATTTCATATGGGTGGTTACAGAACAAATCCTCTTTATTTGGAATTTAAACTATGTTTTTTCTTTTTTACCTTTATTAAATACATGTTACTCGTTATCTCTCAATAATAAATTTTCACCTATTATCCATCATGTACACTCTCTAAACAAGGTATTAATTGAAAAAAAAAAGGTAAAAAAGTTACCATTAAGTACCTATTTATAAAAATATTAAATGAATAATTATATATATATATATTTGCTCTTATTTACCAAAGGGTGCACATTTTCTCTCATATTCCTTTATCTCTCTCATTTACATCGCTCTGCATTTATTAATATAAGTCAACAAGGATAAAATTGATAAATCCTCATTTTATTACTCTACATGTGACTTATATTTTAAACAATTTTTTTTTTAGGTACAAGCGACTTATAAATAGGTACTACGTGGTACACATTTTGATAGTTATTTCTTATAAAAAGATTGGAGGGAGTATTAAATACATTTAAATTAGTAAAAAATTAATCAATAAGTCCTTATAGTTTAACCAAGTTTTAAATCATGTCCCTAGAGTCTTTTTTATTCCATCCTCATTTGTCTGCTTAGTTACTGGTCTGAGTCCTTCTGTTTATAACGTCGTTAAATTAACAAAAGGTGATGTGGCATTGGATTATGAGCCATTGTCTCCCTCCTTAGCTACACCACGGCGCCACCTCCTTCACCTGCTTTACTCTCTTTCTCTCTCTGTAACATCTCAAATCCAACAATCAAATACTTAATTAAAATATTTGAAATATTGCCAAAAAGAGATATTTATAATCCAAATCATTAACATATAAAATTCTGTTCAACAAAAACTCATAGTTACAATATCAAAATAAATTTTCTAAATTATTTCAAAGTTAATAAAATACGAAAGTTTTATAGTTATGACAAATACAAATGATATAACCATGAGCTCTAGGAGTACAAAATAGTATTTAGGACCTATTTCATAAGTGCTTTATTTTGCTCTCTACTTAAATAATCACCTGAAAAAAAAAATAATATTAACCATAAGATCCAATATCTCGTAACCATTGATTATTCAAATATATACATGCAAACCAAGATCGAGAATATATGGTTTCAAAATTAAGTTCAACTCATAATAATTTATTAATATTATCAACATAAAATCTTTCACAAATTAGTTCTCAATTTGGTTACCAAAACCTCTCCTAAAAATGGTTCTAAAATGATTGAACATCAATTCATTTTTTAAATATCGTTCACAAGAAATATCACAAAACATATCTCAACCTTGTTACAAAAATAATTATACAAAGACTTTATTATTCAAATCATAAAAAAAGGGAGAGAAAGGAATTAGCAACATCATGATTCTCATAAATATGGTTTGCAGCAGCGTGTAATTCACAAGCAATTTAGAAGAACGAAGAAGCGGATGATAAAAAACTATACGTGAGCTTTTTCTTTCGGTAGCCCATTGTTGTACACGCAAGGCCATCACTCCTCTAGGCCTTTTTCCAAGTCCAATAAATATATGATTATATATATCGGCTTATATTCTCTTATTCCTAAATAATGTGGGACTAGTATATTTGACACACTCACATATGTATTCATTTTACAACAATTTTTTCCTACATTACACATTAACTTCATAAACTTTCATTATTTCCTTCCTCTCCTAAGGCGTCTATGTCCACTACCCCAGAAATGGAGCCCCTTGCTCCCAGTTTCAATCTTAAAGCAACACATCAGAAATGGAGCCCCTTGCTCCCGGTTTCAATCTTAAAGCAACACATCGTTACCCCTCGTTTTTTGGTTCAACTGGTGTGGGGGTCGGTCTTCCTCACCTTAAGGGATGTGGGGGGTTCGATCCCCTGGAGCGTTGGTCAAAGGTTGGGAGGCATCCTAGAGGTCTAGGAAGCGTTGGTAAGGCGGGCATTTGGTAAAGGTAGAGGCATGTATACTCTCCGGCCCAAAG
Source organism: Acacia acuminata (assembly GCA_019022655.1). Taxonomy (NCBI): domain Eukaryota; kingdom Viridiplantae; phylum Streptophyta; class Magnoliopsida; order Fabales; family Fabaceae; genus Acacia; species Acacia acuminata. Next base: position 4,118,200 of record JAFJYI010000041.1, read on the forward strand.
ATTCCGTATGGATTTGGGCTCTAAGCGCAAGACTTGGCTGAATTGTGGGTGAGCCCAACCTCTTTCCTAAAATTTTTTTATCAAAGAAAAAAAGCAACACATCGTTATGTGATTCCTGCGAAACTCGGAAAAACTAGGTAATTACTGTCTCTTTCACTCAGGTTTTTGTCCCCTTATCTTCAAATAAACTTGAAATAAAAAGTGAGATTCCCTAGCAGCATATGGGAAGATCCAACATAGTTGCCAAGGGTTTGTGGAATTTGTGGCGAAAAGGGTTTTAATGAAGAGAGAGGTGTGGAGACACGGGAGAGATGGAAGAAGTGGAGTAGCAGGTGAAAGAGGGACAGTTTTTTTTGGGAAAACTGATGCAAGAGAGAGAGACTAATTAATGAGGCGTAATGATATAAAAATATTGAATTTTAAAATCTCATATTAGGATATTTGACTGATTCGTAATTTATTGAATTTAATAAGCCAATTTAAAATTGGGAAAATCCTGTTAAGGGCCCATATTACTAAAAAAATGCGAAAAAAGGCCCAAAGACTCTGAAAATTAGAAAAAAGGCCCAAGATTCTGAAATTTCAAAAAAGGCCCAAGGTAAGTTGTTAATGGGGCGATCAAGTTGTTAGTTGGGGAAATTTGATTTAGTTGTTAGATGGGTGATTTAGTTGTTAAAAATAAAAAATTTTAACAACTAAATCAGCCCCCGCTAACAACTTGATGATCCCCCATTAACAACTTCGTAAATTCGAAGGGCCTTTTCCGTATTGTCAGAATCCTTGGGCTTTTTTCAGAAATTTTTTGGCTAATAGGGGCCCTAAAACGGATTTTCCCTTTAAAATTTAAATAATTAAACTGTAGATTTTCTCAATATTAAACATTGGCAATCAATTGAAGCATCGATTACAAAATAAAATAATAAGACAACGTCAACGTCCCTATTCCCAAAGCCATTTAATTATTTCCCGCGGATTCTGGTGTGTCCTCGACCGCCCCAACTGCCTCAACCCCTCCCTCAATAAAGTCACCCCCCAACCTCCCCTCACTCTAAACTCTCACTCTCCACCACATCCCAAACCTTCTCCTTCCCTCATTTCTTCTTCTTCGTCCTCTCTCATATGTCCCCCGCCTACCCGCCAGTCTCCTCAGCCACCGGCACCGGCCTCGGCTATGGCATCGCCATCGCAGTCAGCATCCTCGTCCTCATTTCCAGCATCATGCTCGCTTCTTATGCTTGTGTCCGGATAAAAGCCAACGGCCGCGGCCTTAACCGCCGTATCAGTAGTAGTAGTAGCAGCAGCAGCAGTGAGAACTCCGACGAGCCGGTGGTGGTTGTTCTGGGCCTGGATAAGCCCACCATTGAAGCCTACCCGAAGATTGTGTTAGGGGAGAGTCGGCGATTGCCCATGCCCAATGGAGGTTCATGCGCCATTTGCTTGGGAGAGTATGTGAAGAATGATACGGTGCGGTGCGTTCCAGAGTGTAACCACTGTTTCCATGTGCAATGCTTGGATGAGTGGCTTCGTCTGAGTGCTACGTGTCCTCTTTGTCGGAACTCTCCTGCTCCGTCGCCGGGGCCGACGCCGGTTGCCACTCCTCTGTCAGAATTGGTTCCACTTGCTTCTTACGCTAGGTGAGGACGACTTTAAATTCTTTATTGTTTTCTTTTCATTGAACGTAGAGCCTCACACAATTTTGTATACTGAGTTACTGACCTTTTTTTAATTAATAAAAATTTAATATTTATTGTATCGGGATTGTGTATATTATTTTATTTTTGATGATTACTGAATGGATCTGTTCTTTATTCTTTTCGTTAATTTTCCCCTGAAATTGTTATGCCCCAAAAGTCTAAACCTGAATTTAATTAATACGAATAATATATGCTTAAAATATTATTTATATACTACATTTGTTATCGTTCGAAGATTTTTTTTCCCCAAAAATTGTAAGCTGAGTTATAAAAAAACAAGAGGGGACATGGGAACAGATTCATTTTAAACCATTTCTTCTAGTAGTTAGAAATTTTTAAATTAAGATGATACTATCAAACGATGGCATATTGTTTTCTGGTGAAAAAAAAGGCATATTATGTCAAAATATGATTATTAAGAATTCAAGTCCTCTCTAAAAGATAAAAAATGAGCTATATATGCATAATCACTTTTTTTATATATGGACAAAATGAAGTTAATTGCTTCTAAGCAATATGAATAAATGACTACATTCCTATAGACTCTATTTCAACGTAGAAGAAGACCTAAGTTGAAGGCTTACTATATCAGAGAAAAAAAAAAAAAAAAACCGTCTATTAATTTGAAAACACCTTAAATGACAGATAAAAGGAGTTGAACCAATGAGGTAATTAATTAATTATTACTAATTTCAAATCAATCGAATTAGTGCACGATTATCAAAATTCAAAAGTTCAGAACCTTGTTTTATGTATGTGCATATTTAAATAATTAAAGACCTGTTCTTGACATTTGGTTCCTGGAGCGGGAAATAAAAATGTCTGACATTTGTAGCCGAGTATCCGACGTATTAATTTACATTTATTGTATTTATAATAATAAACATTTGAGCTTTATGACCTCCCTCATAACTTAGGGAGACAAGACCTGTTCTTGTATGTACACTGTGATTGGAATTGACCTCCCACCCTCCCTGTTGCTATGGAAGCATATATATATATGTGTATTGTATGGATATGCTATTTCCTTAATTGATTGAATCAGGAGAAACACATGCCGATTAATTCTCTTACTAAAAATATTTGAGATGCAGAGCGAATCTTGAGGAGAAAATGCAGGATGTTAATGTGTGTGTATATATATATACACATATATCCATAAAGATATAAATCTTATTGACACATATATAACTTGAAAATTCAAACACATTTGTGTGCGTTTTGTTAAGTGAGAGCATACATAATTCTGAAAGAAATGGCACAAGCTTCCCTCAAATTGGTTTGTTCGGTGATTCTATTCCTCGTTGTGTCTGGTAATTAACTCATCTTTCTCCCCTTTCTTAGCACATTTCACACCATTTTCTTATCATGTATTCCTCTTTTCCTTCACGTATGACTTAATTAAAAAATTGATATTGGTTTTAAATGTAAGATCTATTTCCTGTATTTGTCAATTTTTTTTTTCTTGAATTGGCTGTATAGATATTCCTTCAGCAAAATCAAGCAAGGGAGACAGGGAAGAAATAATTAAGGAAGATGATTAGGGTGTTTTAGAAAAAACATGTCATATTAAATAATTTAACTAACTTTATTAATCTAATCAAATTAAACAAACATGTCTTACATTAAGAACCGAGGAGTAAGAATTAATTTCATTTGAAGGAAGGGAAACAATCATGGTGTGGTTAGAATTTATATATGATGCAATCATATATAATTGATATAATATTACTCTTCCATTTGATTAAAGATAAAACTCGAGTTCATGTATGAAACAAAAGTTACTTATCAATTGGAACATTTGGGAGATGCACCAAAATAAGAATGAAAAAAAAAAAAAAAAATTTACCAAATTGGAACTGTTTCAAAACTATTTACCTATCTAATGCGACGGTCAACGCCCAATAACGTAAGTGGAAATTTGATCGACACAACTGACAGTGGCGTGAGTCAAACTCATGCCACTGTGTAATTTTTTTTTTTAAAAAAAGATATATATTGAGTGGTGTGAGCCAAGCTCACGCCACTCAATATACATTGGAAAAAAAAGTGGGTGACACCCTAGCTCACACCACTCAATATACATTGGAAAAAAAAGTGGGTGACACCCTGGCGTGTCACCCCATATTTAAAAAAAAAAAAATTAATATTATTATAATAATATATAATATAATAATAATAATAATAAATGATAAAAAACTTAAATAATTTAAAACTCTACTTCATTTAATCTGGAATCAAAAGAAAGAAAATATGGGGCTTAAATAACTTACTAAAAACGCCCTTTAAAAGATTATGTGGTATAATTTAGGATCTATTGTTATAACTAAATTGTACAACGTAATCTTTTAAAGGGTTTTTTAGTAAGTTATTTAAGTCTCATACTTTCTTTCTTTTGATTTCAGATTAAATGAAGTAGAGTTTTAAATTATTTAAGTTTTTTATCATTTATTATTATTATATTATATATTATTATAATAATATATATATATTTTTTTTTTAAATATGGGGGTGTCACCCACTTTTTTTTCAATGTATATTGAGTGGCGTGGAGCTTGGCTCACGCCACTCAATATATATCTTTTTTAAATAAAAAATTACGCCGTGGCGTGAGTTTGACTCACGCTCGCGCGATTATGTCGATCAACCTCACGCTATTGGGCGTTGACTGTATTAGATAGGTAAATAGTTTTGAAACGGTTCCAATCTGGTAAATTTTTTTTTTGTTCTTATTTTGGTGCATCTCCGGAACATTTTTATTTTAAAAAATAGGCTAAAGTATACTTTTAGTCCTGTAGATTTTACATAAAGTATACTTTTGATCCCTTAATTTCATAAAGTACACTTTTGGTCATAAAATTCTAACACTGTTAATGTTGTTAACGGAAAACGCTGACGCAACGAACTCAAGTGATGACTAATAGTATTTAATTACACAAATTTTATATATTTTTAATTTACCCATATTTTAAATTTAAGCCTAATAGTATTTAATTACAAAATTATTACTTAAATTTACATCGTTATCATTTGAGTTTCCATTTTTTGTTAGCAAAATTAACGGTGTTAGTATTATAGGACTAAAAGTATACTTTATAAAATTTAGGGACTAAAAGTATACCTTATATAAACTTAAAAGATTAAAAGTATACTTTAGCCTAAAAAATAATATATGAATGCTACCAAACGTCAATAGTCATCGTTTCAAAATTTAACCTGAGTTATGATGGATTAAACCAGTGAATTAGAAGTGAACCATTTTTCCTTTTTTTTTTTTTAAATATAAACAAAATTTTAGGAAAGAGGTTGGGCTCACTTACGATCCAAGGGTAGGGTGGAATCTCCCTTCCTCCTAAGTGATACTAATGTTAGGTAGGGCGAGCCGTCTATTACTCTCAGGCGTAAACCTAGGCACCCAAGAGTTAGGATACTCCCCAGTGCTTTGACTAACTCCAGGATTGAACCCCCTCCATTTGATAAGAGTGTCCGACCCCTTGACCAATTGAACCCAAGGACAAGACGTGAAGTGAACCGGTTTTCTAACTTCATCCAAATCAAGATTTTTGAATGGGTCAACTATGCTAAGTTTTATTTTATTTTTTCATGATAATACGTAGTCAATTTTTTTCGTGTCGCTTTTTTTATTTCTCAATTTTTTTTTAAAGCATATAATTGTAGAGAATCCAATTATCTTTCCACGTTTATTATCTTTATTTCTCCCGACACATACATATTACCTAGCTAGCTAGCTATATGTGAATGAATGTAAGAGAACTCAAATTGACGAATACACACACACATGCACACACATATTAATAGTGCGTAATATTGTGTGTGAATAATACAGGAGTGGCCCCAAAAGTAGCAGCACAGGAGACGTATGACTTGAGAAAATGTGTGGCTGATGGCCAATGTACACAAGTTTGTGATTATATAAATTGCCCTGATTTAGTCCACAAGTGTTATAATGGCTGGTGTCTTTGCTGCGTGAAGCCTTAATTTTTTGGATCGAAATGGTCATTTGTAAATTAATTAACTACACACGTTTATTTGTACATTAATTACATAAGTTTGAAGAATGAGTCGTGATATTTATTATAACTTGTGAATAGCACGGTTTTCATTAAATGATAGGTTGATTTGCTCTACGAATTATACCAATTATGTGGATTGTTAGTTCTTGTTTTATGCAACTTTTTCTTGCGAAAATTATAATTGATACTATTTAGTAGACTATTCTATGCTATGTCTGTATAATTGTGGTCTATTTTTTATTTTTTTTGTTTAATTAATAAAGGTTCAGGCAAATCATATTGTTTATGAGTTACATTATAATAGTTCGATTCATTTCTCAAATTCTATACAATAAAAGATAACCATTTTCATTGCAAAGCCAAAAAAAGGAGGCAACGTATATACCATAAAACTGCTCAATAAACTCTTGCTGAGATCTTATTTATATTTTTTATGAACACTACGTATATATGGTTTCTTGATTGCAATTTGTATGATATATTAGTTTTTATGCTTTTGTAATTTAATTTAAGCACATGAGGACTAATATTACGTATGATGGCTACTAAACATAATTATTTTTAATTTATTAAAGCTCATTTTTCACTCATATTTATTATATAAAAATAGTCCAATCAAGCGCGCAAATAGAGCCTAACAAATATTCAGAAGGAGAATCGGGATTTCGGTCACATTTTTTGGTTGATTGGTTTCGTTGAAAATAGTGCATTCAAAAAAGGCATAATCAACCGTGTATTTCAAAAATATTGCATGAATTGTGTTCAAATTGTTATGACACATATAAAATATAAAATATATATATATATATATTTTGTAATTAAGTTGAACAATTCATAAATTAGAAATAATTAATTTAATTTATAGATTCCACGACCCCATTAAACAATTTTTCTAAATAAATTGTAAATTCTAAAATACCATCAAGCGCTTGGATCAACTGAGGGCTGTTCCATCTTAACTGGTGATTTCGTATATTTAAACTCTAGATATTTACCCGAGATAAGTATTTAGATGTAGCGAAGTTTCCTTATAGTGAGCCTACATTATTGCAAACTGGAGTAGTTGCTATAGTAGTACATGAAAGCGGTGGAGGAAATTCAAAAATAAATTCTAAATTGCAGTAATTGACTTAACTTATTCTGAATAATATTAATTATAATTTATAATCTTGTCAAGCACTGCAATACAAAATTGCTGTAATATAATTGACTTGTTATGTTTGCATATCGATGCAATTGCATGGCTAACAATTAGTATTTCTTGATTTGATAACGGATTAGTGTCAAGTTGTCAAACTCGCGAGTTTAAATAAACTCGAGACAATGACGTAAATTTGTATCGTGAACTCGAATCGTAAACTTATAAGAGTTTACTTTTACTATTAAATTGGTATTAATAGTATATAATAAATAATTGAAATATAAAAAGTTAATAACAATTTGATTTAAATATATTTTAAATCAAAATAATTGAAATTAAATCCATCAACATTCAAAATTTGCCATATTTAACAAAGAAATTTCTATAAAACTTATACATAAAGGCCATTGTAATACCCCAAAATTTCTATTTATCATAAATATTATATTTTGATAAATAATACATATTAAAGGTGAATATGTGTTTCAAAGAATTATAATCTATTGATTATATTCTCATCCAAATTCCACTTTGGAATTAATTAACCAATGGTTAATTATGAGATTATATATTAGGGGCTATAAAATGTGACATTAAATCACATGAAATAATAGCTATTTTAAGTGATCATAAGGCAAGAAAATATTACGGAAAACACTTAAATTAATTAAAGGAAATTAGCAACAATAAATGAACAATTTAGCTTGCACTAATTGAGATTAGTCGCAAAATGCTTCAAGATGATTAAAGGCAAATTAGGATCATCAAAAGAGGGCTAATTATACTTGAACATAATTAAGCCAATGAGGATGAAATAATACTTGCCTAATTAAGCACTAATTTTCATGATTAGTTAATAAATCAATTAGCTAATAGCAAATGCAATTAATGGTGAAGATTGGATTTAAACAAACACAATTGAATCCAATGGTCCTAATTAATCCTATAATTAACCTTAATCCTCTTGTAATTTAATTAGCCAATAAGAAATCAAAGAAATGATCTAAATCCCTAGTTAATTAATTGGACCAATGAGAGAATTAAGCCATGGATAAATGGTGAGGATTAATTTTGAACAAACACACCTTAATCCAATGGTGAAGGATCAAGATGAGAGGATAAGAGATGAATTAATAATATTTAAGATGAATTAATAATATTTAAGATATTATAATTTAGTTAGCACATGGGATAATTGAAGTTAAACAAATGGAAGAGGATAAGGTACTTGTGATAAGCAAGCACATGGGGTCATTAAAGCAAAAATGGATGAAGTAGAGAGATGAGGGGAAGGCACGGATTTGAAGAAGGGATTGGAGTTGGAATTATTGACTAACTCATGTGAGAGATTGTTTGCTTTAATTTAATATTAATTTAAATCAACCAATGGGAAAAATCAAAGGAAATTAAGCCTAAATCCTTATGTAATTAAATCAACCAATAAGAACCTTTTTCTTCACAAAGTGAGTCTTCAAAGAAGACCAAGTTTCATGAGCCATTGATTAATAAGGATCATCCAATGGGTAGGATTAAAGATGAGAGATTGGGAATTACCATAGTTGCCATTGAAGTTTCCTATAAATGGGAGGCTTCTCTTGTTGAATTCTTCACACCAAACTCAAACCAAATAGGTGAGTTTAAGAGAAGAGTGAAGCAAGAAGGAAGAAGGAGTAAGCAAGATTCTTCAAGAGGTAAGGTTCTCTAGTTCTTAAGTTCTAGTCTTTAGTTTTCATAGTTTTTAGTATAAATTTTAGTTTGATCTTTAATCTTCAAGAGAAATTTTTTTTCTTGTTTTTATGATTAAAAATAAATTTATTTCGAAGATTTGATGGTTCAAAATTCTTGGAAGTTGAAGGTTAAAAGTAGCGAAATTCTGGAAAACTTTTCGGTTAGGAATCAGCAGCAAAAAGGCCATGATTTTATGTAGAAAATGAAGTTATAAAATTCTGAGATTTTTCATGGTTAAAGTAGACATCTAGGGCTTTTCAAAAATACCTAAATTGTGTCATTTTGAGTTTTTTAAAAGGAGATAAAAATTCTTGAATAAAGGCTACGTTTTTTTCAGAAAAAATTCTGGGCAGAGGTTGGAAACACGGAAACTGGGAATGATTCAAAAATTTTGGGGGTCAAAATTAGACATCCTAAGGATTCCGGGGAATTTTACGGATCCTCGTTTCGATTTTTGTGGAATTAATTATGATTTTTCAAAGTTATCAAAAATTCTGCTCAGAAATGCTGAAGTAGCGTTTTTAATAAAATGTAAGGGTAAAAGTGGAATAATAAATCCACCAAGGGTAGAAAGGTAAATTAAATATTTAGGATATTATTCTAAGAAATATGATATTTATCAAATATCATATAATAATCCGACGATAATGTATTGGATATCTGGAAAGTCCAGAGTCGGATTCAAAGGTCGGGCATATTGCTAACTACGCAGAAGGAAGGTACGTTCGCGTACTAGTAACTATAATCGTCTATATCTTGTATGATCATATATGATTGATTGATTCATGAAGTGATGGACAAGACTAGGTCTTGGGTCATGCACTGTGACTAAGTTTATGGGGCTTAGATTACTGTTTATACATTGACTTTATACGGGTTATAATCTTGATAATGCCGTTGAGTTTTCCTAGCGAGGACACGAGGGCCGTCGTGGCACTGGTTAGTGCAAACGTTGCAAACTTTACATGTGCTGTGTGCTATGTACTGTTGTGCTGTTGACATTACATCTGTTATGTGCTTATGTATTGTTGTAACCTTACATCTGCTGTGTGCTATGTATGGTTGATGCTGATATGTAATGGATATCTGTCATGTATTGTTATATCTACTATAGAGGTTAACTGTTACTTGAGATTCAATCAAATTGAATATCAGATTTGACTAAAGTTCAGGAAAGGAACACAACGCAGAGAAGGCACCTTAGGTAGATAGAGCCGTGAAGAGAGCAGCGATGGACGGAGCCGTGAAGAGGCACCGGTCAAAGCAAATGCCGGAAGAAGTTTAACAGAGCCTACCTTCTAGCATGAATCTAATAAGGTTACTTCAAACCATTTGATGTTTAGAAATGGTTCGTCTATGTGGTTCAGTCAGTGAGTCGTCGTGAATTCGGGGAGACTTCCACTAGACACCGACCTGGCCAAATTGTTTGATTAACTGAGTTAGGTTCATTGCCCCAAGTCTAGCTACGTCTTAGTTGAAGAATGTATAGTTACCGTAAAGATTTGTAATTATACAAAGCTCTGTACTAATGTATCACATGAATATTCATTCGGGAAATTTTTAATATAACAGCATATGTCAGGGTATCAGCATATGCCTGGGCATTTTGTATCAGTTATTCATTGTCCAAACGTAAGTGCATGCTCTCCTTCCGCATTACGCTGAGTGGTAGCACCTCAAACTCTATCGATTTTCTTAAAACTAAGTGTCAACGTAACCGACACGATTTCAAGTATGGGATTTGAGGTGTTAAGCCATTGAACGTGATCAAATTAAAAAAGTTAACAAAAATTTAAGAGTGAGTTAACACGGTTTTACAAGCTAGAAATGTTAAAAAGGTAAACTCGATGTATAAACTCATAGTTTAACCGAAGTTTACAATGATTACAAGTTTACCAGTGACTCAACTCGATTTAATAAGCTAGAAACGTAAAACGGTAAACTTAGAGAATCCAAATACTATTTATGATATAAATCCATTTGATTGATCTTTTTCTTCTTCAAATCAATCATTGAACAATAATATCCAAACCTTTTAATAAGGCGATCATATCTTTAATTTTTATAATTTCTTACCATAATTAATAATTAAATATTCAACGCATTAGATTTTATTTCCATGTAATTCATCTACACTGCAAATGGAGTGTATATATATTGGAATGCAATCTCCTCCCAACATATAGCAAAAGCGAAAACAATCTGCTGTGTTTGATATATAGCATCACAAATCAAAGAAATGGCAAAAGTTTCACACATTTTGGCTTCCTTCTTGGTGGTTTTGTTTCTCATCACATCTGGTAATTAATCTCACTAAAAATGGTCATGCTTCTTTTATAAAGATGTTCCAAATTTGTATTATAATTGTATATTTTTCTAGGTATAAGGATTTTTTTTTTTTTTTTTTGGGGGGGGGGGGGGGGGGGGATATAAGGGGAAAATTATTAAATACCAAATGAATTTGTAAAACCCCCCCAAAGGTGACGAATTTGCAAAAAGACTTAGAGGTGACAAGCACTTTTAAGGTTAAATCATTAAAAAAAAAAAGAAAATACCCCCCCCCACGGTGGGCCCCACCGGGGCCGGTGGTGGTGGTCGCCGGGGGGATATGGGGGGAGGGGTATTTTCTTCTTTTTTTTTTTTAATGATTTAATAAGGCAAAATGGAGGGGTTTTGCAAATTCATTTGGTATTTAATTGAAATTTTCCCTATAAGATAGAGTTAAGGTGCAAAATCAACTTGTACCCAATGTGCAATAACACCTATAAACTTTAAACCCCAAAGAAAAAATGATACACCAGCAAAAGATACTTTAGGCCTGTTAATTTTTGTGGTGACACCCAACACCATCTTCTTCTTCGACAAAAAGCAATGGAAGTTAGGTGATTTTAATGGTAGTGTTATTTTTCTCCGATTTTTAGAATTCATGGGTATTTTTGTGTTAAAATTATGTGTATATATTTTGCACATTAAGTATATATATTGATGGGTATTTTTGCATAACCCTAATATATATATATTTAACACATTTTTATTTATGCATGAATTTTATGTGGTGTGTGTGTGAAGGAGTTTTTCCAAAAATAGGCGCACAACAAGATGAACTAAAAGAGGTGAAGAAATGTGTGAGATGAGGAATGCAACCCAGTGTGTTCTTATAGACATTGTAGTCCTGGTTTGGTCAACAAGTGCTATGGTGGTTGGTGTGTTTGTTGTGAGCAACCTCCTCCTTCAGCAGATCACCTGAATTTAAATAATTGATTCTGTTGATCCATCCATTTAGATATATATTTGTACTACTTCTATATATGTAACTATATTCTGTTTGAGTATGTAAAAGTTTCAATTAGTGCAAAAATGAAAATTGATATGCAATCATTTTTTTTTTCAAACTCATGAGTTGATTCATTAAGTATACTATTTTTACATTTTTAATTTATAAAATCGTATCAACTTGATCTTAAACCTATGCTAGTTGTTAATTCAATTGAACTCATAAGTTCACACATACAAATCAGTTCATCATTGTGATGTTTTTATCTCATAAAATTGCGTCAACTTATTCTTAAACTCGTGCTAATTGTTTTTTGATTCGATCATGTTAAATGGCTATATATATATATGACATTGCTAAATATCACACATGTATATGATGTTTATCATCAATTATACATGATAATTTTAAACTGTGATATACGAAGATGCTATATATACTTGCGCAAATATATAACAGTTCTAAACCGTAATGTATTGTTTTTATTTTTTATTATATATGTTATTTTTTATTATTTGTTTTGATCTAGTTTTACTATTAATATTTATTATATAGGCACAATATAATTATCGATAATAACAAGATAATTTAAAAAATTATATTTATATTCAAAATTTAATACATTATATATAAACATGATACGATTTAAAATAAATTAATCACTTAAACACTCTCATGATAGAACATTACTTTATAATTTTTTCCAAAATAATTTTTTTTTTTTTTTCAAGAATCCTACCTTCTTATATTTGAAATTTTTTAGAATTCCACTTTCTAATATTAAAGAATACATGACGATTCTTTGTGAGAAACTGTCAAATATTGTCGAATAAATTTTTTAGATTCCCACCTTCTTATATATTATGTTTATCATTTTTAACTGCTAAGTATTATTAAAGTGATGTTTATCATTTTGAACCGCAAAGTATTATTAAAGAATACATAATAGTTCTTTGTCAAAAACTGTCAAGTATTGTCAAACAAATTTTTTCAGAATCTTGTTTCCCTATATTTGATATTTTTAAAATCTAGCATTATTTTATATGATGATTATCATTTTTAACTGTTAAATAATCTAAAAGAATAAATAACGGTTATTTGTGAAGAACCGTCAAGAATTATCAAATAAATCTTTTCAAAATCCCATCTCCTTATATTTGATGTTTTTAAAATTCCATTTTTTTTATATATATGATAATTATCAATTTTTATAGTTAAGTATTCTTATATATTTGAGATTTTTAAGATCCTGCATTCTTATACATATAACGGTTATCATTTTTAACCGTTTAGAAATCATATTTTACGGTTACTTGTTATAATCATTATGTTTTTGTTTTTTGATATAAGGTTGAAAAACGAATAGTTTGAAAATATTATATAACAGTTATTTCGTAAGAACCATCATTTTTGTTAGTAAATATATGAAGATTAATAATTACAACCTTTTTTTTTTTTTTTTTTTCCTTCACGAATTTCGCTTCTGAATACATAACAGTGTGCATATTTAATCCTTGAGTTTTAGGGTTATATATTTTTGTGCAAACTTCACCTTGACATACATAACAGTTATTCAATGTGAATGTCATTTATTAAGCTTCATATATGTGTGTTTCTTAATGAATGAATTTCATTGAATTTTATTTGGTAAGTATGATAAATTATGAATGTTTATGGATTTAATTTCAATTAGTCATATTTAAAATATATTTAAATCAAATTCTTGACATTTTTATATTTTTATTATTTAATTATATACTTTAACGCCTTAATAAAAATGAACATATGCCACGCTGGACTTATCCAAGGATGATTTCACGTGCGCGTGATTGTGCTTTCGTCTTTAATCGTTTTAGCGTTGGATGTTTTTGTGAGAACGCAGTAAGTCCCAACAATATATCTATAGATTGTTAGACATTCGTATTTGTTATCGTCCATAATAATTAAGTACTTAAAACATATACTAAATTTTTATCCTAAACATGAATCCATTTAATGTATAGGAAAAAAAACACGCATGAACCCATTTAATTCATTTTCTCTGCGTAATAATATCATTTCTTTTCTTATATGAATAATTAAAGATTCATTGTATTAAATTATATTCTTTCCATGTAATTCATCTTTGTTGCGATTGTTTTCGTACGTAATAGTTAAGTATTTAAACATATCCTAAATTTTTATTCTAAACATGAAACCCATTTAATGTATGGGAAAAAAATTATGAACCCATTTAATTCATTTTCTCTGTGTAATAATATTATTTCTTTTCTTACCTGAATAATTGAACGTTCATTTTATAAAATTATATTATTTCCATGTAAGTCATCCGTGTTGCCATTGTTATCGTACGATAGTTAAGAACTTAAATATACCTAAATTATTATTCTAAACATGAAACCCATTTAATTCATTTTCTCTGTGTAATAATATTATTTCATTTCTTACATGAATAATTAAACATTCATTGTATAAAATTACATTATTTCCATGTAATTCATCTTTGTTGCCATTGTTATCTTACGTAATAGTTAAGTACTTAAATATACCTAAATTATTATTCTAAACATGAAACCCATTTAATTCATTTTCTCTGTGTAATAATATTATTTCTTTTCTCACATGAATAATTAAACATTCATTGTATAAAATTACATTATTTCCATGTAATTCATCTTTGTTGCCATTGTTATCGTACGTAATAGTTAAGTACTTAAATATAACTAAATTATTATTCTAAACATGAAACCCATTTAATTCATTTTCTCTGTGTAATAATATTATTTCTTTTCTCACATGAATAATTAAACATTCATGGTATAAAATTATATTATTTCCATGTATTCATCTTTGTGGCCCATATATATACTGGAAGCCATTCTGCTTCCTACATTCAGCAAAAACTACTTTTTTGTGTGTGTGCTGATTGCCCAAAAAAAAAAAAAAAAAAAACACACATAACAACAACAACAGAGAAATGGCAAAAGTTTCACCCACTTTGGTTTGCTTACTGGTTTTGTTCATCGTCGCATCTGGTAAGTCCCTCTCTCCTCGCCTTTCTCTCTATATGCATGAATACACGTTTACGGCTTATGAGTACTCTAATATAATTCTCGTGTAAAAGAAATATTTATTAAAAAATTTCAATATTTTATTTTTTTATAAAGGAAAGGCAAGCCGAAGCTTGAGAAATAGAAATAGAAGGGACAAGCCATAAGAAAGTCAAGCCCTTGATACAAAAGATAAGCCAAAAACTAGTAATGGCAGACCGATCGGTCCTTTAGATACATTTGAAGGCAGCTAGTAGGAACTGTTGGAACTAAAATCACATCCGCCCCATGCTGGTCATCATGGCCATGCTTGGCCATATAGTCTGCACAAGAGATGTTTTCTCTTGGAGTATAGTAAATCTCAACGCTGTCCCAAGTCTTTGTGATGATGTCTCTCAGAGGATGATCTGTAGAACAGTCTCTCATGAGGATGTTGATGGCCTCAATAGAGTCAGAGTAAAGATGGATTCTCTGAAGACCCATCTGACGCCCCACTTTTAATCCTGTCATGATCGCGAGAATCTCAAATTCAATTACTGAATGGTGTCCAAGAGATTTGTGGAATCCCATCAGCCAGTGTCCATGAGAATTCCTTATTACACCTTCGCAGGCTGCTTGGTGGTAATAGCGTACGGAGCCATCCACATCAATGCGAACCGGGTCTACAGGATGAGGGGTCCAAGACTCTTCTGCAATCCTGCCAAGTTGAAAAATTTTGTGAGTAAGAACTTGATTGGAGGTATTTTCCATTAAAAGATAATTACAAAGATGTAACATCTCCCTGGTATTTGTCTCTCGGCCTTGAACAGGAATTTGCACCTCGTTGTCCACAGGATCCAGCACCCCAAACTAAAAACTCTTGGCCAAGAGAAATTTAGGAATCTTCCATTTCTGGATTGTGCTGTACATTCCAATTAAGCCAAGCCTGCAAATTACCTGCAAAAAACTAGGAAAAATGGTTAATCCTTAAAATTTGTTTCCAGAAGTCTTTTGCCCTAGCACAGTCCCTGATTACGTGAATCACAGTTTCCTCGCTATTGCAAGGAAATGGGCAAATATTGTCATTAGTGAGACCTCTTTTGACACGAAGAGAGTTAGTTATCAGCCTCTCATGAGCAACTTGCCACATAAAAAATTTAACCTTCTCAGGAATCTGCCATTTCCACATCAAGGCCCAGAAACTGCTATCTCTCTTTCTTCCATGGTTAGAAAGGTAGTTGTAAGCAGACTTGACTGAGAAGCAACCATCTCTTGCAACTCTCCAAGAGAAACAATCAGGAAGACTGCTAGAAGGCGGGTGAATTTTGGAGATAATATTTATGATTGAGAAAGGCAAAATGCCACGCCATCTATCGATATCCCATCCACCGTTTCCCAACAATTGGTCACGAACAGTCTCATCCCCATTAACAACGGTGGGGTCAGCAACGAAGGCCATAAGGGGACGATCAATAGGAAGCCAAAGATCATGCTAGAACTTGGTCCCAACTCCGTTATTAACTTTTTTCCCCACTCCTGAAAGAAACTTCTCCCAAACTTGAACAATTGCTTTCCACGCAAGGGAGGAATTTCTTTTCTTGTTGACATTGGGAAGGGAAAGATTGCCACAGTTATATTTGGCCCAAAGGCATTGGACCCATAGGTCATGCTTCCTCGTCAAGAGACTCCAACACAATTTCATAATAAACGCCTTGTTTTGACGACAAAGATTTTTGAAGCCAAGGCCCCCTTTCTTCTTCGCTTGAGTTACTTTGTCCCAAGCTATAAGATGCATTTTTTTCCTATCCTCCTCTTGAGACCAAAGAAACCTCCTGGAGATCTTGTCAAGCTCATTGATGGTACAAATAGGGAGGAGGGTTGATTGCATACAGTGGCTAGGAAGAGCCGATAGGACAGATTTGATCAACATGGAGCGACCAGCAATAGATAACAATTTACTTTTCCATGCCGACAGCTTCTTTTTAGCTTTTTGCACAATGGGGTAATAGGTGGCTCTCGTCACTCTCTTATGAATGACAGGCACCCCAAGATATTTACCCAGATCAGGGGTGAGACCAATCCCAAGAAGTTGACTTAGCTCCATAGCTCTATTGAAATTCACCTTCTGGGAGCAGAACATGCGGGACTTGGCTAAATTAATTCTGTGGCCCGAAACCTCACAAAAGCTTCTCATCACTTTATGAACTTCCTCCATTTGATTGAGGGAAGCCTCAGTAAAGAGAATGAGATCATCAGCAAAGAAAAAATGAGAGATATGAGGACCACATCTTTTAAAAGAGAAAGGTTTCCATTGCTGGGCCTCTCACTCAGCTCTAATCAGATGGCCCATACGCTCCATGCAAAGAACGAAGATATACGGGCTAAGAGGATCCCCTTGTCTGACCCCTCTAGAAGGGGTAAAGCATGGACTTTCCTCACCATTCCAGAGAATAGACATAGTTGTGGTCGAAACACAGGCCATAATGAGGTTGATGAGATTATCAGTCAACTTTAAACAAGCCAGAGTATTCTTAATGAAGCCCTAATCAAGTCTATCAAAGGCTTTCTCCATATCGATCTTAATGGCGACAAACCCTTTCTTCCTGCCCCTCGTTCTCATGGAGTGGATAATCTCTTGGGCAATAAGGATATTGTCACAGGTGGATCTTTCAGCAATAAAACTGCATTGCTCCGAACCAACAATAGTATTCATGACTCCTCTAAATCTATTTGCCAAGACTTTTGTAATAATTTTGAAGCTAACGTTGCACAAGGATATAGGGCGAAAGTCCCTTAAAGAAGAAGGATTATCAACCTTGGGGATGAGGACAACCCTGGATTTGTTAATGGCGGTCATAGTAGAGGATTATCAAAACATTTTTCAATAAAATCACAGATTTTGGAGCCGACGACATCCCACTGAGTTTGGAAGAAATGCGCTTAGAGGCTGTCAGGTCCCGGAGCCTTAAAAGCTCCCATAGCGAAAGCAGCATTCTTAATTTCAAGAGCCGTAACTTTCCTTGAGAGCATATTCAACTCATGAGTGGCAATGACAGGGAAATTGGAGCACAACTCATTTGGGTCTTTCACAGAGTCATCACGAGAGTACAGATTTAGGAAGAAGTCGTGAGCCATCATTTTTGCAGTTTCCTGATCCTCAATCCACTCCCCAATGTCGTTCTGGATGGCAACAACTTTATGCTTCCTTCTTTTAATCACAGTGGATGCATGAAAGAACCTTGTATTTTTGTCACTGCCCTGGAGCCAATTACATCTGGACTTCTGAAACCAGAAGAGTTCCTCCTGAGTAGCCACTTTATGGTAATCATTCCAAAGCTTCTTCTCAAGTCTATAAAGCCCAGTATGCAGATTATCCCTTCCGCTCCTATCAATTCCTTCAAGACGACGGATCAACTCATGCTTCTTCTTAGAGAAGTTACCCACACGAGTATCATGCCAGTTTTGAGCGATGTTTTGAAAGTTTTGAAGCCCTTGAACCCAATTCTTCTCATGCCATGCTTCCTTAGTGATATCCTTAAAATCGTTCTCCAAGGACCAGGCAATTTGGTAAGAGAATGATTTCTGGTAATTTCTCCTCTGGGATGATGGATTAGTATTCACCACCACAACCCGATGATCAGAATTAAATTTGAGCTCATGACGAACAGTGAAGTTGGGAAAGTGATTTAGCCAGGTAAGGTTGGTGAAAACCCAATCCAGCTGTTCTTTCAAATCATGCCATTCCCAAGTGAATTTTTCTCCCTGAATCCTGGCTTCAATGAGGTTAGTGTCATCAACACAGTCTTTAAACTGGCGAATTGAGGCCCAAGGGGGGTCGGCTCCACCAAGCTTGTCATTTGGGCACAAGAAAGCATTGAAATCCCCCAAAACCAACCAAGGAAGAGAAGCATTAATATCCAGAGAACGAAGAGAATTCCAAAGAGAGGTTCTGCCAGCCAAATTAGTTTCCCCATAAACAGCAGTTACAAGAGTCTAGTTGTTAGTGCCAAGCTCTCTAATTTCACAATGAAGCAATTGGGTAATGGAGTAAATATAAGTAATATCAAATTTATCATTGTTCCAAAGAAGCCAGATACCCCTTGAAAAACCAATAGATTCCACCCGAATCCAGTTGCTAAAACCAAGCTTGCGACAAACTTTATCAGCTCTATCACCACTAATACGCGGCTCCATGAGACAGAAAATATTGATACAATATTTATTAACAATATCTTTAAAGGTTAAAGGGAAGGTCCGGCTACCGGCCCCCCTACAATTCCAAGATACTATAAACATAATTAAAATACAAATGAGGAAGGATGGTAATACTTACCTGGGGCATTGAGCCTCTTCGTCAGATTGATGCTCTAATTGAGTTTCTGCCACGAATGATCCCTTGGCTTCTAAGAAATCCGGGGTAATATCCTCATTAGGGTCCCAGTGGTCAGGTGGCCGAGAGTTACTAAATTCAGCCAAGTTATTATTTTGCTCCTGGGAATGCTCTCTAGCTTCAACCTTCTGGTTATTCACAATCTCCAAGCTTCCATGGACAATATTATGCATGCGTTGGGCCTTTGATTTCCTAGAAGTGGTTTTTTTTTGACCCACTTGAGGAATAAGATCATTATTGTTTTTTGTTGAGTCTTCCTTTAATTGGCCCATTGCAATAGTGGAGGTAGGGTGGTCCAACGTTGAACTTGGCCCAGCTGGAGGTCCATGGTCATTAATTGAATTAATTCCCTTATCCATGTGAGGCAGCCCAGATGAGGCATCCAACATAATAGTCGGTCCATTGAGGGAGACCGGTCCAATAAGGGAGACGGGCCCAGCTGGTTGCACCGATTTGGCCCTGTACTGAATTTTCATTTTTTGGGTTAATTCTCCCCCTTTATCCCCAAACTTGCCAGCTGTCCCCTTCTTCCTATCCAATCCCGACGACTTCACCAAGAGAGAGGCGTCCTTTCTGCTGTCAATTTGCTCTGGCCTAGGTACGATATGTCCGATGGTATGGGCATCCTCCAGATTTTGGAGATCCTCAATCGGCACAAATCGAGACTTCTGAACCATAACCGTTGCCTTGCCTGTGACCGTTGTCTTCGCCGGAGCTGCTGGCTTCATCGTTTTTGCACTGGAATCCGACGGTTGTTGTTGCTAGGTTTTGGAATCTGACCAGTGAGCAGGCCGGCCACCTCGATTCCTTCTATTCACAAGCATCCACGGCCCGAAAGACTCCTCTGAACCCGTCACCAATGTATTAACTGACAAACGCTGTGGTGGCTGTTGCGATGAATGATGAGGCATCTCGTGGGACTCTGATGTAGAGCACCTGTGCGGACACCTTTCCCTCCTATGACCAAACCACCCACAATCAAAACAAATCAGAGTGAGGCCTTCGTACTCTACGTTGAATATGGATCCTACCGCGATTACTTTAGGAACCAGCTTTTTTTGAAGGTTAAGCTCAACGCAAATTCGAACAAATTTCCCCCTTTGAATTTTAGGTGAGGCATTTTGACATTCCTGTAGAGTATTCATGTCTACCCTTAACGTCCTTCCAATCCGATCCCCTAGCCGAGAGATGCAGTGTTTATTGTACAAGTGCATTGTCACATCAGGAATTCGAATCCATGTGGCCACCCTATCCAAAGCATTCTGATATGGGTTGAAATATGGTGTCCAACGTTGGACAATAACACAATGTTGCTTGATCACCCAAGGCCCTTCATAGAGCACCTTTCTGTAATGTGATCTCCACAATTCTTGGTCCTGAAAACGCACAACAAAATAATTGTTAGGAATATCAATAAGTTCAAAGCTGGAGAACCCCCATAGGTTTGTCAATAGATCCTTTAGAACATAGAGGTTAAACTTCCTGTCAAGCACCGTGAGGATAAGAGCATAATTCCATGGCTCACACCACTCATTATACTCTTCCTCAGTGCAGGGCGCAACAGGATATAGCTCCATCAACTTTTTCATTTCATCAGTTGGTTCAGGGATTTTCCAGCAGATGTCTTTGTCATTAGTGAATAAATCATCATCTTCCATTTCATAATCACTATGGGCAACACCATTGAATCCCAATAGGGAGGCACGGTAGGATTGAAACTTTAGATTGCTTTCTCCATTTTTGTCTTTCAACTCTCTGTTTTCAGAGTTTCCATTTTCCTAAGAAGCATGTTCAGGTTCCTTTTCTGACATAGCATCATCCATGATGGCCTGAGGGGCTTCTTCCAACTTCTTTTTCTTTTTACGGTCGTCTTGCCCTTCAGCTGGTGGTCGATCTGGTGGAAGTTTTCGCTGACCAGTATCAGCTAGAATGGGAGCGTTCTCAGTTGTTTCAGTCATCGCGTCTTACACAAGAAACGAGCTTTTCCCTTTTTGCAATCCTTTTATAACTCATATCTATTCCTATTTACTTTAATTAACTGTTAGTTTGAGTTCTCACACACACACACACACTATAGTCATATTTATATGTTTGGATATACTGGAGTGGCCGTGCCAAAAGTATATATTTTATTAATAATTTTTCATGTCATTTACTAAATATATAAATTATTGACCCTAATTCTTGTGTCTTATTCATAAAAAAAATTCAATATTTAGGAATTATATATATTTCTATTCATTTTTCTGAAATAATATTAGTTTGAGTTCATATATATTTAATTTTTGTTTATATATAGGAGTGATGGCAGAAGTAAGAGCACAACAGGAATGTGCGAATGATGGAGACTGCTCCCCGTTTTGTGGTCCGACATGTCCTGAACCCGGTGAAGTCAACCGGTGCAAGAACGGTGTCTGTGTTTGTTGTGATAAACCTCCTAATAACTTAATTTGATCTTCACCTCATCTTCTTAATCATGCTCTTCTTAATTATGTTGCTTAACACATCATAATTAATAATATTATGTATGTGTACTACACTGATCTATATATGCTCTCTGCATATCTCCAATAATCAATAAGAATGGTTATGTTCTTTTTTGGAATAATAAATTGAGTCAAGTATTATAAATTGAAAATTAGTTTTTCCTCCCTTATAGAAGAATCCTAGCCACCAGGCTTGGTACGTACATGAATTATGGTACCATATTTTCTCTTTGGGTCATAACTCATAACTCACACTCATTATATTTATAAAGCATGTTTGAATTACAATTATAGCTGTCAAACACATGAGTTTAACTAAATAAATTAAATAAACTCATGATAAGAATGTGAACCTAATCATACCGTAAACTTGTAATACTAGTTTTTTTTATTAATAAATAGGTGTTAAAAGCATATAATTAATTAATATAAATGACAATAATTTCAGTTAAATATATTTTAAATATGAAGAATTAAAATTAAATCTATTAACATTCATGATTCACCATACCCACCAAAGAAATTTCTATGGAAATTTATATATATATAGTCATTGAACAAGATCAAATCGAAAAAACTAATATGAATTTAAGAGTGGGTTAGTACAATTTTATAAGGTATAAGTGAAAAAACGGTAAACTCATGTGTGAACTTATCAGTTTAGCTAATGTTACTGTTAATACTACTTTAGTAGTTAGTTGACACAATTTTATAAGATAGAAAGATTAAATTGGTAAATTTAAAGAATTAACTTGTGAATTTGACAACAATGCTCACAAACCTCATTCTTAAGAAAGAAAGATATGTTTGGTGTCATTTCAATATAATTAAGACACCCACGAATTATCACACACCAATTAAGATCTTAGAATTAAAAAAAATTAAATTAATGTTGGGGTGTCTCTATACCTCTAACTCCAATATAAATTTGTGTAGTGAAATGTATAAAGTCGTAAAAGGAAAACGAAAAAGAAGAAGAAACATCTCTTACATATTTTTATTGTTAATTTATGGTTATCCCACTTCTCATATAAAATAAAAATAACAATGCAAATAAAACACACTCTAACCAACCAAACCATGTATGATTCATGATCGAAAGGATAACGACGGTTCACGAAACTCTCTTCATTTACCGTGACTATCAATGAATTCTTTGACCTTAGCAACAAGAAGCTCCGTCTGCTCCGCTGTATCGGCGTCCGTCTCCGCCGCAAATGAGTTAAGATAAAATGCATGTCCCATTCCTTTACTGACAAACACTTCCACGTCCTTCTTCGCTTTCTTCATGGCTTCACAGTACTCCATCTGCGTATCCACCATCAAGTCCTTCTCCGCCACGCAAACCAGCAACGACGGAACTTCCACGTCGTCCAGTGACGGCGCCGCCTCCCCCATCGGACATGTTATCGGGTGGTCCTTGTTGCTCCCAACCGGCAACCCCAAGATCAACAACTTGTCTATCATGTCTAACGAGAGGAGCGGTGATTGGGGATTCTCCAACTCCGACTTGCTCCGCCTTGACCGGACGAATCCTGGGTGGAGCTCTATCCCTCCGGCGAGTCTCAGCGGCGTTAAGTCATGCTTTCCGGCTTGAACGGCCACCTGATGAACTAGGTTCCCGCCAGAGCTGTCGCCGATAAGAAAAGTACGGCTGAAGTCGGCACGATCAGCGAGGCATTCCGGCGGGTTTGTCTCGCCCTTTGCCACCGACTGGAGCCAGAGAAGGCCGGAGAAAGCATCGTCAATGGCCGCCGGGAGGCGGTTCTCAGGGGCGAGGCGGAGATAAACAGATATGCAGATGACCCGGGCGGTTCGGGTGAACCGGGTGTAGAAGTGGTGGTACATGCCCAAGTCAGGCGGGGTTATGCAAAACCCACCACCGTGAAAATGGAGGAGAACTGGAAGCTTATCACCGGGCTTCGTCTCAGGTTGGTAAATCCTTACACGTTGACCGGAAATGTTGTGGATGACGACGTCTTGGGTGGCAACTCCTTGGAGGAATTCAGGGTGGGGTGGAACCGGTTCAGTGAGGAATTTGTACTCAGGAGGTCCGGTCCAGGAGCGGTCTACGGAACCGTCGTCATAGAGTCTGAGCCAATTGCTGACTTGGTCAATGAGCTTCTTTGGAGGTTCCATGACAGAAATGAAGGTGATGGCAGACTTGAATGTAGTAAGTACTCCTAACATATAGTGGTTGGCGTGCCTTGAATGTTTGGTTTGAGGTTAGAGATAGGAAGCAGTAGTGGACACAAGGGGGCTAGGGTGGGGCAAGGGGGGTTAGGGTGGGCCCCCTAAAATTTGAAGGAAAAAATCTCAGTAAAAAACAAGTGGGATATTTGCATGTCTGTGTGAACTATGGAAGATTAGAGAAGGAAAGCGACCCTGAAATAGCAAACATACCGATAAGTGCAATGCTCCGAGTTGGCCCCAAAAAAATAAAAAAATATTTGTAAAGATTATGGATAAGTGCAAAACGCATTTTTTCTTTTTCTGTGAAGACAACAGTAATTACTTCCTCCGATCTTAATTATAGGAACACTTTATTAGAATTTAGAGAGATTAAAGAAGGGAGTTAAATTAGTTAAAACTTGCTCTTATAATTAAGACCAAAACCAACTCTAAAATTTACTCTTATAATTAGGACTGGAGGGAGTATATGATAATAGGATTATTACTAGCTAGTCTTCATTCGCGCTAATAGCTTTGAGCTGTTGAATCATAACTAAGGAATCTGGTATTGTTTGGCTTAAGAATGAATTTTTCACATGTACTATAATACTAGTAAATCTCCATTCAATCACGCTGATTATAATAACTGCGACCAAAATCTTAAAACTCTCGTTACTGCAAGAATTGCTGAATGAATAAGCAGCTGTGCGAGATTAAGATTTGGCAGTAATGAAAAGTGACTTTGATTAAGCAAGTGAAATTAAGACAAAGTAAAATTTATTTCCTTAACGAAAAAGTGAAATTGCTTTTATATTAGCGTTGGTATAAAATAAATTAAAGTGATGATTTTTCAGCAGCCTAAAAGATTTGCACCCACAATTTGTCTCTCCTTCGCTAAGCGTAAATTGCATTTGAAGATAGAATTAAATTGTAGGAATTAATTTGCAAACTTATTAATAAATTTTATTTTAAAGATTTCATAGGATAGGAAAAATTACATTTGAAGATGACGTTACAATAATTTGAGCTTGACAATGGAAAATCCATTATTTGCCTTTTTCTTAATAGAGTGATTAGATTGTACTCACTCTTTCAGTTTCTATAGCAATTACTGAAAGATCTTTCTCTGTTATAAAGAGAATCGCAAAAACAGCTTCCGAAATAGCATAAAAGACCAATTTCTTGATGCTTCTTTGATATAGTATTTTTTATTTTCGCACCTCGTTAGTAAAATTCTTGGGTCCGCCACTAGATGGGAGGGTTGGGAGAGACCTCCTTCCTTTATTTAGTTTAAATTTTTAGATGGGAGAGAAGGCAAAATGTTGGATTAAATTCACTTTCCTCCCTTATTTTAACCAAATGATCCTTTTTCTCTCCACTGTTTCCATGTGGAATGCTTGGATGAGTGGCTTTGTTTGAGTGCCACGTGTCCTCTTTGTCGGAACTCTCTTGCTCTGTCATCGGGCCGACGCCGGTTGCCACTCCTCTGTCAGAATTGGTTCCACTTGCTAGGTTTTTCCCATGCTCAATGTTAACCTTTACATATATTAGCAAATTTTTCCCTATTCCCTTGGATACTCAGCACCTCATGACAACAAGCATATTCATATATATATATATATATATATATAGATCCCTAGATCCCTTCTCAACGCAAATGCCACTAGATTTTAGATCCCTTCTCAACCCACCAACGGATTCAAGGAGCTTTTGGGGAAAAATTTCGAGAGGGAGAGACTTGGGTAGTTTAATCAACTATAAGGGTTTTGATTTGCCCCAAATGAGGTTTTAAAAAAACAAATATAGCGTGGTGTAATCGACTAAGTACTGTAGCAAGTACTTAGTCGATTACATCACGAGAAAACATAAAAAAAAAATTGGCACTGTTTAGTCGACTACATATCAGGTTGTAATCGACTAAACAGGGGCAAAAGGGTGATATGGTTTCACACATGGGCATTTTGGTTATTAATGAATTAATTAAGGGCAAAAGGGTCAAAAAGCCATATAATCTTCCCTTTTTCTAGACATTTGGTATGTAATTCCCCTCCTTCCCAAAAGACCCACACTCACACATATGATCATCATCATAACCTATTTAGTATTAGTATTTCGTTAGTCCTTAATATAAAATATATTTATTTAATTTAATTAGATTAAGAAAATTAGTTAAGTTATTTAATTTATATGAATTTCTTAAAATACCGTAGTAATTTTTCTTAGCCTCCTCATCCATTCTCCTTGACTATTATTGAGGGAGAGCAACAAATATATATATATATATATATATATGTGTGTGTGAATTAAGAAAAGATTAACAAATATGAAAATTATGACTTATATTAAGGATTAAGATTAACTCCATAAATATGTTTTATATCAAAGACCGGAGGAGGAAATCGATCACTAAGTTATATGTTCTCATGCTTGGTTGAAATTACTTAAATTTCATACTTTATAATCAAAATAATACAATTCTCTCATGCATTGTAGCCATTAAATTAAGCTAGATATGCCTTTCAATACTTTATCTCACAAAAAAAATTATAAATTTTTCTTCCAAAGTCCAAATTATATTTATTGATTGCACTTATTAAAAAAATTTCATTAAAGAGCGACTTTTAATGCAAATGATTAAAAAGACTATTTTTGAAAAACCAAATTAGATATATTTTTATAAATAACTAATTTGACTAAGATCTTTCTTAATATATATACAAATGTGGGGCCAGCCAATTGATTAGATTAGGTATATATGTTTTTTTTTGGCTCAGGATTAGGTATATATGTTTGGATATATAGGATTGGCGCTAGGCGATGGTGACAGCACACGATGTGTGAAGGAAAACAAAACTGCTCTTTTATAAGTCCTAAGGCCCTGTTTGTTACATGGAAGATTTGAGGAAGGAAAGGAAAGGAATGGAAGTGAAAGGAAAGGAAGGAAAGATTAGGAGGAAACTTTAATAATGTGAGTTGTTTGATATACTAGAGAATGAAACTTAGTTGAGAGAAAATAAAATGTTTGGTATAGAGAATTAAGTGTTGCTTAAGTGAGAAGGTTATGTGAAATTCCTACAATGCCTTTGCTTGGTTCGAACAAAAAAACGTAAGTTCAAATGTAACATGTTATTAATAAGCGCTTCCGTTCGAACGCAAAAACTGACAGTGCCTGTGTCCCTAAGTGGAAGAAATTGAATAGAAAACCACAAAATAGATCCACAATCCACTATTACAAAAAAGCCGTCCTATTTTTGGTATGTTTTACGTCTTTATTCAACAGGACGCGTATATGAGAGGCGTAGTAAATGAAGAGTTTTGGCGTCCTAAAATATTGCTTTTAAAAAAAAAATCCCAAACATCGTGTACGGAGCAACAAGCGACAAGAAGAACTCATGATCGAGATAAGAAGAAGACAGATTACCAAAAGCAATAATCTACAATCAACATACTCCCTAATCAGATCTACACAAAATCAAAAACTTCAATCAATGATAATATCATATCTACAAAAAATCAATCAAAAAATTATCAATAATATCAGACACAAAATCAAAAACGCCGACGACTGACTTGAAAAAGCTTGAAAAAAAAACCAGATCCTTCAATCAACTTCCTCCGTCGAAGCCCTGGCTTGAAAAAGCTTAAAGCATCTTTCCCCCCTTTTGCATCGTCGAAACTTCGCGTTGTCGTTCGACAAGACCAAAAATGGAGGCTGCAAAAATCTGGATCGACTCCCTCCATCGAAGCTCTCTTCCCCGGTGGTTGAAAAATCTGGATCGACTCATCATCCGTCGTCGCCTTCACCGTGGCAGAGTTGAAGAAGACTCTACGATGAGATTTGAGCATGTTGGAGGTGAGGCATGGGAGATTTGAAATCCACAAGTCACAGGTAGTGAGGCATGGGAGATTTGAATCCAGAAGTCACGGGTCTCTAATATGATATGAAAAGGAGTAGGAAAAAAAAAAAAAAAAAAGGACACTAGAAGTCATGGGTATGGGCTAGAAAGACAAAAAAGAAGAAGTCAAATCTGAAATAACTTTGGCGTCTAAAACACAATATAGGCGCCAAATAGCCTTCTTTTAGCGTCCTACTTTAAATTTAGGATGCCACAGGTTCACTTTTGGGCGGTAAATGAAAAATTGGGTGGTAAAATCGATTGCTTTTGGCATCTAAGTGTTGAAATTAGACTCTAAAAGTGATGCTTTTGGCGTCTAAATATAAACTTAGATGCCAAAAAATCACTTTTTGTGTCTAATTTAAAAATTTTCTTACATATATATAATTACAAAAATGTCACCACTTTTATTTTTTACTTCCTTTTTTAAAAGAAGGACGCCTTTTAGAGACGCAAAAACACTTTTTTATAGTAGTGATCAATGAACGCACATAAATACCCAACTCGAAGCAACCGGGCTTCCCCAAGCTCAGACACATACCGGTAAATCACACATAAATTGATTTCGAATGAATACTGACCTCAATTGTAGCTCTCAGTTCCCCATCGGTTCACTTCTCCTTCTCCTCCAACACCCATTGTACTTCCAAGCTTCTTTATCGATAGCTTCGCCCAGCTTGCGCCTTCCTTGTCCTTTTGAAGAGGTTCACTTTTTTCAAGGGTTTTTTTGTCCCAAATTGCCACTCTTCCATGAAGTTTTCAACCTTCCCGTCTCTTTTGGAGGGAAAGTCACTTCCCATGGTTGATGAAACATCCAAACTCACCGGAAGGTTGGTCGATGGAAGATGAGCGCTCCAAATGAGTTTTTTTGGAGGAACCTTCTAATGTTCCCTTTCCATCGCCCAGATTCTATCAAACAAACAGGGCCTAAGTGTTGGGATATAGTAAACATGCATGCCGTTTTGTGAATATAGGATAGGTGTTTATCTTTTGAGCTGTGTACATATTCGCTTTGATTAATGAAGCTTTTTTTCCTACACCCCATGCGTCTTATTTGAATTCAACTTTAAATATGGATTAAATTATAACGTAACTAATTTGTTTAATCTACCAAGATTGATTAAGAGGATGCAAAGGCGAAAACCAAAAAAAAAAAAAAAAAAAAAAAAAAAAAAAAAAAAAAAAAAAAAAAAAAAACGAAAAGAAGCACCGTTCGTCTCAGACATTTGTTTTTGGTTATTGTGGTCTAATGTGTGTCTTTTACACATTTAATATGATAAATCAACAAAAACGTCTCATAATTTTAAGCAGGGAATATAGATTGGGGTAAAGGAGCCAAAATACATATGTGCTTTACTTCTGGGAGCGTCCAGTACTAAATACTTTTTTTGGGAGCAAAAATACATATGTGGTTATATTTTAGGAGCAAAAGTCACGTCACCGTTAAAATCTAACTTAAAGGGATTAATTTTGGGGTGGGGCCCACACTGTTTTTATGAAAATACCAAAATGTCCCCAATTTTTTTTTTTAAAAAAAAAAACAGAAAAGCTACTCTATCATTAATTAGCCAAAAGGCCATCTCATTCTTCGTGACAGACGCTAGATGATAAATCAAATCCACAACAATAATCCATATTTTCTCCCAAGTCTTAACTTGCCATGAAGAGAAACCGCAATTATCAAACATATTTGAGCAGATCTGCGGGCATACAGCAAATCTCTCCGCAAAAGCAGAGTAACCATCTTTGTATCGTGACAAGTCCACGAAATGGAGTCCAGATTTCAATTAAAAGACCGAAAAGACGACTAATACAACTTAATTATCATGAAACAGGTTCGAATAACTAAGATCGAACACGCTGAAGAAAAATAAGAATGAAACAAACCATAAGTACGAAATCCCAAAGTGAATTGCAAGATCCATGATAAGATAAGAATTTACTTAAAATATTCATGTCAAGCTTCACATTATAGACTAAGAACCTTCGAAGCATCGGAGGACAAGAGTTCGCCCACTTTAAATGAGAGAAAAGGAAAACTACCTTAGGAAGAAGAAGAAGCAGCAGTAGAGAAAGAGGAAGGAAGTCCCAGGAGAGATAGGAGCAGGCTGCCTGAACAGGAGTACTCTACTGCGACTGCTCAAGCGATGCGAGTCTAAAGGAGGCATTGGGCATGCATTTTATAGGCCCAGATCATGCTGCCGCTGCTGCCACGTCGGATCATGGCGTGGAGGAGGCAGTGCCTCCACCGACTCTGGTTGCGATGAAGCGTTTTGCCAGTGGGCGGAATCCAGAATCCAAATCGAGAGAGAGAGCTGGTTTTTTTTTTTTTTTAAAAAAATTAAATTAGGGGCATTCTGGTATTTTTATAAAAAAAGTGTGGGCCACCCAAAATTAACACCGTTAAAGTTATATTTTAACGGTGGTGTAACTTTTACTCCTAAAATGTAACCACATGTGTATTTTTCCTTCAAAAAAAAACATATGGTGCTAGATGCTCCTGGAGGTAAAACATATATGTATTTTTACTCTTTTATCCATATATATTTTCTAACTTTCAAAATAATGTTAAAAAGCTTTTCCACTTGCACGTGAAGCGTAAGGTTGGAAAGTTCACTGACCGCTGAAACTGTAACCCATATCCATATAATTTTATTTATAAGTTCTATTTTGACTAAATCACACATACTAAGGAGAGGAGAGGTAGGAATTAATGATTATAGGGTAAAATTTCAACTTTACCCTCATTTATGATTGAGTACCTTTTAACTTTTTCTCTCTCTCTCTCTATTTTCATTGGTACAATAATATGGGCAAAATTGTCACAATCTCATTTATTTGGTCAAAAGGGATTTATAAATAGGACCAAATTTTTTTGGTCAAAATGGACTTATAAATAGGACCAGAGTGATATATATATATATTGGATAGAGTACTATATACTCCCTCCAAAGTCTAATTATAAGATCTAGTTGATTTTTTTAGAGATATTAAGAAAGCTAATTAAATTATTTTAGAGTATTTTTATTTTTAATTTTTTCTTCAAACTAATTAGTTTGATTAATAAACTAATATATAATCTAAAGATACATAACATATGAAATGATTAAGTAACTTATTTAGCTTCCTTAATCTCTCCAAAAAAAGTCAACTAGGTCTTATAATTAGGATCAAAATGTAGTACTCCATCCGGTCCTAATTATAAGACCTAGTTGACTTTTTGGGAAAGATTAAGAAAGCTAATTAAATTATTTTAGAGTATTTTTATTTTTTTTCAAACTAATTAGTTTAAGTAATAAACTAATATATAATCTAAAGATATATAATTTATTTAGCATCCTTAATTTCTTCAAATAAAGTTAACTAAGTCTTATAATTAGGATGAGTTAATACTATTTTTGGAAAGATGACTAAGACACAATGTGATTATAAGACACAATGTGATTGTATAATTAAGAAGGTCCCGTGACTGAGTTGTCTCCAGAATGAGACAAAAGCGACGTTTGAGCTGCCACCCACTTAGGGTATGTTTGGTTGGGAGGGGAGGGAAGGGGAGAGAAAATGGAGAGAGAGAAAAGTTATTTGTGGTGGGCCCACAAATATTTTCTCCTCTTTTAATATTTTTCCTCCCCCTTCCCCCTTCCCTCCCCCCAACCAAACATAAGGTATGTTTGGTTGGGGGGAGGGGAGGGGAAAGAAAATGGAGAGAGAGAAAAGTTATTTGTGGTGGGCCCACAAAAGTTTTTCTCCTTTTAATATTTTCCCTCCATTTTCCTCTCCTTCTCTCTCCTCCCCCAGCCAAACATACCCTTAATCTCTATCAGTTCACGGACTCTCTAATTCAACACTCACTCACTCACTCACCCATCCACTCACTTTTTCGCATTGCCTATCACAATGTGTGTTTTTTTATCGTCTTTCTAAGAATCTCTGTGAAGTGTGAACCATACCATTACTTGCTTGAAAATGACACTCACTTTTTTGAGTTATATCTCCACACCTTTTAAATTTTGGTCTCGACATGTTAGGCGGAAAAAGGAGAATCAAATGAACTTAATCCACCTAAACCATGTTTATTTTTCAACTTGCACTAAACAATTTTTGACTTTAGATTCAATAATGCCTTGCCCTGCCCTCTAGGAAATAGAAATTAATTAATTTAAGATATAAGGTAAAAAAAAAAAAAAAATCTTAGAAAGAGAATATAATTTAAATCTAAATAAATACAATATATAAAAAATTAAAAAAATCAAAAAAATATGCTCATTCCTCTAATTAGAAGTATGAGCACCTAAGAAGCACATAATTATGTGCATGGAATGAGAACCCGTTGTTGATCAGCGCCATCAAATTGATTTGTCTGTTTCTATCATTGCTAAGCATTAATATCGAAAATTGCGAATTCCCAATTTCGGATGGAACATTGGCACCAATTAACTTTAACCCAAAATTAAAATTTTTATCATAATTTCCTTGATATATTACAAAAAAAAAATATTCACTATTAAATTCTAGAGGTAGGATATTGTCACTACCATATTATGTCACTACCATTTTCTCACCATCAGATCTATTATTTGATCCAACGGTCCTAATTTAACCTACTTAAAACCTTCTTCCTTCTTCACATTTCTCTCTCTTTCTCTTCCATTCTCTTGATCACCGCTAGGAATCGCCGCCATTCCTCCCCCTCCTCTGCGCCCCTCTTCCTCACTCCACCGTCCCTCTTCCCACCCCAGCCATCGCCCCACTCCCTCTCTGCTAGGGTTTCTTCCTCTTAGGGTTTTCAAGATTTCTCCCAAACGAAAGTACGGAATGCAGCATAGGTCTCTCTCCTTCACCATTAGATCTATATATATATGTAAAACTCGAATCGTCTGAATTGCTTAGGCGAAGCAACCGAATAGTAGTTGAAGTTTCAATTTGCCACAGGATTTCAAGAAAGTGCAATGGAAACTGGAGACTGATAAGGACGAGAGAAAATCCCCGCTCACCCACCGCCACATGCAAACAAAAAAGATAATGCCACGTAAAACCTAACGGTCATCCCGTTGAATTTCTTCTCAGTTGTTCTCGCTTTCTCTTCAACTTCATTTTGTCCCTCGTTTTCTCGATATATTGTCGGTTGAATTTGTTCTTTAATTGCAACTTAATAATTTGGGCCAAAAAAATTGCAACTTTATTGCACGATCCTCTGCATCATGGTCGGAGAATGAAAGAAGAGGGACGTTTGGTTAATTTGAGTTAATTTTGTTAATTTCCAATTGTGGCGCCATTGATTATTTGGAGAATGAAAGAAGAGGGGAGGGACGGCGGCAATTCTTGGTGGAGATAGAGAGAACGAAAGAGAAAGAGAGACAAATGTGGAGAAGGAAGAAGGTTTTAAGTAGGTTAAATCAGAACCGTTGGATCAAATAATAGATCTGATGGTGAGAAAATGATAGTGAAATGGTAGTGAAATAATATGGTAGTGACAATATCCTACCTCTAAATTCTATACCAATTTGGTATCAGGAGATGTATCAGAGGACAAAACGCGTTTGGAGTGAGAACAAGTATTCACCATTAAGACATCATTCAATTCAATTTGAGCCATTAGAAACTACTTGTCTAATTGAAAATCATAAGGAATTTTTAATTAATTTACACCTCAAATTAGGTAATTTAAAATTACATATAATGTCTTACATATTTATCCTTATTTAATGGGTGTCTTAATTAGAAAAAGATTTATTAATTATTCTCCAAATTAAAGGCAGTTTTTAAAAACCTTATTGATTACCTCTTGAAAGACCAAAAATGCCTTATATTTTTTTAATATGATAAATCAACAAAGACGTCTCATAATTTTAAGCAGAGGGAATATATATTTTCTAACTTTCAAAATAATGTTAAGAACCGTCTTGGTCATGTGTGCATCCCTTTCCTCCTCGTCCTCCTTTTTGTAATACCCAAAATTTATATTTCTCATAAATATTATATTTTGGCAAATAATACCTATTAAAAATAGGATAATATATTGTCTCTAATTTTGTAGTTTATTTTCTATAATTTTGGGCAATATTCCCTTGATGTGGGACAAACCAAATGTTAGGTTTAAAATTAAGTTTTTAGGTTCAAATTAGGGATCATAAAACATCATAAAATTTTCATAATTAAGCATAGTCTTAA
Source organism: Acacia acuminata (assembly GCA_019022655.1). NCBI lineage: Eukaryota > Viridiplantae > Streptophyta > Magnoliopsida > Fabales > Fabaceae > Acacia > Acacia acuminata. Next base: position 4,152,215 of record JAFJYI010000041.1, read on the forward strand.
TTTATTTTTAGGAGACAATTAAATAGCAAAAAACTACTTATACCAATTAGAGAGGAAATTTGCCAACAATTAATGGACAACAAATTTGCAATAGTTAAAGTAATTGTATTAGATGTTCATAATTAATTAAATATACTAATTAAGAATATTAATTAAGATTAGTTATGGAGGGCTAGGATTGAACCTCATAAAGCTAAATCCTAAGGCCTTACACTACAAAAAAACTCGAAATTACCCACGGAATTACCCACGGAATTATTTCCGTGGGTAATTAGCCACGGATTACCCACGGAATTCCGTGGGAAATAATACAAGATGTTTTTCTAAAAAAAAGATTAACGGATTTGCCCACGGAATTTCCGTGGGTAATTTCATTTGTTTGAATTACCCACGGAATTCCGTGGCTAATCCGTGGGTAATGTTGGATGTTTTGAAAAAAATGAGTACAAGCGTATGGTTCGAACACGGGACGGGGAAGAAGATACAAAGTCGCCTAACCAACTGAACTAGGAGATTTACTTCTCTGTTTTGTGAAATTTATCTGTTTTATTTTAAGATTTTGCAATCCCTAAATCCCTAATAAAATTTGATTCCGGCGCCTCCGAAACTCAAATTTCTAAATCGTGAATTCCTCCCCTCATCTCGCCGAATTTCTTCGTTTCCCTCCCGAATCTCAGCGAATTTCTTTGTTTCCCTCCGTGCGAAAACTCAGCCCTAAATCATCGGCTCTTCCCTTCACCTCTCTCCGGCGACCTTAATCTGTTCAACAAGCCCTAAATCTTGATTCGTCCCCCATCGGTTACTTCCTCCAACTCCGGCGACCTTCGTTCTCCACCATCTCACCGCCATTCGTGCTATAGTCGCCGACCGTCCCAGCCTTCCTCCTCCAGTCAAGGTCCGTCACCTTTTTTTTCCTTCTCTGTGTTGTGCCGTTTTGTGTGGGTGCAGGGGATTAGCTAGGAACTAACAACATTTGATAACAGTGCATTCTAGTCCGCCTCTTTTACGATCTTTGTTTTTCCTTTACGAGAGGAAGGAGATCGAGATCCAGTCACCTAGTCGGCGGCATCGATGATTAACCGTAAATACCCGAATGAATAGCATCGAGACGGTTGCACCAACAAAATTGGGATAAACGAACAGAAAATTGGAGGGTTTGGGCGTGAAGTATGGAGGTCGTGTCTTGGTGTGTGAGAAAGAATGTCACTGAGGATTCATGAGTAGCACGATTTTTGTAAGTCAAATGCATCCATACCGATATTTTCTTGGTTTATCTGTTGTATGTGTTTTGATGTAAAGAAATTTAATATATGGCCTCTAGCATCTCCATATTCTTCGATGGAAGTCGATTGTAAGAGGAAGCTGGAGATGGTATATTGCTTTCTTTAGTAGTTGGGTATGATCGGAGAAAATTCTGTTGTAGGTGGTTCTAAATGCAGCATCTTTTCAAAGATCGTTTCTTTCCTTTAAAGCTCTGCTCCAAATGACTTAGTGAAGCATGGTTTTGCCCAACGTGAAACTAATCATGCTATTAAGTGACAATCATGCCCATGTCCTGGTTTTGGCGACATATTCAATAGAGGGGGATGAAATTTGATTTTGATTTGTATGTGTTTTGAATGATTAGGCATCGTAAATCATGCCCTCTATTTCTACTTCATATCGGAATACTTATTTCAGTTTTTGGTTGTGTAGCCAAATAAAAATTTAAATTTTTTTACCTATTTTGCCAGGGGGAAAAAAATACTTGAGTATATTGGTAGGTATGATGTTAACTTATTCTATGAAATAGGTAAAAAGAAGCATGCAATTATTCCTTACTTTTTGAGCTGAGTTTACCCATTTTTCCCTTGTAATTAAAGCAACCATAATAACTATAACTTTGTTTCTTAATGTTTGAATAACTTAATTTCTTGTTACAAAATCCATTTGTGAAATCGCATTTTTCATACGCTATTAATAACGAGAATTTGTTTTCAATTCCATGGAAAGTGTAGTTATCTTTGTTTGCTCTTTGGTGTTGCATACTTTCCCTATCTTAGCAATTGAAGGACTTCTCTTTTCAAATCAAGCTTCATATTTTTTCCTCTGGTCTTTAATTATTCAGAAATTTAAGAACTGTTTTTTGTTTTCCCGTTCGCTATGAGGCGCGAAATGGAACATTCTTCTTGGACTTGAATTAGCTATTAGATATAATTGTTTTAAAATAATTGTTGAGTCTGATTCTTTGGTGGTAATTAGCAAATTGAAGGTTCTGCAGATGGATGATAAGCCTGTATGTAATCTTTTGTAGAAAATTGGTAGAGTTTTATGTCATTTCTCTAGTATTGAATTTGTGCATGTGTATAGGGAAGCAAACTCTTGTCTTTGATGTGTTGGCTAACTATAGCCTTGTGCAAGAGGAGGATAGAGTTGAGTTTGATAGCCCCCGTAATTGTAAATAGCTTGTTCGTTGGATTGTATGGGTACTTGTGTACCCAAGACTTGTGTTGATTCGGGAATAATACTACTATTTAAAGGTTTTGAAGGTTTATCTATTCATTAAATCATTTTTCATTTCATTTTATTATGTTCTAAACAGACTTGGCGTGCATGGTTTGTTGATGGTCAAGTTGTAGGGTAACTAATCAATTTCAATTATTTTTCTAACTATTTTTCAGTTTTAGTACTTAAGATTTGTGCAATAACAATTTTTAGACAATTTTTTTCCTTGTGAAGCCTTCTTCTATCGTTGCTTTTTTTCTTAAGAAAAAAGTTTGTTCTTTAAAAAATTGTTGTTTGGAATATCCCATGCTCATTATTTCATTATAATTGGTAAATATATTATTGTTATTGGTTATTTGATACCTGGAAAAGTATTATTCATTTAGAGTTTAGACAATGCATGACAAAACTTTTTTTTTTTTTTTTTTTTTGTAACTTTTTTTCTTTTGGATTGGGATCTTATGGTTGACCTTTTATTGTATTTTTGTTTTTTAGAGAAGTTGCATTTGGTGAAGGGTATGGCTTCGGACAAATTTGAGCTATAGATAAACTTATTCGACTACTCGGGTTTCTTTGGAGTTTTCACTTGTACCAAAAGTCTGTTCCTCCTACTCGCTTCGTTAAGCGCATACGGTAATTTCTCGAATGTGATGTAGCTTTGCTTGAATATTAGTTGAAGGTTTCTGAATATGTTTTAGAAATGCAAAGAATGGCCAATTTAGATAAGAGGAATAAAAAACTAGTGGATTAAAAAAATTATGCCTGATTTATGATTTATAGTATAGGGTTAATGTTTATAAAGGAAAGAAAAAATATGCCGAATGTCGTGTGCACCGAGAAATTGCTAAAAGTGTGTTTGAATTGAGTTTTACTAAACTACCACATTGTGGATTATCGGACTTAGTTGTGATTTATTGGGTTTGCTATTAATAGCTTGAACCTTGTTGAATGTTTCAAAGACAATAACCAGCCCCTTTTGACTATTAGTTAAGTACTCCATTGAGTAGCTCATACTATTAGTTATAGGACTTAAACACCTCATTCTGAATTCAACCATATCACCCAAAAAAGTGTCTAGCCTTGTGTGAAGACAAGTTTTAAGGATTTTTCTTTGCTTCTACACAAGAATTGGTTTCTTGTATTGATTTTAATTCATAAACATTTCGACTTGCACATGTGGCTTGACTTTTTGCATGACATTTGCTTTTTCCTCTTCTAAGTCAAGCATCAAATCTTAGTCTTGGTTTGCATGCCTTAATTCATAAACATTCCGACTTGCACATTTGCTTTTTCCTCTTCTAAAATAGAATGCTTGCCTTTTAGAATGGAAGAAGTCCCGAACATCGAAGATGGATGTATAATAGAATTAATCCGAGTACTAAATGGGTGACGGAAGAGTTTGAGCAAGGTGTTGATGAGTTTCTTGCATACGTATATCAATCACCTTATTCTCAAAAATGGGGAGAGCTTAGGTGTCCATGTGTGAAATGTAAAAGTAGGTATTATCTAAAGTTTGATGAGGTGAAGGTGCACCTTTATAAGAAGGGTTTCATGCCGGATTATTATGTATGGACTAGTCATGGTGAAACACGAGGAGAAAATCATCGGTCCAAGTCTCCAATACCAGGTGGCTCACATTCCCCACGGGGGGCATTTGAAAACCATCCTAGTCAGTATGAGATGATGGTGATGGATGCAGCTGGGCCAAGTTTTTGGGACAACTTTAATGAAGGTGCTGAAGAGATGCCAAATAGTAAGGCAAGAGAATTTTATGACATGTTACATGCTGCACAACAACGGTTATGGGAAGGTTGCGAAGAATCTCAGCTTTCCACAACATTGCAATTATTAAGTATTAAGGCAACAACTAACATGTCTCAGCATGCCTTTAATTTAGTTTCCCAACTCATGAGGAGGACACAACCTAAAGACACCCTTATGCTTCTAGACTTGTACCAAACAAAGAAGTTAGTGTCTAAGCTAGGTCTAGATTATAAGAAGATTGATTGTTGTGTGAATGGGTGTATGTTGTATTATAAAGATGACGCTGACGCCACCCAATGCAAGTTTTGTTGTGAGGATAGATATTCCGCTACTAAGTCTCGTGGAAGAAAAAAGAAAGTTGCAAGGAAGCAGTTGTTTTTCTTACCTCTCATTCCTAGATTGCAAAGATTATTTGCTTCTGAAAGAACGGCAAAGGAAATGAGATGGCACTATGAGAATCGTCGAGCTTCTAATGTTCTCTCTCACCCGTCTGATGGTGAAGCATGGAAAGTTCTTGATAGAACATATCCGGACTTTGCATATGATCCAAGAAATGTGAGGCTTGGCTTGTGTTCAGATGGCTTTACGTCGTTTGGGCAATGTGGGAAGCAATATTCTTGTTGGCCTGTGATAGTTACTCCTTATAATCTACCACCCGAGATATGCATGACACGAGAATATATGTTCTTAACGTTGGTCATCCCTGGTCCTAATAATCCAAAGGGAAAAATAGACGTGTACTTGCAACCATTGATAGATGAATTAAAGTTATTGTGGGATGTGGGGGTGTCAACATATGATGCCTCTTTGAGACAAAACTTTTCTATGCGTCCGCACTATTGTGGACAATTAATGACTTTCCACTTATGGTATGTTGTCCGGTTGGATGACAATGGGAAGACTATCATGTCCTATATGTATGGAGAAGTCAAAATCGTTCCAATTGAAGCATGGGCGGAAAACATGTTTCTTTGATCGCCATCGGCAATTTCTTCCCCATACCACCAATTTCGGAAAGATAACTCGCTTTTTAAGAACGAGAATCGAGAGATCAGCGCCTCCTCCTCGGTTAAGTGGAGAGGAAGTTTGGGAAAGCGTTAAATATCGCAAAGGTCTCGAGTATGGAAAAGCTATGCCAATTGAAGGGTATAACGACACGCATCATTGGACAAAACAAAGCATATTTTGGGAATTGGCTTATTGGAAAACCAATCTCATTCGACATAATCTTGATGTCATGCACATTGAGAAAAATGTGTTTGAAAATTTGTTTCACACTTGTGATGGACACAAAGGGGAAAACAAAAGATAATGCACAAGCTCGAATGGACGTGAAAGAGTATTGCAGCGGCCAAATGATGAACTTGTTGAAATAAGAGGGAGAATGGTGAAACCGATTGCAAAGTATACATTGAATTTAGAACAAAAACGACATATTTGTCAATGGGTGAAGAAGTTGAAGCTCCACGATGGATATGCATCGAATCTATCCCGATGTGTGGACATGAAGGAAGTAAAGTTGTATGGAAAGAAGAGTCATGATTGTCATGTATTCATGCAACGCTTGCTTCCTATTGCCTTTGCGACTTTGCACTGAAAATGTCTTGAATCCTATAGTTGAGTTAAGTCAATTCTTTTCAAAAGTTTGTTCAACAACCTTGTTGCGTGATCAACTAGAGTTGTTAGAGAAAAATATTGTTGTGACACTTTGTGCAAGTTGGAGAAAGTCTTTCCCCGGGGTTCTTTGACTCAATGGAGCATTTGCCGATCCACCTTCCTTATGAAGCTAAGGTGGGAGGGCATCCAATACGAGATGGATGTATCCATTTGAAAGGTATACTCTGCCTTGTTTATGTAAGTGCACAATGACTTTAAGATAACAACATTAAATAATCTGTTGTTTGGAATTCTCTATATGTAGGTTCCTCTATACCTTAAAACAAAAGGCACGAAACAAAGCTCGAGTTGAAGCATCTATATGTGAAGCTTATATTGCTGAAGAGACAACCATATTTTGCTCGCATTACTTTGAGCGAGGTGTTCCACCAGGGATAACAAGACCTATTAGAAATGCCGATGGTGGAGAACCAGAATTCCCAACAATTTCACTTTTTAATCATCAAGGAAGACCTTCTGGGGCGTGTAATTTACGTTTCTTGGCGGATGAAGAAGTGAAAGCCGCGACCACATTCATTCTAATGAATTGTGATGAGGTGCAACCATATATGAAGTAAGGGATGTTAAATTTTCATAAATCCAGTTCGTGTTGAATATATGCATGGTTAACACATAACTTGATATGCGGTTCTTTCATCGAGACATTAAAGGAAGAGAACCCTCAAATAATAGACAATGAGATAGAAGCTCAAATCAATGATAGATTTGCATCATGGTTTAAAGATCATGTAAGTACTCAATGTTATGAATAAATTACCTAGAACAAACCTTATTTGACATGAGCCTTATTGATGTCACTTAGGTTGAAAATCCGCCAACAACATTGAGGATTCATTTTTACATGACATTGCTTGGGGCCCAAAGAGAAGAGTGAGAACATGGGCTAAGTACTTCATCAATGGGTACAAGTTTCATACAATTTGAAGTTGCCCTTCATAAATCAACCAACAATAGTGGTGTATGTATTAAGGGAACTGACTATACACAAGTAGAATACGACTTCTACGGCATTCTACAAGAGATTGTTGAGCTTGAATATTTGGGTGTGACTATGAAGAGAGTGGTGTTGTTTAAATGTGATTGGTTTGATCACCGAATCGTGGTACCAAGGTTCATCCACAATTTCGGACTGTTGAAGTCCATGCATCGCGGAGGTACAATAAGTATGACCCATTTATTTTGGCCCAACAAGCAATGCGGGTATATTACATGCCTTATCCTTGTTGTCGTCACAAGGAAAATTGGTTATCTGTTCTTAAGATCAAGGCTCGTAGCATCATTGACACTCCTGCATCTGAAACAATTATGGGGCCATTTCAAGTGGATGAACTCGAAGTCGTATTACCAATAAGTGTGCATGAGGACACAGTAACTTTGCCAATACCCGACACTCGTTGCTTCTGAAATTCAGATACGAATACGTGGATATGCCAAAGAGATAACATGGAGTATGAAGAAGAAGAAGAAGAATGATGATGAAGAAGATGAAGAAGAAGAAGAAGAAGAAGAAGAAGAAGAAGAAGAAGAAGATATGAGATGATGACGTTGAACATGATGATGATGATGAAGATGAAGACGAAGATGAAGATGAAGACGAAGACGGAGACGAGAGATGAAGATGAAGATGAAAATATATAAATTATTAGGTTTTATAAATTTTGTTGTTTTTTCGTTCTTGCGGTGACTTTTTGCATTGACTTGTAATTGATCCATTTTACTTTTCATTCAAGTTTGTCATGATTTATTACTTTCTTGTTACTAACTAAACTCTCACTATGAATTTTTCGTTCTTGCGGTGACTTTTACTGCATTGACTTGTAATTGATTCATTTTACTTTTCATTCAAGTTTGTCATGATTTATTACTTTCTTGTTACTAACTAAACTCTCACTATGAATTTGTAGATGTCTAGCCTGGCTCAGCGTCCTAGCGGCCAATCAAATTCTACACGGTCTTCAATTCCCAAACAACGTCCTAGGTGGCCTATTCCTCTTGTGACGACTACTTTATCTATACCTAAAGTAGTTAGACCATCAATAGCTTTTGTGAGACCCTCAGTATCTCCAGATAAAGTCCCTTCTCCTCACATGCCATCTCCTGGCACAGAATCTTCACACCCTTCACACCCCCCTCTCCACGGGGTTCGATAGTACATTACCGGGGGTCGCGATCCCATAGATGGTCGAACATGGATATATCCGGAGAAAAAACGTAAGTCATCCGTTCCTTAAACTATTTCTTTGCATAAAGCAAGTATATCATAAATCCTTTATCAAATTTACATTGGTATTGTTACAATTTTTACTAGGTTCAATCCTCCTGTTTGTTTGTTACGTTCGGATTTGCTTCCTGTTATTGAAGGGAAATTTGACTTCTATCCATGTCACTCATGGAAAGTTGTCCCCCTGCTAATTATAGGCAAATGTGGTTCGAAGAATGGGCGGTATACCTTATCCCTTATAATTTGTGTTATGTCTTTTTGTTACCTCATTATGTTTTTATACTCTATCTTTTTTCATTGTCAATTATGCGAGAGAAAATATAAGTGGCATCCTCAACATGAAAATGAAGTAAGGAGAATTTGGAACGCTAAATGTCAAGAAATCTTTAGAGGAACGATGTATAGAGTCGGGAGGGACTTCTTCCACCAAGCAAGTGAGGCCACACTGGATTCCACGTGAAGTGATGAACCGAGTTAGAGAGGTACTTGGACATCCTCTCGACTATCAAAGCATTTGTGACATAGCAGCAACCAATCGAGCATCTTCCATAGGAGGTATTCAACATAAAGGGGGTAGTATTCCTAATAGTGAACATAAAAGGCGGATGGTAAGACTTTTTTTTCATCGATCTCACTCATCATTTATGTAATGCTTCATGTAATGCATCTTTATAAATACCTGCAGGCTAATGATTTGGGAAGAGAGCCCTCGGTCTTTGAAGTGTTTAAAAAGACACATTATAGTGACAAACTGGGCAATTTGCAGATCATCGTGCGGCTACAATGCATGTAAGTTCCTAACATCATTCACTTGGTACCTAGCTTGGAATATCTCTTAATTAATTAGCATAAGGAGCAGATGATTTAGATATTTGTGTTTGCATGCCCTTCAATTAGGTGAACTTTTTTCAAACAAATTAATGATAATAAAGAGTAGAAGGTTTTTTAATCTGCCGTTGTTGTTGTCGTTGTTATGCGCATTTTCATCTACTATTAACATTATTAAAGGGTTCATGTTATGAATATGATACTCTAAAAGTATCATGCGTATTTTGAATGAGATGAATATGATACTCTAAAAGCATCATGCATTATTAATTGTCTTCAAGCAATCTTCACACTCACTCGAGTTATATAGTTTCAAAGACATTAGTATATCATAAATAATTGTACGATTATTATTGTTATTATTATCAGGCAATTGTGCCTTTGTCGCCATGAAAAACCCTTGTGTTTTGGGTGTTGTTGTTTGGAGATTCACTAGCACTTGTTGCACAACTTAGGTAAATAATGTAGGCGATGTCTCGTACCTTATATATACACAAAAGTATATATCATATCATTTTTCCAAGTTCGGTATGAGTTTTTGCTTATCCGCATACAGATCAAAACATAGTTTGTCTCATTTATGTATGTTTCAAATCTAATTTACTCACATCGTATGATTTATTCATATGTTTTAAATATCGTACTCTGCTTGCTCGATCTCTTGCCTTGTGATATATCGTTCTTTGCTTACATTTTGATTTGCTTTGTTCCTCTCGATGAAGAGAAATTCTTGTGTGTCGAGTCCAGGTCATTTATGCTCGGCCAATTACATTATGACAGTCAAGGATCTTTCTCTCATCTGCGTCACCTACTTGTCACACGCTTGCCCCCTCCTATAAATTATTCTTGTAGCTTTTTAATGGAACAAAATATTGAAGTTCGGTTTGGAAGTAGGTGATAGATAAGAGAAAAATTCATGACTGTCATGATGTTATCGCGATGCATAAATGACCTGTGGTGCTTATAACGTTCATACACACGTGTATGTATCTCGTGTATATGTATTATATAATATATAAAACTATAACTTAACCTTATCTGCTTACCAACTGCATGTGAATGATAAATGCCCTAGCTATCACGGGAAGTCCATCTTACTCACGGGAAGTCCATCTTACTCAGTCGATCACTTGCGTTGTGTTTTCTTTCAAAAAGTTGTAGAGATGAGACATTGGACGTGAACGTTAGGGTTGCTTTCTAACTAATAAGTCATAGATGAGTATGTTGTATACAAGTGAATCCTCCGTGTATTCTGTTCGGTCAATTTAGAAAAGGGTTCTATGGAATAATAATAATAGAGCATGGTGAAGAAAATGTTTGAATCCAACACTTCTGATCAGAAATAATGCCCCTTTTCCCTATTGATAATAGTATTAGTTGAGTTAGGCTCCACTTTGGGCTCTTACAATTTTAGATTATTTGCATTTAAAAGAAGTGATGTATATTTTTATTTTTCATTAAGTATTTTGCCGCTTTACATTCTACTATAGTTGCCATCTTTTTGAAGGCAATTGCAGTAAAATTAATGGAATATAAAACCTTGGCTGTTTGATGTTAATGATTGAAAGAAAGAAGATAATTTGTATTGTGGGATTTGGATAGTTTTTTGAATTAACTCAGTAAACATCTAAAGGTTAATATTCTGTTTTCTTTATTTAGCTAAATATAGGTTAACATGTAACTTATGTATTTTGTTTGCGGGATGAATTTCGAGACGAAAGGAATCTATTAATTTCGAGGGAGGACATATCATGTCTAATCAAGATGAATATAATTTGTGGTTAGAGGTTATTGGTGGTAAGAACAAGAAGGGGCGAATCTATGGGTTGGGATCGAAGATGAAAATATTGGTTCTTCTTCCACCCCTTCTATCAACTCTACGGTGGATCCGAAATACAAACGGAGATGACTCAAATGAAAGAAAAAGTTGCAAGCTTGGAATCAAAGAATGAAATGATTATGTCAAAGCATTGCAAGCACTTGGAATTCACTTACCTAATCTCTCTAACCCTCCCACCAATGATGAGGCTTCCCATCAAGACAATGCAAATGATAGTTGAATATTTTTATTGCTTTTGTAAAAACTAACTTGGTAACTATTTGACGTTGTAGTGACTTTAAATTGTGACATTTATATGAATATGTGTTTTGAACTTGTTCAGCTTTTCTGTCTATATGTTTTTTTTGTTTGTTTCAGTGCATTTTAATTATAATATAAAAAAAAGGCCTAAAAAAACGCTCAGCAAAAAAATAATTAAAAAAAAGTAGCATGCAAAAAAATAATTAAAAAAAAGTAGCATGACAAAATTTGCTTAACTTACCCACGGAATTTTGCAATTAGCCACGGAATTCCGTCCCTAATTAGCCACGGAAATTACCCACGGAATTCCGTCCCTAATTAGCCACGGAAATTACCCACGGAATTCCGTCTCTGATTAGCCACGGAAATTACCCACGGAATTCCGTCCCTGATTAGCCACGAAAATTACCCACGGAATTCCGTCGCCAATTAGCCACGGAATTCACCCGCGGAATTCCGTCTCTAATTTCCCACGGAAATTGCCCACCGAATTCCGTCCCTAATTAGCCACGGTATTCACCCACGGAATTCTGTCTCCGATTGCCCACGGAATTTTTCCGTGGGTAATCCGTGGGTAATTTAGCGACGAAATTTTTTTCCGTCGGTAAATCGATTAGCCACGCTATTTTTACCCACGGAAATATTCCGTCGGAAATTCCGTGGGTAAAATTTTACCCACGGAATTCCGTGGGTAATTCCGTGGGTAAAGAATTTTACCCAGAATTCCGTAGGTAAATTCCGTGGCTAATATTGGTTTTTTTTGTAGTGTTAATTTAATTTCATAAAGTGAAATCCTTGTGAAAATCTATCAACCAACGAAAGACCTAGTGTGTGATATTGGGAGACAAATGAAATACAAATCCAAGAGGCAAACCAAGAAGCAAGTCACGGTTTTTGGCTTGGGCAACAAAGAAGAGCAATTGTTTAATATAAACATGACTAAATAAAAGCACATGGAGCAATTAATATTGGAAGAGAAAATTAATGGGATCATATGGGTTCATTAATTGAAAATTGGTGAAGAAGAGAGAGATTATAAGCTTGATCTAATAATAATTTGAAATCCACTAAAGAGTAAAATCAGGAATCAAGTAATCTAACTCCTTAGAACAATGAGAATCTATATAAAATAAATTGTATCTTGAAATACTTTAATCATAGATCAAATATAAGGACTTATCTTGAACCCACATAATTTAATCTCGAGATTAAGTCTAATTAAAGTTATTTTGGCAAACTTTGATGAAGAAGATTAGAGATGATCAAGGAAAATCAGAGAAATCTAATTGGACCATAAATCTTGATATCCAACTACTAATCAAGATACATACTTAGAATTCAAAAGTATTGGTGATTGATCAAGCAATCAAAAATAGATTTCATTAAAGTAAACTTAAGCATCTAAGGTAACTAGTACTTGGATCATTTAGTTAATGAAACTAGAGAGAGCAAGGGTGAGGATTCATCTTTCACATTTAGCCTAGATCTAAGGGTTCATATTCAAGAGGATTAGGTTGGAATTAATTACCAAAGTTGCCATAGCCTTTTACTATAAATAGGGGGCTTGGGTCTTCATATTCTTCACACCAAAACAAACATAGCAAGATGATATAGAGAGTAGAAAGTGAGAGTAAGGAGCTTCTTGAAGGAGTTGAAGCATTGGTAAGCAAGTTCTTTAATTTTAGTTCTTAAATTCATAGTTAGAAGTAGCTTTGATTTTAAATATGCTAGAGTAATTTTAATATCATGTTTTTATAGGAAAAAACAGTGATATTTCAAAAATTAGATGAGCCACATGGTATAGCAAAATTTATGGAAAACTATAAGCAAAGTAGCGAAGCTATGGCGAAAATTCATCGGGTAGAAATCTCTGAAAGCAGTGATAAAAATGCCAATATTTCATGTTGAAAATGAAGTTACAAAATTTTGGGAAAATTCATGGTTAAAGTAGACATATAGGGATTTTCAAATATGCCAAGAACATGTTAAAATGAGCTCTGTACAATGAGATAAAAATTCTCAAATTTGGGCTACGAATTTCTGAAAAAATTCTGGGCAGAGGCTCAAAACTTTAAAACTGGGAATGACTCATGTAATCTGGGAAAAAGTGAGTACTTTTACTTAAAAAGAGACATCATAAGGATTCCAAGGAATTTTACGGATCCTCATTTTGATATTTATAGAATTAATTATGATTTTTCAAAATTAGACGAAAAATCAGTCCAGAAATACTGTACCAGCATTTTTCTGAAAAATAAGGGAAGAAGGTTGAAAAATAAGTTCACCAAGAGAAAAATGGTCATTTGTGACTAAGATATCTACTAGAATATTATTTGTAAATTAATAAATGCGATATTACCATTATAGGATACTCGTGATCACATTCCGACCGGCGAACGTGACGATAGTGTCAACGAAGGTACGGACGCGTACTGTAACACTAACTCTGATGCTTATTGTATGCTATATGTGATAGATGTTTTCATGAAGTGATGAACAAGACTAGGTCTTGGGTCAGGCACCATGACTAAGTTTATGGGGCCTAGATCACCTATTTTCGTACATTCAGCTATATACGGGTTATGGTTTTGATAATGCCGTTGAGTTTTCCTAGCGCCGAGGACACGAATGTACATCGTGGCACTGGTGAATAGTGCAAACAATAATAACATTAATATGCAGTGGCTGTGTTCTGTTATTATCTTTCATATGTGATTTTGTAATGTTATGAATATCGTCATACATAAGTGTTACATAAGCATGAGGTTAACCGTTACATGAGGTTCAATGGGCATTGAACCTCAGCTCTCACTATAGCTTCAGGATCCGGTGTGAACAGGATCGAAGACAAGGGTAAGCAGCAGTCATGAGGATTGGCCGGAGAAAGTTCTTTTGATATGTACTTAACGTTGTAGTCATTCGAAATTTTTGTACCATTTGTGGAAGCAAACATATACATTACGGTGGATGTTTATCGGTTACTCTTCAATTTAAATACTTCCGATGCTCTACTCTGATCAAACTATTTTATAAACGTTTTAGAAAATTGGGATGTTACACTTTTCCTCCTCATCCTTGATTTATCTTAATTTCCTTGACATCATTTGAATTACCGGCCTCTAATATATAATAATATATATCATTTGGAATAAAATTCTGTGAATATTGTGTGCCATTTATTTTAGTTTGTCCAAATTGAGAATATACATGTATGTGTCTTGTTTATTTAACTTTTTTTTAAAAAAATACTATTGTTAATATTGTATGCACATACCTTTTTACATATATATAAGATCAGCAATGTTTTATGATTGTGTATATTGGGTTTTAAAGGGATAACAAGATCATAAAATTGGAGGGGCAAATATGAGAATGTCAAGATAGATATATGGTCATACAAGGAAAAAAATTCATAATGAAAATATACAATAAAAGAGTTGATAAAATTTTAAATATATATATACCAAGAAGAGTTGGCGCAGCGCTTATTAAAGAAAAAATGGTAGAAAATTATTTGAAATAGTTTGAATATTTTCAAAGAAACGTCATAGATTGGATTTGGAATATTGGATGAATTAGTGAGGGTGATAGATTAAACAATATATGAAGTCAACTGAAAATAGGTAGAGAAACACTAAAGTGCCCACGGAAGGGTATCAAGTTATTTGCATAGTTTTTGTTTTCATTTAATTAATAGAGGAAGACTAAAGAAAATACTTAATGCATATTGAACACGACATTTTCATAATTTGATTAACAAAGCATCTAGAGCTCTATTTGTTTGTTGATAAAGTAAAATACCCCATAACTTACTTACAAGACCTGTTCTTGCATGTACAAATATACTTTCAAAATATTTGAGCTTTTGTCTAAACATATACACTGTGATGGTGGCCGGAATTGACTTCCCTCCCTCCCAGCTGCCTGTTGCTATGGAGGCATATGTACACACACATATATATATATATATTGCGATATGTGCTAAGAAAGGAGAGAAAGATGAACTAAACATATTGTGATATTGTGTACTGTAAGGATATGATATTTCCTTGATTAAATCAGGAGAAACACATGCCGATTAATTCTTTTACTAAAAATATTTGAGATGCAGAGCGAATCTTGAGGAGAAAATGCAGGATGTTAATATGTGTGTGTGTGTATAGACATACATCCATAAAGATATAAATCTTGTTGACACATATATAATTTGAAAATTCAAACACATGCATCTCTGTGAGTTGTTAGGCGAGAGCATAAATAATTCTGAAAGAAATGGCACATGCTTCACTCAAATTAGTTTTTTTAGTGATTTTATTTCTCGTTGTATCTGGTAATTATCTCATCTTTCTCTCCTTTCTTAGCACATATCACACCATTTTCTTATGTATTTCTCTTGTCGTTAATGTATGACCTAATTAAAAAATTGATATAAGTTCTAAATATAAGATATATTTTCCATATTTATCAAAATTTTTCAAATTGGCCGTATAGATATTCCTTCAAAGCAATAATCAAGCAAGGGAGAGAGGGAGAAAATTAAGAAAGATGATTAGGGTGTTTTACAAAAAAAAAAAAAAATGTCATACTAACTAATTTAACTAACTTTCTTCATCTAATCAAATTAGATTAAATATAGGGAAAATTAAAATAAAGGACCTAGGTAAAATAATATTTAATTAGAAGGACCATAAAAATCGAAATTATTAAGGAGGACCAAATAAACTAAAAAGTACTAATAAATTGCCCTTCAAATTCTCAATTGCTTCCCCAACGCAGAAAACAAAGAATAGAGTGTTTTCTTCTCTCCTCCCCGTGAATATCAAGATGAGGCCATTTGAGAATTAGTATTGGAAGTTAAAAACGGCGATATTTGGTATAAAAGCAGGATTGATCAAAGGTGAGAGGAGACACGTGAAGCAGAGAAAGACCCGGAGGTTGTAATTTCTTTTTCTTGATTATAACAATGCATCAAAGTACATTAAGCATAGAAAGAACTAGTAGGAAACACATGCACGACGGTCAACTTCAACCAGATCTGTTATCGATGCAGGAGGTGAATGCTGAAGAACTAACTCAGAGATTGCACCATGGGCTTCCGAAGTTAGAGCATCCGCCGTTGAATTCGCAAGTTCGATCGCACACCAATAATTTGCAAGTCTTTTTTACAGTTTCAACTCATTTTTAATCTTTTAGGTAATGAAAGAAAAAGTAATTTTTATTTTAATCCTATATTATTTTTTTATCAAGTCCCTGTAATATTTTTTCCCCTTTTTATTATTAGGTTCGACTTATCCTTGAACACGAGAGACGAAAGATGCAGCATATCATATTTACCACAATGCGTAGTTTGAAGATCATGGATGGGTGTAAAGTAATCAAGTCTATCCTTTCAACGCATCCCAAGATCAAATCAGAACCCAATGCATGTGGAGCAGATCCGATTGGAAATTGCAAGCTCCAAAAGTGAAAGCAATCGACTTTGTTGGTAATAGCCTAATTTTGTATGAAATGGCATCAGCCTGCTACTCAAGGAGGCGCTGAACAACGATGAATGCAGAAGAACTAACTCAGAGATTGCACCATGGGCTTCTGAAGCTAGAGCATCCACCGTTGAATTTGCAAGTCGATTGCACATCAGTAATTCGACATCCCATTACTGGATTCCTAAATGGCTTTACCTTGATATTCATGGGAGGAGGCAAGGGTGGAATCGAGGGGCTAGGGGTGGCCCTGACCCCTAAAATTACAGAGTTGGACCCAAAAGTTTCAGAAATTATGCTTTAGCCTCATGAAAGTTTACATGTTTTCATTTAAGTCCCTATTAAAAGGTCTTATAGAGGGACTAAATTGAACATATTGAAATATTTATGAGGCTGAATCATAATTTCCTAAAATTTTGGGTCTAATTCTGTCTTTCGCCCCCCATTTTAAATACGACTTCACTTAGTTTTATTCGTAATTTTCGCCCCCGATTTCCATTCCGGCTCCACCCCGGGAGGAGGGAAGAAGGTGCTTTGTTCTTTGTTTTTTGCATTGGGAAAGCAACTGAAAATTTGAAGGGCAATTTAGTACTTTTCAGTTTATTTGGTCCTCCTTAATAATTTCGATTTTTATGGTCCTTCTAATTAAATATTATTTAATCTAGGTCCTTTATTTTAATTTTCCCATAAATATATCTTACATTAAGAGGTTGTTTGGTTTGACCCGGGGTGATCTTTTCTCTCATCTTTACTAAATAACTCATGAAAAATTTTCAGTATTCCAAAAATACGTTCTCAACAAAAAGGAATATTTCATTCATTAATGGCAATTTGGTCAATATCTTCCTTAGGGATTCATTCCCTCCCCTCAAACCAAACACATCCTAACCAGGGAGTAAGAATTAATTTTAATTTGAAGGAAGGGAAACCATCATGGTGTGGTTAGAATTTTATATATATATATATATATATATATGATACAATCATATAATTGATATAATATTACTCTTCAATTTGATTAAAGACAAAACTCGAGTTCATATATGAAACACAAGTCACTTATCAATTGGAAATTCGTATTTATTTTCAAAAATATTACCTGGATGATTTTAAAAAACAATATCTGAATGCTACCAAACGTCTATAGTCATGGTTTCAAAATTTAACCTGAGTTATGATGGGTTAACCAGTGAATTAGCTAGAAGCGAACTGGTTTTCTAACTAGATCTAAATCAAGAGTTTTGAATGGGTCAACTATGGTAATTCTTTTTATTGATAATACATAATCAATTTTTTCGTGTCGCTTTTTTTATTTCTCAAAATTTTCTTAAAGCATAATTGTAGAGAATCCAATTATCTTTCTACGTTTATTATCTTTATTTCTCCCGACACATACATATTACCTAGCTAGCTATATGTGAATGAATGAAAGAGTAACTCAAATTGATGAATATAACACACATACACACAACTCACATATTAATGTGCACAATATTGTGTGTGAATAATACAGGAGTGGCCCCAAAAGTAGGAGCACAGGAGACGTATGAATTGAGAAAATGTGTAGCTGATGGCGAATGTACACTAGTTTGTGATTATATAAATTGCCCTGATTTAGTGCACAAGTTTTATGGTGGCTGGTGTCTTTTCTGCGTGAAGCCTTAATTAATCTGATTATTTGATTTTGTTTTTTTTGTTTTTGTGGATCGAAATGGTCATTTGTAAATTAATTAACTAGAAAACGTTTATTTGTACACTACATAAAGTTCTAAGAATGAGTCGTGATATTTAATATAACTTGTGAATAGCTCGGTTTTCATTAAATGATAGGTTACGTTGAATTGCTCTACGAATTATTCCAATTATATGTGGATTATTAGTTCTTGTTTTATGAAACTTTTTCTTGCCAAAATTATAATCAATACTATTTAGTAGACTCTTCTATGCTATGTCTGTATAATTCTTGTCTATTTTTAAAAATTTTAGGTAATTTATAAAGGTTCTGACAAATCATTTTTTATGAGTTCCACTATAATAGTTCGATTCATTTCTACACAAAAAAAGATAAATATTTTCATTGCAAAAGAAAAAGAAGAAGAAGACGACAACGTATATACCATAAAACTGCTCAATAAACTCTTGCTGAGCTCTTATTTATATTTCTTATGAACACAACGTATATATGGTTTCTTGATTTCAATTTCTATGATATATTAGTTTTTATGCTTTTGTAATTTAATTGAGGGTTAAATACCTAATTTGTCACGGAAGTTTTGCTAAGGGAGCATCCAGCACCCGGAAGTTTTCAAGGTACCAAATTTGCCCCGGAAGTATGAAAAAAGTATCAAATTTTCCCAAAACTAACGGAAGGTCAAACGGACGTTTGCCACATGCCCACATAGGATTTTTTTTTGGTTAAATACCTAATTTGCCACGGAAGTATTGATAAGGGGGCACTCAGCACCCGGAAGCTTTTTTGGTATAAATTTGCCCCGGAAGTATAAAAAAGGTAGCAAATTTGCCTAAAACTAATGGAAGGTTCACGTAGGTCGTTAAAATGCCACATGGCTAGGGAAGAAACATAGTGGAGGGTGAGTCATATGCCAGATCATGTAACCATGTCAGCACCTCATTCATCTCTCTCTCTCTCTCTTCCCTCTCGGTTTCGACGGTTCGTGCTTCTGAATTTTCTTCCACTCCTTCACCCACGGGTATGCCAGCTTCCACAACGTAACAATGCCTGCCAACTCTGTTTACGACCTTCCTCTACTTCAGATTCGATTGGTTTCTATCCCTAGAAATATAGGTACGATAGGAATCCAAACCAAGAAACCAAAAGCCATTCTTATCAAATTGATCAAGAAAATTTCAAACGGGATGTTAGAATTAGCTCTGGATCCACAAAAGCCATCAGTTAGAGATAATTCCTAGAACAATTTTGTATTCCCATTGTCCTCTAAAAAATGCTCTACCAAGAAATCAAAGAGTTCTCCGAATCAAGATAAATAAAAAATCGCCAATAAACCCAGTTAGAGATAGTCGTATGGATTGTCAAAATTTTCACCTCATCGTAAAATTTCAGAGAAGCAAAATAAGGGAATTGGGGGGGGGGGGAGTGAGGAGGCATTACCGAAGATTTGAGAATTGAGAAATTGTAAGGGTCTAAGGGATAAAATCGTTAGGTATGAATTTGCCACACCGCCTGGCAAGTCCTCAGCTCCACATCGGAGAGCCATGGTGTTCATAATGGTCCCATCGGCACTGCCGCTGCCGATGTTGGAGTGGGTGAAGGAGTGGAAGAAAATTCAGAAGCACGAAGCACTGAAAGCGAGAGGGAAGAGAGAGAGATGAATGAGGTGCTGACGTGGTTACATGATCTGGCATATGACTCACCCTCCACTGTGTTTTTCCCTAGCCATTGGCATTTTAACGACCTACGTGGACCTTTTGTCAGTTTTGGGCAAATTTGCTACCTTTTTTATACTTCCGGGGCAAATTTGGTACCAAAAAAACTTCCGGGTGCTGAGTGCCTTCTTATCAATACTTCCGTGGCAAATTAGGTATTTAACCAAAGAAAATCCTACGTGGCAAACGTCCGTTTGACCTTCTATTAGTTTTGGGCAAATTTGATACAGTTTTCATACTTCCGGGGCAAATTTGGTACCCTAAAAACTTTTGGGTGCTGGACGCTTCCTTAGCAAAATTTCCATAGCAAATTAGGTATTTAACCCTTTAATTTAAGCACATGAGGACTAATATTACGTATTGTGACTACTAAAAATAATCATTTTTAAATTAAAGCTCATTTTTCACTCATATTTGTAATATAAAAATAGTCCAAATCAAGCGCGCGAATAGCGCCTAACAAATACTTAGGAGAATAATATCATTAAATATTAATAAGGCTTGATCATTTCGGTCATATTTTTTTGTTCATTGGTTTCGTTGAAAATAGTGCATTCAAAAAAGCCATAATCAACCGTGTAATTCAAAAATATTGCATGAATTGTGTTCACATTGTCATGACATATAATATATTTTTTTGTAATTAAGTTGAGCAATTCGTAAATTAGGAATAATTCATTTATAGGTTCCATGACACCATTAAACAAATTTTCTAAATAAATTGTAAATTACCACTAAGCGCTTGGGTCAACTAAAAGCTGTTCCACCTTAACTCGTGATCTTCTTTTCTTTTTTTCTTTTTTTTGGCTCAGATAACTCGTGATCTCATATACTCTAGATATGTAATCGCGATGATTATTCGGCTGCAACGAAGTTTTCTTATCGTGGGTCTAAATTCTTGGAAACTAGAATAGTTGCTAGTAGTACATGAATGCGGAATTCAAAATTGCAGTAATTGACTTGTTATGTTTGCATATCGATGCGGAATAGAATGGCTAACACTTATTATTTCTTGATTTGATAACGAATTAGTACTTAATTTATCAAATACTATTTAAGATGTAAATCCATTTGATTGATCTTTTTTTTCTTCTTCAAATCAATCATTGAAGAATAATAGCCAAACCTTTTAATAAGGCGATCATATCTTTAATTTTTATAATTTCTTACCATAATTATAATTAAATATTCAATGCATTATATTTTATTTCCATTTAATTAGATCATCTACATTGCAAATGGAGTATATTATTGGAATACATAGTCTCCTCTCAACATATAGCAAAAGCGAAAACAATATGCAGGGGTTGATATATAGCATCACAAATCAGAGAAATGGCAAAAGTTTCACACATTTTGGCTTCCTTGGTGGTTTTGTTTCTCATCGCATATGGTAATTAATCTCTCTAAAAATGGTCATGCTTCTTTTATATCGTTGTTCCAAATTTGTATTATAATTTTATATTTTTTCTAGGTATAAAGGTTTTTTTTTTTTTTTTTGGGGGGGGGGGGGGGGGGGCCGGGGGGTATAAGATATGGAGTTAAGGTGCAAAATCAACATATACCCAATATACAATAACACCTATAAACTTTAAACCCAGAGCAAAAATGACACAACTACTAAAGATACGTTATGCCCATTAATTTTTGTGGTGACACCCAACACCGGCTTCTTCTTCTACAAATAGCAATGGAAGTTAGGTGATTTTATTAGTAGTTTTATTTGTTGGATATGATTAGTTTTGATGATATCTTATATATAGATGTCATTATTAAGAGCAAAAAGCTTGTATAATATATTTATCTCATACGTTGACTAACTACTATATTTAATGTAGATTAGTTCAAATTGAATTGTGGAGAATAATCAAGAGAAGAGAAGAAAGAAAGAGTTGATTATGGATAATAATCAAGAAGGAGATAAGAGATTACAAAAAGAAGAATTTGCAGAGAATGTCAAAGAAACAAGAAGTTATCAAAGGATTTTGAGAATAATCAAGAAGAAGAGGAGAGATTGAAGAAGGAAGAACTTGCTGAATGGAATGAGAATATCATTATTCATGTTCTTAGATTAATACTAGAAGTCTCCACAATCAAATGAAAGTTAGAATGACTCAATTCGAGTTTAATATCAGCAAAAATCAGCATCAGTAAGAGCAAACTCGAGTCACAAAGTTTCAACTCAAGTTTACTACTTTGCTACAGTGATTTGCTTCTCGGATATAAGCAAACTCGAGTTAAGGACACAAAAATCGAGTTAAGGACTCAAAACTCGAGTTAGCCACTATTAACTCGAGTCAATAGTGTTTTTCAGCACCTCTTTTCTACTATGTTTCACGTTTCACTTGAGCAAGGTCTGGTAATTTGATGATATCTCTTAAACTAGGAATCAGGTTAAGGTGAAACTAATTTTGTATGAAACTAGATTCTTAATGCGTCATTTTGACATAAAATTAAGCCAAAAGGAGTTTAGGTCAAGGAGCTATGAATTGTGGAAGTTGACAGTGAAATTCATACTTCAATGTTTTGAATGTATCTCACAAACTACAGATCTAATTGAGCTGAAGTCGGTGGCAAATGAAAGTAGACTCAAAATTCGTTCCATTAAGATTTGAACCAACCAAAACAGAGTTCAGATCAAGGGGATATGACCTTCGAAAGTTGACAATCAGTTCAAGATGTTGCAAAAACGCTCAACATACAATGAGTTTGGAATGAATTGTTAACTTGAGTCAAGACATGATTAACTCGAGTCATTCGAAGACAAAGAGCAATGTAGATTGAGAAGAGTTTCTTTAACTCGAGTCAAGGCAAGTCCAAACTCGAGCTTGGCTAAGTCAGAGAGCAAAGAACTTTTGAGAAGGGAATTTGACTCAAGACATGGAGTGTCAAACTCGAGTCAAGGGAAGGCCGAGAGTTAGACATTTTGAGAAGAGTTTGTGACTCGAGTCAAGAGTCTTTAACTCGAGTCAAGTCAAGCTAGAGCAACTGTTGAAGAGCAAATCTAACATGCAAACTCAAGTCTAAGGCCAAACTTGAAGCAACAAAGTGTAACTTGAGTCATATGCATTTTTCAAGTGTCCAGTTAAAATTCACTTTCGATCAAACCATCTTCTAAGAAGAAAGGACATCAAGACTCGAGTCAGTTTAGGCAAACTCGAGTTTACATCTCTGCTTCAGAAAATCACCATGTCTGAAATCTTGTTTCTCATCAAAAACATCCAGATGAATACTAAAATGACTTATACTACTTCTTAACATTATTTATATCATTTGTGTACAAGTTTCAGATGATTGAACGAAGGATTAGATGCAAATCCTCAAAATGTCATATTTGTGTCAGAAACATTGAATGCATTGAAGAAGCTCTAATGGCTACTTCCAAGGGATTTCCAACGGTCATATTCTTAACTGGAAGAATTTCTCAATGGTCATTAATTCCAACTACCTATAAAAGAAGAAGCATTCAAGTTGAGACAAGAGCTTGCACTGTTGAAATCCTAACTTTCTGAATCCATCATTTATCTCATACACACTCTGCTTCTCAATGTTTAAATAGTTTACACTAGAGAGTGAAATAATATGTATTATACTTCAATATTTATTCATTCACTTCTGAGAGAGAAGATTCATTGTAATCATCTTATCTGTTTATCTAAGAGTTACTTAAGATTGGGTGATTTTGAGTGAGAAACAGATTGTAACCTTACGTTGTGCCTAGGTGAACTTGTGAGATTGTATATGCTTCTCTTGTGCATGGATTCAACAAGAGGATACTGGATTGAAAATCTTAAGTGGAGCTTGGGGACTAGAGTAGGTCAAGGATTGGGCTGAACCAGTATAAATCATAGTTTGTATATACTCTTCCCTTATCTCTTATGTTTCCAGTATATGCTTATTTGAATATCTAACTGTTAATTTAGAAGTTGCGAAACGATTTTCAAAGTTTCAAGTTTCTAATCTTACACCCAATTCACCCCTCCTCTTGGGTTCAGCCAGTTCTTTACATTATTTTTCTCCAATTTTTAAAATTCATGGGTATTTTTGCGTTAAAATTATGTCTATATATATTTTGCACATTAAGTATAAATTGATGGGTATTTTTGCATAACCCTAAGATATATATATTTAACACATTTTTATTTATGCATGAAATTTATGTGGTGTGTGTGTGAAGGAGTTTTTCCAAAAATAGGCGCACAACAAGATGAACTAGAAGAGGTGAAGAAATGTGTGAAAGATGAAGAATGCAACCCAGTATGCTCTTATATATAGACATTGTAGTCCTGGCCTGGTTTGGTCAACAAGTGCTATGGTGGTTGGTGTGTTTGTTGTGAGCAACCTCCTCCTTCAGCAGATCACCTTAATTTAAATAATTGATTCTGTTGATCCGTCCATTTAGATATATATCTGTAATATATACTTCTATATATGTAATGGATCTGATGAAATATATATCAATAAGAATATTTGTTTCTCATTTGGAATAAATTGCGCATGTTGTAACTATATTCTGTTTGAGTATGTAAAAGTTTCAATTAGTGCAAAATGAAAATTGATATGATCTTTATAATCTTGCAATCATTTTTTTTTTTCAAACTCGTAAGTTAATTCATTAAGTTTACTATTTTTACATTTTTTAATTTATAAAATCGTATCAACTTGCTCTTAAACCTTTGCGGCTTGTTAATTCAGTTGACTTCACAAGTTCACACATTTTCTATCTTATAAAATTGCGTCAACTCATTCTTAAACCTGTGCTAATTTTTTTTATTAGATCATGTTAAATTGCTATATATATGACACTACTACATATATATCACACATGGATATGATGGTTATGATCAATCATACATGACGATTCTTAACCGTGATATATGAAGGCGCTATATATACTCGTCATAGATATACAATTCTAAATCGTAATGTATTGTTTTTATTTTTTATTATATATTTTTACTTTTATTATTTGTTTTGATTTAGTTTTACTATTAATATTTATTATATAGGCACAATATAATTATTGATAATAATAAGATAATTAAAAAATTATATTTGTATCCAAAATTTAATACATTATATATAAATATCATACAATTTAAAAGAAATTAATCACTTAAACACTCTCACAGTAGAACATTATTTTATAATTTTTTCCAGAATATATATATATATATAATTTTTTTTTCAGAATCCTACCTTCTTATATTTGAAATTTCTTAGAATCCCGCCTTCTAATATTAAAGAATACATGAAAGAATTGTTAAGTATTTTCGAATAAATTTTTTCAGATTCCCACCTTCTTATATATGATGTTTATCATTTTTAACTGTTAAGTATTATTAAAAAATATACAACAGTTTTTTTGTCAAAAACCGTCAAGTATTGTCAAATAAATTTTTTCATAATCCTGTTTCCCTATATTTGATATTTTTAAAATCTAGCATTCTTTTTATATGATGATTATCATTTTTAACCGTTAAATAATCTAAAAGAATAAATAATGGTTCTTTGTGAAGAACCTTCAAGAATTATCAAATAATTTTTTTTTAGAATCCCGTCTCCTTATATGTGATTTTTTAAAATTCCATTTTTTTTATATATGGCAATTATCATTTTTTATAGTTAGGTATTCTTATATATTTGAGATTTTTAAGATCCTGCATTCTTATATATGGGATAGGTTATTCTGCCTACCCTTTATTTTGCCCACTTTTGCCTACCTCTTTCAATACCGTTAAATTATAATCTTATCCAAGGACGGAGATTTAAGGGATAAAATAAATCCTTTTGTTTGTAACTCGTCGCCGCTTGTCGTCACCAACGAGTTCCTAGTCATCGGCTCATCGCTATGCTCGCCGGTCCTCATTGTCTCTGTGCTCAGCGGTCCTCGTTGCACTCATCTCTCACCGGGGTAAGATCCCTAGCGCTTTCACCCACTCTCAGATTTGTCTTCATCATGTTTAGTTAGGTATTTGTTTTTCACGTTTTCCCTTTCAACCATCGTTTTTGTTGCCGGTATGTAGATGTATCTCTCTTTCGTTTGTATTTGAAATAATATGTACCGATCCTTTGTATATCTCTGTCGACTTTTAATCTCTCTTTCACGTGTTCCCTTTCAACATGATAAATCTGGTGTCTTGACAAGATTTGCAGACCGTCAGAATAGTTCAGAAAAATAGTTTAGACCTAAAGGAAATTTTCTACGTGATAAATCTGGTGTCTTGACAAGATTTGATTGTATTGTCTCGCTAAGGAGAACCATCCTCCCAAAATGAGGAACAGATTCAACTTACAAGTCTGAATACTTAATTTTAGCCAGTTAGATCTTTCTGACTAAACTTTTAGGTCAACTAAAAGACTTCACAATTGTATGTCTTCTCAAAAACAAGGCAGTAAAATACATGGTGATTATGTCAGTAGTAGATATGGTTCACCAAAACTAGGAGATTTGGAAAAAAAATAAAATAAAATAAATAAAATTAAGCAAGGGTATCATTCAGTCAGACCGTCCATAATCTCTAGCTCCACTGTTAATCTAATTGAAGCGACTTCATAATCCAGTATTTTTAAATGTGTGTGACTGTGTGTGTGTGTATTTCCTTTTGTTGTCATGCGACCCTCATTTTTGGCTTATTTACTGATTGCTTTTCTTTTCCTTCAAATCCTACTTATACTTTTATATGCTTATATGTCTATAACTGAATACCCAGGCGACCCTGATCCATTTTTAACTGTCATATTTTGTAAATTAACAGCCACGTCAGTCACTGACAAGGTTCACGATTTACCAAGCATCAGATGGAGAAGATATAAGCGTTCTGCCTCATTTGATTCTCGTAAAGTTGGGACTTGACTTCTCTCCTTTGCGGACTCCTATCCGCTGCGGCTTATACGTCGACGTATAAGCGCACGCGCGCACACACAATGGTCCTTTTTTTGCCAAAAAAAAAAAAAAATTCAGGTGGAAAAAGGACCATTGTGAGGTGAAAAAAGGACCATTGTGTGTGTGTGACGCTTATACGTCGACGTAGAAGCCGCAGCGGACAGGAGTCCGCAAAGGATCTAAGCCGGTTCCATAAAGTTGCTCTTCTGTTTCCAATATTGTAAGTTCTTGTTGTCACAAGCAGTTTGAACATTGCCAGCATTAATTCCATCTAAGTTTTTAAAATCTTAGTGTTTATATGATTTTTATTATTTATAATACGTAATTCATTTACTCTATCTATTGATTTCTCCGCAGGTCCAGCGTGGGAACTTTTTTCTTTTTTTCTTTTTCCCAGAAACAGTCTATTTTATTAATACCAAAAACAATATTACATCCACTAATAGCCGAAGCCAAATAACACTCAAAAACACCTAATCAGTACAACCTAACACACTCTCACAAAGCAAAAACCAACATACATGTATACCTAAGAAATAAACCAGCAAACTAAAAAACCAGCAGCTAAAAACCAGTAAACCAGATACATCAGCAGACACAGGAGCACTCATCCGATACCTTCCCTATCATGCTTACCCTTATTCCTCTCCTGGTACTTCCTGGATCCTATGGAGTCATGTTGCTTGCATAAGGAAGATGGAGCAGAAACCAACCAAGGATGTTGGTGCATCTCCCTTGTGTCACTCGTTGCTAACTTGTCAGCAACCTTATTCCCCTGACACGAGACCAGAGAAAAAGACACTTCCACCAATGACTCTAACAGATCTTTTATTTCCTTCAATAAGTCCCAGCATTTCCAATCACACCCAACAATGGAATTGCTTAAAATCAGCTTATATAAGGACTCACAATCAGTTTCTATTATTACTTTTGAATTAACAAATTTGTTCCTAATCAGTAAAGATTCCTTCACTGCCAAACATTCAGACATAAAAGGAGACAGCGCCTCCACCACCACAGCCCTTCCCCCTACCAATTGGCCCTTGTCATCACGGCATACCATACCAATTCCAGCCCTCCCTAACGCCTCCATATAAGAACCATCAACATTGATCTTTATTGTATTTGCAGGAGGTGCCACCCACAGCAAGTTTCTCACAATACCCTTCTCGTACACCTTGACCACCCTATCATCCGACCTAGCTTTTGACTGCCAAAACTCCTCCACTTGGCACAAACCAGCCTAACAACCTCCTTCGCATCCGGTAGCTCTTGCCTAAATACCCAGCTACAACGCTTCTTCCAGATCCACCAGCAAGTAGTAGCGAACAAGGATTTCCCATATTCATCTAAAACCTCATTACCATACAACATATCACAAAGCCAGTCCTCACAGCTCTTCATAGACCATTTATTAAATTTAAGGCCAAGAGGACTACCAAACGAGCAATATTTAGTCCAAGGGAAGAGAAATAAAAGATGTTCAATTGTTTCCCTATCCGACAAACAGATTGGGCAGACAAGAACTTGAGAGCATTTACGTTTGAATAAGGCATCTTTAGTGGCAATAGCTCCCGCACCTAGCCTCCAAAGAAAGTGTTGGATTTTTGGAGGAACCTTAGTCCTCCAAATGCCCTTCCACAACGTTTTAGAGATTATAAAAGATGTACCTAGATCCTTAGTACCCACCTCAGGGATGTATCTCTTAGCCACAGCATACCCAGACTTGACCGAGTATGCCCCATCTTTAGTAGCCAGCCAGATAGCACGGTCAGCACACTTGACAGCAGGGATTGGAATTTCCAGGATAGCTCTTTTTCTAGTAAACTGATTCTTGAGCCGATAGAACTAAGGTCCCAGCCTCTGTTAACAATAAGATTTGCAACAGTGCTTCTGTCCTCCATTGCTGGTTCCCCCTCCAGCGTGGGAACTTTGGTATTGATATATTTAACGTTGAAAGTCAGGCAGAGGGGTGATGGTTTTGTTCTTATTTGATGGTCCAACCATGAGATCAGTGATGAGAATTTTTTATGGAGGCAACTTGGAGCAAAACATTATGTAGAGAACTGGATGTATGAACTATGAAACTACAACTTGGGAAGTAGTAAAGCCTGATGTCTATGAAAGTTGTGTTTCTTACCAATTCAATAGGCGCGTGTCGGGTTTTGGTGGTGAAGTCATGTGTACACAACAAAAATTTCCAAATGCAAACACTTATTTTTGGTTGTAGGCTACAGATATGTTTCTTTAGGTCTTTGGGTGAACCTTAGGTTATAGGAATCACTTGGAATTTTCCTTTAGTTCAATGTATCTATCTCGTCGTAATCATCCCAAACTTGTAACAGAGCAATTGCCATATCAATAAATTGATTATTTTCTTTCAATAATTGTATTCTTTCAAGAAAAATACCATATGAAAAGCATAGAATCTCCAGCCACAAGTCTCTTGACACTAACAAATCTTCATGACGGTAATTCAAAACAACGGGAAATGACAAGAACCATTTGAAAGTACTTAACTATTACATTTTTTGGCTCATTTTTCTCTTAAATAGTACAACTACCAAATATTAGAAGAGGATTGATAAAAGAATTTTCCCTAACACAAGGTAGTAATAAGATTGTAATTTCTAACATTGATATTATATTTTCTGACCACAACTGCAATCCACAGTCATTTAAATTGTCCACATGTTTGTTTTCCCATTGATAGAAGCCTTAAGACAAGCTTTACACCCTATGCGTGATGATGATGTATTCCTCGATTTGATTTCACATACTTCACTAACATTGCTTGTCTTCGGTGTCGGATAACCTTCTCTAGCACATGTTAGCTTCATGTAATTCTTCTTGGTTTGCCGTGCTTGGATTCCAAAACCCTTTGTCATACCAAATACTTTGTACAAGTCTATTACATCTTTCCTTTCAGAAAATTCCATTCCGACCTCAATTGAAATATCAATATTCTTTGTCGGTGTCAACGGAATGACATTTGGCATACTATTAATTAAGTCATTTTGCAAGTGCTCTTCCATTTCATGAGGCATGTCATACTCAATCTCATCACTTAAGTCAATATAATCTGTTGGATCCTCATCAATATCTCTAAGTAGTGTAAAGTTGGTCCTTGTATCATCCATCTAGGTAAAATTGAATCATAAATATTAATATTTGATTAAAAAAAGGAGAAGTATCTTAAAGATGGATATAAACACTAGAGTAAATAGAAAAAGCTGAGTTGGACACTAATAAAAATCTCCCACTGCAGATAAGAAAAAAATTTCATAAAAGGAATCAGTGATTGAGGTCAAACATAACATTTAGCAATCAGTGACTGACGTGGCTGTTAATTTACAAAATATGACGGTTAAAAATGGATCAGGGTCGCCTGGGTATTCAATTATAGACATATAAGCATATAAAAGTATAAGTAGGATTTGAAGGAAAAGAAAAGCAATCAGTAAATAAGCCAAAAGTGAGGGGCGCATGACAACAGTACAAAAGGAAATACACACACACACAGTCACACACATTAAAAAAATACTGGATTATGAAGGCGCCTCAATTAGATTAACAGTGGAAAGCTAGAGATTATGGACGGTCTGACTGAATGATACCCTTGCTTTTATTTTATTTAATTTTTTTTCCAAATCTTCTAGTTTTGGTCAACCATATCTGCTACTGACATAATCAACATGTATTTTACTGCCTTTTTTTTTTTTTTTTTTTTTTTGAGAAGGCATACAATTGTGAAGTCTTTTAGTTGACCTAAAAGTCTAATCAGAAATATCTAACTGGCTAAAATTAAGTATTCAAACTTGTAAGTTGAATCTGTTCCTCATTTTGGGAGGATGGTTCTCCTTGGCAAGACAATACAATTAATCAAATCTTGTCAAGACACCAGATTTATCGTGTAGAAAATTTCCTTTAGGTCTATACTATTTTTCTGAACTATTCTGACAGTTTGCAAATCTTGCCAAGACACCAGATTTATCATGTTGAAAGGGAAAACGTGAAAAAGAGATTTCAAGTCGACATAGATATACAAAGGATCGGTACATATTATTTCAAATACAAACTAAAGAGAGATACACCCACCTTATACATACCGGCAACAATAACGATGGTCGAAAGGGAAAACGTGAAAAACAAATACCTAACTAAACATGATGAAGACAAATATGAGGGTGGGTGAAAGCACTGAGGATCTTACGCCGGTGAGAGACGGGTGCAATGAGGACTGGCAAGCATAGAGACGACGAGGACTGGCAAGCATAGCGATGAGCCGATGACTAGGAACTCGTTGGTGACGACAAGCAACGACGAGTCACAAAAAAAAAAGGTTTATTTTATCCTTCAACTCTCCGCCGTTGGATGAGATTATAATCTAACGATACTGAGAAAGGTAGGCAAAATAAGGGTAGATAGAATAATCTATCCCCTTGTATATATAACGGTTATCATTTTTAACCTTTAAATATTTATAAAGAATAAATCAAGTATTGTCAAATAAATCTTTTTTTCCAGAATCATGTCTTCTTATATATGATGGTTATTATTTTTAATCGTTTAGAAATCATATTTTACGGTTACTTGTTATAATCGTTATGTTTTTGTTTTTTCTGATATAAGGCTGAAATATGAATAGTTTGAAAATATTACATAACAGTTATTTCGTAAGAACCGTCATTTTTGTTAGTAAATATATGAAGATTAATAATTACAACAGTTTTTTTTTCCACGAATTCTCTTCTGAATACATAACAGTGTGCATAATTAATCATTAAGTTTTAGAGTTATATATTTTTGTTTGAACTTCACATCGACATACATAACAGTTATTCAATGTGACTGTCATTTATTAAGCTTCATATATGCATGTTTCTATAGTAATGTATGAATTTCATTGAATTTTATTTGTTGAGTATAATAAATTATGAATGTTCATGGATTTAATTTCAATTAATCATATTTAAAATATATTTAAATCAAATTCTTGACATTTTATATTTTTATATTTAATTATATAATTTAACGCCTTAATAAAAATACATTCTTACGTGTTCACCATCTGATTTTACATTTTTGTCATGGGTTTACCTAAAATCGCGAGTTGACAATCTCTGTGGTAATTACAAGCTTAACTTACCTCTCTCTTTCACATAAAAATATTACCCTTTTTTAACATACATATGTTATATTAAAAAATTAAAATACAAGTATAATTTATCTGTGTTTAATTGCATAACATATTTTTTCCCCCCGAAGCACAACCATATTTTAAATTTGACAAGTTAACATTTTTCAATAAAAAAATCTAACTGTTTTAATATTTTGGGGCTAAAAATAAATTTTATATACTTAAAAAGGCTAAAATAAAACTAGATCCCAACATAAAAGACAAACCCTATACCTTTATACATGGGTTAAAGTCTCATTTTGTCCAGAAAGTTTTCACGTAACTTGTGGCTATCCAAAAGTCTCAGTTAGATTCAATTTCGTCCCAAAAGTGTTAAAACAGGAGCAATATTATCCTACTACTATAACGATAACTAAACGATAACGATAATTAAAATTAGGATGATGTAAATTGTTCTTCTCAATTTGAATGTTCTAACGAACCATTCAAAAGCCTAAAATCAACTATGATTACTAATCACCAACATGACAGCAAGCACAATTTCATCAAGATATAAAGTAATTTAGAAATTTCAACATCAAAATAATCATCCAATTAAACTACAATATTCAATCCACATGAATGACACATAATGATCATCCAAGTCTCACAACTAAATAATGATAATCCTAAACAAGGAAATCAAATAAATAGTCTAAGCAAAAGATTAAATTAAATAACTCCCTATTGAAGCCCCAATGCTCAAGCCACAATTCTTCATTACCAAGTAGCAAGGTTTTAGCCACTCATTGCTTTAGGCTCAGTCACAGCTTCATCCTGACAAAGAAATTCCATGAAAATTGAGTGTAAGGCAAATTTGGAATTTGAAGGGGAAAAATGGTCTGTGTGTGTATTGAGGAAGATGGAAAATGATTGGAGGTCCCCAAGTGTAGACAATGGTGGAAGTAGGGTGAAAGTGTATGAAGATGATGATGGAAAGGAGTGATCGGTGGTCTTCTATGGAAATCCCAGGTCTGAAGGAGTGTGTGAGTGATGATGGAGAATTCCCAAGTGTGAACAGGTTTCTGCTTCTGCAATTAATTTTCCCCCAAATCCCTCAGCTCGTGAATGGCGTGAATCATCTCTCCAGCTCAGCCCTCAGCTCAACCCCCAAGCACATTCCCCTCCCTCCTGTCTGCGGCACACCTTCTCTTTAATCATTAATTCATTGGGTTTTCCCTCAGCTCCACGGGTCAGAGTGTCGGGTCTCGTCCCCCCTTGAAATAAAAATCTGACCTAATAAATAAATGCCAAAACGCTGTGTTTACATTTCCTCTATTAATTGTGTCGGGTTCCCCTTTTTCTTTCAGCTCCACAGATCCCTGTTTGTGCCTTTTTTTTCAATGAATAATAATCAGGTCATTAAATTCTTCCTTGGGCCGAGAGTGTTGTGCGTCGCTGGGCTTCATTCATTTGCTTTGTTAATTCCTTATGGCCCACTCCAAATCTTCAGCTTCACCACGTCACATGCAAGACCACACCTCACAACTTCTATTAATTATTGATGCTTGGCTTCTTTCTTTGCGTTTCCATCTGAACCTGATTATTGGTTCCTGGTGAAAACACAAGTTTTGACCAGGGACCAAACTGCAAGGAATAAAATGTTGCTTCAGGGACTTAAATGAAAAGTTTATAATTTCAGTTCAGAATTTTAATTTTCTAATTTGATCTAAACTTTTGAAGCATCTACAATGAAAAATAATTGATCTAATATCAAATATCCTCAGAAAAATCAATGATTAAGAGTAATTACATTTTTTGACAGTTTTGCCCTTTTTAGTCCTAATTTAATATATTTACTCTTAATCTCAATTTATCACAAGAAATACATTTAAAGCTCAATAACTATGAGAAAATACATTAAAAATCCCCATTTAATTACCAAAAATCATATAAAAATATGGTTCAATCATTCAGCATTTTAAATGCAATTGAGGCTATTAAACATGTAAAGGAATTTACTTCCTAATTTTCTATATTAAATTAACATTTTACCAAAAATCACAAAGTTTAAGGCTAAGAACCTCACCTTGTGTTTTGAACTCCTTCTCCCTCCTTTAAGAACTCTCACTCTCACTTATAAATTAGATGTCTTGAGCTGATTTGGTGTGAAGAATGAAGAGGAAGAGCCTTCTATTTATAGGCAAATTGCTAAGGTTAAGATGGTAATTCACAAGGTCATCCAATTTTCCTTCTTTCTTCACAACCATTGATCTAATATGCACTTTTTCATATTTAATCTCATCCATTTGTTGTTTGGTCGACATACTCCCCCCATTTAGCCATTTAATATGTTTTTTTAATTAGCAAAATACCTTATGGTTCAAGTCCCTAATTGGCTACGTGCAATTGTTGACTTTTCAATATGTATTTGCATGTGTTTTATCATGAAATTTTATCTAAATCCTCCTCCCACATGCTGGAGGTTTTTTTTTTATGACTTTTGGGGAAGATTTTATAAGCTTTAATTAACTCCATGATCAAGTGTTTATTTACCCATTAATTACATGTTTCATTGTATCATTAGTTTGTTAGCTTAACCATGGTAATTAGTGCTTATTTAGACACGTATTATTTCATTCTCTTTGACTTAATTATTTTCAAATATAATCAGCCCTATTTTAATGCTTTTAATTTGTCTCTAATTAATTACGAGAATTTATGAAATTAATCTTAATTAATGCACGCTAATGTTCCTATTATTTGCTAATTCACACTTAATTTGATTAAGTATTTTTATAACTTTTTCATGGCTTATTTCAACTTAAATAGCCATTATTTTATGTGACTCTATGTCACATATATTAACCAATTTAATATGGTAATATATTCCTAAAATACAAGATTTTTGGTAAACCGAAAATCGGGTGTTACCTTTCTCCCCCCATTAATTTAAATTTCATCCTCAAAATTTGAACATATAATTTCGGGGAAATAACCTAGACCTCTAGTATAATCCTTTTCTATTATGCATGCTTACTAGACATACACCCTAGCAATCTCATTTATCTTGTACCCAGGTATAGTGTTCAAAAAATAGGATCTATTGATCCATTCTCAAAGTGCTTGGTTATGCAGGCCTCACTGCATGACTCATTCAGCCTCTCGGCTTATCATATATTGGCCTTCCGGCTCAATTTATTACCACAACATTAGAGATTCTAGCCTTACCACCTAGGAAATCATCCTCGGGCCTTAGGCATCTCAACTACTACCTAGTACAACAAATGTTTTGCCAGACTCAAGATGTACTCTAGACACTAATCTAAAGTCATCACGCCAATCGGCATTTCACACAGTGCTTATAAGCATCGCAGTCTTATGGCCCAGGGACACCGCCTTGTGTAAACTTGCACACCGGGTCTTACCGCCTCGAGCCTTTGCTTGTCTATTTCATCTGAGCTTTTTCCATTCAAGCTCTCAGATTAATTTCACTTACTTTAGCATTATAGCTGACAACTACTTTATGGCTTAAATATTCTGTGTTCTAGACCTTTTTCAATAGTTTATGTTCCTATATCACAATCTTCAATTACACCGCTTTTCAACACAATAGCATCGACAATCATGTCATTGCTACTCATTATGATGTCTCATTCTCAATTTTTAACAATTGAGAGCACACGTCCACCACTTAAACCACTTGGTACAGCAAGCGCCCTATCCCAATCCCCAAATCCGGCCCTGTATCCCTCTGGCCTCAAGTCGAGTCACCAGGCATCAGCAGTATTGTCAAACCGGCCTCTGCATCCCTCTAGCCTCAAGTCGAGTCACAAGGCATCAGCAGTTTCGTCAAACAATGTGGGAGAACCTCCGCCCCTCCCATAAGAGACCCAGTGTTCACACTGGCACATAAAGTATGTAAATGGAGCTATATACCCAAGAGGGGGTGAATTGGGTATTTTAAAAACTTTTTACGAAAGTGCTTTCTGTTTTGACTAAGTAAAAACAGATTATAACGAGAGGAAGAAGAGAAGGAAAGCTTGCACAAGAGAAATTATCCTGGTTCGGTCTTATCCTTGACCTACATCCGGTCCCCAAGTCACACTTGGGATTTTCAATCCACTATACTCACAAACCGATTACAAACTACGTACTCAAGAGTAGTTCTCTCTCTAGAACTCACTCCCCCTTACAAGTTGTAATCAATACACCCAACCACCAAGTCCCCGACTTGTGGTTATCTCAATCAATAAATGATTTACGAGATAGAACTCTCTCACAGAGCGAGATAAAATGAACATTTGAAGTGCAAGTATCGATTGATACAATACGGATGAAAATGAACACAATAAATGGCTATCAATGAATTTTCGCTCTCATTTGTATCGGCTTGGGAAGAAGTTAATGCACTCTATTTATAGGTAGAGAACATTAAATGACCGTTGAATGATGAATCCAACCGTTGTAGGTGATTAGCATTAAGTGCGGTCATCTTCTCTCTCTAAACTCCAACTAATCCAGGTGCTAATATGATCGATGTGGAACTCGAGGATTTGCCGTTGGAGAAGAGTTTACTTGATGAAGAAAGCATTCTTGACCGTTGAGAATGCGTGCTCGGTGGATTATCCAAAAGAAGGTTGATTTGCGAAGTGCATTAAATGCCGTACACTTTTTGCTTTATGGCTTTGACCTTCAATAATCTTCATCGTGCTAAGCGAAATTCACTCAACAAACTTGTTAAACATAGCTAGGAATGTGATTGAATGAATTATGGAAGCAATGAGATCAAACAACAATGATTTGCAAATTCGTATAATTCAAAATCAGTTTTTTAGCGTTGTAAACTGCAGTATGTTCATGTAAACTCGAGTATGGCACTTGTTCACAAGTGTCCAAACTGCGATATCAATTGGATACTCGAGTTTGCACCTTCGAGAGGCAAACCATCGTGTCTTGTATTTGAAAGACAAAACCTATACTCGAGTTTGCCTATGCAAAGTATTGGTTTAACTTGAAAAATCTATTTGCTCTCTGTAAAGCCAATACTCGAGTTTGGCTACGCAAGCAAAGTATTGTCTTAACGTGAAAAATCCTTTTGCTCTCTGGAAGTCCAATACTCGAGTTTGGCAACGCAAACTGCAGTATTGACTTAACGTGAAAAATCCTTTTGCTCTCTGGAAGTCCAATACTCGAGTTTGGCTACGCAAACTGCGGTATTGACTAAGGTTGAAAAATCCTTTAGCTCTCGAAAGTTCAATACTCGAGTTTGGCTATGCAAACTGCAGTATTGACTGTTCAATACTCGAGTTTGGCTATGCAAACTGCGGTATTGACTTAACTTGAAAAACTTTAGCTCTTCTGGAAGTTCAATACTCGAGTTTGGCTATGCAAACTGCGGTATTGACTAAGGTTGGAAAACTTGGTTGCTTTTTGGATGGCCTTTACTCGAGTTTGGCCAAGCAAAGCTATGATGACTGTTCAATACTCGAGTTTGCAAACCTATCTGCGGTTTGCAACTATCGAATGTTTTTAAACAACTTTGCAAACTTCAAAACATGTTTTACATTTGTTGTTAATCATCAAAACATATTGAGAACTAACAAAGTAGCAGTCCTATTTACCGGTAACCAATCTAGCCATAGATAGTCAGGCCCTCTACTTGCCTATAGTAGCAACCCCCATCTACCGGGAACTCAACCCAGCCATAGACAGTAAGGTCTCACAAGGCAAAAACATGCGCCCTTAATGTTGGTTGATTTCCTTGATGGCAAGTGAACCAGTTGAACAAGTAATAAAGAGTAAGTAGAGTATCATCCCACAGAGAATGGATACCAAATGAGGACACCGGATTGCAGAATAGTTGTGCATGAAAAGAGAATAAATTTGAGTTGGTTGAGAGTTTTTATGGCTATACTAATAAACAAGAAAGTAAACAAAGTGTCGTAGTTGTAAGAAGATATCATTAGGAAAATAGGCTGAGCTTGAAATCATTCTCAAGCATATCAATCCCCCAGTTGCTCCACACATTGCTATAGCATTTATACTGCACAGCTTCCGCAATGCTACGACATAGCTACTAGTTACAATGTTATTCAATTAACCAACCACTATAGTCAATTGAAGCTTCCGCGTTCGATACATGTAATACTAACTTTACTCCTTCCATATGCCTATGGAAATTTTCTAGTTAGATCAATATTGCAAAGCAATGTGTTATGGTTATGAGCGGTAAACCCATTCTTGAAGCCTACAATAATAGGTTAGGCCTTGCACCAGCCTGCTTAGCAATCATTGTTTCTCAGAGGTCTAACTCCGACTCCCTTCCAGTAAGCCGAGGCCACTAATCTAGCCCTTAGCTTTCGCTAATCGACAAGGTAATTAATTCACTGATAAGCAAACTGAATTTATTGAATTAAGAACTAGCAACTGGGTTCATTCCAAACTTAAGAAATCATCCTCGCTCAACCATAGGAAATTTAGTTCATGACTGATGAGGGAAACACAAAACAGATAGCAACAAAATGACCCATGATCAAAATATTAAAATAAAAATAGAAAGCTTTGACAAATTTTCGACAGCGTGGAAGAAGCCCTGTCACGTCACCACTCTACGTCTTCTTTTCCCTGTCTTACTACAAGGAAGGATGCTAGGTTCTCCTAGAGTTTTCGTGCCTTGTGAACTTTCCCTCTCTTCTTTCGAGTCTGACCGTATGAATAGGATTAGACTCTCAGTGACTCGACCTTCTAGGGTTAGCTTGATGTTTCCTTATATAATCAGGCTTTTTTGCGGCGTAAGTTCCTGCAAGTTGGGCCTTTCCTAATCTGTCGAGATCCATTCGTATCTCTCTTTCCAGTCTTAGTAGATTGATTCTGCTGATTCTGTGGGATTCTTCAAATCTTTTAGTTTCGATCCTCCGCATCTTCTATTCTGTTACGTTAGCAATCTACCTGTCGTTCTCGACCTTCACTATATTTCCTAAAATAATCTTGACAAAAGATCAGAACATATGCCGCATAGCATTGCGTCCTTTACTTTGCTATAGCTTCAGATATGTCTTGTATTGCACTTCGATAAGCTGTCTTGATGCTATAGCATAGTATCAACTTTGCTATACGTTCTTCTCATAAAACCTCGTAACTTGTTCTTTTCTTAGCACATGCTTAGGATGTAAATTGTTTTTATCCTTCAATTCCCTATATCATGAATTAATGCCTTTTTGCTTAGATTGATTGCAGTTAAGCTCGTATTTACCATACAATTCAGTCATAAAATACAGAAAAAAAAACATGGCATAATTAGTGCTCATCACCTACAAGGCAAAATGTTATGGATTGGGTGTGTTCACTGCTAGTGCGATTTTCAGCAAATGTATTGGTAAGTTTAAAAATTCAATTTTAAACCTATTTAGGAACTAGTCAACTAATCTTAGAAGGTCATCACTAACTAAACGCATTCGGACCTCTGTCCTTGGCTATTCAAGCTATCCGTAGAATGCTTAGTCTATTCTACTTTAGTCTTTCGGCTATTTTGGACATTGCCCGCTATAACTACTTAAACATCCATGTAATTCATCTTCGGTGCGATTGTTATCGTACGTAATAGTTAAGTACCTAAATATACCTAAATTATTATTCTAAACATGAAACCCATTTAATTCATTTTCTCTGTGTAATAATATTATTTCTTTTCTTACATGAATAATTAAACATTCATTGTATAAAATTATATACATTCTTTATCCTTGGCTACTCAAGCCATCCGTAGAATGCTTAGTCTATTCTATGCTTAGTCTATTCTACTTCTTAAACATCCATGTAATTCATCTTTGGTGCGATTGTTATCGTACGTAATAGTTAAGTACTCCCTCCGATCCTAATTATAAGAACACATTTTGGAGTTGTTTTTTGTCCTAATTATAAGAGTAAGTTTTAACTTTTGTCGAATTTTTCCTATAATACCCCTATTTATTCTTTCTCAATAATAATTAAAGACAATAATAACTTAATAATACATCTATATATTCTATAAAGTAAATAATATTTGCAACTCATTAATGTCATATACACCTCAATTATACTTTCTTTTATAAAATAATTTTGAGCAATTTTTGTCATATCACCCCTACTAATACTTCCTTCACAATAATTAATTTAACAACACGCTTATATTCTATCAAGTGAGAGATTATACTTTATTTTTAATTTTTAAATAAAATAATTTTAATATTCCTTTAAAAATATTTTTAAAGGAATATTAAAATTTTTAATAGAAGTTGCCCACAAGTGAGGTGGGTGTGTATAGTTATTGAGTTTTTATAATTTTAAAAAATTGTTTGATCATGATATTTTGAAAGGATATATTTTGGATGAAATGAATTATACTTTTGAATATTGAACCTCGGAGGGAAGTTTGAGGGTTAGCCCAGGAAATCTTTTCTCATCGGCTTTAATGATATCACAAAATGATGAATTTATGATGGTGAAATAGCTAAAAAAACAAATGTTTGTATATTTTAAATAAATTTAAGTTTATCCACAGAGTAATATATGAATGTGAAACGTGTCTCACTTTATGTTTCAAGCAAAATAAGGGGCGTCGTATATCTAGTTTCATAATGTTGTCTTGATGTAATTTTCAATTTTATAAGTTTTAACAACATGCTAATGTTGCCTTGATGTAATTTTCAATTTTAAGTTGGGGTATTTTTGGAAAATAATTATAATTAACTAATTTAACTTTTCTCCTTAATTTCTCCAAATTCGGGTAAATAGTTCATATAATTAAGACCGGAGGGAGTACTTAAATATACCTAAATCAGTATTCTAAACATGAAACCCATTTAATTCATTTTCTCTGTGTAATTATATTATTTCTTTTCTTGCATGAATAATTAAACATTCATTGTATAAAATTATATTATTTCCATGTAATTCATCTTTGTTGCCATTGTTATCGTACGTAATAGTTAAGTACTTAAATATACCTAAATTATTATTCTAAACGTGAAACCCATTTAATTCATTTTCTCTGTGTAATAATATTATTTCTTTTCTTACATGAATAATTAAACATTCATTGTATTAAATTATATTATTTCCATGTAATTGATCTTTGTAGCCCATATATATATTGGAAGCCGTTCTGCTTCGTACATTCAACAAAAACTACATTTTTTTTTGTGCTGATGCCAAAAAAAAAAAAAAAAACAAACAAC
This sequence comes from Acacia acuminata, assembly GCA_019022655.1. Classification (NCBI taxonomy): domain Eukaryota; kingdom Viridiplantae; phylum Streptophyta; class Magnoliopsida; order Fabales; family Fabaceae; genus Acacia; species Acacia acuminata. Next base: position 4,193,377 of record JAFJYI010000041.1, read on the forward strand.
AACAACAAAGAAATGGCAAAAGTTTCACCCACTTTGGTTTGCTTACTGGTTTTGTTCGTCATTGCATCTGGTAAGTCCCTCTCTCCTCGCCTCCTTTCTCTCTATATGCATGAATACATGTTTATGACTTATGAGTACTCTAATATAATTCTCGTGTAAAAAAAAATAATTATTAAAAAGTTTCAATATTTATGACTCATATCTATTCCTATTTATTTTAATTAACTGTTAGTTTGAGTTCACACACACACTATAGTCATATTTATTTGTTTGGATATATACTGGAGTGGCCGTGCCAAAAGTATATATTTTATTAATAATTTTTCATATCATGTACTAAATATATAAATTATTGACCTAAATCTTGTGTCCAAAAAAATTTATCCATTAAAAAAATTCAATATTTAGGTCTCATATATTTCTATTCATTTTTCTCAAATAATATTAGTTTGAGTTCATATATATTTACTTTGTATATATGTTTGGATATATAGGAGTGATGGCAGAAGTAAGAGCACAACAGGAATGTGCGAATGATGGAGACTGCTCCAAGTTTTGTGGTCTGACATGTCCTGAACCCGGTGAAGTCAACCGGTGCAAGAACGGTTTCTGTGTTTGTTGTGATAAACCTCCTAATAACTTAATTTGATCTTCACCTCATCTTCTTAATTATGTTGCTTAACACATCATAATTAATAATATGTATGTGTGCTACACTCTGATCTATATATGCAATTTGCATATCTCCAGTAATCAATAAGAATAGTTATGTTCTTTTTTGGAATAATAAATTGAGTCAAGTATTATAAATTGAAGGTTAGTTATTCCCCCCTTATAGAAGAATCCTAACCACCAGGCTTGGGACATGATTTATGGTACAATTTTTTACTTTATTTTTGTCATAACTCACACTCATTATATTTATAAAGCATGTTTGAATTACAGTTATAGCCGTGAATCTCACGAGTTTAATTAAATAAATTAAATAAACTCATGATAAGAATGTGAACCTAATCATACCGTAAACTCGTAATACTAGTTTATTTTTATTAATAAATAAGTGTTAAAAGCATATAATTAATAAATAAAAATGACAATAATTTTAGTTAAATATATTTTAAATATGAAGAATTAAAATTAAATGTATCAACATTCATGATTCACCATACCCACCAAGGAAATTTCTATATAAATTTATATATATAGCCATTAAACAAGATTAAATCGAAAAAACAAATATAAATTTAAGAGTGGGTTAATTAGTACAATTTTATAAGGTATAAGTGTAAAAGCGGTAAACTCATATGTGAACTCATCAGTTCAGCTAATGTTACTGTTAATACTACTTTAGCAGCGAGTTGACGCAATTTTATAAGATAGAAAGATAAAATTGGTAAATTTGGAGAATTAACTTGAGAATTTTACAATAATGCTTACAAACCTCATTCTTAAGAAAGAAAGATATGTTTAATGTCATTTCAATATGATTAAGACACCCACGAATGATCACACACCAATTAAGATCTTAGAATTAAAAAAAATTTAAATTAATGTTAGGGTGTCTCTATACCTCTTACTCCAATATAAATTTTTGTAGTGAAATGTATAAAGTCGTAAAAGGAAAACGAAGAAGAAGAAAAACATCTCTTACATATTTTTATTGTTAATTATTTATGGTTATCCCACTTCTCATATAAAATAAAAATAACAGTGCAAATAAAACACACTCTAACCAACCAAACCATATATGATTCATGATCGAAAGGATAACGACGGTTCATGAAACTCTTTTCATTTACCGTGACTATCAATGAACTCTTTGACCTTAGAAACAAGAAGCCCCGTCTGCTTCGCCGTAACGGCGTCCGTCTCCACCTCAAATAAGTTCAGATAAAACGAATGTCCCATTCCTTTACTGACAAACAATTCCACGTCCTTCTTCGCTTTCTTCAAGGCTTCACAGTACTCCATCTGCGTATCCACCATCATGTCCTTCCGGCCACGCAAACCAGCAACGACGGAACTTCCACGTTCTCCAGTGACGGCACCGCTTCCCCCATCGGACATGTTATCGGGTGGTCCTTGTTGCTTCCAACCGGCAACCCCAAGATCAAAAACTTGTCTATCATGTCTAATGACAAGAACGGTGATTGGGGATTCTCCAACTCCGACTTGCTCCGCCTTGACCGGACGAATCCTGGGTGGAGCTCTATCCCTCCGGCGAGTCTCAGCGGCGTTAAGTCATGCTTCCCGGCTTGAACGGCCACCTGATGAACTAGGTTCCCGCCAGAGCTGTCGCCGATAAGAAAAATACGGCTGAAGTAGGCACGATCAGCGAGGCATTCCGGGAGGTTTTTCTCGCCCTTTGCCACCGATTGGAGCCAGAGAAGGCCGGAGAAAGCATCGTCAATGGCCGCCGGGAGGCGGTTCTCAGGGGCGAGGCGGAGATAAACAGATATGCAGATGACCCGGGCGGTTCGGGTCAACCGGGTGTAGAAGTGGTGGTACATGCCCCAGTCAGGTTGGGTTATGCAAAACCCACCACCGTGAAAATGGAGGAGAACTGGAAGCTTATCACCGGGCTTCGTCTCAGGTTGGTAAATCCTTACACGTTGGCCGGAAATGTTGTGGATGACGACGTCTTGGGTGGCAACTCCTTCGCGGAATTCAGGGTGGGGTGGAACCGGTTCAGTGAGGAATTTGTAGTCAGGAGGGCCGGTCCAGGTGCGGTCTACTGAACCGTCGTCATAGAGTCTGAGCCAATTGCTGACTTGGTCAATGAGCTTCTTTGGAGGTTCCATGAAAGAAATGAAGGTGATGGCAGACTTGAATGTTTGGTACATATATAGCGGTTGGCATGCCTTAATGTTTCGTTTGAGGGTTGGGGGTTGGGAAGAACCTCTTTCCTTCTCATTTGATTTAAATTTTGTGGTGGGAGAGAAGGTAAAATTTCGAGCTAAATTTCTTTCCCTTACTTTATTTTTTTTTTTAAAATTGATTTTTTCTCCTCTCATTCTTTCTAAGAAACCAAATAAGATAATATACCCTCCCCTTTTCCTCCACTTCCCTCAAACCAAACACAAAGTGAATTAGGCATCTATATATAATCACATCATCATATTAATTAATTAATACTAATATTTTTAAAACACTAATAGCCCATTTAGTTTGATTCCATGGGACATGATTATATGCAATCATAATACAACAACTTGCGATGTTTAATTGAGTTTATCATTTATGTAATGTAAAGAAGATTACAGTTTGTAAAACTGATGAATGAGGATGTAAGTGAGAAATATATTATTGCTGTTATAATTTCTTAAGTTGACTAAAGTACCTGCCCATAAACTCTGCAATCTCTGTGCCATCTTCGTTATTGCTAGTATCGTTTCCTTCCCTTACTTTTTAATTCTGAATTTCTTTTCAATTCAAGGTTTTTCTCTCTCAAAATAAGCAGCACAATTTTATTCCTGGAAGAGATCCGAGCCTATGTATAATTTTGGCTAACTAATAAAAATCCTTTTCTTTTCTTCTGATGTGTTGTAGGTATATGAACATGATGGCTAGCTAATAAAAATCGTTCTCCTCTTCCATCTTGATCCTTTTCTGGGTTTGTGGTTGTTTGCATAGTGATCGGAAGTGAGGAAATATATAGAATCTGAATATCACAAGTTGTGTTTGTTTGTTTTTCTTTTTTTTTTTTTTGATGAATTATGAAAAAAACTGTTTAGAATGCAAATTAGTAAAATAATAGCCCTGATATGGAACAATTTTGAAGTGCATAATTTCAATCTATAGAGTGGGGTTGTTATAATATATAGATAGATTTAATTAATAAAATTTTCTTATACATATGGGCAAGTTGTAATTTTGTCTATTAATTTACTATTATATAGGTGAACATGATTAGTATTTGGTGTCCGTGCGTGTCAGTGAAAAATAGATAATTTTGATCTATTACACACTCACATATATACACTAAGGTTATGAAACTTGGACCGAACCGACTAGTTCGGACTGGAAACCATCAAACCAACTAGAAAACCGGTCCGAATTAGGGGTTAAACTAGGGTCCCGAGTTGACCAGGAGTCAACTCAAGTTGAACCGGCCGAGTCAAAGTCAAAAAGATTGTTTTTTTTTAAAAAAAAAAAAAATCGAATGAAGGAGAACAAGAAGGAGGGGAGAGTGTCGATGCCCCGGCGGTGGTTGGCGAAGATCACGATCTAGGCTTGTTGAAGGTTAAAGGTTGGAACTTCTTTGGTCGAAATAATGGAAACAGATTTTGACCGGTAGAATTTCCTTACCTCTAGTTCACAACCAGAAGCTCTGCGACACCTCCCTACTTCTCAATATCAAGATCGAATGAGAAGGTGGAGAGACTGAGAGAGAGAGTTCTGAATCTGAAGAGTTGAAGGAGAAAAAGAGATCTGTGACACAACAAGAAGGATGAGGGACTGAGAGAGAAGGAGAGATCTGACTTGAAGAGTTGAAGGAGGGAGAGAAAAACACCTCAAGAGTCAAGACGAACTGGATGATGGCGGGAAAAAGAAAAAACGTCTGGCTAACTTAAACAAAAGATCATAACTTCAAAAAGCCTATACGTGTAGCCTGTAGCCTATACCCTACTAATGGACACATCACATTTAAGATATAAGATTATGGACGCTGAGCTATGATCTGCTTTCTTCTAAAAAACTCAATATAATATTATATATTTTGGCCAAAACAAAAAGTTATTCATCTATCACATCATATTATATCTTATTATAAAATATTTTAATATTAAAATATGAATATTTTTATCTTTTTTAATTAAATTATATTTTTTAATTAATATTGGTTTGACTCTGGTCTGATCCATTTACCCTTAACCCATTATCTTTACCAATTTAGTAACCAGTTCGATTTTCAGAACCTTGATATAGATATAGGCAATTTTATCTTTTGATATATTACTCTTATCGTATATTCTCAAATTCGTTGTAATCAAACCAAACATTTTTATACCTATGTATCTTTTTTTTTTTCTTAATGGCGTACCAAAAAAATTAATGTAATCATCATTCCATTATATTTCACTACATTGCATTCCCTCTGATTTCATGAACTAAAATAAGTTATAAAAAAATTAAAAAATATCCTCATCATTGTATTAATCATATCTTACACAAATCTTTTTGTGACTCATTTTCTCTCATTCACGCTCTTTATAAATAAAGGTATATATTGGCCAATTTTTGTCAGGAAGTTTTCACTAAGAAATATTAAGTATTCAAAAGGTTTTATTGGAGCAATTTGACCTAAAAATTTACAAAGCCATGGCAATTTTACCCTGCTATATATCTTTCAATGTTAAGTTTGAACATTAAGTTAGGCAAACATCCTACATGGCAAAACACCTCATCATCCACGTCAGTGGACCCAATATGCTGGCATCACACCTCTTCACCTCTCTCTCTCTTCCTCATTCATTTTTTTTCCTGAAAAAAAAAAAAAAAAAAAGACTCCTTTCCCGATCCTTCGACCCCCTACCCCACCTGCAACACTGAGCTCCCTCTTCTTCCTTCATCACAGTGCGTTCTTCATCTGAAATACTCATTTAAAATATATAAGGAAGATTTACAAGTGTTGCAGGTTGGGGTTGGGGGTCGAAGGATCAGGGATGTAGTTTCTTGTTTCAGAAAAAAGTAAACGAGGAAGAGAGAGGTGATGAGATATGATGGTAGCATATTGGGTTCATTAATGTGGATGATGATGTGAGTTGTGATGTCTAACAAACAATCAAACTTATCATTTTGGACGATAGAATGGAAAAATTACTACGCTTTATAAATTTATTGAATAAAATTGCTCTAAATTTTTTTCAGATACCTAATACTCCTCCGTAAAAAGTTTTGAAGCAAAAATGGAGCTTATCAAAATAAAATATAGTTTACCCTTTATTGATTACATTTAATTAATTTAAACTAATTTTTTATTTACTTAAATATCGTTATTCGTATTTTATATATGGAACGGATGCGGTATTGTCCCAACCATTTAATCCAAGTCCAAGTACGTAAATAATAACCCTGATAAATAGAAAATAACTTAATTCATATGAATTTTTTTTATCATCAAATCGAGCATTTCTATCTTATTTGACATACCTTCATTTTTATCTAATCCAGCTATTGTTGGTTGAGCAATAATATAATCATTGTCCTTAATTACTTAGCTTCTAACTCCATACTCTTGTTGGCCCAAAAAAACTCTATTACTCTTTTTTTTTTTTCTTTCAAATTTTACTTGATTTCGTGATTTTTATATAACTATCTAATATTTAATATTAACAAATTAAATTAATTTGAATATTTTCCGGTGAATCTTGCAATTACATGGTAATGTGAGAAAAAAAATTAAATGAGGAAAACAAAAAATTGAAATTTCATGTCGCATTTGTCAAACATTTCAGATTGTATTATTACAAAAAAAACCTCGAATTACCAACGGAAAAAATTCAAATGGAAATTAGCTATGAAATTCTATGGCTAACTAAAATTACCCACGGAAAATTTTCGTTGGAAAAAATGGCGTCGATGTCTGCAGAAATTTTACCCATGGCATTTTTACCGACGGACGGAATTTTCCGTGAGTAATTTCCGACGAAGTTTTTTCCATCAGTAATTTGAGGTTTTTTTGTAGTGCATTTTTAAAATTTTCATTTTTATTTTTATTTTATGTGATTTCTTTTTCTAAGGATATGTATCCTTCTATTTCTATTGGAGACAATCATGTTTGAGGTACTATTGAGTACTAAATGTGGGCACATCTCCCTACAAAGATTTAGAACCTTAACTTGGCACGTTTTGAGGGACTAACCCCCTCCACTAGACTGAACCTCTATTGGACTCGAGTCAATCAACTCTTTCAAAATTTTTAATAAGCGAGCCAAGGACCCTGAATCCCAACTTTGATGTTCACAAAGTTTCTTGTTAATAATATAGTCTTTAATAAGTGGAGGAAGCTTAATCCATGTTTTTGTTATATTTCAACCGTCCATAACATAATGCACTTCAATTAATTTATCAGAATTAAGAAATGATAGTTAACTCATTAAATTTTTTTCTCAAATTATAAAGAAATTTCCAATTTTACTTATATTTAAATAAGGTAGTGATTGGGAGAGGAAAAAAAAATACAAGAAGTCATATTCAAATATTAATTACATAGAAAAAATTGATAAATAAGTATTAATTACTTTCCGAGTGATTTATATTATGGAACAAATTATTCTTTTAAAAACAACACTCATATTGTACACTAGAGGGAGCAGTGGGAATTGCAGCAGCAACTTTGATGGACTACTTTGTTTTATTATTCTTCTTACATTTAATGCCCTGCTGCTTGATTGATCACCAGCTAAGGCCCTCCCTAATTAAGGCCCTGTTACTTGATTGATCCCCAATCTAATGCCCTGCTGCTTGATTGGTCACCAACTAATTAATGTTCAGCTAACTTTTTGTTAAAATTTCATTGAGCCTTCAAAGATATCAAATAATCTCAGTCAACCTCAAAATTTTTTGAAACTTCATTGCACCTCTTGAGTCAAGATGAAATTAAGTTTTGGGATAAAAATACAATGATGCCCTTACTTTATTTGTCTTATAAACACTTATATTTATTTTGTAAATGGCCAAAATGTTTTAATTTCCTAGGCCATTTCGAATCCCTTTATTTTGTTGTAAATGTCTTTATTTATCTTATAAATGCTCTCCTGAAAAAATAAAAGAAGTGCAACATTATCTTTTTTACTCATAAAATTTAATTTCATTTTGACCCATGATGGTGCAGTGAAGTTTCAGAAAGTTTTAGAATTGCTTGAAATTATGTCACATCCATGAATAGCTAACTTTAGGTGTTATATCATACATTTACTCACTCCACTCTTATTTATAAGAACTCAATAATCAAATTATGTGGTTTAAAAAAGTGATTAAAATTAGTTAAAAACAATAAATGTGTTTGAAAGAATATTTTTTTCAAGTATACCCTTATTTATGAGGAGACAAATAAGAGAGAAAAATAGAGTAAATATAGGTATCACCAACATTTTAATTAATGCAATATATATAATTAATGATAGGCAAATTAAGATGAAAAAAAATCTTTAAATGTTCAGATGACTCTTGGCGGGATATTATAAAGAAGACAAAAAAAAATTCAAATTTTGGGTTCTCATAAAAAGAATAGGAGGGAATATTATGTTTTTTAATATTATTTATCTCTCTTTTTTGGCCATATTTTGTACTATTATTTATCTTATGCCACATACTCTCTTAAGTTAAATAATTAATTAAATATTTTTGAGGTGACTAGAAGATGATTGGGCTTGTTTGAATTGGCGTTTAAAAAACATGTTCTTACAAGTTGAGACAAAACTCCTTTCACATACTTATCTCATATATTGTAAATCACGTCAGAAAAACAACTTCTATCGTTAATCCAAACATGCACTAGCAACCTCATATTTAACCAAAGCTTAAATCTAAGGGGGGCACCATTAGTGGGGGAATTTGGGGGTTGGTGCCGAAAATTTTATCCAAGGAGTTTTAGGCAGAATATTAAAAAAATATTCATGCAATCAAATGAACACCGATGATGTAATATAAGAGAGACAATCATTTTATTATTTTATTTTTAACTACTAATTTTTGAATAAAAAAATCGTATATTTTAATAAAAATATTAGTAAAAATAATTACAATGTCATCATTTTAGGCCTTATTTTTTAAATTCTATCATAATTGTCTTATTAAAATAATATTTTTTTGAAAAAATAAAAAAGATTCAACCATTTAATTTGAAAATGCGGTTTTTGAAAGTATTTAATTTAAAGGTGGACGATCATTGAATATGTATTAGTTTTTTTTTTTTTTTTTTTTTTGTTGAGAAAGTGTCAAATTCAAGGGGGCACTCCCCCTACCTATCCAATGGATAGGCATGCTAGCAACCTCATATTTAAACAAAGCTTAAATATAACCAATGGAAGGAACTCACATGCCTATCCCACGTATGAAAATTCAAACGTTGTCTAACTGAAATAAATTAATCAACTTGTCCCACGTTTTATCGCCTAGTACATATGGTAGTTAAAATCATAAAGATATGAACGGCTTAAATTCAAGCTCTGTTGAGCCTGAAATGCGAGAAAAGTCAATTCCCATGTGGATTCTATGAAAGTTTTTTTTGGGTATAAGATTCTATGAAAGTTTTGAACCTTATAATCCATGAAATTCTCAAGCCATCACTCGTTACGTGTTGCTTTTGATAAGATGATAGCCCCGATTCCAAGTAGATGACCATTTTCACCCTTACTCTTTGTTAACAAATGTATTGAAAAAGAATCACGAAGAAGAATCATGTATTATTACAAAAGAGTAACATACTCTTACAATGAGTAACCCTCATGATTATCTCTAAAATATCTTAACCTATTAGGATAATCTTGAAGAAAGACTAAGTTAACTTTTCCTTTCACATACTTATCTCATATACCATAAATCACGTCAGAAAAACAGTTCCCATCGTTAATCCAAACGTGCACTAGCAACCTCGTATTTAAACAAAGCTTAAATATAACCAATGGAAGGAACTCACATGCCTATCCCACGTATGAAAATTCAAACATTGTCTAACTACCAGGGATAGACCTAGGAATTTACTAGGGGCAAAAAAAAACCACATTATAAATAAAAGGTACTTGAAATACGTCACAGACTTAATATACAAAAAAATTGAAAGAAACCTATTACAGAAATTAAGATTACTTCACTTAACTCTTACTCTATTTTCATATTGTCAAACTCATCTATAATTGAATCTATACTAAAACTCACAACTTGTCCAAAATTTTAACCCTAAAATATTCCACTATTTTTTTAAAAAGAGATTCTTACTTTGATTTTGAACTTAGAACTTCAAGATAATTGGGTTTATGGGAACCTCGCCTCTAGAATACTCTCTGCACCATATGATTTGGCCAACCGATGACTACATTGGGTCTAAGAACTGGATCCTTAAACAATTCTTATTATCGAAAAATCATTTCAATAAACAGTATCCTAAATAAAGTCTCTTAACAAACTTAAGTTATTCCACTATTCTTTTTTTTTTAAAAAAAAGAAAAAAGAAAAAAAAGAAGAAGAAAAAGGGTCCGTCCCTGTAACTGATATAAGTTAATCAACTTGTCCCACGTTTTATCGCCTAGTACATATGGTAGTTAAAATCATAAAGTTATGAACGGCTTAAATTCAAGCTCTGTTGGGCCTGAAGTGCGAGAAAAGTCAATTCCCATGTGGATTCTATGAAAGTTTTGAACCTTATAATCCATGAAATTGTCAAGCCATCACTCGTTACGTGTTGCTTTTGATAAGATGATAGCCCCGATTCCAATTCCAAGTAGATGACCATTTTCACCCTTACTCTTTGTTAACAAATGTATTGGAAAAGAATCACGATGAAGAATCATGTATTATTATAAAAGAGCAACATGCTATTACAATGAGTGACCCTCATGATTATTTCTAAAATCTCTTAAATCTATTAGGATAATCTTTAAGAAAGAGCAAATTAACTTCCTCAAGGAGAGAGACCAAGTTAACTCTTTTTTGGAGGGAGACCTAGTTAATTCCCTCTCTACATATGGTGAGGACTCCACATCCAACATACTTTAAACCACAATAACTAAACCTTTTATATAGAATGGGGCCTTAACCAACTATTTAACTAATCACCTTATATTTCTAACATTGTTGTATTTAAGACCATTTATATATGCGTTGGTGAAATCTAAGAAACAACAAAATAATTGGTTTGAGTTGTATTGGAAAACACTTTCCTAAAGAGTTATTTTGCAACCCTTTCAGTAGGTAGGAAGTGGCATTCTTCATGATTAAACAAACCTTTCCTATAAGAATACATGGTGAAAGAACTGACGAAAGATAAAATAACTTTAGAAATTACCGAGATTTCTTATTCTCTTCTATAAATGGTGTCACAATGAAGATATTTATAGACAATGAATTGATATCTTGAATCTGTTCCTCTTGAAGCACTATACCTCCTCAATTGAAAAGTCATTAGCATTTGTTAAATTCATGAACTAACACAAATTTCTTAATTCATAAGGACATGCTTCTCCAAACACATCTTTTCATTTAAAATATTCCAATATTATTGGATAATGTAACACCCCAAATTTCGTAGTTCAAAATGTGTCGGTTGACACTCAGTTTTTAGAAAATCGATAGAGTTTGAGGTGTTACCACTCAGAGTAATGCGGAAATGGAGAGCATGCGCTAACGTTTGGACGATGAGTAACTAATACAAAATGCCCAGGCATATGCTGATGCCCTGACATATGCTGATATATTAAAAATTTCCTAAAGGAATATTCATGTGATACAACAATATAGAGCTTTGTATAATTACAAAGCTTTATACAATCTTCAACCAAGCCGTAGCTAGACTTGGGGCAATGAACCTAACTCAGTTAATCAAACAATTTGGCCAGGCCGGTGTCTAGTGGAAGTCTCCCGAATTCACGGCGACTGTTTGGATGAACCACATAGACGAACCCTTTCTAGACACCAAATAGTTTGAAGTAACCTTATTAGATTCATGCCAGGAAATAGGCTCTGTTAAACTTCTTCCGGCATTTTCTTTGACCGGTGCCTCTTCACGGCTCCTCCCTTTGGTGCCTTTTCACGGCTCCATCTATCGGTGCCTTTTCTGATCCTGGTTTCTTTCCTGAACCTTAGACAAATCTGAGGTCCAATACCCATCGGACCTCAGGTAACAGTTAACCTCATGTGAAAAGTATAAACAGTATATATATGACAGATGTTCATTTCATTACAAAGCATTAACCAATACATAGCACACAATGAGATGAAAGGTTACAACAAGTACATAAGCACACAACAGATGTAATGTTAACACAACAACAAGTACATAGCAAACAACACATGTAAAGTTTGCAACGTTTGCACTAACCAGTGCCACGATAGCTCCTCGTGTCCTCAGCGCTAGGAAAACTCAACGGCATTATCAAGACTATAACTCGTATAAAGCTGAATGTATAAACAGGTGACCTAAGTCAAGCGCATGACCCAAGACCTAGTCTTGCCCATCACTTCATGAATCATTCCATCACATACATGCATACAAGACACATCAGAGTTAAAGTTATAGTACGCGAACGTACCTTTCACCGGGTAATTGTCAAACGCCTGACCTTTGAATCCGACTCCAGACTTCTCGGATATCCTATACATTATCGTCGGATTATTTTATGATATTTGATAAATATCATATTGCTTGGAATAATATCTAAAGTTTTAATTTACCTTTCTACCCTTGGTGGATTTGTTATTTACAACTTTGCCCTTACATTTTCTTAAAAACGCTACTTCAGCATTTTTGGGCAGAATTTTCGGTAATTTTGAAAACTCATAGCTAATTCTAGAAAAAGCAAAATGAGGTTCTATAAAATTCTTCATGACCCTTGACATGTCTATTTTCAAGGAAAAATATTCCAAGAACCTAGAACATCAAGAATCATTCCCAGTTTAATGTTTTCTCAACGCTGCCCAGATTTTTTCTAGAAAACGTAGCCCAGATTCCAGAATTTTTATCTCCTTCTACAGACCTCTAATTGATACATAATTTATATCAATGGAAATCTATACATGTATACTATAACCAAGAATTATTTCATAATTTTTGAAGATAGATTTATATATAAAATAATGCCCTCTGACTGACTGACTCCAACAGCCCAGCAAAACCCCACAATTCCTATCTTGCTCTAATTTGTTTTATTAATCCTAAAAGTTACTTCCCAACATGTTCCCACCTTGTTAGGCATCTTTCGATACAATAAGGCCTGAAAATAATTATGGGAAATTACTTTACCTATTTCCTAGATTAAACTAACATTTATACTAAGAACTATTAAGAACTATAGAACTAAAGACTAGAAACTAAAAACTAAAGACAAACTTACCTCTTGAAGCCTCTTGCTTGCTTCCTCCTTATTGCTTCTACTAATTAGAAATCAACTCTTGGAGTTTGATTTGGTGTGAAGAATGAGGAGAGGCAAGGCCTCTATTTATAGGGAAAATCTCAAGGTTAAAATGGTAATCTCAAACCCAATGTGGGCCCCACCATTTGCCTCTTCCTTAATCTCAACCATTAGATCTAAACTTAATTAAGAAGTTTTAATCTTAACCCTTCACTATAAAACATGTGCTCTTGTGATGTCATCCTTGTGATGTCATCTTGATGACATAATTAAGGCTTAGGTGTCATTGTTGATTAATTAACAAAGTTTAATTAACTCTTAATTGCATTTGTTAACTAATCATGAAAATTAGTGCTTAATTAAATCAAGCTTTATGCACCTTAATCTTTACTTATTTCCATTTGTCTTTTATCAACTTGAAGGCATATGCTACTAATCTTTATTTAGTATAAGCTTAATTATCAATTAGCATTTGCTAATGTGTTCTAATTTAATTAAGTGTCTTCATAACCCTTTATTAACTATTTTGGTTATAAATTAGCTATTTATGTGCTATTTATTCCATGTGATTTATTGTCATATTTTATAATCCCTAATATGTAATCTCATAATTAATCATTGGTTAATTAATTCCAAAGTGAAATTTGCACAAAAATATAATCAATAGATTATAATTCTTTGAGACACATATTCACCTTTGTATTTTAGTAATTATTTTCCAAAATACAATGTGCATGAAAATTAGGGTATTACAGATAAACTTTTTTTTTTTTTTAACAATCGTTACACAATATTCACAACAGTACGATATTAAATTTTCATCACTCTTAAGGCTAAAATATAAGTTTAATCTTTTAAGTGCTCATAAAGTTTCAGTTTAATCATTAAGTTTCTAAATTATACTTTTAGTGACTTAATCTCAACACCATTAGTTTTATTCACAATAAAATGCTGACTCATCATCTCTTGCAAAAAGAGCACTAAATGAAGGCTTTGGCTTGCAAATCTTTAGACCAGAGTCACTAACGATATTTTTAACTGCTGCTGCTTCTTAGTTTCTTGTTTTGTATAGCGTTTCATTTCCGGTGTATTAAAAAAAAAAAAAAAAAATGCTAACTCATCATATTCAACTACTAACAAAGCATATGTAAAATTTAAGATATAAAATAATCATATAAAATAATTCAGATTTAAGCATATATTTAGTATTTAATTGTATAATTACCATTCAAATTTGTTGATTCAAAATTTTTTTGTTAAGTGAGACTAACGGTGTTAATTAAGATTAAAGGATTAGACTAAAAATAGATCTATAAACTTGAGATATTAAATTAAATTTGATATTAACTTAGATGATCAAACATATACTTTAGCAACTAGAGTGTAAGTGCACCTTTGAGCAAATATTCCAAAAACAGAATATAACTCATCCAACATAATTTTTATGCTAAGCTAATTTGAATAAGGGCCCGGGCATTTTCATTTCCTCCTAAATACACAGTAGAGCTTGTGACATGTGAGTCCTTAGGCTTATTAAATTAAATATTTAACCATTTGCTAAGTGCACTACTTTTTTGCATGCATGCCCAATTTGTATTTCTTGTTTCAGAATTATTTATTTATTTTGCAGGACAATAAAATGATACATCCATATGAAACCTTTTTCATGCACTGTAAACGTATTATTTATGACTTATTATAAATAATATGATATTGATAATTGATACTGACATGGGCAGGTCATATTCCAAGAGAAAAACACTACTGTAGCAACTTTTACCAAATATTGTGCCCAGTTAAAGCACATGGAAAAAGTTTTACCGGAATAAGGCAGTTAATGGCGTAAAGGGAGTGAACATGTACAGCACCAGTGGCGTCACGTGGCGTCACATGGCGATTGAGTGGCGTCAAGCAACGTGACGCTACTCATTTGTTTTAACATGGGACGCCACTCATTGAGTGGCGTCTACCATGTTAAGGCCACTCAATGAGTGACGTCAAGCCATGTGACGACATTGCCAATGGTGTCACATACCATAACGCCATTGGTGCCGTCCACTCCCTCTATGCCATTAACTGCCTTATTCCAGTAAAATTTTTCCCATGTGCTTTAACTAGGCACAATATTTGGTGAAAATTGCTACAGTGGTGCTTTTCCCCATATTCCTAGCATTGATGAAGGCAAAAAATGATCTTGGTAGATATTTCGTTGTTGGTCAAGCATCATAGATAGAAGGGATTATATTTTCTGGAAAAAAAAAAAGACCTAGCTAATCTATAGGTAAAGGAGCTTCAATAAGAATGCTGATTCTCCTTTATTACATCACAAGGGTTTAAAGTTAGCGCCATTTAATGAAAATATAAAATGACACACCACAGAGTGAGATCTTTTTAGAAGATTACGTCTTGAAATCAACCTAAGAAGTTATGTATTTTGAATTAGTGACCCCCAATATTTGATGTCTTAGAAAGAGAAGGAAAATTGAATCTTTGACTTCAACTTTTGAATTTGTTGTCTTCGTGTTTATTATATCAAATTGGTCCAACAATAGAAACCACTTTTGGGTCAAAAAAGGGGAAAAAAAAAGAAAGAAAGAAGGGATTTGATAGAACATTGTGATGAGTTAGCACAAAGCCTAAATGGCATTCGCACCAATAGCATATATATTACGTGATCTCACTTTAAAAATTTAAACTTCGCTTGCGAAAATAAACTTCAAAAGAAAAGTACTATATCCATTAATTACCAAGTGGTGGGATTGAATGTGGAAAATAATAAGAGGAGCTTTAGTTGTGCTTGTTTATTGGATCCATGGAAGGCAACAAATTCTGTAATGCTTGAGAGCTAGACAGAGATTTGACAGACTGTAGTAGAAAGCACAAACTTACTACTCCCTCCGGTCCTAATTATAGGACCAAATTACCAGAATTTGGAGGGATTAAGTAAGGAAGTTAAATTAGGTAATTATATGTATTTTCCTAAAATACCCCCATCCTCCTCCAAATATCTCCCTCCTCCATTCATGCAAGATCTCGGTACCCATATCTTGTTACCTGACACTTCACGTACTTGTTCCCTCACAATTCACTGCCACGCATGATATTTATTTCGCCAACTCAGCCTTCATGTGAATTTGTGGTGATGATTATTTACCTCTGTTGGTCCTGAATATAAAACATTATTTTCAATCTCAACTTTTGATTATTGAATATAAATAGGGGTACTATAGGAAAAAAATGACAAAAGTTAAAACTTGCTCTTATAATTAAACCAAAACCAACTCCAAAATTTACTCCTATAATTAGGAGCGGAGGGAGTACAAATTAAAAAAAAAAAAAAAATTGTTATATGTGAAAAAAAATGTTAAAGATATATATGGCTAATGGATATCTCTATCATATGTAGTTTTACTTTTGATCTTAAAGAGCATCACTGTTATTTTCCCCTCCCTATGATCGTTATTTCCTTTTTCATTAATAATACGAAGTATCGTGTGTTTGTGTAGGTAGCTGCAAAATATGGAGTATCCTATTTTGTTTTTGTTTTTTAAACTATAATTAGTGATTGTCTTTGGGACGTGAGCGAGGGTGATTTCAAATATATAAATGTTGCAACTT
The DNA here is from genome assembly GCA_019022655.1 of Acacia acuminata. NCBI lineage: Eukaryota > Viridiplantae > Streptophyta > Magnoliopsida > Fabales > Fabaceae > Acacia > Acacia acuminata. The sequence continues at coordinate 4,210,065 of JAFJYI010000041.1, forward strand.
TCACTCTAGTGACTCAGATTCTCACTAATCAGTAATCACCTTCACCATTACAGTACTGTGTAGTGTGTACGTGTATCCCACTTCTCTCTTTTACACATTATCCATAATTTCATAATTCAAAGTAGAAGTTTACATATACATATTTCAATAACAGTGGATTATTATGATCATTATAATTAGAACAGCGATTTAATCAGTCTCTATAAAAGAAAATTATTTGATAATGAAGTAATAAACTGTTTTAATTCAACAGTGATTCTCTCTATAATTAGTTGTATATTAAAACACTCACGTAATTATGCATGGATTAAAAAAGAAAACAAAAAACAAAAGTGTATCTTTAGTCCTCTATTTATATATAAGGTTGCATTCAGGGTAGCAGCCAGGAATTTTAATGACAGGGGCGAAAATAAGAAATACTATATTATAAATAAAAGTATTTGAAATACAATATAGACCCAATATATAAAAAATTAAAAGAAATCTAATATAGAAATTAAGATAACTTCACTTGACTCTTAGGGTATGTTTGGTTGGGGGGGAGGGGAGGGAAGGTGGAGGAAAATGGAGGGAAAATATTAAAAGGGGAGAAAATTTTTGTGGGCCCCACCACAAATAACTTTTCTCTATCTCCATTTTCTCTCCCCTTCCCTCCCCCCCTCCCCCCCCCAACCAAACATACCCTTACTCTACATATTTTCATAATGTTAAACTCATCTATAATTGACTCAATGTTAAAACTCAAAACAATTTCTTTTTCAATGTATGTAATCAAAGAATCATTAAGAAATTGATCTTTCATTCTATTTTGAAGCATGTTCTTGATTATCTTCATAGCAGAGAAAGATTTTTTGGTAGTTGCTATAGAAACTGGAAGAGTGAATACAAGTTTAATCATATCACTGAATCAATAAGAGGGTAAATGATGTATTTTCTAGTTCTTGCTAGCCCTTGACATAATTTTGATGTAGTTGATAAATTAATCAAATCTGGATGTTTATGAATGTCAAGCTTAAAATGTTGTAACTCTATCTTCAAATGCAATTTTTCTTGTTTTGTGAAATCACTAGAATAAAATTTGTCAACAAGTTTGTAAATATCATCACTATTAAATGACTTGTACATGTTTCTTGGATCTATAGTCATGCTCAAACCAAGTAATTCAATAGTATTATCATTGAAACTGCTATTTAATTCTTGCAATTGATAATCAATTGTAGCACAAAAGATATTTACCCTATAAAATTTTCAGTAGAAAAATCACATTGTTCATTTGAGCACGACTTCTCCTTCCAATATATTTTGCACTCATATCTGGAATGTCAATGTCATCTTTTATGCAAAATTCTTGAACATGAATCAAGAAAGCATCACAACTTATCTCTCTTAATTTCTAAAGTAACTCTTTTGTAGTTGAAACCAAATGTGAAACATTTGAAATATCTTGAAATTCTCATTGCAAAGTTCGACAAAGGACTTCAGTAATACCCATAATTTCTTTCATATAGTGCAATATGATGATAAAATTAAAAGATGTCAATCATGAGTATCCTTTATCTGCATCCATTATTATATATATATATATATATATATATATTCACATTGTTTATATATCTTATGTTGTTTATGTAATTTCTTTCATGCTTGAAACTCTTCTTGGCGATTATATATGTCTTTCATTATATATAATTTCTTTCATACTATTTATATATATTTTTTTTTAAAAAAAATTTAGTAGGACGAGGGCCACCCCTAGTCCCCTCATTCCGCCATAGGTTGCATTTTAATCTATAATTCATTTTATAAAATATCTTTTCTCTCATTCAATTTTAATTCATTTTATGCTGATCACTGTTATTTTTTAAAAATTAAACTTAATATATCACCATTTGAGAATATTTATTGACATTTAAAATTGGAAAAATCCCACAAAAATATCATTTGAAATTCAAAACGACAAATAAATGATTTTACAATAAAAGGAGTTATTAATCCCATTACTGGTTTTGTTAATCTCATTTCTATTTTTGTTAACCGGATTTCAAAATTTAAATGGTATTTTTCTGTCATTCTCTCTTTAGAAATTTCAATACGCAATTTTTTTTAGAAAATCAGACGACTTAGAAAAAATGATTTCTAAAATTAAGGGAATAAAATGAAGTATTGTATAAAGTTAAAAGGTGAGTGCACTTTTTCTTTTCTTTTACATGATTGAACATAATTTTTGGATAAGGCTATCCACACTTTTCACTAGTATAATGCGTTATGTTTAGTGTGTAATACCTTAAAATTCCTATTTAATATAAGTATTATATTTTGATGAATAATTAGTATATAATAAAGGTGAATATGTATCTCAAATTTATTATAATCTATTAATTGTAATTTTAGGCAAATTTCATTTTGAATTGAGTTAACAAAAGGCTAAATTAGAGACTATACTTTGACATATAAAATGTGTCATAATTAACACATAAAATAATGGTTAATTTATAACCAAGAGAGGCAAGAAAGTAATATTAAAACACTTAATTAAATTAAACAAAATAAGCAAAAACCAATGGACAATTAAACTTACACTAATTAAGATCATTAGCATAATTCTTCAATTTGATTATAGGAAAATAAAAAATTATCCAAGAGTGGGCTGTTTGAAATCAAAAAAATTAAGGGCCAAAGATGAAGGGTTAAAGCTTCTCTATTAAAACACTAATGACCATAATTAATTAACAAACCAACCTTATTATAGCACTTGTGATTAAACAACATATAACCACTTGTTTAGCATATTAATCAAGTTTAAAGGATCAGCCCCAAAAGTCAACATAAGTGGCCCATGCACATGGAGGAGTTTGGATGGAATTTATTATTAAATAATCAAAGATATTTTGCTAATGAAAACAAAAAAAGAATTAAATGGCTTTTTTTTTTTGGGGGGGGGGGGGGGGAGGGATGTCGGGACTCATATGAATGGAGGGGATTAAGTTTGATAAAGTTTTTTTTTTTATCCAATGGATGAGGTGAAATTTGATCACATGCAATTACCATTGTAACCCTTGAATTTTCCCTATAAATAGGAGGCACCTCCCTTCACAATTCTTCACACCAACACAATAAACACAGCTGATTTAGAGATAGAGAGGGAGTGGGGAAAATTCATAGGAAGTAAGGAGAAGGAGAAAGAACTTCAATGGTGAGTTCTTTAGTTTTTGGTAGAATGTTAGTTTAATCTAGGATGTTGTAAAATAAATTTTCATACTTGTTTTTAGGCCTCCATTGTATTTAAAATGCTGAATAAGGTAAAAACATGTTGGAAAATAATTTTTGGACTCAATAGGGCCAAGTGGTGAAAGTTGGAAAAAATCTCAGATTTTTCTGGAGTTAGTCACCTTGTGGATGTCATTTTATGTGGAAAATGATATTTGAAGATCATGAAATTTTCCAGGCATAAAGTAGAATCCTGGGATTTCTATTGATATAAAATTTGTAACGTTTTGAGTTCTGTACAAGGAGATACAAATTTTTGAAGTTAAGCTATTTTTCTGGAAGTTAAACTGGAACAGTGGTGAAAGAAATGAAAGTGGGAATTATCTAGGTATTTCAAGTTTAAATCGTTATTTTTCCAAGAAAATAGATATGTCAAGGGTCATTTTGGCTTTTGAAGCACCTCATTTTCATTTTTTTTGAATTAATTATGATTTTTGAAAGTTACCGAAAAATCTAGGCATAAGTGCTAAAATTTCATTTTTAAGGAAATGTAAGGGTATAATTGGAATAAAAAATCCAACCAAGGGTAAAAAGGTCAATAGTGGCTAAGGTATCTCTTAGGATATTATTTATAAAGGAAATAATGCGGTGATAACATTATAGGATATCTGAGGAATCAGGGATCAGTACCGAAAGGAAAACGTACCGCCAGCTACGCAAACCAAGGTACAAACACGTATTGTAACTACTCTAACTCTTGTGTGTCTTGTATGCATATATGTGATTGTATATGATTCATAGAGTCATGGACAACACTAGGTCTTGAGTCATTCACCGTGGCTAAGACTCGGTCTTAGGTCACTTGTTTATATATATTCAGCTTTATGCGGGTTATAGTCATGATAATATGTGGGGTTGTTTTCCTAATGTCGAGGACACGTGGAGGCGTGGCACTGGTGAGTGCAAACATTGATAACATTACATGTGCTGTGTGCTATATATGTATTGTTGTGTTGTTGACATTACATCTTTTGTGTGTCATGTATTGTTGTAACCTTACATCTGCTGGGTCATATATACTATTATTACTTGAGCATAAGGTTAACTGTTACCTGAGATTCAATGGGTATTGAATCTCAGAATTGACTCTATACCTTTAGGATCTAGAGGATCAGGAGCTGATGAGAAAGGTAAGCAACACGAGTAAGGACTTAGCCAGAGTTTTGATATTTTGGGCTGTATTTATACTATTAGATATTTTGTGTTTGTATATTTGGATAACTGTATTGATATTCCCTTAACCCGATACATCGCAAATGGTTTAAGTTATAACCACGTATCAGTTACTTATCCGCTCAACCCAATTATTACGCTCAATCGCTCCACTCCAATGATATTCATATATACTACTTATTAATATACATAATGGGTAGTATTGAATTAGGGGTGTTACATAGTGGCTGGCTAATTTATATATATATATATATATATAGTGAATAAAAGAATGTGGTGGTGTTATTCACTATTGTACACTTTTGACGAAGATGATACTCTCAGGAACCTTTTTCTAATTTTCTTCTCAAAATATCATCTCCATTGATCATGTCAAAAAACGAATTGTTCATATTTAATATTTCCTAAAATTATTATTGTATTATTTTATAATATATTTTTAAAAAAATGGTTTGTGTTGCATTTATGAATTGTGTATATCAAATTTTAACAGTTTAAATTTATTTATTTATGTGTAAAGTAATAGTTTTATAAAGTATGGAATCTAAACCATCTATTTATTGATTTTATCTGATGGTGGAGATGAGATTTTGAGAAGAAAAAGAAACAAAAAATTATGAGAAAACTCAAACCCCTCTTTTTATCATTATATTATTGTTACAATTAGCATAATTGTTGGAATTAATGATTACTTAAAAATCACAAAAAAAAAAGATTAATTAAAGAAGTGGGATATTTATAGTATGAACTATGAACTAATGGGACCAAAAAACCAGGTTAATTAATTAATTATTTAATTATTTCTGCTAAAAATCTTATAAAAACTAAATAACAATTCAAGTATTATAAAAGGAAATTATTCTTTCAATTATATAAAGAAGAAGAAGCTATGTTTTCCTGTTGAAGCGATCATTTCAATTCGTTCGATCAGCTTGCTATTCTCTGGTACCATAAAGTAAGAGAATGTGAATTTGAAAAGGAAAATTTGTGAACCTTTTCTTGTTAAGTACAACTGATAAGTATCTTCTTAATGAAGAGAATCCTATTTAAGGTACTATCAAGGACTAAACTCTCTCAGCAAGAATTTGAATATTTGTTCGTCATGTTATGGAAGACTACTACTTTCTCTCAGCAAGAAGTTTGGAGGGGAGGGTGGCCAAAGCTCAAGTGATAACCAACAAAGTGGAGCCCCTCCACTATCTTACCGGGATAAACTCCTATCTCCTGGGTGTGCTGGCTTCCTGTTGAAACACTCGGAGGAGGATGATATCGTGAAAGGTTGGAAAAAGTACTTTCATCATATGCATGAAGGGGACTCTAAGGAAGTGTCGGATGAGGGAGAGGAGGAAGATGACCACACTACCCGGCATCGTGAGGGGAAGACAGGGGTGTTGCAATTCACCGCCGAAGAGTATACTGCTTGGTGTTTACCCTGGATGAATTCTCTCGTTATTAAAGTCCTGGGTTCAAATTTCCCTACGTACATCATCCGCGACCGAATCAACCGTATGTGGCACCCAAAGGATCCACTGAAGATTATCCCCCTAAGTAACGGCTACTTCATTGTCTCTTTTTCAAATAAAGAGGATAGAGATTACGCCTTTCAAGAGGGCCCATGGATGATTGAAGATCACTATTTGATAGTGCAGCGATGGCGACCGAATTTTAACCCGTGGAAAGCTGATCTCCAGTGCCGTATTGCTGCCTGGGTTCGCCTTCCGGATGTTCCTTTTGAGTTTTACAATGTTGAGTCTTTGCGGAGAATTGGGAACATGATAGGAAGGATGATCAAAGTTGAAAGGGCTACATCTATATATGATAAAGGTGGTTTCGCGCGCATATGCGTTGAGATAGACCTTCAACAGCCGTTACTTCCTTCCTATACGGTGTTTGGAGAAGAACGTCCGATCGTTTATGAGGGATTACACCAGGTATGTTTCAACTGTGGGAGGTATGGGCACCGGAAGGATGATTTCCGATGAAGAAGGATGAAACGCAGTCATCTACCCAGCAACCCGTGGAGACTGATAAAGAGAAGAAGAATGAGGAGCAGACCCCTGCCCAGCCACCCGTGGCGCCTGGAAAATCGCATGATGACGGTGTACAGAAAGCAAAGGGGAAGGACATCGTGGTAGGAGCAACCATTGTCACCGGCGATGGAAACGTCGATGACTCTCCATTTGGCAATATTCAGATCCTAAAGCGTGATTTTAGCGCAGCGTCATCTTCGGCAGGATTGAGATATGAGTATAATGGGTTTTTAAAGATGATTGATACTAAAAAGGAAAAACCGGATATCAAGAAGTCAACTACACTGGTGGTGAAAAAGGATATAAATCAGGCTTTAAATAAAATTGATTTACCAAAAGAGCATGGCCCACAAATTCAGGAGTGGGTAAAGGTGGGATCCAAACGGAAAAGCGCTAATAAAGGGAAGGTTAAAGGGAAAGAAATCAGGAAACCTGCACGTGCGTTACCTCAGGATATGAGTGGAGCCCACACTGCAGCGGTCAAACAGGAAATTCCAATTAATCCTGTGCAGCTTGCGGCCTTAAGTCCACGTGTAGCATTGGACACGTCTTGTGCCATGGAGGTTTCGAATAAGGCTGGAGTGCAGGAGAATGCTTTATTGTCTTCGAATGCAGTTTCGCTAGGAGTTAATAAGGTGACAATGGATGATACCGTAAAGAATGCACAGGACACAGTACGTGCAACCACGGAACCAGTAAATATGGATGAACAAATGACTGAGGAGGATAAAACCGAGGGGGAGGTTTCCACACCCCATCTCACCGTAGTTTCCCAATGAATTACATGATATGGAATTCACGCGGCACCGGAGCTCAAAGCTTCCCCGCCCTAACTCGTGATTTAAAGAATCACTACCAACTGAATTTTATGGCTATCCTAGAAACTCGGTGTTCACATCAACTGACGCATGCTAGAGTTCAACAACTGGGGTTCCCGTATATGGAGTTAATGGATTGTGAGGGATATAGTAGGGGTATTTGGTGTCTATGGGATGACGGCATTTCTAAGGTGTCCCTTTTAGAACGTAATTTTCAATTTATGCATTTTCTGATCTCTAGTTCTGCAGGTCTCAGTTGGCATCTTACAGTGATCTATGCTAGCCCTAATTGTAACTCCTGTCGGATGCTGTGGGACAATCTCTCTCATTTAGCTCTGAATTTGCAGGGTGCATGGCTTCTCGGGGGGGGACCTTAATGGTACACTACTCCATTGTGAAAGGCGCTCTAATGCCACTTCTTGTAGTTCTTATGACCATGATCTCCTCCGGTGGGTGGAAACACAGGATATGATAGACATTGGGTTTGAAGGGCCGGAATTTACATGGAAGAGGGGCAGCTCGGAGGCACGTTTAGACCGAATGCTTGCTAACGAAGAATGGGTTTCTATGTTCCCTAATGCAGTAGTTACCCATTTACCTTTCTTCAAATTTGACCATAGGCCGTTGCTAGTTCGCCTTAACCCTGAGCTGGCTGTGAGCAAGCCCAATCGTCCATTCAGATTTATTGCAACTTGGGTCTTGCATGATAACTTTGATGAGTTTGTCCGCCAGACGTGGAGCAATGATACCTCGTGGACGCAAAACATCTCTAAATTTGCAGACGCTTGCTCTACCTGGAATAAGGAGGTGTTCAAACACACAGAGTAAAGGAAGAAAAAATTACTTCGAAGACTTGATGGGGTCAATCGAGTCGTAGCTCGGTTCGGTATGACGGCCAAGTATGCGGATCTACAGTTAGTGCTTTGGAAAGACCTAGAGGATGTTCTCTTACAGGAATCTCTTCTTTGGGCACAGAAGGCGAGAGCAGAATGGGCTGTATTTGGGGATCGTAACACTCGCTTCTTCCATGCTCGTGCCAATCGCCGAAGGAAATCCCAGAGAATAGGGGCCATGAAAGATGATGAAGGCACATGGGTTTATGATATAGCACACATTAAAGGAATGGCTACTTCTTTCTTCTCTCGCCTCCTTTCCGAAGACATCACTACCCGGCCAAGTATTCAATGTTCTGTGTCTTATCCGAGTGTTACAAAAGATTTATTGAGATGGTGTAGTCGGGATGTCTCGGACGTTGAAATTAAGGAAGCCATTTTTAGTATGGGCGCGCTTAAAGCTCCAGGGCCGGATGGGTTTAACGCTCTATTCTACCAGAATCAATGGAGCACGGTACATGCTTCTGTAGTCAACTATGTAAAATTCTTATTTGCTAATCCGCAGGAGATCCGCGAGGTCAACGGCACCTTGATTGTTCTTATCCCGAAAAAAGACCATCCGGAAACAATGGGTGATATGAGACCGATAAGCCTGTGCAACGTCATTTACAAAACTGTTACAAAGATTATTGTTTCTCGATTGAAGCATATTCTTCCCCAGGTGATAGCCCCAAATCAATGCAGTTTTGTCCCAGGGAGGCTTAGTAGTGATAACATAATCGTGGCTCAGGAAGTAATCCATTCCATGCGCAATATGAAGAAGAAGAAGGGGTTCATGGCTATTAAAATTGATCTGGAAAAGGCCTATGACAGAGTCCACTGGCAATTCTTGACATCTTGCTTGCAGGAACTTCAAATCCCAGGTCCCTTGTGCGAAATCATTAATCAGTGTGTCTCCACGCCCAGCATGCAGCTAATGTGGAATGGAGATAAAGCTGAAAAATTTAATCCTTCGAGGGGAGTGCGCCAAGGGGATCCCATCACCGTATCTGTTTGTTATATGTATATAGAAATTGGCCCACCTTATTCAAGCTGCTACTCCAGGAAGGAAGTTGGGCACCAATCCGTCTCACTAGGACTGGTCCCCCGGTCTCCCACTTGTTCTTTGCAGATGACATCTTATTGTTCGCTGAAGCCTCCATGGAACAGGTGGTGACAATTAATCAATGCCTTAAGAGCTTTTGTGATAGCTCTGGGCTAAAGGTTAACCACCAGAAAACACGAGTGTTCTTCTCCAACAATGTTAATCATATCCGTAGGAGTGAACTATGTGCATCTCTGGGGTTCTCTATTACCAGTGATTTAGGTAAATACCTTGGTGTTCCCTTGCATCATAAAAGGGTAACTAAAGACTCCTATCAGTATGTGGTGGATAAGGTTAAAACAAGACTCTCCACATGGAAAGCAAAGTCCCTATCAGCAGCTGGGAGAGCTACACTCATCTCTTCGGTGACCACAGCAATTCCTGGCCATGTTATGCAAACCTCTGCTCTTCCGATAACTACATGCGAGTCCCTGGATAAATGTAATCGAAAGTTCCTATGGGGAAGTACGGAGGAACAACAAAAGATTCCCTTAATTGCTTGGGATGGCATTTGTAAGCCTAAACTAAAAGGTGGCTTGGGTTTGCGGCATGCCAAAGATCAAAACAATGCTTATCTTATGAAGATTGGGTGGAAATTAGCAACTCGAAGGGATGATTTATGGGTGAAGATTCTCCGGAACAAATATAACTATGGGAATGATAAAATGCCACGGATTGAAATGAAGAAACCGGGCTCAAACTTATGGAGTGGCATAAATAGGACATGGAACAATGTACACGATGGAATTGAAGAGTCGGCGTCTGGACAATTGAGGTGGAAAGGGTCAAAAGATGGAGTTTTTTTCAGTAAAATCAGCTTATGAAACCTTAAAGAGTGATGACGCTCCTACTGATCTGATATGGGGTAAAATCTGGAAATTAAAAATTCCAGAAAGATGCAAGTTTTTCGCATGGTTGGTGCTGCATCAGCGTTTGCTTACTAATGCGTCCAGAAATAAAAGAGGGCTAAGCAGTGATAGCCGGTGCCCTATTTGCCTTGCTGAAGTTGAGGATCTCCAACACGTCTTCAGAGAGTGCCCAGAGACTCTAGAACTTTGGAGGATCGTAGTACCCACAAGGTTGTGGCAGAAATTTTTCTCCTTGAATTTTGAACACTGGTTTAAATGGAATGCTACATACAGGGATAGGTGGAAGGAATCGGAAGACTGGCGACAAAGATTCATGCTTATTTGCTGGTGGGTCTGGAGGAGGCGAAATATGTTTATTTTTTAGGGTAAGAAAGTCTCAAACCATACGATATTGACTACCGTTGAAGCCATGCAGCGAAGTCTTCAAGATGCCCATTCCAGATTCTCTTTGAGTACCGGTCAGCAACGCGTAACTTCTGCACATGAGACTCAGTGGAAACCCCCACCAGGGGGATGGGTGAAAGTCAACATTGATGGCGCCTTCTCACACTTCAGTCTCGGCGTGGCATGTGGCGGAGTGGTGCGTGACACTCATGGAAATTTCATCAAGGGATTCATATTCAGAGGGATGGAGGGCGACTGTCTCTCGGCTGAGTTGTGGGGCTGCCTCCACGGTTTGAAGCTGAGTTGGGACTTAGGTTACCGGAACGTTATTTTGGAGTCGGACTCCGCCGATGCCGTCAAGCTGATGAGGAACGAACTGAATGACCTACATGCAGATCGAAGCATTATTGCAGAAATCCATTGCCTGATGAGAAGAGACTGGAGCCTTGAAGTGAGGCTCATTAGCAGATGGGAAAATGTCGTGGCAGACCACCTAGCGAAATCAGGGCTCTCAGCCATGGCTGGCTTTCATGTTGTCGGGTCCCCTGATATGGAACTACGTAATTTGTTAGTTAAGGATAATGGGTAGTTTTTGTTGAATGGATGCAATTTTTATCCAAAAAAAAAAGAAGACTACATTGGTAATTTGTGAAATATTTTGAAGTAAAGAAAAGTGAATAAAAATACATTTTTCCCCTATATGGTTTAATTAGTTAGTTGCTATATATAGTATTTACTCCCTCCGATCCTTAATATATGACCTATTTAGGGAATTAATTTTAGTCCTCAATATAAAACACATTTCCTATATTTATCAGTATTTTTCTAATTTACCCCATATTGGTGCTCCCTCAATAATAATTAAGGAAAGAAAGATAAAGGGAATTAAGGAAGATGATTAGGAAATTTAAAAAAAAAAAACATGTAATATTAACTTACTTGACTAACTTCCTTACTATAATTGAATTAGGTAAATATGTCTTATTTTAAGTATCATAGAGAGTACATATTAATCCAAGTTCAACCATTGTAAGTAGGCTTAAATAAGTTATATATAGTTTCCTAATAACACTTTCTCTATTGTTCATTTGGTTTAATATGTCTAAAACAAATGACAAAGTATAACTAAAAATAACATGGCAATATCATGCAATATTATATTCGAGAGCGAGAGATTCATAGAAATATATATTGAACGTGCGATGTATAGGAATTAATCTTGTTTTTGTTTTGGCTAAAAGCAATGCAGAGAAGAATTAATTATATTTCAAAATTTGTTGATAGTTTTTTTTTCTGATTAAATAATAAAATTACTTTCTCATCACTTGGAGCAGAGAGAATATCGAATCTGATTAATTTCGTTCAGTCAATCATCTTGAAGCCACTAAAGTGTAATGCAAGTTGTCATTGATCATACCTCAATAACGACAATTCAAGATTTAATTAAATTGAAAATTAATGATTAAATAGAAATTTTTCAGATGTGAAAAGCTGTAAAAATTGGGCTAACCCTAATTTGTTTGACGCTATCTATTTCCTTCTGATTTGTCATTCTCCCACATTTACTTTCCATGAACCTAAACATGACAATCAAGATGCGGATGAATGAAAGGGATTGTCCAATCATGACGCATTAATTACTAAAAATATAAAATGTTTTAGTATATTAATAAAATTTTATTATAATCATATATAGAACGTAATTATTCATTCGCAAAGAGAATTATTTTTTTAAAAGACAAATCTATTAACTGTTCTTCCTTGGCTCCGGTAGAGTAGTTTAAAGTCACTTATTGTTTGGAGTATAAATCATCACTACTTGAAAATAATGAGGAATTTTATAAGCAGGTCGCACCACTCTATGCAAGTATTATGCCTTCATCCAGTTGGCCATGATCTCTTTGAAGTTTGGATATGTAGGAATGAACATTATCTCAAAGGTGTCTCTCAACAGAGGCATCAGTAGGGGCTGATCTAGAAAATTAGTTGAGGGTGGGCACTAATGGTGGGAGGGATTTAGGGGATTTTTTTTTTTTTTTTTTTTGTGAAAGTTTTAAATACATTAAAAACAAAAGAATATAAACAAAAAAAAAAAGGAATATAAAAAAAAATATTCATAAAATCAAGCGAATACTAATGATGTTATAAGATAAACAATTATTTTAAATTACAATGAAAGTGAGCACTCAATAAGTTCAAATACATATATTTTAACAACAAAAGTATATTACAATAAAAAAAAAAATTACAATGTTATCCTTTTAAGCCTTATTTTTTGAATTTCATCAAATTGACTTATTATCAAGGACTAGACACTTAATAAGTTTAAATAAATTTTAACTTATTATGAAGTGGACACTAATTAATTGCTCACATCAAGGACTAGGCACTAATTTCATACTTCATGTGAGTAGAGAGAGGAAACGTTGCAAATGCTTTCAAATCGTCTTACAGTGCCCTAGATTTAGATTTTAACAACAAAATTTTATATTATTTCTTTTGTAATTAAAAAAAAAAAATTACAATGTTATCTATGTTCTTGTTGTTTAAGCTTTGGTATCAAAATTTTTATTTTTTGGAATTTCAATCATAACTTTTGACTTATTATCAAGGTAATTAATTAGAAACATTATATTTATATATATATTAATTATCAACTTTTTTCCTCTTATTTTTAATTAGGGAAAATTCCATTTAAATGGGAAAATTCCATTTAAATACCGGATGAATTTGTAAAACCCCCGAAGTCCTCCGAATTTGTAAAAAGACTCTTAGGTGATATGGACTTTTCGGGGTTTTACAAATTGGTGACAAAAGACCACTTTGCCCTTGCCCTTAATATGTTAGGAGATAGGATATTAAAAGTGATTGGCGTACGAGTTTATCTTGAGAAGGCGAGACAAGAAAATTGACCCCCATTTCTTTGGAGCTCGTTGCGTCGTACGGGACGCGCCACCGTCGACCGCCCATCCACCGCCGTTGGCTCCGAAGTGGACCACCCACCCACCGCCGTTGAAGCACAAAAGCTGGAGGACGTGAAAGAACAAGAGGCACGTGGAGCTCTTTGTTCCCAATTTAATAACTTCCCTTTGATTTGTAAGTGTGCAATCATTTATGACAGAGCGCAATATCAAATGGAAAGCGAGTGTGAATGAATTTAAGTTTGACATCATTAAAACTGGGTTTTAAATTGCTAAAGGGGAGTCATTTGGTTTCTCCTCTGTTTTTATGCTTAGGTCTGTGTTCCCAAAATTTTTTTCTAAAAAATTGATTAATGGTCATGAATTGTATGAGCCCCACCTTTGTCTCTTAGGTATGAAATAAAGCTTTTAGAGGCATTGGTTTGATTTGTATTTTAAAAAAAAAAAAAAAACAGAAATAAGCATGTTTTTTTTTTGTGTACGGTGCATCATAAAGGCCGCGCACAAGTTCGGCATTCAACGCACCAACTAAAATTAATTAAACTTTGTGCATTCATTGTAATTATTTGCTCTATTTGGAACACATTTCTTGCATTTCTCGCATTTAGGTTTTTGCTTTCATTGTTGGAACCTTTTTTATCATTGTCTCCATATGCATAATTCTTGCATAACTTGTCTCCATATGCATAATTCTGCATAACTTGTCTCCATATGCATAAATCTTTGCATAACTTTTTATATGGATTTTGTGAAAGTTCATTTTTTGTGGGTTTTACAAAACATGCTTGAAGAAGTGAAAAAGTGAACCCTGGACTTCACAATGGTAATATTCACTTTTGAAATGGTAATTTTCACTTCTAAAATGGTAATTCTCACTTCGGGTTTTGTAAAAGTTTTTTTTTTAATGTTTTTACAAAACATGCTTCATGTAAAAAAAAGTGAACCCTGGACTTCACAATGGTAATTGTCACTTCTGAAATGGTAATTTTCACTTCACGAATGGTAATTATCACTTGAGGTTTTGTAAAAGTCCATTTTTTTTATGTTTTTACAAAACATGCTTCATGTAAAAAAAAGTGAACCCTAGACTTCACAATGGTAATTTTAACTTTGAAATGGTAATTCTCACTTCATATGTGTAATGGTAATGGAAATGACTTAAAATCCTTGAAGCACTTGTAAATGCACTTAAAGGCACTTGTAAAATCCCTTGAAGCACTTGTAAATGCCAATACAAAGTATGTTGTAAATAATATATTTTGTGTTAATCCCATATCCTTCAATCAACTTTACTTCCTTCTCTTCGTTGTTTGTTGCAGGTTGGAATGCAAGATGACAACAAATATGGCGGCAACACCTTCTTCAAAGTCACTAATTTGTTTTTTCCATGTTGGGGGGAGTTTGTAGCCAATGGTGAAGGTGAAGTTAAATATAATGGTGGGAGTGTGAGGGTAAAATCGATAAAGGAGGGGATGAAAGTTGAAGAATTGAGGGTAA